>CM055071.1:27736106-27780860 GCA_029204045.2 Tillandsia leiboldiana
GCTACAGTGCGCGCCCAAAATCCCCGCGCCCTCTAAAGTGGGACATATCGCGGTATTCTTCCTTCCTCATTGTTTCCTGCAGCCTATAAAAGCGATCCGAGCCTCCTTCTCTTTCCCCTTTTTTCGCCATTCCGAGCCTCCTCTCGCCTGGGTGCCTTCAGCAAAGATGATCCCCGAGTTTGGCTGGCATCTTCTGCAAAGTTTTGGGATTTTTGGTAGCACGCTTATCGAGGTTTCTATTTTTAACGGCGCGGCGCGACGCTCGTCCTTTTGGGTTCCCCTTCGTCGCGTTTCGGTGCGAGACTCCCCCGGCGTACTCCGACCACCTTTTCGAGTGATTTCTTCGCCGCTGGATTCGCGACGGACAGATCTACGATCTTGGTATTTTCAGCTTTCCCATCATTTCATGCTTTTCGAGGTGTTTGTTCGAGCTTACTGTGACCCCATTTCTGTGAAGGAGATTTGGACAGCGGCTTGGTATTTCGTCGTTATCTCCGCACCTGGCATCGTTTGACACGTGCTTATACACTTTTTTTCATCTACTACTACTGGCGCAAGGAATATCACAGTATTTTTATTGGATTTTTCTGAGTTTTGCCCGAAGGTATGTTCTTCCCCTTATCTGTAAATGGAATTACAGTTATGTTTTGCTGTGTGGTTTTGCGTACCGGTACTGTGGAATTTGTAACTCGGCCTACGTGGCTCGGAATTGGACGTGCAGGTACTCGTTTCGAAGGTATCGACGCGAGGATTACTGTGGTATTTTTATGGGATTTTTCTAGGCACTTGCGGCAGGTGAAATAAGCACGACTTTGGACTGATTTTCAGATTGTGTATACTTGGTTAATTTTGGAATAAAGTGTAATGTTGAGCCTTATTGGTGTACTCAGGGGTGTTTTCCGTCGTTTGAGCCAAGGCTTGCGCGACTTGTACCGAGGGTGTTATGTTGGCAGATTTTGGACCCTGGGCGTCTACCCACTTCACCGACTTCAGGTTTGCCTTGGTTTAAGCGCTTCGGTGGGTAAGCTTATTATCAGTACTGTTTTAGGGCAATGAATATGTTGTGGCAAATATAAGTGCACTTGTGGGGATGTCACCCCTCTATGACTGATGCATGCATGTTTAGGTACATGGTTTATGTTGGTAAGTAGGTAAGCTTGATAATGATATTGTATATAATGATTGCAAGAATAGTATTTATGAGGTATACTGAGGACTTGCATGACTTGGACATCTATGTGATGCTAGTGTAAGCTTACCTAGGATAATGTTACCCTATGAGATTATGTAACATGCCATGTTAGCACATAGCCTTTCAGTGGTTGGTTTATTCTTTGGGACAGATTTCGTAGCTATGTGCGGATTTGTACTCTGAGGAGTTTATTATGATCATTCTGTTGATGAACCCTGAATTGTGGACAGATCTAGTTTTTGGGATTCCGGCATGTTGTTTATTCCTAAAGGATCTATTATTATGCTTTACCCCCCCTTTATTTCCTTGAGGACATTTGCATGCTTGTATGGTCATGTAGTTAGGCCATCTTTTACTGCTGCACTACTTATGGGAACTTGACTTAGGAGAAACCATGCTTTTCCTTTCTCCGCCTTTGCTAGTCAAGTGGTCAGTGTTGCTCGGGTTCGAGCAGGGGTCTGGATAGGGTAGTCAGGACTTCATGTCTGGACAGGCTGGCTTAGTGTGGGGCTTTGCGGCAACCGCGGATATTGGGCGGTTGACCGGATGTTTCTCTATGCACCTGATTGGGTATCAGTTTTCTTTAGTGGATGGAGTTTCCCACTTATCGTTTAGTGCATCCGATTGAGGTCGGGTCTTTCCTTGGTGGTTGAGTTTTCCCCCTTTGATCAGATTGATGATCAAGTCCTGCCGTTTAGAGATACTGGTGACATTGATGACAGAGATGCTTTACTCGTGTGGGTAGCTCCCCTCGAGTGCCGCTCCGGAGTAGGCTTCAGACCGTGTTGGGTTCCGGTCAGACCGTGTTGGTTTCCGGTCAGACCGTGTCGGGTGCCGGTCAGACCGTGTTTGGGTTCCGGTCATTTGGACAGTGGAGATACTGAGTTCGGAGATTGGTGACAGAGCAGGCAGTACCGGGTTTTATACCGGTTCATTCGATTGAGTTTATTCGGTCAAATACTTTTATTGTTACACTCGTGCCTGGGGCCGAGTGCAGACTGGTAGTTGAGTTTAGAGCAGTGCTAGTATTGTTGAGAGCCGTCTGGTTGACGGATGGTCCCGTGTTGTTGCGAGTACTTTGACCGCCGTGTGAGAGGTTGAGCATCATGATCTATCCGTTCTGAGAGAGAGCGTGGATTTTGACCATAGCCTGCATAGATCCTCTACCTCGATAGCGAGCTAGTCCGTTTTGGACGCCCTACGTAATCCCTGCCTGTCAGCGGGAGGTGGTTGTAGGTGGATGTAGGTTTGACTGGACCAGATGGCAAGTCAGCTCGATGTGGGTCGTTGGTGCACTTCATGTGCTAGTGGTTGCATACCACTGTTTGGTGTCTCCCCCTTTTTTGCCTTTAGTTAGGGGCAGGGTAGCTGTCGAGAGTCTCCAGCACTACTCATTTCAGTCTTATGACTTTGGGTTAGTTTTGTCTCTTGAGTGACTTGGTGGGCAGACCGTCGGGTCTGGCGGTGGTACCACTGAGAACTCCCTTTTTGGTGTATTTCTCACACCCTTTGGGGGTTTTCCCCCCTCTTTTTCTCTCCTCTCCTTTGTTTTGCAGAGTCTTAGCGGGTGTTGCCGACTCTGCGGATGTTGATCGTGCGAGGGAGTCGCGAGCTAGATCCCTACCGTCGTTGGAGAGTAGCTGTACCCTTCAGAGGAGATCATCAGTGCATTAGTTGTTTCTTTTTCCTCTTTTGAGAGACTATTGTAGTGAGGATATTTTGTATTGAGAGACTGTACACTGTTGTATATTGGAGTTACCTCCCGGTTGGGTTTAGAGCTTGTACTTGAGGATATTGTATTATTATTATTTTGGGAGGCAGACAGTGTTGTTTTATTTCCAGTTGTACAGCGATTGATTTTAGTTACAGCAGATTTTTATTTATAGCTCTGATATCTGTTTAGTTATAGTACTTTTCTTGCAGGTAGGACGCTTCGCCTATGCAGGTTGGCATAGGTGGCGGATCTGTTTGGCGGGCCCGGGTCGCAGTTTCGACCCCGGGGCGTGACACTTTATCTCCCCCTATCATGAGCATCTCTAACATGTTCTCCATGTTCTCCATGTTCTCCCTGTTATGAGCATCTCTAACATGAGTATCTCTAACATGTTCTCCATGTCTCCATGTTCTCCCTGTTATGAGCATCTCTGTTCTCCCCCCTTTGTGATACGATCACTAATTTCTGTTCTCCTCCCCTTTTTGTCACAAATTGTCAAACAGTGAACATACTAGACAAAAGGAAATCACAAACAGCATTAGTTCATAGAGAAAGAGAGATAAAAGCTCAGTTCCGGTATATAAACAAAAATGCAGATTGCGTACCTGTACCAGAAAGCAAAAATCAATAATTTCTTGAAACAAATCCAGATTTTAGAATCTTTTCAAATACCGATTTGTATTCCATCAAGAAATCAATTTAAGTGCTTTAAACAGGGAATTCACACAGATGTCATTCAATCCAATTAATTTCACAAATTAAAAAGATTTACTCCAAAATCATGAAAAATAAAGGTAAAACATTATAAACCGTTTTTCATGTTATATTCATCAAACACAAGTCATCAAAAATAATCTTGAGATCCAACTCTATCAAAATGTAACGGATTTACAAAGATGACTTACGGAGATTTCCAAGTGACATCAATCTTGAATTCTACCCTTTCAAATTGAGATAAACACTAAAATACCTAAGGGTGGCTCTTTGAGCATCTTTCAACTATCCCACCTTATACCAACCAGGAGATTGTTCAAAATAAGAGCTTTAAATTTAAATCTCCGAATGCTTCAACTAAACAAAATTTCATAAATATTTTTCAAGCATCCATAACATGTGGTAGCTTCACACACAGACCGGACGACCGGGGTGGCAGCTCTTTCCAACATGTGGTGGTAGTTTTCACACTCCTTTCGGATGTAACTCTTCCACATCTTTTACAATTCATTTATTTACCCTTGTAAGAATGCAATCTCTTACGTGAAAGAATTAAATCCCAAATTTTAGTCTATCAGTTGTCTCACATTTATCACAATGAAATCACACAACCGAGATAGATTAAGCATATAAAGATCACACATGATTTCTAAAATTTGATGCTTATAATATCAAAAACTCCTATAATGAAGTATCTTCAAGATTATGATTATGGAGTAAAGTTGATAATTTAAATAAAATTAAATTGGAGTGATTGAAAGTGGAAAACCCTTTTTATTCAATGCACTTGTTCGTTAAAATCCTTTCGTTTTTTTTTTTAAAAAAAAACATAAAAACGAAGAGCATTGAAAACATGTAATGCAGAGATTCAGAAAAATATGAAAGGAAAACCAATCAAAGCATTACATACAGTCATAAGCTATTTAGGACTTAAGACAAGGAAAGATATCACCTTTCCGAATCCAAAATTGTCGAATTCTGGGTTGTCTTGATTCATTGTGGTTGGGAGATGATAGCTTTGACTGTTGATCCACCTAGGTCTTTGCCTCGCAGTGATCCACTTGTATGATTGATGATGTGGCTCGGACCTTTGGTGGGTTGAGTGAACTCCTTTGACTTGATGTGTCTTTTGATTCCGTTGAGTTCGCTCCGTAGATGAAGTTGCCGAAGAATTTTTCTTTCTCTTTTTCGGGCAATCCTTCACCAAATGTCCTTCAAGTCCACATAAGTGACACGTTCTTCCTTTCAATTTGAACGTGGAACTTGAAGCATGCACAGTTTGATCCTTTTTAAATCCCAAACCAACCTTGCTTGTTTGACCTAATCCGGATATACAATCAAATTTCTTGGAACTGATTGAAAGCCTGTGTATGTCGGATTTAAGTTGATGAACTTGCTTGGTCAAGGCTTGGTTGGTGACATGAATTTCCTCAAACTGTTTTTCTAGAAAATCAATCTTGTTAATATGGGAATTAACGATCGTTTCAGATTGATTTATCTTTTCTTGGAGGATTTTATTATTATCCAATAAAAGCTCTCGTTCCTCCTCGAGATCATGAAGTTTCATCTTTAAAACATGATTCTCATCTTGAATCTCAAGTCGTTGCTTCCTCAACTTCTTAATATGCTTGGCCATCTTCTTTGATTCCGTAAGAAGTTGTTGATATGCCTCAATGAGTTCTTCTTCGTCCGACTCCCCCTCACTTGATGACTCTCCGCCGCATGTTGATGTTTCATGCAAAATCAAAGGAATAGAGTCAGTGATTAGAGATGATAAACAAATGTTAGAAGAGGGAATATGAGAGGCATGTAAGGCAACGACTTTTTCCTCTTTACTTGAGGTCGATTCATTAGAAGTAGAATCGTCCTAAGTTTTCGCTTGCAAAGCCTTCTTTTTATATGATTTCGGAGAAGGACAATCCGTTGAAAAATGGCCGTAGCCTTTGCATCGATAGCATTGGATTTTCCCTTCAAAATCATCTTTTTCTTTTTCTTTAGAAGGTTTTGCAACGCCTTTGAGATTAGAGGATTTAGAACCCGATGATCCTTTAGATGGTTTCGTGGATGAAGATCCATCGGTTCGATTCTTCCAAAATTTCCGACGAAATTTCTTTGTGATCCGCGCCAATTGTTCTTCAAAATCGGCAAAAGAGATTTCATCGTCGAAACTCGATTCGCTATCTTCTTCCTTTGTTGATTTGAATGCAATACCTGTAAGCTTAGAAGAAGACTTGGAAGAAACTTGATTAGTAGGAAAAGTCATTTCATAAGTTTGCAAAGCGCCTACTAATTCCTCTACACTCATCTCATCCGGATGACTAACGGTTTCAATGGCGGTAACCTTTGCCCTAAACCGTTCCGGAAGAGTCCGAAGTATCTTTCTTACAATTTTCGACTCCGGGATCTTTTCTCCTAAATTAGCACATGTATTTATTACATCTTGAAGTCTAGTGTAATAATCTGTAAACAATTCATGCTCTTCCATATGAATAGAGTCAAATTGACTTGTAAGCATCTGGAGCTTTTGAATTTTTACAAGATTAGTACCCTCATGTGTAATTTTGAGAATATCCCAAATTTCCTTCGCGGTTTCACACGCGGAAATTCTTGTGAACTCAGTCGAGGAAAGAGAGTTAAAAAGAGCGTTCATACCTTTCCCATTGTAAGAAGATCTTTCAAATTCCTCTTTGGACCATCTAGAGCGAGGTTTTGGGGTAGTAGAATTTTCTACTTCCTCAACAGGATGCACCCAACCGTATTCCACGGATTGCCATACCCGCTCATCAATTGCGATGAGAAAAGCTCTCATCCTCACTTTCCAATAAGTATAATTAGTCCCATCAAAAAGAGGAGGTCTATAAATATTACCACTTTCACCCATCATGATAGATAAACCTAAAACCTGCTCCGATACCAATTGTAGGTTTTTATAGGATCCACAAGGATCTAAATAGGTACTATCAAACAACTAGAGGGGGGGTGAATAGGTGTAATACTTATAAAACCAAATCTCAGTGCAAAATAAAAACCAATGCGGAAAATAAAAACAGCACACCGAGATATACGTGGAAACTCCAATCCAGGAGAAAAACCACGGGACCAACACGCAATAACAATCCACTAAGAATAGAAGAATAATAAGGTGATTACCGACTCCACGGACTCAACCCCCCCTTCAGCTTCTTCGGACCTTGCACTGACCGGTTGGATGTCCACGCAATAACAATCCACTAAGAAAAGAAGAATAACAAGGTGATTACCGTCTCCACGGATTTAACCCCTCCTTCAACTTCTTCGGACCTCGCGCTCCACCGTTTGCACGTCCACTGCACACGTTCGAATACACGAACGCCACTCGAATCCACGAGCACACGTTTCGAATCAACGAAATGCCTTTAGCACACCGAATCCACGATGCCACGTCGAATCCACGACGCAAACTCAGTCGATAAGAATATTGACTTCGATGGTGATCCTTTGCTTAGATTCTCATTGAGGAACCGTAGAAGAAATCTCTAAGCAAAGATTAGATCAATTCGACAAAAGATAGATCTTGGAAGAACCGTCGAATTGACCTAAAAGAGGCTATTAAGAAGAACGATGAAAACCTAGCCTCTAGGGTTGCTCTCAAGTGTTTAATTAATTAATCGGTAGAGAACCCACGTTTTAGAGAAACCCTAAACGTCTATTTATAGTTTAGAAACCTTTGGAAAGAGATAAGAATAAAAAACATACCTTATCTGGAAATTTTCAGGACGGCGATCCGGATCGGATTTACTGAGATCCGGATCGTCGTAACGAGATTGACGATTCCAGAAAACCAAGGGTTCGGGATCCGGATTGCAAGGTCCGATCCGGATCGTTCATGCAATTCAGCAAAGTCCCATGTTCGGGATCCGGATCGGAATGGCCTAGGATCCGGATTGAAATTGCCAATGAACAAGTACCCTTCGGGATCCGGATTGCAAGGTCTGATCCGGATCCTGAACATGTCCCATGTCCAGTTTTTGATTTTTATGCAATTAAAAGATCATCCAAGTGTTTCTACACTATAAGAAAGTATTCGGATCACCACAATTATTTAGTTAAACATACCTGATCCTCTTGAATACTTTCTTCTTGAGATTGATGTAACTGATCCACAATTCTTCAACTTCAATCTTCAAGACTCAAGACACTGAGTGTCAACTTGAGCTCTTGTTGAATCTTCTCTAAGTCTTTGATTGCTGATTGACAATTTGATCCCTTTAAGACTCCGACTCAACTCACTGACTTGACTCACGAAATATGCCAACACCAAAATGCCGTAACAGAAATAGATCGAAAATACCATCTAAGTATTCATTAATTTGATTCTACTCAAAATCTGAGTTTGGAAAACCTAGAATCAAATTAATAAAATAGATGAAGAAACATAGAATTAAATCTAGTATTTCCTTTCTTCTCTATCTGTGGATTTTTCTATTTCGGTCGTATTTTTTCCATTTTTCGTCGTTACCCTAAAAGATGAATTAAAGGGTCTATTTATAGGTTAGAAACCATTGGAAGAGGATAAGAATCAAAAACTAACCTTTTCTGGAATTTTTTAGGACGGCGATCCGGATCGGATTTAGGCGATCCAGATTGCAGTAACGAGACAGACAGTTTCCAGAAAAACAAAGGTTCGGGATCCGGATCGAAGTGCCTGATCCGGATCGTTCATACAATTTACCAAACACCAATGTTCGGGATCCGGATTGAACTGCCTGATCCGGATCGTTCATAAATTACGGTAAAAACCAGTGTTCGGGATCCGGATCAAAGGAGGCTACGATCCGGATTGAATTTGCATATGAACTAACACCCTTCGGGATCCGGATCGAAGTGTCTGATCCGGATCCTGAACATGTCCCATGTCCAGTTTTTGATTTTTATGCAATTAGAAATTCATCCAAGTGTTTCTACACTATAAGAAGTATTCGGATCACCAAAGATAATTAGTTAAACATACCTGATCCTTTTGAATTCTTCTTCCAGAAGATTGAGTTACATGATCCAACCTTCTTTATCTTCAATCTTCAAGACTTAACCGAATTCACGAAATACGCCAACTCAAATTCCGTAACAATCTCTCCCTTTGGCGGTTTCGTGACAAAACACAAATCCACTGAAGAAAATTCAAAAAGATATTTTTATTGATATCACCATACAACAAAAATTTACAATGAGATCCAAATAAAGATAGATACATGAGTTAAACTCCTAAAACAGACTCTAGACTTAGACATCTGTACTCTCTGCAAAAGAAATCATTCTTGACAAAAGAAATCGTTAGATACCTCAAGAATTTTATGTCATTCAAAAACCACACACAGAGATGATGTTTATACTCATTTATACTTACCATGACATTTATACATTCAGATATGTAATTGGATCATAGTTAAAAAAAAAAACATATCTTCTATGCATTCAAAAACCAAATGTCACAACATTGTTAGTCAACATCAACTTGTTAGTTATATTACATGCCCAAATAGTTAGCAAATAGTTAGTCGAGGCATGCATGCAATCACAAAAGAAAAACCAAAAGTTGAAGTTACACTTACCTTCATGGTTCACAACTGGACTATCGAAGTTTCATTGTTCAACTGTTTTCTAATGTTCTCTCCCCCTTTTTGTCACAAACTTTAGCCAAAATTACCAAAATGGAGAGAAAAGTTAACAAGTTCAAGAACCAAAAATGTGAGAACTAAAAGCAAAAATTAATACCTGCACAAAGGAAGGAATTAGAAGGATAAGGATTACTCAGATTCATCCGAACTGATGCAGCCGAGTATTTGGAAGATTTTCTTTAATCATTTGTTCATGGATGACTGCTTCTTGTTGATCTTTTTTATTTCTTCCTTTACTTCAATAAGTTCATTCGATATGCGTTCTTGCTCGTTGGAGAGCCGTTGCTGTTCTTTAAAAATAGAGGTAACCGATGCATCATCATCGGATGTTGATGGAGGTGCTTGTTGTGCTGCATGTGCTGGTGGGACTGGAGGTGGTGCTGCTGGTGCAGAGGTTGTTGCTTGTTGTTGTGCTCTTCGTCGGTGAGGAGGTGATGGGGGCTCATCTTGTTTTGTTGAGAGAGACTTTACAATAGTTGTTTCATTGATCGTTCCTAGACTGTGCATGTAGGAACTCGCACTTGTGTCAACTTTAAATTTTCGAAAAATGCGCATAATGATCATTGGATAGGGAAGTCTCTCTGAGGGGTGAGCATGTTCCACATAACGTGCCATCCTTGACCAGATGACGTAAGGAATGTTTAAGTTTGCTCCCATTGCCGCTGTGGGGTTTCCCAGAAGATAAAGGAATAACATCCTATCCCACCGAAGAACCTTTGTATTCATATTTGGAAGGACGTTATAACAAACAATGAAGTTTAAGTAGCGATACTCTGGTCGAAGCTCTTTTGAAAAGACGGAGTTTCCTGCCGACAGAGTATCTGGAAGACAGATTCCATTAACTACCACTCTCCAGGAGTTAGTGGAGAAGTTTTGACTTTTCAGATAATGAGGTCCATCAGCTCTGGCCTCCATCCCTAACACCTCTCCAATCAGTTGAGGGGTTACTTTAATCTTAACATTCTTAACCAATGTTTGAAATTCTCGACGTCCGCTCTCCTGATCAACTAGATAGCAAGCATTTTGATAAAACATCCTTACTGAGTGAAGACAATACCCAGTGGTCTCGGGGAAACTGCAAATGGGAGCAAGACCTGTCTGGTCATACAGAGTCCCAAAAAGTGGAGATCGTTCCTTCAAGGCTTTGACATTGACATGTCTTTCGCCAATGCATTCCCTGTTCTCAAAATCCTTGATCCTTGCAGAGCTGATAAAGTCTTGTGGAGGAGGCTGGTTAGCAACTGGCTCCTCAATGGAAATTCCTCGAGCACTCCCTCTCTTGCGGGCAACACTTTTTCTTTTTGTTTTCACAGGAGTTTCTTCCATTGGAGCTTTTCCTTTTTCAGCAGCAGTGGGCGGAGCCTTTGCCTTTGATGTCTCTGCAGGGGCTTTCCCTTTCGAAGCAGTGGGAGTAATTGCTTCAACTTGAAGCTCATCCCAATCAATGGATTCCGTCTCAGAGTCCGTATCGGAATCATCCTTTGTTTTCTTCGCCCCTTTAGCTTTCTTGGGCTTGATAGTATCTCTTGTATGAACCATAGCAGCCAGAAGAAAGATGATCCAGGTGATCACCATTGCTACAAGTTCCTTGTGAGAAATAAGGTCCTGTGAGCAACAACTCAAGAACACGAAAAATTTGTTAATTTTCAAAAATTTGAAAAATCGTACCCAAACAATCATTATCGTGTAGAGAGACTAAGAATCAAATTAGTTTTGCAAAAAGAATTTTAAAAATAGATCAATCGCATGATTTTCGAAAATTCCCATTATATGCCCTAAAACCGAAATTTTTGAAATCGAAGGCCAAAAATCCGTTTATCATGAGAATACCTAGCATATAATCAAAACTAATCTACCCAGAGTTCTTATTTCAAAAGAAATTTGATCAAAAACCATCCATAAACGAAAAAGATACAGAAATTTCATCACGTTTTGAGGAAGAATATGAAAAACTGTAAAAAATCGAGATTTTGATCAATAAAACTTACTTAGAATCGAAGAACTTGAGTTTGTAAGCTTCCAAGACGGATGAATTCTAGAGAGAGAAGCTCTGGAGACTTTTGAACAAAAGATTGAAGTAAAAAGAAATCAAAACCCTTTGGTTCTATATAAAACCCTAGCCGCGATCCGGATCAGTCCGTGAATCCGATCCGGATTGGCTACCCGCAGAGAATACCTGCGTTCGGGATCCGGATCGGCTTGTCCAATCCGGATCGGCTCCAACTTTTTCTTCAGAAAAATTCTAGAAAATCCAGAAAAAGATTGTAAGCACTTTTGTGTATCAACTTTAAATGAAAATCATCGTTTCATACAACAAGAAATAGATTATGCCAAATCTATCAATAACATCCAACAAATGAAACGAAAATTTATAAAAATTAAATCCCTTAAAGTTGAACAACTTCAATCACATCTAACATGATCTTATGAGTAATGCCTTTATCAAATCATCAATTTGGTAAAGAAAATGAAATACCAAGATCAATAGATGTCTGAAATCTCAGATAAGTTAGATAATATATCTAGTCAATTTATTGAGGAGAGTGGCTCTTTGAGCATCTTTCATAAAAATTCCCACCTTATACTAACCTTGAAATTTTGACAGAGTCAAGTATTTCAACATTTATTTTATTTAATCAAACTTGAAAAACCTTGCTTGGTATACATGTGGTAGCTGCACACAGTACTCGGACGACCGAGGTGGTAGCTCTTTCCTCCATGTGGTGGTAGTTTTCACACTCCTCATTGGGATGTAACTCTTTCCACATCTTTTGAGCATAATACTTCTTTGACTCCCCCTCAATTGGCTATCAATTATTTAAGATATAAAGTATTCAACCAAATATTGATCTCGATTTCATACTCGACTAAATAGTCAAATAAGATAAAACCTATACCAAGAGATCATTGAGAGAGAAATTGACTTTGATCAAAACAAAGATGATTTAATTCACATAAATGATCATTGCATCAAATGAGTTATTATGATATCCAAAGCATAATAAATTTCTAGACATATAAAAGGATGCAGCTAAAGTCAATAAAACTAATGCTCAATTAATGTTCTATGTCTAAGCATAGATAATGAACAAAAACACAAAAACAAAACCTAACCTAAACAAGAGTTTCAAAAAGAGGTTATTTCAAGGAAAGCATTCCAATTGCTTTACGCAAATGAATAAAACGTTTTTGATCCAAAGGTTTTGTTAAAATGTCAGCTAATTGATCTTCAGTTGAAATGTAGGAAATTTGAAGAATATTTGATTCAACTAACTCTCTAAGAAAATGATATCTAAGTTCAATGTGTTTTGTTCTTGAGTGCAACACAGGGTTTTTTGAAATGTTTATAGCACTAGTGTTGTCACATAAAACAGTTACCGAAGTTGCTGAAATCCGGAAGTCGCTCAACACGCTTTTCATCCAAATGAGTTGAGTTGAACAACTACCCGCTGAGATATATTCCGCTTCGGCAGTTGAGAGTGCAATGCAGTTTTGCTTTTTACTATGTCATGCAACAAGACAATGGCCAAGATAAAAACATGCACCACTCGTACTTTTCCGATCATCCACTGATCCTGCCCAATCGGCATCTGAATATCCTATAATGTCAAGACTTGTTCCCATAGGATACCAAATTCTGAAGTTTACAGTTCCTTTGACGTACCGGATGATTCGTTTCACCGCTTTCAGGTGATCCTCCTTTGGTGCTGACTGATATCTCGCGCAGATCCCAACACTAAAGGATATGTCCGGGCGACTAGCTGTGAGGTAGAGTAGACTTCCAATCATACTTCGATAGAGTTTCTCGTCTACACTATCACTAAGAGATTCACTTCCTAATCCCTTATTGCTAGTTCCAATAGGAGTAGGAAAATCTTTAGAATCTTCTAATCCGAATTTCTTTACCAACTCCTTTGCATACTTGGATTGACACAGATGGATGCCTTCACCATTTTGTTTCACTTGCAATCCAAGAAAGTATGTCAGTTCGCCCATCATAGACATCTCAAATTCGCTTTCCATGGTTTCTGCGAATTTAGAAGCATCATTATCCTTTGTTGCTCCAAAAACAATGTCATCGACATAGATTTGCGCAACAATGAAGTTATTTTGATAATGCTTCACAAAGAGAGTCCTGGCTGCTCCCCCTCGAGTATAGCCCTTCTCCAAAAGGTGGTTTGTCAACCTTTCGTACCACGCTCGCGGTGCTTGTTTTAAACCGTAAAGAGCCTTTTTCAAACGAAAAACATGGTTAGGTAGTTTACAGTCTACAAAACCTTTCGGTTGAGCCACATAAACTTCCTCATTTAAAAACCCATTTAAAAACGCGCTCTTAACGTCCATTTGAAAGAGTTTTATTTTAAAGTGACAAGCAATAGCGAATAAGATACGAATGGACTCGAGTCTAGCTACAGGGGCGAACGTTTCATCAAAGTCTATACCTTCTATTTGAGAGTAGCCTTGAGCAACTAAACGTGCTTTGTTCCTGATGATGGTACCATCCTCAATTTTCTTGTTCTTGAAAATCCATTTAGTACCGATCACATTGTGTTGCTTCGGAGGCGTCGTTAATTCCCAGACTTTGTTGCGTTCAAACTGATGGAGCCCTTCCTACATTGCTTCAATCCAGTAGTCATCCTGAAGAGCTTCATCGACGTTCTTTGGTTCGATCATGGAAACATAACAAGCGAATCCACAAACCAACTGTCTCCGAGTTTTGACTCCTTCTTGTGGGTCTCCAATAATGTTTGATTCAGGATGATCCTTGGAGATGCGTAACGTTTGAGGTAAAGGAGTACTCGGAGGTACATGAGATGATTCCTGCACATCAGATAAACTTGAAGAACCATTAGATGCATCATTAATATTGGAAGTATTATCATGAGAAGATGCATTTACAGGAGTATCATCATCAAGAGAGATATCAGGGGTAGATTTATCAGATGCAAAGTGGAAAGCTTCATCTACTTTAACATTTATGGATTCTACAATCGTTTTAGATTCCAAATTAAATACCCGATATGCTCTACTATTTGTAGAATAACCCAAGAAAATCCCTTCGTCACTTCGAGAGTCAAATTTTCCAAGATTTTCACGGTCACGTAAAATGTAACACCGACTCCCAAAGATACGAAAATATTTGATGTTTGGCTTTCTACAAAACCATAGTTCATATGGTGTATTTAACGTTCCCGGGCGCAAATAAACTCGATTAATAACATAGATTGCAGTGTTCACAGCTTCAGCCCAAAAATATAACGGTAAATTCCGGCTATGAAGCATGACACGTGCCATCTCTTGTACAACCCTGTTTTTGCGCTCGACTACACCATTCTGTTGAGGTGTATAGGGTGCTGAGAATTCATGTTTAATGCCATTGGAAGTGCAAAAATCAATGAATTTAGAATTTATGAATTCTCCACCTCTATCACTTCTAACACGAATGATCTTTTCATTCTTTTCAATCATAATACGAAGGCAAATCTCGTGAAAAGAATCAAAAGTATCAGCTTTCTCTTTTAAAAATGCTACCCATGAGTATCTAGAGAAATCATCAACCAATAAGAAAATATACCATTTACCTCCCAAGGATGGTTGACGTGTCGGCCCCATAAGATCCATATGCAATAATTCTAAGGGCCGATTAGTACCAACGTGGTTCAAGTTCTTGTGTGCAGTCCTGGATTGTTTTCCCTTTTGACAACCACCACACACAATGGTTTGTTTAAGTGAAAGTTTTGGAACCCCCTTGACTACGTCTTTGTTTGAAATTCTAGCAAGTTCCTTAAAGTTTATGTGACCTAGCCTTTCATGCCAAAGAGTTTCATTATTAAAAGAGGCTAAGTTACAATTTTCAGAAATTTTATTGGGAACAACATAACAATTATTTTCAGATCTAACCCCCTTTAAAAAGAAAACATGGTCCTTATCAGTTACAATGCATTCAACAGATGAAAAATTAACTGAAAAACCATTGTCACAAAGTTGACTGATACTTATGAGGTTAGTCTTAAGGCCATCAACAAATAACACATTATTCAGAATCGGGCCATCTGGAATAGCTACTGTTCCTTTTCCAATAATTTTGGAAGACTGACCGTCTCCAAAAACTACAAGTCCTCCGGAGATTTTCTCAAAATTTTGAAAACAGTTTTTGTCACCGGTCATGTGACGGGAACAACCGCTATCCAGATACCAAGACGAATTATCATATGCATGCAAGGAAATATTTGTAACAAGACAAGGGAAGATTTCACCTTTGCGTACCCAAACCTTTCGAGTTTTGGTGTACGTCGGAAATGATTGTGATGTTGATACCTTTGGTGAAAGCGTCTTGTTTGATCCATTGCTTTTCCTTGACGTCGTCGTCTTGTTTGATGAACTACCGGAGCTCTTTTCCTTCGAATAATTTGCATTTGATTTCCGAGGAATCACCCTTTTGGTAGTCGTTGCAAGTAGTGCTTGAGTTGAGCGTTTGGCTCCCATCTTGCAATTTCTCCTTATGTGCCATGCAATACCACAACGAAAACATACCTTGGTGCTTGACAATTCCGAAGAGGGGGAAGTAGGTTTGTTGTCGTTGTTTGTCCTCAATTCCAGCGTCGGAGGAGGAGATACCGACTGGGGCACAAAGACTGTCCCAACCGAACTAAAATTGTCTTCAGTTCGATTGTATCCGAGGCCGAATTTGTTTGATTGACCAAGACCAAGAAGCTTATCCAACTTACTCCTTCCTGATGAAAATCGCTGTAAGTCATCCTTGAGTTGGAGAATAGTCTCTGTCATTTCCAATTTTTCCTGTCGAGCCTCGCCGTTGAGCTTCAAGAAGTAATTCGCTTTGTTCACCATATCTACATAATTCTTCTCGAATTGCTCATTGGACTCTTGAAGAGAAACATTTTCTTTAATCAGGTTATCCCTTTCCGCTTCAAGAGCGTTTGAGAGAGAAGTTGCCATTTTTGCTTCTTCTTCGAGATCCTGCAATCTCCCTCTCAAACTCTTGTTTTGCTTTGCTAGTTTTTTTGAATCCCTCAAAAGCTTATGATAGGCAAGAGCAAAGTCTTCACCTTCTGAGTTATCCGATTCATCGTCCGTTGCAATTTTTTCAACAATGGAGTTGGACAATGACTCGGATGTATTAGCCATTAAGCACATGAAGGGTGAAGATGTGGACGCGTGGAACGCCGTTGCGTTATCTTCTTCATCACTTGACGATGACTCATTTGACGATGAGGTGTCATCCCAAGTGACCGCTTGCATCGCTTTCTTCTTTGACGGATTCTTATTGGGACACTCCGTTGAGATATGGCCGTACCCTCGGCACTTGAAGCATTGGACTTGTCCTTCTGAGCTTTTCTTATCCTTAGAAAAACCCTCTTGCTTTCTTGGTTTGTAACTTGAAGAACCTTTGCCTTTCTTCGACTTTACGAAGGATGGAGTTTTGCTTGAGTTACCCCTTCGAAAGTTTCGGCGAAATCTTCTCGTCAAGAGAGCAAGCTGCTTCTCAAAGTCCTCCATAGATAGGTTTACGTCATCGTCTGAGGAGGATGAATCCGCGTCTTCTTCTTTTGTTGTTTTCAATGCTAAACCTGAAGACTTAGAAGAGGATGCTTTTCAAGAAGAATAGTTAGTAGGAAATGTCATTTCATATGTTTGTAAAGAACCAACTAATTCTTCTACACGGATTTCGTCCGGGTGTTTAATAGTTTCAATGGCCGTATCCTTGGATCGAAATCTTTCAGGAAGAGTTCTTAATATTTTTCTTACAACTTTAAATTCTGGAATCTTCTCTCCCAAGTTAGCACATGAGTTTACGATGTCTTGCAATCGTGTGTAATAGTCTGTGAACGATTCATTTTCTGCCATGAAAATAGAGTCAAACTTGCTCGTAAGCATTTGCAGTTTCTGAATCTTTACAAGGTTAGTTCCCTCATGTGTAACTTGAAGAACATCCCAGATTTCTTTCGCAGTCTCACATGCCGAGACGCGAGAGAACTCAGTTTGAGACAAAGCATTAAATAGAGCATTAATCCCTTTGCCATTGTAAGAAGAAGAATCTATCTCTTCCTTGGTCCATTTCGACCTAGGTTTGATGGTGCGAACATCAGCAAGAATTTTAGTTGGATTAGACCATCCTAATTCAATTGATTGCCACACCCGTTCGTCGATGGAAATTAAAAAGGCTTTCATCTGTACTTTCCAGTAGGCATAATTTGTTCCATCGAAGAACGGGGGTCTGTTGATGTTTCCACCTTCAACCATTGTTTACAACCCTATTCCCTCTCTGATACCACTTGTTGGGTTATGTATAATTGGATCTAAATAAGGGAAAAAACACCTAGAGGGGGGTGAATAAGTGTAAACAATAAACACTCAAAAATCTTTGCGATATAAAACCCAATGCGGAAAAATAAATAACACGCAGAGATTTTTACGTGGAAAACTCCAAACCGGAGTAAAAAAACCACGGGACCGATAACACGGTGAAATCCACTAGAATTGTAACACGTACAAAGGTGATATACCGTACTCAGAGACGACTCAACCTTTTTCCATACGCTCCTAGTTGATCTTCTCCGCTCGCTCCGCAACGCTTCTCGAATCCACGATCTGCGTCCAACGCCGAATCCACGGCGTCCAACGTCGACTCCACGACGTCCGACCGAATCCACGGTCTTCACCCAGTAGCACGCTTCGAATCCACGAACGTACCTCGCTCCGAATCCACGAGAGCGGTAGCACCTTGAATCCACAAGGCCACGCGAGTCCACGCGCCGATTTTGGGAAAATCGTTGTTTTTTGGGTGGAGATGATCCGCCGAATACTTAGATTAGAAATAGATCGGAAATACTATCTAAGTATTCATTAATTTGATTCTACTCAAAATCTGAGTTTGGAAAACCTGGAATCAAATTAATAAAATAGATGAAGAAACATAGAATTAAATCTAGTATTTCCTTTCTTCTCTATCTATGGATTTTTCTATTTCGGTCGTATTTTTTCCATTTTTCATCGTTACCCTAAAAGATGAATTAAAGGGTCTATTTATAGGTTAGAAACCATTGGAAGAGGATAAGAATCAAAAACTAACCTTTTCTGGAATTTTTCAGGACGGCGATCCGGATCGGATTTAGGCGATCCGGATTGCAGTAACGAGACAGACAGTTTCCAGAAAAACAAAGGTTCGGGATCCGGATCGAAGTGCCTGATCCGGATCGTTCATACAATTTACCAAACACCAATATTCGGGATCCGGATTGAACTGCCTGATCCGGATCGTTCATAAATTACGGTAAAAACCAGTGTTCGGGATCCGGATCAAAGGAGGCTACGATCCGGATTGAATTTGCATATGAACTAACTGTGTCACGCCCCGAGTTCAAAAACCAGTGTATAATTTTTTTTTTAAAAAAAAAAAAATCAGAGTTACAAAAACAGCCAGGGCAATGACAGACCGCCACATATATAGAAGAGTCCCAATCCCCCTTTGGAATTGAGCCTTTTCTATATATGCACGGCTAGCTTGGCAACAGCATCAGAGTACTAACTACGTACAACTACAAGCAAAAGTTACAATTAACTTTACAATTATTTACATCTGAATTACAACTCTTTCCTTTAACATCAAATAATACATGAACTTTCGGCTGTCCAGGGTCAACATCTAACACGGAATCTCACCAACACGTCCCGACATCCCAGCACCCGCTCGGCCTGAAAAACAGTCACCCGAGGGTGTGAGATACACCGGAGTGTATCCCAGTGGGCACGACGAGCCGAGAAATAGCAGATCGTACCTACTGGTATACAATACTAGAGGATAGTAATAATCAGGGGTTAGAATAATCAGAAAGGCAATCATGAAGATCAACAGATATATAATCCCAGTTAGGATGTGCAGATATATAATCATGGAACTGTATTTAATTAGAGGATAGCAAAATCATGAGTTATGATAAAAGCAGGCTGAACAGGCAACATATGCAATAGACCATGGGTTAGGGTAAAGCAGATATATAACTGGTGCTGTAAAGAAATCAAAACTTATAATCTGGGTACAAGCATAGGAGATACTTTTAGCAGAATTTAAAACAGGACAACATGTATCAGGATAATCAATGCATCAAGGAGTTAGGACAATCAGCAAGATAACAATGAAACTATAATCAAAGGCATCACAAAGAATCATATACAGGTAGATAGCTAGAAGCCAGATCAAAGAATCAAGGAAGTATGTTAAAGTAACTTAACAACACATGCATCAAATAAATGAAAACACAAAGACCCAATCACAAGCTACCATATTGGCCTTCACAAGACCTCAGGCAAGGCTGCCCAACCTAGCACCAACCTGGTTGACATTCCCTTCACAAGGGTCACGGGTTGCCACAGCTAACCACTTTACCGGTAAAGTACACCGCTACGGGGGATCAGCCCGCTAGTGTACGTGAAGAACAACGGTGCGGGCGATCATAATGCAAATGCTCAAGCTCTCGGTCCACTGACCGGGTATTCGGCAACAAGCCGGGAAATCCCCACTGGGATGCAATGACAAGATCAACTGAATCTCAACTCTCATGCAAGACCAAGGCAAATCTCAACTCAACATAAGCTCACAGATAAACTCAACTCAATCACACAAACCAACCAAATGATACAAAACTAAACACATATTTTTAAGAAAACTATTTTGAAAAATCCAAACCTCGAAGAGCGTTGCCCTCGTCCTATCAAATAAGAACAGACTCAGGCGACACTACGAAGCTTGGGTTTCCAAACCTCGTAGAGCAATTGCCTTTGTCCTATCAAACAAGAACAGACTCCGGCGACCCTACGAAGCTCGGTAAAAACATCAGTTAAACAAATCTATGTGCTCAGCCGTGTATAATTTGATCGACAGGACAAACAGGCTTACTCATCAACCATGGAAATGTTCCAAGATAAGATATAAATACCAGAGGCACAATGAATAATCATGTAAGGCAGAATAGGACTGATAACAGGCATAGCTCAACATCTAACAACCAATCAGGCAGACTAACCCCTTATGCAACTAAACACATGTTTTTAAGAAAACCTTTGAAAACAATAGGTTTTTGGGTCCCAAACCTCGTAGAGCGTTGCCCTTGTCCTATCAAACAAGAACAGACTCAGGCTACCCTACAAGGCTTGGTAAAAATATTTATTTTAGAAGATCATGTATTTAGCAGCATAACAGGCGAACAACAAGGAAGCAAGCTCAACTATCAGATGACCAAACAGGCATGGCAATATGTAGAGCAATAATATAACCACTGGAAACAACTAATCAGCAGATATGGTAAAGATCACTAAAGAAGATCATAATCAGGCATAAAGCAGGTATAACGTAGCAAATAACTGAATCAAAGGAAGGGCAGGCTCAAGCATTGGTAGATCAATATAATATTCAAGCATAGGAGTGCAACTACGAAATGGCCAATCAGTCAAAGCAACTAACAGTAATATATATTGCAACCAAAGGCAGACAGGCTCAAGATAAACTAGGTTACCAAAAATAGGAGTCCAACCAATACCGTACACCGAGGGCCGAACTGATAAAGCCCGGACCGAAGATAACCCACCTGATATAACGCAGGCGGCTAAACTGAACCAACTGTACGCTCAGCACACCAGATGCTACCGAATAACCCTGAATGTGAATTAAGGTTCAGGAATCAACTTACTTTAATTTAACTAAACCCCAAAATTGTTTTACTCAAATTTAAACCTTTTTGCTACTTAGAAATTCATGTTAGACACCAACATCTAGACCTGCATAATCTTTTGCTTATTCCTTGGTAAAATTACCAAATTGCCCCTCCCGGGAATTCCCATTTGGATTCTCCGGGAGACTCGGGCTGTCTAACAGGGTCGCTGGCTCAACCAGATTCTACTGGGACTCAACAGTCGACCTGGTGAAACCGCCGCAATTCCTCGAATTGCGCGATTGTCACCCGGATACCGAAAAACTGACGATTTTGCCGATTTTCGAACCGAATTCCGATTTCCGCTCAACGGGAGCCGTTGGATTCCTAACGAAAAGCTTATGAACCAATAAAACAGATTATTAACCAGTATATGATGGGATTTCTGCATCTAGACCCCTAGGGTTTTTAAATTTTCACTTTTAGTGCCAATTTGGGCACTGTTTTTGCCCGTTCTTTTAACTGGAGATTCATTTTAACATTCCATCACTTTCAGCAGGTTACTTATGTCTTGCTGAACACCGTGCTCACCCATTTGTGGCAGCACGGGACCCGAGGCAAACTTCGGGTCATAAAATTCCTCTCTAACATAGCTAAAATGCATTTTTGTTTCTCCGGGACCTCAAACACCAAAACTAACGCGAGCACCGCGTTCAGTGACCCCAAATTAGCCAGGAATACACTGTCGCGGCTTCGCTAAGGGCCCGGAACCTAGTTTTGTTCCAACATTACAGAAAAAGGTTGATTTCTCTATAACTTTTAATCCGATTGTCAAACAGACAAACTTTGTATATGAAAGTGTCTCTGGACAGTGCCAATACCCTAGGGCTCACCCTACTTTCAGTCCAAAATCGATGGATCAACTAGATCCGAGTTCCGTGCTCTCTAACAGTTCGACAAAGCCCCACAACACATCCACACAGATCCCATTTGATCTGAAGTGAGCACTGAGCTCAGGGGATGTTTCTGAACAATTTTCATATTAAATGTTTTGTCCAATTCCATTTCAAAATTCATTGTGGCATTCTAACAAACACTAGGTGTGCACAATACCTATACACTTACACAAGCAAAGTTTAAACTTGATTCTCTGCACACAGGGCACCAGAGGCAATATATTCTGGATCAAGTTGTTTTACTAAGTTCAAGGAGCATTCCCCCTCAACCTGGAGCAGCCTGGAAGCCCTCGGTTGAGCTTGGCTCGAGGAAGAAGATGAGCCTTGTGCATGGAAAATCGTGACCACCCATCCAGTGACTCTGGAGCTCAACCACTTAACCAAACTTTCCCCAAAACTCAAAGTAAGCTTGCCTGGACCCGTGCCCGGCGACGAGGCACGTCGGCGACGGCGGCGGAGTAGGCTCCATTTCGAGCTTCTTCACCGTTAATGGCGGATTTTTAACGGGGCATTTTGGAGACTTCCAACATGGATGGAGTTTATCTACTGGGCCACATGAAGCTTCCCGACCATCTCACCCCGGCCAAAGATGGCCGGAGCGCCGGCGGCCGCAACATGGTGCAATTTCGGGTCAACCATGGCCGCACCAATTTGGTGCCGCATGGGTGCCATGCAAATGCATGGGGGCACTCCTCTAGGTCCCAGCAAGTGTTCTGGGCAAGTGGCCGGCGGTGGAGAGGCTCGCCGGCGCCGGAGCAAAGAGCTCGGCCAAGTGCAAAATACCCGAAAATTAGGGTTTTTATCTGCGACTTCCACACTTGATCAAACTTCACCAAATTTGGTGGGGTTGATCCTCATCTCCTACAGTATTTTTCCACCAACCTTTGTTCATTTTGGTCCACTGGTTGAAGAGTTTGGCCGAGGCGGAGCTTCCCTAGGTTTCCGGCGAGGGTTTGCTCCCGCCGGCCAACCAGCGTGCATGGGAAGCTCGGGCTTTGCACGAAGCATCCTTAGGACTTAACTAACCTACTGCTAGTGGTCTTGGGTTCAAACAACTAATGGTTTAATAGCCTCACCTTGGCCGGAGTTGTAGAAGATGGAAGAAGCCGGTTCTCTTCCTCCTCCTTCGTGCGGCCACAGCAAGCTCCAGGAGAGTCCTCAGACACCGAAAACAACTTCAAAGCACTCTAAACCCAACTTGGAAAAGATTTGTTCCAAGCTTCTTCTTCCTCTCTCCCACTCGAGTTGCCCTCCAAGGTGGGTGTTCCTCAACCACCTCAACACTTCGGGCTTGATCCGGAAGAAGCCCAGGCACCCAGGAACTCCTCCAAAACACAAGAGAAAGGGTTGGTGAAGTTTGGTTCCAACTTTGCCTTTCTCTCTTTCACTCTCAAATTTTTCTCTCTAAGGGTTGTGTTCTCTTGGCTTCTCTACACTTCGGGCTTCTTACTGGGAGAATTCAGAGGAGGTTGGTTCTTCGAATACCCCCACAGACCCTTTGTGCTCTGGCCCAGGGTAGTCCAAGAGGCACCCAATTAATTTAATGCAATATTCCTTTGCCTTTTCTCCTCAAGCCGGTTTCACACCTATCCCTTCCATCCAAGCTATTCACTGTAGGTTAAAAATGCACCTAGGTCCCTATGGTTTAAGTCCCATAAAGTTTGGTACCTAAAATGTTAAGTTTTAATTACAATTAACCCCTTTTTCACCACTTTTCACGTATTTCGAGGAAATCCGCTCGCCATTTTGCGAAACGGACTTCGCCACGACGTCCGGCTCGTCGAAATCTTCAAGACAGCGATTTTAGTTTTTCGACGCGATGTCCAGATTAATTTTTGTTCCATAAAAACTGTCCAATTTTACAGTTTTCACGCTTTTCGAGATTTCAGAGTCGTCAAACAGAATTTTTGACTGCGCCATTGCGTTCAGAACGTCGAAAATAGCTGGAATTGACTACCCGAATCACTATATTAGGAGTCCAGATGGTTAATTGGCCAATGTTGATCAAGGGATAATTTAAAATCCAAGGCTACTGTTCATCACTTAAGTCACACTGTGCACTGTGCGCATAGGCACTGTTCCATTGGTCGCGGCTAATTGCCCTTTTCTTCTTTGAATTCTGGAAGATCTGACCGTCAGATCGAAAAGTGCTGAATATGAAACTTGCTCAGTTCGACGAGACGATCGCATCGATCAACTCGGATTTCCGAGATCATGTCCGGATTGGAAATTAGCCTTTTTGTCTTGTAATTCGTGCAACTTGCACTCCCGCAATTGATCAAATAGATCAACAAAGGCCTTTTGAATCTAACCTTAGGCTGAAAATCATCATTTATTTTATTTATTAAAAATAAAATAATTCGGATTACTACAAACTGTCACGCCCCGGGGGTTCTAATCGCGCGGAAGAGGAACCACCGATGCCCCTAATTCATCCATTCCTTTTTTTTGTAAACCACTACACCCCGGCGCGCGTCCAGACCCGCCGCATATACAAATTCACCCTGCAAACGGGCAGAGTCTCCTTTGTATATGCACGGCGTCTCAACTACAAAGTGTCTCACAAGGCGTAACACATACAGTCTTTAACCACATCAGGTAGGGTCTCGAACACATACAACCAAACAACTCACATGATCTACTAGTAGCAACTTAGAACATAGAGGCCGTTGTTTTGAAACGATAAATAATCACAAGGTTTTGAAAGCGGCATCCACACGATGCCATCGTTTTGGGAAAAACTGTTTCAAAGCCACATAAATCCACAGGGTTTGAAAACGGCACCCACACGATGCCGAATTTTGTGAAAACAGTTCGCAAACACATAAATTCCACAAGGTTTGTAAAACCCGGTGCCCACACGACACCCAAATTTTAAAAGTAGTTTTCGCAAACGGTTTTCTTTGCTTTTCATTATTTAAAATGGCCAAGTAAGAAAAGATATAACAATCATTCATTTATGTGAGAAAGGAAAAGACAACATCCACCTCGACCCCACGGGGGTGCCGCAATCCATAACTAACTAGCATGAGTAATAAAGGAAAAAGGAAAGTAAAAGTCACTGTATCTGAAGACGATTAGTGTCAGAACAGCACTCTCGCGGCCTCACCGATGCCCTAGCACTCGTCCCTGGACGAACCTGTCACGGAGTGGGAAGTCAGTGACTAGAAATAGTATGATAAGCATAAAAGAACCAAAATAGGGCAAACCACAAAAACCGGAGCAACCATCCCTCTCATATATCGTCAGCGATAACCACACCCTGTACCAACACAACACCGGGCACCTTTCCCGACCACCGCACCGAGCCCCTACCCTGGTGTCCACCGCCGAGCACCTGCCTCGGCCGCCGAGCACCTGCCTCGACGTCACCGCTCACACACCCGACCCATGAGGGCCCCCATTCCTAACGCCACCGTCGCGTGGAGTACACGGGTCAACGTACCACTTTTTCGGAAAAGCACACCCTTACGGTGGGCAAACCGCCGGTGTGCGTGTAGCAAACTAGAGCCTCGGATCGATAGTAAGTACAATAATATAACAGGGTTAGTGCATAAACAGGAGGAGACTAACAATTCACCCTTGCCCCACATACTATTTCTATCATTAAAATTCCTATTCCCTCAATCCCCGGGAATGTACCCACCTTGTGCGCGTCGTCCTGGGCTTGACTCGTCCGCGTCCGTGCTCCAGTCGCCAATGACGTCCCGCACTCCTGAAGGAACAAGGGCAAGTCAAGACTATGGGGTCCGAAACTCACACCGACTCCCGACTTCGTGCGGCGGAGTTCCCCGCACGGCACCGGCCCGTGTGGCGCACACTCCGCCTGTGCACAGCCCCGCGCGGCACCAGCCCACGCGAGCGCCCCCCCTGCGGGCAGCCCCGCGCGGCCATGCGCCGAGCGGGCGCGCTGCCCGCGGTGCGGGGCGACCCTGCGCGGCACCAGCCCGCGCGGGCGCCCCTCCTGCGGGCGGCCCCGCGCGGCCATGCGCCGCGCGGGCGCGCTGCCCGCGATGCGGGGCGACCCCGCGCGGCACCAGCCCGCGCGGGCGCCCCTCCTGCGGGTGGCCCCGCGCGGCCAGGCGCCGCGCGGGCGCGCTGCCCGCGGTGCGGGGCGACCCCGCGCGGCACCAGCCCGTGCGGGCGCCCCTCCCGCGGGCGGCCCCGCGCGGCACCAGCCCGCGCGGGCGCCCCACCCGCGGCCGGCCCCGCGGCGGCGGTGCTCGCCGCTCCCCCCGATCCGAGGCGGTACCCTCTCCCTCCTCAAACCACAAAACAAAAAGGGGGAAGACGAAAAATAAAACGCACCCCTACTCACCTTGGTCCGCCGATGGGGAAGAGGAGGAAGGGGATCTTCCACCCGATGTTCGGCCGGTTCCGCTAGCGAGAAGGTCCTTGGCTCGTTCGCCCAAAACCCCGCCGGTCCCTTTTTCCCTCGCGAGTCTCCTCTTTGCCGTATTCTAAGAGAGGAGAACGAAAGGAGGGAAAAATAAAAAACCCTAATTTCCAAACGCCCCAGCCCAAAAGGTTAAAACATTTACCTCGAGATTCGTGCGGATCGCCCGCACGCATCCTGGGGCGCTTACGGAGGGTTGGAACTTCGAAATTTAATTCTGGGTGAACCGAGAGTCGGAATCCGAAACCGATCGCGCCTGCGCGGTCCGTTCCGCGAGCTCTACCGCCTAAAATTATCCGCGGGCCCCGACGGTCTGTCCGGAAAAACACTAAAAATAAGGCCCCCGGTCGGATGTTACAAGAAGAGGGGTAACGAGAAGAGTTAAAGATAGGCCGGGTCTTACACCACTCACCGCTAAAAACAAGTTTCGTCCCCGAAACTTAAACTTCCCCTGCGGCGAAGAGGTCCGGGTAGCACTCCCTCATCTTTGATTCTGGTTCCCAAGTTGCCTCACGCTCTTCCTGATTGCTCCAAAGCACTTTCACATAAGGAATTGTCCGACTTCGCAGCTTTTTGTCCTCTCGGGCTAGGATCCGCACCGGTACTTCCTCGAAGCTTAGGTCCTCCCTAAGCTCAATCGCGGAGACGTCGAGTACTCACGATGGATCGGGGAGATAATTCCGAAGCATGGACACGTGGAATACGTCATGAACTCGGTCGAGGTTCGGTGGTAGGGCGAGGCGATAGGCCACAGGGCCGATGCGCTCCAGGATCTCGAAGGGCCCTACATACCGCGGGCTCAACTTGCCTCTGAACCCAAACCGCTTCACCCCTTTTGACGGTGACACCCGTAATAATATGTGCTCTCCCACCTGGAATTCCAAATCGCGGCGTCTCCGATCTGCATAGCTCTTTTGTCGGCTCTGGGCGGTCATCAACCGCCGTCTGATGAGGCGTATCTTTTCCTCGGTTTCAACCACCAAGTCCGGTCCCAAAAACTTCCGCTCCCCCAGATCGTCCCAACAAATCGGGGATCTACAGCGTCTGCCGTACAATGCTTCGTACGGTGCCATCTGGATGCTCGCTTGGTAGCTGTTGTTATAAGCGAACTCTGCAAGGGGTAGGTAGCGCGACCATCCGTCTCCCAAATCCAGTACACAAGCTCGGAGCATGTCCTCGAGAATCTGAATCACCCGTTCGGATTGTCCATCTGTCTGGGGGTGAAAGGCTGAGCTGAAGTGTAACTTGGTTCCCAAGGCTCGTTGTAGGCTCTGCCAAAAGTTCGAAACGAACCTTGTGTCTCTGTCTGAAGTAATCGATGTCGGAACCCCGTGTAGCCTCACAATCTCGCCGATGTAGACTTGAGCCAGTCGGTCGCGTGTCCAGGTCGTGTGGATGGGTAAGAAATGAGTCGACTTCGTTAGCCGATCCACAACGACCCAGATGGCGTCGTGTCCCTGCTGTGAACGTGGAAATCCGGTGACGAAGTCCATAGTGATTTCCTCCCATTTCCATTCGGGCACAGGTAGTGGTTGCAACTTTCCCGCCGGTCGTTGATGCTCGGCCTTCACCTGTTGGCAAATCAGGTAGTGTGCCACAAATAGCGTCACGTCTCTCTTCAGCTTTGGCCACCAGAAGGTCTGTCTGAGATCCCTGTACATCTTGGTGCCTCCCGGGTGCGCCACATAGGGGGCGCAGTGTGCTTCAGTCAGGATTTCCTTCTTCAGGTCAGGCAAGTCAGGCACGCAAACCCGTCCTCGGAACCGAAGGGCGCCGTCCGTCCCCACTGCAAAGTCTCCCTTCTGCTCCGGGGAAATCTTATCTCGTTCCAGCTGTAGATATGGGTCCGCACCTTGGCCTTCTCGAATCCTCTCGAATAGGGTCGGCGCGACTATTAAGGACAGTAGTCGCTCGACCGTCCCTGCTGGTACCACCTCCAATCTCAGTCGCGAGAACTCCGCGATCAAGTCCTCCTGCTGCGTGATCGTGCCCGCTGCAGTCCCTTCTGTCTGTCCCTTCCTGCTTAGGGCATCTGCTACCACATTTGCTTTTCCCGGGTGGTACTGAATGGTTAGGTCGTAATCCTTCAGTAACTCCAGCCACCTCCTCTGCCGTAGGTTCAGCTCATTCTGGGTGAAAAGGTACTTGAGGCTTTGGTGGTCCGAGAACACATTACAATGCACACCGTAGAGGTAGTGCCTCCACAGTTTCAAAACGAAGACCACTGCGGCAAGCTCCAAGTCATGGATCGGGTAGTTCTGCTCGTAACCCTTGAGTTGCCTTGAGGCATAGGCGATGACTCTTCCTTGCTGCATTAATACTCCTCCCAGTCCTATCCGCGATGCATCGCAGTAAACCTCGTAGTCTTCCCCGGGTATCGGTAGAGCAAGCGCAGGCGCTCTTGTTAACCGCTTCTTGAGTTCTTCAAAACTTTCTTGGCATTGGGTCGTCCAAATGAACTTTACTCCTTTCCGGGTTAGGCGGTTCAGAGGGGTTGCAATCCTCGAGAAGCCCTCAACGAAACGTCTATAGTACCCCGCAAGGCCCAGGACGCTGCGCACCTCTATCACCGTAGTCGGATGAGGCCAGTCGGTCACCGACTCCACCTTCTTGGGATCCACTGCGATTCCCGCTGCAGAAATGATATGCCCAAGGAATCCCACCTTGCGAAGCCAAAACTCGCATTTCTTAAGTTTGGCGTACAACTCCTGCTCCTTAAGAGTCTGCAGAACAATTCGCAGGTGCTCCTCGTGCTTCTCATCGGTGGTGGAGTAGATCAGGATGTCGTTGATGAAGACCACTACGAACTGATCCAGGAAGGGTCTGAAAACACGGTTCATCATGGCGTTGGTAAGCCCGAACGGCATCACTGTGAATTCGTAGTGGCCATACCGAGTCCGGAACGCCGTCTTCGGAATATCCTCGTCTTGAACCCTGAGCTGGTGGTAGCCCGACTGTAGGTCAATTTTTGAGAAGACTGTTGCACCCCGCAGCTGATCAAAGAGGTCATCAATCCTATGTAGGGGATACTTGTTTTTCACTGTGACCTTATTGATTTCCTGGTAGTCGATGCACAACCGCAAGCTCCCGTCCTTCTTTCTCACAAAAAGTACCGGTGCGCCCCAAGGTGACACACTCGGTCTGATAAACCCCCTGTCCAGAAGATCCTCCAGCTGCGCCTTAAGTTCCTTCAGCTCCACGAAGGCCATCCTGTAGGGGGCCTTCGTGATTGGTCGTGTGCCGGGTGGAAGCTCAATCGGAAAAACAACCTCTCGCTCGGGGGGTAAACCAGGTAGTTCGGCCGGAAAGACGTCTGGGAAGTCCCTCACCACAGGGATGTCGGAGAGTGCCGTAGAGGGTCCGGTGGCCAGGGCCACCGACACCAAGTAGGCCATACACCCTCCCTCAACCAGTTTCCTGGCTCGCGATGTAGGAATGATGGAAGAAAAGGAAACGCTCTTGCACGCCAAGTACACATTTTCTGGGAACTCGGGATACAGCAGCCGCACCTCGCGCTTCTCGCAGTCGATCACTGCAAGGTACCACGTGAGCCAATCCATTCCGAGCACTACATCATACTCTTTCAATGGAATGACCACCAGATCCCAGGGGCACGGGAGCCTTCCCATCCTTATAGGGCAGGAAGGTACAAGGTTGCGGGCCTCCAAGGATCCCCCCGCGGTGTGAACAGTCATCACACTGGGTAAGGGTCTCATCTCAAAACCATGGGTCAGTGCAAAGTCACGAGACATAAACGAGAGGGTCGCTCCGGTATCAAAAAGGGTTCTAGCGCGGTAAACAGAAAGAAGAGTGATACCTGCGACGACGTGCTCAGACAGGCGTGCCTCCTGCTGACTCATCGAGTAGACGCGGCCTCCCGAAGGTGGCGGCCTGTCCCCTGCAGATCGGGGTGCTGGCGGTCTGGGGGCTGACGTCATCGGAGCTTTCCCTCGCCCTGCGTGCTGGGGTGACGGCACGGAGGCTGCTGAAGATGCTGTGCCTTGGTTCAGGGGGCAGTTGAAACGGAAATGCCCCTGCTTGCCACATCGGAAGCAATGGTCCTGCCTCTTGGAGCATTCCGTCACTCGGTGCGTCCCGCCGCAGATCACACAAGGCCGATCATCCGAGCGTTGCCCTTCTCCTAGCGCTCCTCTGGTCCTCTGCTGGGGCCTCCACCGCTTAGAGGGCCGATTCCCGCTAGAGGAGCCCCCCCCCCTGAAGTCGTCTGAGTCCGCTTCCTGTCGTCTTGCTGGTGGGGGCCTTCCCTTCGAGCGCGCGTGACGGCAAAGCCACACTCTACAATGGTGGCCCGGTCGACCACCTTCTGAAAGGTATGCAGATCCGCCGCATCCACCACTTGGAAGATGTCCGTCCTTAATCCATCCACAAACAGTTGCGCCTTATGGGATTCATCCCGAATGACGAACGGGACACAGTTCGCCAGCCTCACGAACTCCCTCTGGTACTCCATTACCGTTTTGGTTCCCTGTCTGATGTGGTTGAGGTCGTCCTCCAATTGTTTCTTCACGCTGTTGGTAAAGAACGCCCCGAACAGCTGCTGTTTAAAGGTAGTCCATGACGGAAGGGTAGCACCCGTCGCAGAGCCGGGGCGTACAGTCTTCCACCAAATGCGGGCATTCCCCTCGAGAAAGTGGGCAGCCAGGGGAACTCGCTCGTGATCTTCCATCAATAGGTCCTCGAACAATTTCTCCATTGTATCCACCCACTTCTCCACGACCCAGGGGTCTGTCGTGTCCCCCTCGAACACTGGCGGGTCGTACTTCTTGAAGTCGGCCAGGTTGGCGCGCACGCGGTCTCGCTCGTTCGGTAGAATTGCCCCTTCCTTCGCGACATTGGCGGTCGCGGCGGGAGCGGGTAACACTACCGTCTCACCCGGAGCAACTCCGACGGTCGGTGTCGGCGCCGGTCCTGCTGTTGCCGCCGAAGGGGCCACCTCTGGCGCCGTCGGTTGGGTTAAGGGTACCTCAGGCGCCGAGGCCCGGGTAGGGGCAGCCCCCCCTTCGGCCTCCATCGTCGGCGGTCCCATCGCCGGTGCAGCTGGCCCCGGGAGAGGGCCCGGGGCGACCTCCACCGTCGCAGCGGCCTGCTGCTGCTGCGTCAGTTGGCGCACGTGGTCGGTCAGGGCTGCCAACTGCCCCGCCATCTCCCGTAGCTGCTGCCTCAGGAGCTGGTTCTCTGTGGTCGCCGTTACCGCTGCGTCCGCCCCCGTGTCCTCGGCGGTAGATCTAGTCCTGGCCATGATCTGAACATTTGCACAAACTAGTTACTCCTAGTTTAAACAGAAAGAAACACCGCAAACGCTCGCCCTAAAAGGAAGAAAACACTAATCCCCCCTTTTCCCCCACGAGCACTCGCGTTTTACTTATCTATCCCCAGTTTACTTTATTAATCACTAGCTAGTGTCTTGCGTCCCGTGGATGTTAGGCCCCGACTGCTGTGGTTAAAGTTTACCGCTCCGATACCATCTTAATCTGTCACGCCCCGGGGGTTCTAATCGCGCGGAAGAGGAACCACCGATGCCCCTAATTCATCCATTCCTTTTTTTTGTAAACCACTACACGCGCGCGCCCAGACCCGCCGCATATACAAATTCACCCTGCAAACGGGCAGAGTCTCCTTTGTATATGCACGGCGTCTCAACTACAAAGTGTCTCACAAGGTGTAACACATACAGTCTTTAACCACATCAGTTAGGGTCTCGAACACATACAACCAAACAACTCACATGATCTACTAGTAGCAACTTAGAACATAGAGGCCGTTGTTTTGAAAGGATAAATAATCACAAGGTTTTGAAAGCGGCATCCACACGATGCCATCGTTTTGGGAAAAACTGTTTCAAAGCCACATAAATCCACAGGGTTTGAAAACGACACCCACCCGATGCCGAATTTTGTGAAAACAGTTCGCAAACACATAAATTCCACAAGGTTTGTAAAACTCGGTGCCCACACGACACCCACGTTTTAAAAGTAGTTTTCGCAAACAGTTTTCTTTGCTTTTCATTGTTTAAAACGGCCAACTAAGAAAAAATATAACAATCATTCGTTTATGTGAGAAAGGAAAAGACAACATCCACCTCGACCCCACGTGGGTGCCGCAATCCATAACTAACTAGCATGAGTAATAAAGGAAAAAGGAAAGTAAAAGTCACTGTATCTGAAGACGATCAGTGTCAGAACAGCACTCTCGCGGCCTCACCGATGCCCTAGCACTCGTCCCTGGACGAACCTGTCACGGAGTGGGAAGTCAGTGACTAGAAATAGTATGATAAGCATAAAAGAACCAAAATAGGGCAAACCACAAAAACCGGCGCAACCATCCCTCTCATATATCGTTAGCGATAACCACACCCTGTACCAAAACAACACCGGGCACCTTTCCCGACCACCGCACCGAGCGCCTACCCCGGTGTCCACCGCCGAGCACCTGCGTCGGCCGCCGAGCACCTGGCTCGACATCACTGCTCACACCCCCCACCCATGAGGGCCCCCATTCCTAACGCCACCGTCGCGTGGGGTACACGGGTCAGCGTACCACTTTTCTGGAAAAGCACACCCTTGCGGTGGCCAAACCGCCGGTGTGCGTGTAGCAAACTAGAGCCTCAGATCGATAGTAAGTACAATAATATAACAGGGTTAGTGCATAAACAGGAGGAGACTAACAATTCACCCTTGCCCCACATACTATTTCTATCATTAAAATTCCTATTCCCTCAATCCCCGGGAATGTACCCACCTTGTGCGCGTCGTCCTGGGCTCGACTCGTCCGCGTCCGTGCTCCAGTCGCCAATGACGTCCCGCACTCCTGAAGGAACAAGGGCAAGTCAAGACTATGGGGTCTGAAACTCACACCGACTCCCGACTTCGTGCGGCGGAGTTCCCCGCAAGGCACCGGCCCGTGCGGCGCACCCTCCGCCTGTGCACAGCCCCGCGCGGCACCAGCCCGCGCGGGTGCCCCACCTGCGTGCGGCCCCGCGCGGCCATACGTCGCGCGGGCGCGGTGCCCGCGGTGCGGGGCGACCCCGCGCGGCACCAGCCCGCGCGGGCGCCCCTCCTGCGCGCTGCCCGCGGTGCGGGGGGACCCCGCGCGGCACCAGCCCGCGCGGGCGCCCCTCCAGCGGGCGGCCCCGCGCGGCCATGCGCCGCGCGGGCGCGCTGCCCGCGGTGCGGGGCGACCCCGCGCGGCACCAGCCCGCGCGGGCGCCCCTCCTGCGGGCGACCCCGCGCGGCCATGCGCCGCGTGGGCGCGCTGCCCGCGGTGCGGGGCAACCCCGCGCGGCACCAGCCCGCGCGGGCGCCCCTCCTGCGGGCGGCCCCGCGCGGCCATGCGCCGCGCGGGCGCGCTGCCCGCGGTGCGGGGCGACCCCGCGCGGCACCAGCCCGCGCGGGCGCCCCACCCCCGGCCGTCCCCGCGGCGGCGGTGCTCGCCGCTCCCCCCGATCCGAGGCGGTACCCTCTCCCTCCTCAAACCACAAAACAAAAAGGGGGAAGACGAAAAATAAAACGCACCCCTACTCACCTTGGTCCGCCGATGGGGAAGAGGAGGAAGGGGATCTTCCACCCGATGTTTGCCCGGTTCCGCTAGCGAGAAGGTCCTTGGCTCGTTCGCCCAAAACCCCGCCGGTCCCTTTTTCCCTCGCGAGTCTCCTCTTTGCCATATTCTAAGAGAGGAGAACGAAAGGAGTGAAAAATAAGAAACCCTAATTTCCAAACGCCCCAGCCCAAAAGGTTAAAACATTTACCTCGAGATTCGTGTGGATCGCCCGCACGCATCCTGGGGCGCTTACGGAGGGTTGGAACTTCGAAATTTAATTCTGGGTGAACCGGGAGTCGGAATCTGAAACCGATCGCGCCTGCGCGCTCCGTTCCGCGAGCTCTATCGCCTAAAATTATCCGCGGGCCCCGACGGTCTGTCCGGAAAAACACTAAAAATAAGGCCCCCGGTCGGACGTTACAAGAAGAGGGGTAACGAGAAGAGTTAAAGATAGGCCGAGTCTTACACTAACACCCTTCGGGATCCGGATCAAAGTGTCTGATCCGGATCCTGAACATGTCCCATGTCCAGTTTTTGTTTTTTATGCAATTAGAAATTCATCCAAGTGTTTCTACACTATAAGAAGTATTTGGATCACCAAAGATAATTAGTTAAACATACCTGATACTTTTGAATTCTTCTTTCTTGAGATTGAGTTACATGATCCAACCTTCTTTATCTTCAATCTTCAAGACTTAACCGAATTCACGAAATACGCCAACTCAAATTCCGTAACAATAGTTTGAATTTCCGGTTGTCTTCCTCTCCGTGTCTCCGTCGCCTCCGCCGTCGTCACCGCCGCCACGCAAGTTAAGGCACAGGACGAGCAGCGGAGACGCACGGTGCCGATAGGGCACCGTGTGAGAGGACACCGCGGGCGGGCGGACGCCGCCCGCGGGCGGCAAAGAAACGGGCGCCGCGCAGACACCACGCGGGAACCCGCACCCGCGGGCGCCGCGCGGTTTGCACCCGTGCGGCTACCGCGCGGACGGCACCCGCACGGACACCGCGCGGGAACCCGCACCCGCGGGCGCCGTGCGGTTTGCACCCGCGCGGCTACCGCGCGGACGGCACCCGCACGGACACCGTGCGGGCGCCGCGCGGTTTGCACCCGCGCGGCTGCCGCGCGGGCGGCACCCGCACAGGCACCGCGCGGGCGCCGGGCGGGCCCGCACCCGTGCGGGCAACGCGCGGGCGCCGCGCAGTCCGCGACCGCACTTGCGCAGCCGCGGAGGCATGCCGCGCGGTCTTGGGCTGCGCAAAGCTCTGGCGGGTGGTGACGGTCGTGCGGGGGGAAAACTGTCGGGTGGTGTGTTTGACGGTTTTGTTGGGTTTTCGTCTTAAAGATCATTTCGGACTTCCGTTTTGCGATGTTAGTGCGTGGTTTTGACTATAGTTTACCCTTGTGGACTTTCCGTAGGTCCAGGCGCGCAGCGGGAGTGTGCGAAAGATCCTAGTGCCCCGATCTTCCCGTAACCAGGTGGGTACCCTTGCCATAAGGGCAGCGAGTGCAATAAGTGCACCATGTCATCATAAAAAGCTTGTTAACCTGCCTAATAAAGTAGATGAATGTATTCCTACTCTCCATTATTAATTGTGGCGACCAAGTGTCGCGGTGCTTAATCTACACCGACTTCGGCAACCCAGTTTTGAATGCTGCACGTACACAGGCGGATTGGCCTCCGCATGGGTGTACTTTTCCGGAGAAGTGGTCTGAATGACCCGTGTGCCCCACAAAGGTGAGGGTGCCCGTGGGGACCCCGTCACGATAGCTAAAGGTGCCGTACTAGCACCGTGAACAGGGTTAAAAGCATCACGTAAGAATATTGAATGTCACGTGGGGAGATCGTCGACTACCCTGACGTGACGGTGACATTAAATCAAATAAAGGTGTTTCAGGATGAGGGAGAGCGAAAGGTTCCGGTGCAGAGTATTTACTCGTCTATTGTTCATTTTGTACTATCTACTTTATTTGTCACTGACGTTACCCACTCTGTGATAGGTCTGACTAGGTGTAGTAGCCGGGATGGCGGTGAGACTGCGTCGAGAGGACCTTAGCCGTAGGAGGCTTTCTACTTTAGTTCGTTTGGTTTATCTCATTTACCTTTACAGTTAGTTGTTGGTTTAATTTGCGAGACTGTGGATCATGTTGAATGCTGTGTAGTTAATTAGTTAGCACTGTGGATTGAACATAATTCTGTGGATTTGAGTGCGGCATGTTTTAAAGATTAAATGGTTGCGAAAATGCTTTCTAAATCAGAGTGCCGAGTGGGCACAGATTTTGTAAACCTCTGGATTTATCCTTTCCAAAAGCCGTGGCCGCTTTAGTGAGAAGGTGTAGGTGTTTTCAAGAAAGTGGGTGTCGGGTGGAGGCCGTTTGCAAAATCCGTAGTTAATTATTTCCTTACTTGTAGTTGATGACTGTATGGTTGAGGATTGATGTTGTAAATGGGACGCCGTACATATACAAAGGGGACTCCGTCCGATTGAGGAGTGAATTTGTATATGTGGCGGTCTGACACGCACCGGTGGAGAGGTCAGTCTTTGAAATAAAGAAAAAAATATCATACGTTCTTCCACTTAACCTTAGACCTCCGGGGCGTGACAATCTTCTTCTTCTTCATCAAGGAAACCACCATTGTTGGAGTTTGGTCATTGCTGGTTTTGGATTCCACTTCGTCGCATTTTCTTCCAGGAGGTCTCCAGAGCTGTAGGAGTAGAATCTTTGGGTGATTCTTGCGGGGTTCTCTTCACAACTTCAAGATCGACAACTTTCGTATTGAAGATGGGACCTAATTGGAGATCTAAACTAGGTAAATATAGCAATCTTTGAGACACTTGTTTTCAGTTTGGGATTTCGAGCACAGGTTAGTGTTTTTACTCCCCTGGGATGTAAAAATGGAATTTTAAGTTGATTATTGTTGGGAAATTTCCAAGACTTAAAGAGATCCAATTTTCGTATTTACTGGAACTTCAAATTTGGACTCTAAATTAGGTGAATTGAGTCCTTTCTGAGACTTTTGTGCACACCTGAGATTCTGGATGTGGTTTTGAGCAAGGTTCAGTGTTTTTGCTCCCTAGGACTGAAGAAGTGGAGTTTTAGGATAATTTTTGCGGGGATTTCACCAGGACTCAGAGACGCCATTTTTCATATTGAAGAGGAAGGCTAAATCTTGCTACAAATCAGGTAAATTTCGTCATCTTTGGAGCCCTCGGTGCAGATTTACAGTTTTGGACAGCATGTGGTAATTTTGAAACATCTTTTTCTCCTCTTTATGAAATGGTGAATTTCAAGTTGGATAATTTTCTAGACTTCAAGAGGAACAATTTGATACCTTACTCTTAAAATCTGGATAAGATTTGATATACCATCTTTAGTCCTCTTTGTAGTTCATTGTTGCTGAAAATCTGCATGTATGCTGGGAATGACTTATGTACCTAATTGGACTTCGGACTTTAATTATTGTATGCATTGGAACAAGTATTTAAGTGCAAGCAATTTATGTTGTAATGGACTTGATGTGCAGATTCTTTTAATGAATCCAGATTTATGAAGTGGGCTTATATGAGCTGGATTTTGTGTAAGCTGCCAGTGTTGTTGGTGGAGCTCCTTGGCGGCCTTTTTCTCTTCTACTTTAAGCAATGTGTACCGAAGGTGAGTTGGAGTTTTCGGTGTACTTGGGCCCTTGTTGTTCTGTGACTTTGGCCGTGGACTGACCCAGTTGCGAACAGGTCTTGGTGTGAACTCGACGGGATTATTTGAGCTTCCGGAGGATCCTTCGTGGTTCGCGGCAGTGCGCGCGCGGCGCGGTTTTCGATTTTCTCCTCCGTTTGAGGATTCGGCGCTTCCCCGACTTCAGCGTTGCTTGCGGAATGCGTTCCAGGTGGGTGCTTTGTTTCCAGAACCGGTGGACGGTTCTCTAATTCTGTATGTTAGGATGCATGCATGTTTAGGGTACATGGCTTATGTTTGTAAGATAGGTAAGCTTGATAATGATAATTGTATAGATGATTGCAAGAATAATATTCATGTTATATATTGAGGACTTGCATGATTTGGGTGTTTATGTTGGTGAATAGTGTAAGCTTACCTAGGTTAATGTTACCCTATGAGATCATGTAACATGCCATGTTAGCACATAGCCTTTCATGTAGTTGGTTTATGCATTGGGACAGGATTTTGTAGCTTTGTGCGGATTTTCACTCTGAGGAGTTATTATGATCGAGGATTATGATCAGGTGTAGGCATGTGGTTTACTTTCTTATTTCTTTATTGAGGACAAATGCATGCTTGTATGGACATATAGTTAGGCCCCTTTTATTGCTACACTACATATTGGAACTTGACTTAGGAGAAACCATGCTTTTTCTTTCTCCTTCTTTGTTAGTCAGGCGGTCAGTGTTGCTCGGGTTCGAGCAGGGGTTTGGGGTAGTGTAGCCGGGACATTGGTGTCAGGGACAGGTGGTGCTGGATTACAGTTGGCAGGGTTTTGCGGTGACCGCGGACCTTGGGCGGTTGACCGGATGTTTACTTTTGCATCTGATTGAGGACCGTGGCTTTCTTTAGTGGTTGGGCTTTCCCACTTTGATCAGAGTCATGATCCAGTCCTGCTGATTTATACTTACCACTGAGATACTTTACTCGTGTGGGTCGCTCCCCTCGAGTTCCACTCCGGAGTGTGTATACTTATGACCGTGCCGGTCAGGAGCCGGTCTGTTGCCTAGGGGTAGGACCGTGCCGGTCAGGAGCCGGTCTGTTACCCTAGGGGTGGGACCGTGTTGGTCAGGAACCGGTCTGCACCCCACAGCTGAGTTATGAGTCAGTAGGTATAGCAGGCAGTACCAGTTTTACTGGTGGCACAAGATTGGATTATTACCGGCATTTACTTTCTTGTTGCACTCGTGTCAGGGGGACCGAGTGGAGTCTAGTAGATGTGTTTAGACCAGTGCTAGTGTTGTTGGGAACCGTTTGGGGATTTACGGTGGTCCCAAGGTCTTTGTGAGTTGTTGACCATTATGCGAGAGGCTTGATGATCTTGAGGTTATCCGTTCTGAGAGAGCGTGGATTTTGACTATAGCCTGCATGAGCCACTACTCGATAGCGAGTTAGTCCATTTGGACGCCCTACATAATTCCTGCCCGTCAGCGGGAGGTGGTTGTAGGTGGGCGCAGGTTTGACTGGACCCGATGTGGCAGTCAGCTCGATTGGGTCGATTGTGCACTTCATGTGCTAGTGGTTGCATACCATTATTTGGTTCTCCCTTTTTGAGCATTTAGATAGAGGCATGGAAGCTGTTGAGAGTCTCCAGCTTTCCTATTTCAGTTTTTACTGTTTTGTTATCTTATGCATCTAGTGGACTTAGTGGGCAGATAGTCGGGCCTGGTGGCGGTACCCACTGAGGACTCCCTTTTTAGGTGTAGTTCTCACACCCGTTGGGGGTTTTCCCCCTCCCTTTATTTTCTCTCCTTTGTTTTGCAGAGTCTTAGCGGGTGTTGCGGATTCTGCGGTTGTTGTTCGAGGCGAGGGAGTCGCGTGCTAGATCCCTACCCGCCGTTGGAGAGTAGCGGTACCCTTCAGAGGAGATCTTCAGTAGATTAGCTATTTTGTTTTTTCTCTTTTGAGAGACTGATGTAGTGAGGATATGATACGTATTGAGAGCCTGTACACTGATGTATTTATTGGAGATATCTCCCTGTTGAGTTTTGAGCTTTGTATATGAGGATATTGTATCATTATCATTTTTTGGGAGATGGACAGTGTTGTATTTTTTCCAGTTGTACAGTGGTTGGTTTTTGTTATACAGCAGATTTTTATTTCTAGCTCTGATATCTGTTAGCTGTAGTACTTTTCTTGCAGGTAGGACGCTTCGCCTATGCGGGGTTTGGCATAGGTGGCGGATCTGTTGGCGAGCCCGGGTCGCAGTTTCAACCACGGGGCGTGACAGATTAGAGTGGTATCAGAGCCTAGGTTGTAGGTCGTGGTGGACTTAGAAACCCTAGGCTTATGGTTTGACTGTCACGCCCCGGGTGTAAACCAGAACCCGGGCCCGTCCACAGATCCGCCGTGCATACGGAATTTTCCGTGTACACGAAGCGCTGATAACCTGTTCAGATATAAAATAAGTAATAAAGGAGCATAAAACAGAGCTAAACTAAAACTAATACAACTCAGACAAATGCTGGAAATGAAAGTACAGTAAGCTCTCAAAATATACAAGTGTCTCTCCCAGCTCACGAAATATATACAACCAGCTGGCCGCAGCCAGACCCAAAATAAAAGGAAAATACAACCGTCTGAGTGTACTGGGGATACATCAAACTACTAAAACTCGAACTCGGGCAGTAGCTATCTAATCAGCGATCCTCTTACCTCGATCCAGGGAAGAGGGTCCCGCAACTCCCGCGGAGAACTCTGCAAACAAAGGGGAACAGAAAAGAGAAAAGAGTGGGGGGTGAGAACTACTATAAAAACAGTAGCCTCCCCTAGTGGGTAGACCTCAAACTCAGACATGCCCAATAGGACTATCAGAGGCGAAAAAATGAAACAAAGGTGGTAAGCTACAAGTACACTACTGATGCAGAGCTACCACTAACGTGCCTCTACGATGCCTACTAGAGAATGGCTAAAAACATGCACCAGGACGTAAGGACTGACAGACCAACCCAATCAAAACACCAGTAAACACTGGAACTGCCTGCTCTGCTGTCAACCTCACAACTCAGTATCTCCCCTGTCCAAATAGACCGGAACCCAACACGGTCTAGCCGGCACCCAACACGGCCTGACCGGCACCCAACACGGTCGGAATCCTACTCCGGAGTGGCACTCGAGGGGAGCGACCCCACACGAGCGTAGTATCACCGTCACTAGTATCATCAGTACCATAAATAGCAGGACGGGGTCACGACCCTGATCCAAGTGGGAAAAACCCATCCACTAAAGGAAACTCGATCCCCTACCTCCAATCTGATGCAAAAGTAATAATAATAATAATAATCCGGTCAACCGCCCACAGTCCGCGGTCGCCGCAACACCCAAACATCGATCCCCGACTGTCCCAACTCTGAACATCTGACTACACAATCCCCTAAGACTAGACGACAGGAGAACGAATAAAAGCATGGTTTCTCCTAAGTCAATTTCAATATGTTTGTGTAGCAGAAAAAGGTGGCTTAGCTAGATGACCATTCAAGCATGCAAAGTCCTTTATTTGATAAAATCATTTCAATTATTCTAACATATGCAACATTAAGTGTTTGGAACTCCCGATGTACATGTGGCAGGATATATGATACATGATACAATTTAGATGCACAATCTACTAGCAAGTATCCCTTTTACAACATTCATTCTACCGCATGCCCAAACCTTCCCTTAACATATAATATGATATGGCTTTAGCATTCTTTCCAACTAATTAAATTGCCTATCTAAACATGGAAATACCACTTACTAACTTGTAACCTGCTAACAACGCAAGTATCAACAAAGGAACCTTGATCTCATACAAGCATGCTAGATACATTCACAATTAATAACACATAGTCATGGCATTCTAATAGGCCTAGTGACATTCACAAGTAGGAGGTTCACAACATCACCCACCTCAGGCGCTATTCCAAATTCCCAAAGGCGAAGTCCAAGATCAGTCCAAACACACCACCAATCTGTACAAAATTCCCCAAAGGAAAATACATAAGCTACACATCCACACTTTCCAGAATCTGTCCCCCAAATCAGCAGTCCACAATTCACTAATTTTTACCTATGAATAATGCCCAGAAAAATCCAAGAAAAATACTATCGCGATCCTTGCGACGAGCCCGTCGAAACGAGTACCTGCACGCCCAAATTGGAGTTTCCTACGCTGAGATAAAAATCCGGCAAGGGGTACACCCCGAAACCAAACTGTACCAAATTCCTGTAACAAGGAACCACAGAGAAAGAAGATTCTCACCCACGGGTAAAATCCAGAAAAATCTGAGAAAAATCCAGGAGACTCCTTGCGAAACGTAGATGAAAATTGCCCTTGAATCGCCTCGTTCCGACGCCTGAGCGAAAAGATATGGCAAGAACACTGCGGTGCTGTCCCAAAAGTCCGCGAAGAAAAAGGGTCAAATGGGTGCTAAGAAAACTCCAAGATCAGCAAGGAAATCGAGGAACCACAAAACACAGGAGTTGAAGCCCTACCTGTCGTGAGTCCAACGGCGCAAGAATCGGCGAATTCCGAGGTCGGGGTGGGTCGGAGGAGTCCAAACACTGAAAAGGGGCGAAGAGGATCGCCGGAGAACAAGCGTCGCGCCGCGCCGTAAAATGGTGAACCTCGGGAAGCGTGCCTCCAAAAATCTTCAAACTTCTCCAAAGGGTAGAGCACTGAGGGAGGAGGAATTTCTGTGAAGGAAGCCCAGCGAAAAGAAGTCCAAAAAAGCTAAAGGGGCGAATGGGGGAGCTATTTAAAGGCCCAGCCCAATAGCTTTTGGGCCGGTTTTCGGGCGCAGTTTCCGGGCGTACTGCGCCCAGAAACCGGGTTGTACAGAACCCGTCCGACGCGCCCGGAAGTTCCTGGGACGGCCACGTCGCCCCGAACAGGGGACAGCGGATCCCCGGGGCCCGCAACACGCCACGTGGGCCCCCGCGGTCAGCGGGGGTAGGTACGGCCGCCCAATCACGAGGCGACGCGTGTCGCACTCGAGTGCGGCCGACCGCCCTGCCTGGCGCCACTGTGCGCGCACGTGCGCGCACAGTACCGAGGCGCCCTCCCCCGCGCACCCGTGGACCGCGCCCACGTGGGCCGACGAATCCGAAGCCGCCACGTGTCATGCGCCCGGTCCACCGCAATCCCGCAATTCCAGTGAGCCGTGCCGCGTGCGCCGGCCTATCCGGGCACGCCACGTGCCACCCGCCTGCGGTCCATGCACCGCCGCGCTACCCCGTGGACCGAGCTGCGTGAGCCGGCCAATAATAGGCCGCCACGTGGCTCAGGCCGGTCCACGAGGCTCCCCCATGCACCGAAAATCCCCCAAAACTTCCGGAAGCCCGCATTTGGTCATCCGGACTCCAAATTCAACAAGCAAATAGCCGTTTTCAAGCGTTTTTCCGCGCTGAATCCAAATCCAACCTCAGATTGGCCTAAAACCTTTTCTAAAATTCGGCAATCACAGCCGAAGGCCAAATCATCTATCCAAGTCTCACGAGGTCCATCTGTGGCATCCCTTCGATGCACCATGGGCCAGACACCAACACTAGGTGTTCTACACAGTGGATTCACCGGAAAGTTGCATGGGAAAACCAGTACACTACATCCTCCCCTACAAGAAAAAGTTTCGTCCTCGAAACAAAAGTCATACCTCAGACAGGAGCCTCAAACAAGTGGGGGTGAGCATCCATCATCGCTGACTCCAACTCCCAGGTAGCCTCGCGCTCATCATGACTGCTCCAGAGGACCTTCACATACGGGATGGCCCGACTGCGCAACTCCCTAACCTCACGGTCCAAGATCCTCAACGGCCGCTCCACATAGCTCAGGTCCTCAGCAACCTCCAATGGGGTGAAATCGATGATATGAGACGGGTCATGAACATACCTCCTCAGTGTCGAAACATGAAAAACATTGTGAACACCCGAAAGCCTGGGAGGAAGCGCAAGCCTGTAGGCAACTGGCCCTAAGCGCTCCAACACCTCAAAAGGTCCAATATAACGAGGGCTCAGTTTCCCACGAATACCAAATCTCCGAATCCCCTTCGAAGGCGAGACTTTCAGAAAAACATGATCACCCACCTGGAACTCTAAGTCTCGCCGTCGAGTATCAGCATAACTCCTCTGTCGACTCTGGGCGGTCTCGAGGTGTCGTCGTATCAATCTGACCTTTTCCTCTGCCTCTAACAGTAGATCAGGACCCAAGGTCTTCTTCTCACCCACGTCACTCCAATAAAGGGGTGACCGACACTTGCGTCCATACAACGCTTCAAACGGAGCCATCTGAATGCTCGCTTGATAGCTATTGTTGTACGCAAACTCAACTAATCCCAAGTGTCGGTACCATCCTCCTCCAAAGTTCAGAATGCATGCTCTCAACATATCCTCGAGGGTCTGAATAGTGCGCTCTGACTGCCCATCGGTCTGTGGGTGGAATGCTGTACTGAATCGGAGCTGCGTCCCCAAGGCTGTCTGTAAACTCCTCCAGAAATGCGAGACAAACCTCGGGTCTCTATCTGATACTATGGAAATAGGTACTCCGTGTAACCTAACCACCTCAGCCAAGTACACCTGTGCGAGTCGCTCCATCGGCCAAGTCATCTGAACCGGCAGAAAGTGAGCGGATTTGGTAAGCCTGTCCACGACTACCCAGATAGCATCCGCTCCCGTCTGTGCTCTCGGCAAACTAGTGACAAAATCCATCGTAACATGTTCCCATTTCCATTCAGGGATTGGGAGACTCTGCAACTTGCCAGCAGGTACACGATGCTCCGCCTTTACTTGCTGACAAGTTAGACAGTGTGCTACAAATCTCCCAATGTCTCTTTTCATCCCATTCCACCAAAACTGTGCCTTAAGATCCCTATACATCTTAGTCCCACCAGGATGGATGGTATAAGGTGTATAGTGGGCCTCCCTCAAGATCTGCTCTCGGATCTCTGCGTCCATAGGCACACACGCGCGGTCCCTGTACAGGAGTATCAGACAGCAGGCTGCACTCGAGAAGCCCCTATCAAACCAGTCTGCAGCGCTATCGCAATCTCACCTAGGTGGGGGTCCTCACATATGTCTCCCCGTCCTGTCCAACAGATGTGGGATGCACGACTAGAGACATAAGTCTCAGCATAGACCAAGGGGGAGACAACCTCGAGCTCTAACGCCTCATCGCTCAAGTATGGCGCTGAGCGGTGATCCTCAAAGATAGACTA
>CM055071.1:27780960-27834362 GCA_029204045.2 Tillandsia leiboldiana
CTGCCTTGGATGCCTCCACCATCGGTTGCGAGAGATTTAAGCGTCGAGGAGACGCCGGTTCGGATTTTGGCGAGAAAGGACAAGAAGTTGCGCAATCGACCTATCCCTATGTGAAGGTCCAGTGGAGCACCACGAAGAGCGCGAGGCGACGTGGGGACTGGAATCGAAATGAGAGAATGTTTTCCCCGAATTGATTATGGGGTTCTACTTAAGTTTCGGATGAAACTTTGTATAAAATGTGAGTGGTGTAGTGATCCGGCCTTTCGGGTTATGTTTGACTTACATGTAGTCATGTTAGCTTTAAGTGAAATAAAATTATTCAATTCTTAAAAGTTGGCCATTGTGAGGTGCTAGTATTTTTTCTGCGATAAGCGCGGAAAAAGAAAGCGCTACGGTGCGATCGGATCTCTGAAATCGATATTGGGATCCCCCGGAACGGATTCACGTGATACGGTGATTAGTCGTGCATCGGAATCCGTGCTAAATATCTTGCACCCATTAGAGATAAGGTGGGTTATCTCGGGGGATAATAATTAGTTAATTAATTATCCCAGACAGAAAATTAATAATTCTCTTACGTACGTTAAGAGAATTAATTAAATGTAAAGTACGACTAGATAAGGGATCCGATTATCGAAGAAAAGAAAAGAAGAAAATAAAACCCTAATCGGTGAGAAGAGAAAAGAAAAGAAAAGCGGAACCCTAGCCGGAAGAAATAAAGGGAAAAGAGAAGGGGCCCGATCTTCCCGACACCGAACCGAAGGCAAGAACGCGATCGACACCTCCCCCGTCGATCTGCGGTTAGTAAACTAATTATTTTAATTATTTGGGATTTTTCCCGTCGTCTCGTTTGTTGAGTTCTTGGTTTCTTGTTTTCTCTCTCCGTCGTACCCGTCACCGTCGCCGACAAGTCGTCTTCTGATAGGGCACGGAAAGGACGGCGGAGGCGCGCGTGCCGCTAGGCCATCGCTCGGAGGAGGGTCACGTACGGCACCCATGCGGACCCGCAACCGCGCGGGCACCGCAGGGCCGCCTGCGCTCCACGCGCGTGACCCGCACGTGCGGGCACCGCGCGGGAGCCGCCGTCTACCGCGCGGACACCGCAACACGTGCGGCGCGCGCGGGCCGCCGCGCGGTTTGCCGCGAACCCGCAACGGTGCGGGCGCCGTGCTGCTGCCGCGCGGGGCAGCCCCCGCGCGGGCCCGCAACCATCGGCACCGCGCGGCGCGCGGCGCGGATTGCCCCGCGCGGACCGCACACCATTGCGGGGCCGCGCGGCGCCTGCCCGCGCAGGCGGCCCCCGCCCGCGCGGCCCCCAACATGCGGCACCGCGCGGCGCCGCGCGTTGCCGCGCGGACCCGCAACCAGCCGGCGCCGCGGGTTGCCGCGCGGGGACCCGTAACCGTGGGGACCGAACCGTGCGGACGGCCGCGCGGCTGCCACGCGGGAGGCACCCGCGCAGACCAGCACCCGCGCGGGCCTCCCGCGGGCGTCGCGTGGCTGCCGCGCGGGCGGCACCCGCAACCGCGCTGGCGCCGTGCGGGCCGCACCCGCGCGGGCACCGTGGTGGCCGTCGCACGGCAACGCCGCGCGGCGGCACCGCACCGCGTGGGCGTCGGCCGCGGAGACACGCCGCGCGGTTCCGAACCACGCGGGGCTCCGCCGACTACGACGCGGCTGGCGCTGGATTCCGGATCGCAACCCGGACGGTGTTGGACTTTTTTCCGTCGAAAAGAGTAAATTGGGTCTTGTGTTTTTCGGATGTTAGTACAACGTTTTTTTGACTATAGTTTATTGTTGGGTTATATGTATATGATCTAAATAGGGGAAGAAACACCTAGAGGGGGGTGAATAGGTGTAAACGTATAAACACTCAAAATCGTTGCGATAAAAAACCCAATGCGGAAATAAAAATAACACGCAAGATTTTTACGTGGAAAACTCCAAACCGAGTAAAAAACCACGGGGACCCATAACACGGCGAAATCCACTAGAATTAAAACACGTACAAGGTGATTTACCGTAGACACTTACGACTCAACCTTTTCCATACGCTCCTAGAGGATCTTCTCCGCTCCGCTCGCTCCACGACGCTCTCGAATCCACGATCTGCGCCCAACGCCGAATCCACGGCGTCCAACGTCGAATCCACGACGTCCGACCGAATCCACGGTCTTCACCCAGTAGCACCTTCGAATCCACGAACGTGCCTCGCTCCGAATCCACGAGAGCGATTGAACCTTGAATCCACAAGGACACGCGAATCCACGCGCCGATTTTGGGGTAATGTTTTGTTGTTTTTGGGTGGTGATGATCCGCCGAATACTTAGATCAAGATAGATAGGAAATACCATCTAAGTATTCATTAGTTTGATTCAACTCAAATGTGAGTATGAAACCTAGAATCAAACTAATCAATATAGATGAAGAAACATAGAGTATTCTCTAATGATTTCCTTTCTTCTCTATATGTGGATCTAGGCCGTATAAAGATGACGGCTTTGTTGATTATCGCTTCAACCCTAGAAAAAGAGTCATAGGGTCTATTTATAGGTTAGAAATCCAGGGAAGGAGATAAGATCAAAACCTAACATTTCTGGAAATTTTTACGGACGGCGATCCGGATCGGATTTGGGCGATCCGGATTGCAGTAGCAAGAAAGACGTTTCCAGAAAAATAAACGTTCGGGATCCGGATCGGAATGCCTGATCCGGATCGTTCATACAATTCAGAAAACTCAACGTTCGGGATCCGGATCGTGAGATGCTGCGATCCGGATTGAAGTAATGTATGAAACAACAACCTTCGGGATCCGGATCGCTGGCTCTGATCCGATCCTGAACATGTCCGAACACCAGTTTTTGATTTTTATGCAATTAAAAATTCTTCCAGGTGTTTCTACACTACAAGAAGTATTCGGATCACCAAAAATCTTTAGTTAAACATACCTGATCCTTTTGAATTCTTCTTTCTTGAGATTGAGTTAAATGATCCAACCTTCTTCACCTTCAATCTTCAAGACTTGAACCTTTCACGAAACTACGCCAACTCAAATTCCGTAACAATCTCCCCTTTGGCGGTTTCGTGACAAAACACAGATCCACTAAAGAAAATTCAAAAAGATATTTTTGTTGCTATCACCATACAACAAAAATTTACAATGGAGATCCAAAAATTTAAAAACATGAGATAAACTCCTAAAACAGACTCTAGACTTAGACATCTGTACTCTCTGCACAAAGAATCATTCTTGACAAAAAGAGATCGTTAGATACCTCAAGAATATTTAGCATTCAAAACCTAACAGAGATAGAGTTTATGCTCACCATGACATTGAGTAATTCAGATATGTAATATCACAATCAAACATTGACATATCTTCTAAGCAATAAATTCCAAATGTCATAACTTTGCTTTGTTATAATCAAACAACTTGTTAGTAATAATATACATGTCCAAATAGTTAGTCGAATAGTTAGTAGGAACATGCAACAAATCACAAGAGAAAAACCAAAGGTTGTGATACTTACCCTCACCAAAGGTCAAGGTGAAGTGATACTTTACCTTGAGTGTTCACACAATCACATCATCATGTTCAAGTTATCTCTAAACGCGCTCCCCCCTTTTTGTCACAAACAAAGCCAAAATTACCAAAAATTTAAGGAGTTAAATAGATCAAAAATTGTTCCGAAATGTAAGAACTAGAACTAAGAGTAAGTCCTAAAAAACTGAACTAAAATCTAAAAGATAAAGCCTGCAATAGATATGATAGGGTTAGAGCATAAGAGATCAAGCCAAATCAGAACTGGCTGAGCTAGTATCGTCTATCGTGGTCAAGATTCCTTTCAGCATCGCGATATTTGGGAACATTTCGTTTGCATCTGTTTTTGGTCAGCGCCATTTGTCGGAGACTAATCCCAATTTCTCTTGCTCGCAGAAGTCTCTTTGGTCCTGATGAATGGCGGGCCAATACAGTAGCTTCTAGAGCGTTCGCTTGAAGTCGCGTGGACGAGTTGTAGAGGCAGATGATGCATGCTGGTCTTCAGTCCATGCGGATTCGCTAGGTACAGAGTATGCTCTAGAGAGGGATTCAGTAATTTGAATTCCACTTCCCTCTTCATTTTCCTTAATCCTAGCCGAGCTGATAAAGTCTTGTGGAGGTGCTTGGCTAGCAGCTGGTTGCTCAATGGAGATTCCTTGAGCACACCCTCTTTTGCGAGCAACACCTTTCTTCTTGTCTTCCCAGAGGTTTCTTCTATTGGGGCTTTGCCCTTTTCAGCAGTAGTAGGCTTTGAAGCTTCAGCAGTTGCTTTCCTTTTGGAGATAATGGGGACAGTTCCCTCGATTTCGATGTTATCCCAGTCAATCGACTCCGTCTCAGATTCAGTGTCAGAATCATCCTTGGTCTTCTTCGCTTTCTTAGCCTTCTTAGGCTTGGCAGTATCCTTGACATGTACCATGGCAGCAAGTAGGAAAATAATCCAAGTGATCACCATTTTAATTGCTAGTGAAAAATGTATCCTGTGAAGACCAACTCAAGAACACATGATAAATTATTAATTTTCAAAGATTTGAAAAATTGTACCCAAACAATCATAATCATGTAGAGAGACTAAGAATCAAATTAGTTTTGCAAAAGGACTTTTAAAAATAGATCAATTGCATGATTTTCGAAAATCCTTATTATATGCCCTAAAACCAAAATTTTTAGAAATCGAAGCCTAAAAATCCGTTAATCAGGAGAATACCTAGCATATAATCAAAACTAATCTACCCAGAGTTTCTTATTCAAAAGAAATTTGACCAAAAACCATTCAAAAATGAAAAAGATAGAAAAATCTCATCACGTTTTGAAGAAAATAGAGAAAAAACTGTGAAAAACGGGATTTTGATCAATAAAACTTACTTGTATTCGAAGAACTTGAGTTTGGAAAGCTCCAAGGTGCAATAGTTCTAGAGAGAGAGGCTCTAGAGACTTGAGAACAAAAGATTAAGGTAAAAGAAATCAAAACCCTCTTGTTCTTATTAAAACCCTAGCCGTGATCCGGATCGGATCGAGATTTCGATCCGGATCGGCCAGCCGCAGGAAGAAGCCTGCGTTCGGGATCCGATCAGCTTGCCCGATCCGGATCGGCTCCAACTTTTTCTTCAGAAAAATTTAGAAAAATTTCATAAGATCCAGAAAAAGTATGTAAGCACAATTGTGTATCAACTTTAAACAAAAATCATCGTTTCATACAACAAGAATTAGATTATGCCAAATCTGTCAATAATATCCAAAAATGAAACGAGAATTTACAAAAATTAAATCCCTTAAAGTTGAACACCTTCAACTACATCTAACTTGATCTTATGAGTAATGCCTTTATCAAATCATCAATTCGGTAAAGAAAATGAAATACAAAGATCAATAGATGTTTGAAATCCCAATATGGTAGATAATTTATCTAGACAATCTGTTGAAGAGAGTGGCTCTTTGAGCATCTTTCAATAAAATCCCCACCTTATACCAACCTTGAAATTTGACGGAGTCAAGTATTTCAACATGCATTTTACTTAATCAAAAATTGAACAACCATGCTTGGTATACATGTGGTAGCTGCACACAATACTCGGACGACCGAGGTGGTAGCTCTTTCCTCCATGTGGTGGTAGTTTTCACACTCCTCATTGGGATGTAACTCTTTCCACATCTTTTGAGCATTTTACATTTCTTTGACTCCCCCTCAATTGGCTATCAATTATTTAAGATATAAAGTATTCAACCAAAAATTGATCTCGATTTCATACTCGACTAAGCAGTCAAATAAGATAATGACTATACCAAGAGATCATTGAGAGAGAAATTGACTTTGATCACTTAGAAGATGATTTAATTAACATAAATGATCATTGCAACAGTGAAATATTATGATGGCAAAAGCATAATAAATTTTAAAATGTGCGAAAAGATGCAATTAAAGTCAATTATGATCTATGCTCAATTAATGTCCTATGTACAAACATAGATAATGAACAAAACAAAACAAAAACAAAACCTATCCCAAGCAAAGGTTTCAAAAAGAAGTTTATTTCAAGGAAAGCATTCCAATTGCTTTTCGCAAATGAATAAAACATTTTTGATCCAAAGGTTTTGTTAAAATGTCAGCTAATTGATCCTCAGTTGAAATATATGAAAGTTGAAGAGTATTTGATTCAACTAGCTCTCTAAGAAAATGATATCTAAGTTCAATATGTTTTGTTCTAGAGTGCAACACAGGGTTTTTAGAAATGTTAATTGCACTTGTGTTGTCACAAAGAATTGTTACCGAAGATGCTGAAATCCGGAAGTCGCTCAACACACTTTTCATCCAAATGAGTTGGGTTGAACAACTACCCGCTGAAATGTATTCTGCTTCGGCAGTCGAGAGTGCTATGCAATTCTGCTTTTTACTGTGCCATGCAACAAGGCAATGGCCAAGATAGAAGCATGCACCACTCGTGCTTTTCCGATCATCCACTGATCCTGCCCAATCGGCATCTGAGTATCCAACAATATCCAAACTAGTTCCCATAGGATACCAAATTCCGAAATTAATTGATCCTTTGATGTACCGGATGATCCTTTTCACACGCTTTCAGGTGAACCTCCTTTGGTGCTGATTGATATCTCGCGCAAATCCCAACACTAAAGGATATATCCGGGCGACTAGCCGTGAGGTAAAGTAGACTTCCAATCATACTTCGATATAGTTTCTCGTCTACATTCTCACTTTGTGAATCACTTCCAAGTCCCTTGTGGCTAGTTCCCATTGGAGTCGGAAAATCCTTCGAATTTTCTAAGTCAAACTTTTTAACCAACTCCATTGCATACTTGGATTGACTCAAGTGAATACCTTCATCATTTTGTTTAATTTGCAATCCAAGGAAATAAGTCAATTTGCCCATCATGGACATCTCAAATTCGCTTTCCATGGTCTCCGCGAATTTAGAAGCATCATTATCTCTTGTTGCGCCAAATACAATGTCATCGACATAGATTTGTGCTACAATGAAATTGCTTTGATAATGCTTCACAAAGAGAGTCCTGTCAGCTCCCCCTCGAGTATAGCCCTTCTCCAAAAGGTGCTTTGTCAACCTTTCGTACCATGCTCGCGGTGCTTGTTTCAGACCGTAAAGAGCCTTTTTCAAACGAAAAACATGGTTAGGTTGTTTATGGTCTACAAAACCTTTCGGTTGAGCCACATAAACTTCCTCATTTAAAAACCCATTTAGAAACGCGCTCTTAACGTCCATTTGAAATAATTTGATTTTAAATGACAAGCAATAGCAAATAGTATACGAATGGACTCGAGTCTAGCTACAGGGGCGAATGTTTCATCAAAGTCTATACCTTCTACTTGAGAGTAGCCTTGAGCAACTAATTGTGCCTTGTTCCTGATGATAGTACCATCCTCATTTTTCTTGTTCTTGAAAATCCATTTGGTACCTATCACATTATGTTGCTTGGAGGCTTCGTTAATTTCCAGACTTTGTTTCGCTCAAATTGATGGAGCTCTTCCTGCATTGCTTTAATCCAGTAGTCATCCTGAAGAGCTTCATCTATGTTCTTTGGTTCGATTAAAGATACGTAGCAAGCGAATCCACAAACCAACTGCCTCCGAGTTCTAACTCCTTCTTGTGGATCTCCAATAATATTCGATTCCGGATGATCCTTGGAGATTCGTAGCGTTTGTTGAAACGGAGTACTCGGAGGTATATGAGATGATTCCTGTACATCAGATAAACTTGAAGAACCATTAGATGCATCATTAATATTGGAAGTATTATTATGAGAAGATGCAATGGCAGGTGAATCATCATCTAGAGAGATATCGAGGGTAGATTTTCCAGATCCAAAGTGAAAAGCTTCATCTACTTTAACATTTATAGATTCTACGATCGTCTTAGATTCCAAGTTAAATACTCGATATGCTCTACTATTTGTAGAATACCCCAAGAATATCCCTTCGTCACTTCGAGAGTCAAACTTTCCAAGATTTTCATGGTCACGTAAAATGTAACACCGACTCCCGAAGATGCGAAAATATTTGATGTTGGGTTTTCTACCACACCATAGTTCATATGGTGTATTTAACGTTCCCGGGCGCAAATAAACTCGATTAATTACATAGATTGCAGTGTTCACAGCTTCAGCCCAAAAATGTAGCGGTAAATTCCCGCTGTGAAGCATAACACGTGCCATCTCTTGAACAACCCTGTTTTTGCGCTCGACAACACCATTCTGTTGAGGTGTATAGGGTGCAGAGAATTCATGCTTAATACCGTTTGAAGTGCAAAAGTCAATGAATTTAGAGTTAACGAATTCTCCACCTCTATCACTTCTAACACGAATGATCTTTTCATTCTTTTCAATCATAATACGAAGGCAAATCTCGTGAAAAGAATCAAAAGTATCAGCTTTCTCTTTTAAAAATGCTACCCAAGAATATCGAGAGAAATCATCAATCATCAAGAAAATATACCATTTACCTCCCAAAGATGGTTGACAAGTTGGCCCCATTAAATCCATGTGTAAAAGTTCCAAAGGCCGTTTTGTACCAACGTGGTTCAAGTTCTTGTGTGCAGTCCTGGACTGTTTTCCCTTTTGGCAACCACCACACATAATGTTTTGTTTAAATAAAAGTTTTGGAACCCCCTTGACCACGTCCTTGTTTGAAATTCTAGCAAGTTCCTTAAAATTTATGTGACCTAGCCTTTCATGCCAAATTGTTTCATTAATCAAAGAAACTAGATTACATTTTTCTGAAATTTTATTAGGAACAACATAGCAATTGTTTTCAGATCTAACCCCTTTTAAAAAGAAGACATGGTCCTTATCAGTTACAACACATTCAACAGATGAAAAGTTAACTGAAAAACCATTGTCGCAAAGTTGACTTATGCTTATGAGGTTAGTCTTAAGACCATCAACAAATAACACATTATTTAGAACCGGGCCATCTGGAATAGCTACTGTTCCTTTTCCAACAATTTTGGAAGATCGACCGTCTCCGAAAACAACGAGTCCTCCGGAGATTTTCTCAAGATTTTGAAAACTATTTTTGTCACCGGTCATGTGACGGGAACACCCGCTATCCAGATACCAAGACGAACTATCATATGCATGCAAGGAAACATTGGTAACAAGACAAGGAAAGATTTCACCTTTGCGCACCCAAACCTTTTTGGAATGCGTCGGTAATGGTCGTGAAGTTATATGCCTAGGTGAAAGCGTCTTGTTAAAACGATTGCTGCTCCTTGATGAAGTCGTCTTGCGCGGTAAACTACCAAGGTTCTTTTCCTTCAATTGATTTGCAATTGATTTCCGAGAAATCACCTTTGTGGTAGTCATTGCAAGAGGTGTTTGAAGTGAGCGTTTGACTCCCGTCTTGCAATATCTTCTTATGTGCCCTGAAACACCACAACGAAAACATACCTTAGATCTTGACGATCCCAAAGAGGATGAAGTAGGTTTGTTGTCGTTGTTTGTCTTGAATTCCGGTGTCGGAGGAGGAGATACCGACTGAGGCACAAAAACTGTCCCACTCGAACTTGGACTGTTTCCAGTTTGAGTGTACCCGAGGCCGAACCGATTTGTTTGACCAAGACCAAGAAGCCTATCCAACTTACTCCTTCCTGAAGAGAATCGTTGTAAGTCATCCTTGAGTTGGAAAATGGTCTTTGTCATTTCCAGGTTATCCTGTCGAGCCTCGTTGTAGAGCTTTGAGAAGTGATCCGCTTTATCCAACAGATTTGTATGTTCCTTCTCAAAAAGCTCATTGGACTCTTGAAGAGAAACATTTACTTTTATCAGATTTTCCCTTTCCACTTCAAGAGCGTTTGAGAGAGAAGTTGCCCTTTTTGCTTCTTCTTCGAGATCATGCAATCTCCCTCTCAAACTCTTGTTTTGCTTAGCCACTTTCTTTGAATCCCTCAAAAGTCTGTGGTAGGCTAGAGCAAAATCTTCACCTTCCGAATCATCCGATTCGTTGTCCGTTGCAATCTTTTCAACAGTGGAGTTGGACAATGACTCGGACGTACTTGCCATAAAGCACATGAAGGGTGAAGATGTGGACGCGTGGAATGTCGTGGTGCTCTTTTCTTCATCACTTGAAGACGACTCATTTGACGTTGAGTTGTCATCCCAAGTGACGACTTGCATCGCCTTCTTCTTTGCCGGATACTTGTTGGGACACTCCGTTGCAATGTGGCCGTAGCCTCGACATTTGAAGCATTGTAGTTGTCCCTCTGAACTTTTCTTATCCTTTGAGAAGTTCTCTTGCTTTCTTGACTTGTTACTTGAAGTACCCTTGCCTTTGTTCGACTTTCCGAAGGATGGAGATTTACTTGAATTACCCCTTCGAAAGTTGCGGCTAAACTTCCTCGTCAAGAGAGCGAGCTGCTTCTCAAATTCCTCCATAGAAAGATTCTCGTCATCGTCTGAGGAGGATGTATCCGCGTCTTCTTTCTTAGTTGTTTTCAACGCATAACCTGAAGACTTAGAAGAGGATGCTTTTCTAGAAGAATTGTTAGTAGTAAATGTCATTTCATATGTTTGTAATGAACCAACTAATTCTTCTACACGCATTTCGTCCGGGTGTTTAATAGTTTCAATGGCTGTAACCTTTGGGCGAAATCGTTCAGGAAGAGTTCTTAAGATCTTTCTTACAACCTTAAATTCTGGAATCTTCTCTCCCAGGTTAGCACATGAGTTTACGATGTCTTGCAATCGTGTATAGTAGTCCGTGAAAGATTCATTTTCTGCCATCAAGATAGAGTCAAACTTGCTCGTAAGCATTTGCAGTTTCTGAATCTTCACGAGGTTAGTTCCCTCATGTGTAACCTGAAGAACATCCCAGATTTTTTTCGCAGTCTCACATGCCGAGACGCGAGAGAATTCAGTTTGAGATAAGGCATTAAAAATAGCATTAATTCCCTTGCCATTGTAAGAAGATGAATCTAACTCTTCCTTGATCCATTTCGACCTAGGTTTTAAAGTGCGAACATCAGAGATAATTTCAGTTGGATTAGACCATCCTAATTCAATTGATTGCCACACCCTTTCGTCGATGGAAATTAAAAAGGCTTTCATCCGTACTTTCCAGTACGCATAATTTGTTCCATCAAAGAAAGGGGGTCGATTGATGTTTCCACCTTCAACCATTGTTTACAACCCTATTCCCGCTCTGATACCACTTGTTGGGTTATATGTAATATAGATCTAAATAGGGGAAGAAACACCTAGAGGGGGGTGAATAGGTGTAAACGTATAAACACTCAAAAATCGTTGCGATAAAAAACCCAATGCGGAAATAAAAATAACACGCAAGATTTTTACGTGGAAAACTCCAAACCGGAGTAAAAAACCACGGGACTGATAACACGGCGAAATCCACTAGAATTAAAACACGTACAAGGTGATTTACCGTACACACTTACGACTCAACCTTTTCCATACGCTCCTAGAGGATCTTCTCCGCTCGCTCCACGACGCTTCTCGAATCCACGATCTGCGCCCAACGCCGAATCCACGGCGTCCAACGTCGAATCCACGACGTCCGACCGAATCCACGGTCTTCACCCAGTAGCACCCTTCGAATCCACGAACGTGCCTCGCTCCGAATCCACGAGAGCGGTTGAACCTTGAATCCACAAGGACACGCGAATCCACGCGCCGATTTTGGGGTAAATCGTTGTTTTTGGGTGGTGATGATCCGCCGAATACTTAGATCAAAGATAGATAGGAAATACCATCTAAGTATTCATTAGTTTGATTCAACTCAAGATGTGAGTATGAAAACCTAGAATCAAACTAATCAATATAGATGAAGAAACATAGAGTATTATCTAATGATTTCCTTTCTTCTCTATATGTGGATCTAGGCCGTATAAAAGATGACGGCTTTTTGGATTATCGGCTTCACCCTAGAAAAATGAATCATAGGGTCTATTTATAGGTTAGAAACCCTAGGAAGGAGATAAGAATCAAAAACCTAACATTTCTGGAATTTTTACGGACGGCGATCCGGATCGGATTTGGGCGATCCGGATTGCAGTAGCAAGAAAGACGGTTTCCAGAAAAACAAACGTTCGGGATCCGGATCGGAATGCCTGATCCGGATCGTTCATACAATTCAGAAAACTCAACGTTCGGGATCCGGATCGTGAGATGCTGCGATCCGGATTGAAGTAATGTATGAAACAACAACCTTCGGGATCCGGATCGCTGGCTCTGATCCGGATCCTGAACATGTCCGAACACCAGTTTTTGATTTTTATGCAATTAAAAATTCTTCCAGGTGTTTCTACACTACAAGAAGTATTCGGATCACCAAAAATCTTTAGTTAAACATACCTGATCCTTTTGAATTCTTCTTTCTTGAGATTGAGTTAAATGATCCAACCTTCTTCACCTTCAATCTTCAAGACTTGAACCTTTCACGAAACTACGCCAACTCAAATTCCGTAACAGTTATCCTTGCGGACTTTTCTTTAGGTCCAAGTGCGCAGCGGGGGTGCGCGAAAGATTCAGGTGTTCCGATTTCTCTTCAAATAGGTGGGTACGGTTGCGATAAGTGCAACAAGTGCAGTAAGTGCATCTATCATCATTAAAGTGCTCTTAATTTATCTAACAAAGTAGATGGACAGTTTAACCTTTCGCATAATTGTGTTTTTATCTAACAATTGAAGCGGCTACGGTCGCAGTGCTCATGACACGCCGATCTCGGCAAATCCGTTTCGGATGCTGCACGTACACATGCGGATTGGCCTCCGCGTGGGTGTACTTTTCCGGAGGAGTGGTCTCTTATGACCCGTGTTCCTCACAAAGGTGTGGGTGCCGTGAGGACCTCTTCGCGCCCGCTGAAAATAGCACACCAGCACCGCGAAGAGGTTAAAAGCATCAAAGAGGTGTTTGCGCATGAGGGGAGACTTTAGTCTCTCCGACAAATAATCTGGGGTTGGTGCCCAATTAAATTAATAAATCTGGGGTTGGTGCCCAATTAAATTGATAAATCTGGGGTTGGGGCCCAGCTTAATATTTGCAGGGTTTTAGCGAAATGGTTCCGGTGTTATCGGTTTGCTCCTTATTCCTTATTGTTATTAGACATCTACTTTGTTTGTCACTGACATTACCCACTCCGTGACAAGTGTTACGAGGTGCGTTAGCCGGGAGGGCGGTAAGACTGCGTCGCGAGGGCCGTAGTCAGAACACTTGGTTTTTATTATCTCATTTCTCTTACGCTTAATTTAGTTAATTTGCTTGTGGGTCGTAATATTCGTGGACATGTATTACTTAGCGCTGTGGATGAGGTGTACTTTTATATTTTGTTTCTTTTGGTGATGTTTTCTTATGCGGCACGTTTTCATGATAAACCAAATGACTTCGAAAAGGTTTTCTCAAAACGAAGTGCCGTGTGGGCACGGGTTTTGCAACCGCTGGCTTTATCCTTTCTAAACACTGTTGCCGCTTTAATATTCCACTTGATGATGTATGTCTATTGTATGGTTGATGGTTGGTGTTTGATGTATGTTGTTGTAAATGAGACGCCGTGCATATACAAAGGAGACTCTGTCCGTGGGCAGGGAGAATTTGTGTATGTGGCGGTCTGGCACGCACCGGGGATGAGGTTTAAATTACCTTGTTAAGAAGAAAAAAAAAAAAAAGATACACACGATTTTCCGCTTTGATAGACTCAAAAACCCCCGGGGGCGTGACACCACTCCCTCCGTAAAAAACCCTACGCTCTCTCTCTCTCGCTCGCTAGGGCTCTCGACCAGCTCCCGAGGACCGCTCGACCAGGGCTCTCTCGCCTCCGTCACTTCCGTCGGGTAGGATTTCCTTCAATCGCATCGCCTCCCCGATCGGTAGGGTTTCCTCTCCTCGCCCCCCTCCCTAAAAAAAAATCTGTTTTGTTACACCCTAACAGTGGTGTATATCATACACCAGTAAAAGTCCTTTCAATAAAGATTTGAATTTAACTACCGGTACATCCTGTACCGGTACACTAGGATAATGGTATTTCTCTTTATGAAAAACCCATTCTCAATTTTTTAATTAGCTATTGAAAGATCCCTTCTCATTCTCAAACAAGAATTTAGTTTTTTCTTAAATCTTTGTGTGTGTTCCAACTAATATAATGACATGTTTAATCCAAAATATTAAGCATTATTCTCTTGTAATTTAAGTTTTTTTAAATAATTAATCTGTTGCTACATGTGATTTCTTAATAGAAAATCCTTACGAGAGATAGATAGAGAGAGAGAGGGAGAGAGAGAGAGAGAGAGAGTCCTAAATATGATTATGGTTAAGTATTAAGTAATTGGTTGTTTCGCACAACTACACAAGCCAAGTACATTTTTCTCGGATTTGTTTAACTTAGCTAGAGTTTCTATTCATTTGGCCAAGTTATAGGGTGCAGTGTTGTTTAATGATATATTTCTAAAAAGCTACCAATTAGTTTAGGGAATAGCTATTGAAGGGTTGTGTACAGTCATATATACAAAAGGGAACACTTGTAGGCATCATTGGTTTAGTGGTATATAGCTCTCCAGTCCAAATTCAAGTAGAGATTTAAAGATAGTCTAAAGTAGGCGCTACCAATTGGTTTAGGGAACAACTATATATAGATTTTGTACAGTCATATAGACAAAAGGGAACACTTGTAGGCTTTTCTTGCTTTGAACAGTCCATATATAGCTATTTAAACATTCCATATTACTTTGAACAGTCCATATATTTATGTTGTACTAATATATGAGTTTATCAATGCAAACTGATATGCTTTGTAGTGAGTTTATTTAAAGATAGTAGAGATCTAAGGATAGTGTAAAGTTGGCGCTGTCAATTGTAACATGTGGTTACTCCTTGAAGCAGAGAAGCAGTATCTTAAATTTTAAAGGTTGTGGAGGATTCATCGACTGTATTTGTGATTAAACAATTCCATCGAATTGAGTATGACTGTATGTGTGATAGCATCTACTATACCAGGAATATCAATGAACCCAATTCTTGTAATTGCTCAGGATACCCTTGTAGTTGATCAGGAATATTGACTGTTTAAAGAGCTGTACAACATGAATATATGGGTACCATATATTACAATTGTTACAATTGTAACATGTTGCAATTGCTCAGGAATATTGGTTTAGGGAACAGCTATATATGGTTTCTTTACAGTCATATAGACAAAACAAAACACTTGTAGGCTTTCCTTGCTTTCAACAGTCCATATATAGCTCTTTAAACAGTCCATATTGCTTTGAATAGTCCATAAATTCATGTTGTACTAAGATATGATTTTATCAATGCAAACTGATATGCTTTGTAGTGAGTTTATCAATGCAAACTGATATGGTGATTATAATGCAGTTGAAGATATGGTTTCTACTAGAGCCATGTCGTCGAGCAGAGTGGTCGAGGAGGCCACCACTAGTAGTCATGGTAGGACAAAGAGCTCAACGAAGATTCCATTGGTTTGTGGAAGATATTTTCCAAACCATCTACACAATACGATGATTGTACAAGAGTCTCCCAAGATTGAGGCCAACTATACCACCGCTGGCCCAGCATTATGGGAAGTTATCTCTACTGAACAAATGACACTCTTGAGAACAACGCCATTTGCTTCATATATTGACCTTCCACCTCTAGAGCAAGACCTTGTATTAGTGGATGCTCTCCTAAGATTTTGGGATGAGGAGAACAGAGGAATTAGAATCGGAGAAACTTTCATTCCCCTTATTGCAGATGAAATAGCCGTCTTAGTTGGGCTACTGACACAGGGGGATCCGATTGAATAGGCGAAAAAGAGTATAAAATTAAATATTTTTGATAAATACTTTAACGGCGATTATAAGCACGCTGATAGAAGAAAACTTCGGCATATCTTATACAGTCTTGCTGGACAGCAGGGTGAGGATGCCGTCACCGATTTTGTCTCGGTTTTTATATTATATGTTTTTGCGACGGTTCTCTTTCCCACGAGCCACTACATTGTGCCTAAGGCGCTGTATAGATATATAGATGATATACATAGAATTGGCGACTATGCCTGGGGGCATATTGTATATAATTTTCTTATAAGTTCTATATCGAAAGCACCCCGATGTGTAAAGCGTCAGAATAGTGGGGACGAAATAAATGCCGGCTATATTGATGGGTGTACAGTAGCCTTCACGGTGAGTACAATTATAAATTAGTGTTTTAATATATTTTATTTTGTAAATATTCATATGTTCATTCCATTGCTGATAACTCATGATGATCATAAATGTAGAGCTGGGCGTATGAGCATATAAAGGGTTTGGGTACTTCTGATGGGGATAAGGCTCTCCCATGGATGAGAAAATTGAAAGGTTCAGTAGCTTTTAGGAGCTATGATAAGTTTAGGAAAAAAATTATTGTCTTATTCTCTTTCAGAGATAATAAATTCTTTAATGAATGTTAATTTTAAAAATTTTCTTAAAATATTAAATGTATATATCTAACGTTATATATATATATATATATATATATATATATATATATATATATATATATATATATATATATATATATATATATATATATATATTGCAGGTTATACCCAACTTTACCTATCGTCCGGAAGAAATGTATATATTAAATCGTACGGCACGTGTTGGGCAGTCGCCGCAGGTATTGTATAAGTTAAGGATTTTATACATTATTGATGTAGTTACTTTACTAATTTCCCTACTGACCGTCCTTTTGTGCTTCTTTATTGATTCAGATTCAAACATCGACTCCCGTGGCTACTACCTCTAGTGCTGGGGATAGTAGCAATATAAGAAATTTAATTACTAATTTTGAACAAGCTCTTTATGCCCTCAAAGAGCGGATTAAATTCTTGGAAGCAGAGAATATAAAGTTAAAGGATATAAATAAGAAGCTTCAAGATCAAATTTTGAGCGGCTCTGCTGTTGCAGCAGGAGAAGGCGTGGCGACAGGTGATGTCGAAAAAGAAAATGTTGAAGATCAGGCTGAAGGTGGGCAGCACACATTAGTGGAAGAACCCAGCGAACATCCGGTTGATGCTGGTGAGATTAATATAGTGGTGCCCACTGCCGATATTAGAACTGACGTTCCTTCGAGAATTCAAAGAATTAAAGATCGTGAAAGGAGGCGAAAGGAATTATCAGTTGATTTCACGGTCGGAAAAAGATAAAAAAATGGATATTATATTAGAAAGTGCCGCCGAGATTCTAAAGTGCAGGGATCGAAAGAAACTGAAGCTTCAGATTCTGCTTCCGGGGCCATTGCCGACGTCCTTATGGTAATATTGTATTAAATTTATTATATTTAATCGTAACAATTTTATAAAGTATGACAATTGCATAATGTTTTGGATGATAACAGGAATTAAAAAAAGACTTTAATGATCCAGAAGGTGGAGTTTCATCCATCAATGTTCCGGATGAACCCTCTCTGGATAGCTCACCTGGATTCATTATTGAGCCTCGACGTGACTATTCGTGTGATGGCCCAAATCCCAGTGTAGCCTGCCCACGTGGTTCACAGCGAGAAGCACCTATTATTGGTGTACCGAGTCTGTAACGCGTCAAACAGACGCGTTAAATGGACTTAGCGCGAAAATAGATCAAGTTGCCCTTCGGCTGCCTTCGCCTACCTTCGCCGAAAATTTGGAAGTGGTTTCTCGCTAAACGGAGGCCGGATTTGGATTTAGCACGGAAAAACGTTGGAAAACGACTATTTGGAAGTTTTTCCTGAGTCCGGACGCCCAAAAACGGATGCCCGGAAGTTTTCTGTACATTTTGATGCACGGGGGGAGCTGTGGACCAGGGGGGCCACGTGGCGGCCCCGGATGTAGTGACCCAGATCTTGGTATATAAACAAATATAAATAAAAATGGTATGAAATACCATTTTTATTGAATTTAGTGAAGTAAAGAGTAATTTGGAAAGGAATTAGGCCCAAATCGGGATAAAAATTAGGAGTTTAGAATTTTATATGAGAAAGTGGGCTCAGATTGTAGCAGAAAATTTATGGTGTTAGCAAATTCTGAGAAAATTCGGGGAGCTCCGTAATCATGTTTTAAGGCCACAGTAAAAGTTTCGCGTCGATCGGATACCCGGACAGTGAGAACGGGGTTCGTCAGCGATTCTGAATACAACGAGACTTTTGGTGACCCGTAAATAACCCGAACTGAGGATTTTGGATACCCCGTGATAAATTAAGTTAAGTTGAGGCTCCCTGTCAAATTTGAGCGAAAATGGGACGAAAACGGATGAAAAGGGGCGAAACGGGCGGAACCGGAAGTGGGCCAAACTTTCGGGCGCCCGAAAGTTATTTCCGGGCGCCCGGTTTGCACTGTAACAGGCTGGGCCCAACACTGCAGCAAACCAGGCTGCACTGTAGCATACCCGGTTTACTGTAGCAGCCCAGTTCGGGCTCGGGTAAGCGCCCGAATCTACTGTAGCGCGCCCGGATGCCGATGCAGTGGCGCGGATCCCGAGGTAGTTGGCACGAATCCCGAAGCAGTTGACGGATCCCGAAGCAGTTGACGGATCTCGAGGTAGTTGGCACGGATCCAGAGGCAATCGGCGCGCATCCTAAGATGATGGCTGATCCCGATGCTTGCACGCGGCGCGAGGCGCGGGGGCAGGTGGGGGGGCGCCATGTGGCGTCGCTCCATTGGTCGCGGTGACCGAGGGCGCATACCTGCGCGGGGAAGGCGCGCGGGCGTTGGCGTGTGTCAGCGGGGGCACCACGTGTCGGTCCCCCGTTGACCGGCCAGCGCGTGACGCGACGCGTCGTTGCGCCGCGTTGACGCACGGGGCGCGGGGCAGGCCACGTGGCGGGTGCCCATTGGCCGCACCGTGTGACGTGGTGCGTCGCTGGCGCGGCGTTGACGCGTGGACCGCGGAGCAGGGCACTGTAGCAGCTCGAAACCAGTTTCAGGCGCCCGAATCTTGTGCCCGAATGTGGGAAATTCGTTTATAAAAGCCCGAACTCCCCTCATTTCTTCTCTTTTCCCATTTTTCTCCAAATCGAGCGCCCGAATCTTGCGCCCGAATGTGGGAAATTCGTTGTGCATGTTAGGGACGCCGCTGACTGTGTCGTTTTGCTACGCGAAATACTGCCGGGCATTTTGGCGCGCATCATTTTGCATGCAACCTCGATGAATGTGCACGTTTTGCGTGCAACCTCAAAGGAAGACGTGCACCGTTTTGCGTGCAACCTTGAAGAAAGATGTGCATCGTTTTGCGTGCAAACCCGAGGTACGTGCATCATTTTGCATGCAGGTTTGGATAACGTGCACCGTTTTGCGTGCAGACTTTGATGATGTGCACCGTTTTGCGTGCAACCTCAAGGGAAGACGTGCATCCTTTTGCGTGTAGACTTGGACGACGTGCACCGTTTTGCGTGCAACCTTGAAGAGGAGAGAAAATCGTAGGGAGACAAATTGCAAGTGTCTACAAGCAATTTGGGGCAACACAAGGTGGGGGATTCTGCCGAAAATGGGTGACCTCTCCCCTTCTTCCTCTGCTTTTGATTTTATAAGCATTATACTAGCATGTTAGAGGCGATAGAGAATCATGACAAGAATTTGGGTATAACCCAAATTGAGATTTATGATGAACTTGATACAGATAAAGGTTTGCATGTGTAGATGGACATAGATGAAAAGTGTAACTTTTAGTTGCCAAGAATAGACGATAAATATGCATGTGTAAAGGAATTTAGAGGAAAGTTATATTTATGATTTTACCCAAAATAGGGGATAAATTTGCATGTGTAGGCGAACACAGATGAAAAGTGCAACTTTGAGTTGCCAACAAGGAGATGATAAATTTGCATGTGTAAAAGGACTTAGGAGAAAAATTGCAATTCTTGATTTATCTAAATAGATGATAATTGCATGCGTAAAAGTGGTAGATTATTTATGATTATGATCATGTTGGGGTATAACCCTAGGAATCATGTGAGACATAAGGGAAAAGAGTATGTTTGGTAGTAAAACTAGGAGAAAACCTAGTTTAGGGGTTTAATGAGTGACATCAAACTTAGGAGCTTATCCTAGGATTGAACGAGTGGCATGGTCTTAGGAGATAACCTAAGGATATTGGATAGAGTGATCAACATAGAGTCAATGAACTCTAGGGTAAGCATGACATGGAACTTAGGTAAAGGAAACCTAAGGTGAACTAGTGGAGTTAAACTCTCAAATAGGAAAATTAGAGTCAGTGTAACTCTAAGTTAAATGTGGAACAGAAAAATTAGAGTCAGTGTAACTCTAAGTTAAAAGTGGAACAGGAAAAATAGAGTTAATGTAACTCCAGATTCAACGTGGTATCAGGGAAAGAGTATGTGATCCCAAGGTTAAAGAGTTAAACAAATATAACCCTAGAGTGGGTCATAGGGTGTCTGGGCAAATGGACAATCACTTTAACTTCAATTTAAGTTAAATAAATGAAAGAGGAATGTTTAAGAGTCCAGGAGACTCTCTAGTTATCCGTGTGGCAAGACCTAGGGTAAGGGATGAATTAATGAAAAAGATAAAGCTTAAGAGAAAGCTAAAAGTGGCTTAATAAGCAAGATAAGCAAAAGGCTTAAAAGAAATAGAACGGAAAAAGAATGCAAATGGCGGATTCGAGTTGAGACTCGTCGGCTTGGGAGCAGGACTCCTTGGGCAGTGATCCGTTGGACGAGATACTTTGGAAAGGCTAAAGGAAAAAAAAAAAAAAAAAGTGAAAGGGATTGCTAGTGGCAATGTGAGCTAAAGGCTCGAATGAGAAAGAAAATAAAAGCAAGTGCTTAAGAGTAAAGACAAAGGCAAATCCATAAAGTGCGAAGAGGCTATGTGCCAAGAGAAAAGAAAATAAAAAGGAAAGAAAAGATAATAAAACGGGCGTACCTTCGGGGGTAAAATGTGGTCCTGTGGGACGTAAAGGGCATGTCCCTCTCCCCGGGCGCTCCTGTCGGACATAAAGGGCAGTGTCCCTCTCCCAGGTGGCGACCCGAATGACACATTTTCCTCGTTGGGACGGGGTAGCACTTGCGGGTGCTATCGGCAACCTTAGAGATTCTCGTCTTGTGGTAGCATGACTACCGGGCTGGGGCCCTTTGGGCAAGAATCTCCAAGGGTTTAGCAACTTGAATTAAAACACAAGAATGTGAAAGAATAAAGAGAAAATAAAGTGGCCAAGGTGGCCGGGTTAGTTTAACCCTTTATACAGCGGCATAGTGGCCGAGTTTGTGGATAGTAGCCTGGTACGGCTGGACAGAGTAGTGTTGGGTCGATGAGTACACACAGATAGTGTAGTGACATATTGTATGCATATCAGCATTTTAATATTGAGGTTTATAGTTTTCCTAGCATTCTATTGTTATTGCTCCATTGGACCAAGCGGTGTAGAACATTTTTTCTCGGTAGTTGAACCTACTGGGAACTTTGTTATAGTTCTCACACCCTCGGGTGACCATTTTTCCAGGTCCGGATACAGCGGTCGAGACAGACAACAGGGGCAAGGGCCCAGCAGCATAGAGTCCTAGAGGGTCTAGCAGATGTACCTTTTTATATTTTGAGTGAACCATTATGGTGAGGAAATGATGTAAAAGAATTGTAATATTATTCAATTGCAAGTTGAGAGATAGAAATGTAATAAAGCTATTTATAGTTCACTATTATCATGCTTTCATTTACAGTTCTAAATTTATTGTTGATTGAATGAAAGTTTTAAATAGTAGTGATTTTTACTCTGATATTGTATCTCATCATACACATTGTGTCACGCCCCGAGTTCAAAAACCAGTGTATAAATTTTTTTTTTTTAAAATCAGAGTTGCAAAAACAGCCAGGGCAATGACAGACCGCCACATATATAGAAGAGTCCCAATCCCCTATGGAATTGAGCCTTTTCTATATATGCACGGCTAGCTTGGCAACAACATCAGAGTACTAACTACGTACTACAAACAACAACAACTGTTGGGTTATGTATAATATGGATCTAAATAGGGGAAAAAACACCTAGAGGGGGGTGAATAGGTGTAAACGTTTAAACACTAAAAAATCGTTGCGCAATAAAACCCAATGCGGAAATAAAAATAACACGCAAGATTTTTACGTGGAAAACTCCAAACCGGAGTAAAAAACCACGGGACCGATAACACGGTGAAATCCACTAGAATTATAACACGTACAAAGGTGATATACCGTACTCACAGACGACTCAACCTTTTTCCATACGCTCCTAGTTGATCTTCTCCGCTCGCTCCGCAACGCTTCTCGAATCCACGATTTGCGTCCAACGCCGAATCCACGACGTCTGATCGAATCCACGGTCTTCACCCAGTAGCACTTATCGAATCCACGAATGTACCTCGCTCTGAATCCATGAGAGCGGTAGCACCTTGAATCCACAAGGCCACGCGAGTCCACGCGCCGATTTTGGGGAAATCGTTGTTTTTTGGGTGGTGATGATCCGCCGAATACTTAGATTAGAAATAGATCGGAAATACCATCTAAGTATTCATTGATTTGATTCTACTCAAAATCTGAGTATGAAAACCTAGAATCAAATCAATCAATATAGATGAAGAAACATAGGATTAAATCTATTGATTTCCTTTCTTCTCTATAGGTGGATTTTACTATTTTTGACCGTATTTGGATTACCCTAAGAAAATGAATCGTAGGGTCTATTTATAGGTTAGAAACCGTTGGAAGAAGATAAGCATAAAAAACTAACCAATTCTGGAATTTTACAGGACGACAGTCCGGACTGGAATTGACGGTCCGGACCGTCTCAGCAAAACAGACTTTTTTCCAGAAAAGACGACATTCGGGGTCCGGACTGCAATCCACGGTCCGGACTGTTCATGCAATTTCAACAATTTCACGTTCGGGGTCCGGACTGAATTTACCAGGGTCCGGACTGAAACAGCGCATGAACAAACCTATGTTCGGGGTCTGGACTGTAATGCCCGGTCCGGACTCTGAACATGTAAAATGTCCAGTTTTTTATTTTTATGCAATTAAAAATTCATCCAAGTGTTTCTACACTATAATAAGTATTCGGATCACCAAAAGCATTTAGTTAAACGTACATGATCCTTTTGAATTCTTCTTTCTTGAGATTGAGGTATATGATCCAAGCTTCTAAACTTCAATCTTCAAGACTTAAACAATTTCACGAAATACGCCAACTCAAATTCCGTAACAATCTCCCCCTTTGGCGGTTTCGTGACAAAACTAAAATCCACTCAAGAAAATTCAAAAAGATATTTTTGTTGATATCACCATACAACAAAAATTTACATTGAAGATCCAAATAAAGATAAATACATGAGTTAAACTCCTAAAACAGACTCTAGACTTAGACATCTGTATTCTCTGCAAAAGAAATCATTCTTGACAGAAAAGATCGTTAGTAACCTCAAGAATTTTCAACAATCAAAACCAAACACAGAGATAGGGTTTATACTCATCATGACATTTTCAAATTCAGATATGTAAGAGACTCATAATCAAAAATCGACATATCTTCTAAGCAATAAAAATCCAAATGTCACAGAAAGGTTAGTCAACAAGCAACTTGTTAGTTATATTACATGCCCAAATAGTTAGTCGAATAGTTAGTTGAGGCATGCATCAAAACACATATAAAACCAAAGTTGAAAGTTATACTTACCTTAGTTTCAGCATTGTTCTCACACAAGTATAGTCATGGTCAATCACAGAGCATTGTGCATTGTTCAAAGTTCTCCTATACTCTCTCCCCCTTTTTGTCACAAAACTCAGCCAAAATTACAAAATGGAGAGAATAGTTAACAAGTTCAAGAACCAACAGTTTGAGAACTTAAAAAAAACTTAAAAACCTGCAAAAGAAAAGATTAGCCATGAGATCAAGCTAAATCCGAACTGTCTGAGCTGGTATGATCTAGCTTGTTCAAAATTCCTATCAGCATTCGTGATATTTTGGAACATTTCTTTCTCATTTGTTGTTGTTCAACGGCAATTTGCTGGAGATCTGTCGCTAATCTCTCTTGGTCAGCAGATAGTCTTCTTTGTTCCTGATGAACGGAGGCCAATACGGTAGCTTCTGGAGTGTTTCTCCTTGAAGTCGATGGACGAGGTGGAGAAGCAGATGATGCATAGGAACTGAGTGTGCTCCAGAGAGGGATTCAGCGATTTGAATTCCACTTCCCTTGGTATTTTCCCGTCTAGTATAATGTTTGGACGTTGACATAGACTTCTTGAGCTTTTTGTTCTTGAAATACAATCTGTTGTCCTTATCAACTTTTTGTTGAACTTGTTTCAGGAAGTCTTCCCGGTCTTCTTCTTTGGATTCAGAGCTGTCTTGACCAACAGTTCTTGTCTTGTCTCGAGGTGAGTCACCTTGTTCCTTTTTAACAGTCGCACGTGTGTGCACCATTGCGACTAGCAGAAAGATGATCCATGAAAACTCCATTGCTCTTTGTGCTTTAAGAAGGAAGTGTCCTGTGAAAACCAACTCAAGAACACGAAAAATTGTTTATTTTCAAAAATTTAAAAAATTATACCCAAACAATCATTATCGTGTAGAGAGACTAGGGATCAAATTAGTTTTACAAAAAGAATTTTAAAAATAGATCAATTCCATGATTTTCAAAAATTCTCAAAAATATGCCCTAAAACCGAATTTTTAGAAATCGAAGGCCAAAAATTCGTTTATTATGAGAATACCTAGCATATAATCAAAACTAATCTACCCAGAGTTCTTATTTCAAAAGAAGTTTGATCAAAAACCATCCACAAACGACAAAGATATGAAATTTTCTTCACGTTTTGAGCAAAAATATGTAAAACCGTGAAAAACCGAGATTTTGACCAATAAAACTTACTTTGAATTGAAGAGAATAAGTTTGGAGGGCTCCAAGATCTTTGCTTTCAAGAGAGAGAAACTCAGGAGATTTAGAAACGAAAACTTGTGATGAAATAAAATCAAAAACCACTTCGTTTCATATAAACCCTAGTCGCGGTCCGGACTGCCCGAAGAATGCAGTCCGGATCGGCTACCCGCAGGATTTTCCTGCGTTCGGGGTCCGGATCTGCTTGTCCAGTCCGGACCGGCTCCAAACTTTTTCTTCAGAAAAATTCAAAAAAAATCCAGAGAATCTAGAAAAAGATTGTAAGCACCTCTGTGTATCAACTTTAGATAAAAATCATCGTTTCATACAACAAGAAATAGATTATGAAAAATCTATCAAAAATATTCAAATAACGAAACGAAAATTTATAAAAATTAAATCCCTTAAAGTTGAACAACTTCAATTACATCTAACTTGATCTTATGAGTAATGCCTTTATCAAATCATCAATTTGGTAAAGAAAATGAAATACCAAGATCAATAGATGTTTGAAATCCCAAATATGGTAGATAATATATCTAGACAATCTGTTGAAGAGAGTGGCTCTTTGAGCATCTTTCAATAAAATCCCCACCTTATACCAACCTTGGAATTTGACAGAGTCAAGTATTCCAAAAAGCATTTTATTTAATCAACTTGAACAACCATGCTTGGTATACATGTGGTAGCTGCACACAGTACTCGAACGACCGAGGTGGTAGCTCTTTCCTCCATGTGGTGGTAGTTTTCACACTCCTCATTGGGATGTAACTCTTTCCACATCTTTTGAGCATAATACTTTTTCTTTGACCCCCCCTCAATTGGCTATCAATTATTTAAAATATAAAGTATTCAACCAAAAATTAATCTCGATTTCATACTCGACAAAATAGTCAAATAAGATAAAAACTATACCAAGAGATCATTGAGAGAGAAATTGACTTTGATCAAAACAAAGACGATTTAATTGACATAAATGATCATTGCATCAAATGAATTATTATGATATCCAAAGCATAATAAATTTCTAAATAGACGAAAAGATGCTATTAAAGTCAATAATACACATGCCCAATTAATGTTCTATGTCTAACCATAGATAATGAACAAAAACACAAAAACAAAACCAAACCTAAGCAAAAGTTTCAAAAAGAGGTTATTTCAAGGAAAGCATTCCAATTACTTTACGCAAATGAATAAAACGTTTTTGATCCAAAGGTTTTGTTAAAATGTCAGCCAATTGATCTTCAGTTGAAATGTAGGAAATTTGAAGAATATTTGATTCAACTAGCTCTCTTAGAAAATGATATCTAAGTTCAATGTGTTTTGTTCTCGAGTGCAACACAGGGTTTTTAGAAATGTTTATAGCACTTCTGTTGTCACAAAGAATTGTTACCGAAGTTGCTGAAATTCGGAAGTCACTCAACACACTTTTCATCCAAATGAGTTGGGTTGAACAACTACCTGCTGAAATATATTCCGCTTCGGCAGTCGAGAGTGCAATGCAGTTTTGCTTTTTACTATGCCATGCAACAAGGCAATGGCCAAGATAAAAACATGCACCACTCGTGCTTTTCCGATCATCCACAGATCCTGCCCAATCGGCATCTGAATATCCTATAATGTCAAGCGTTGTTCCCATAGGATACCAAATTCCGAAATTCAAAGTTCCTTTAATGTACCGGATGATCCTTTTCACCGCTTTCAGGTGAACCTCCTTTGGTGCTGATTGATATCTCGCACAAATTCCAACACTAAAGGATATGTCCGGGCGACTAGCCGTGAGATAGAGTAGACTTCCAATCATACTGCGATAGAGCTTCTCGTCTACACTCTCACTTAGTGAATCACTTCCTAATCCTTTATTGCTAGTTCCCATAGGAGTCGGAAAATCTTTAGAGTTTTCTAAATCGAATTTCTTCACCAATTCCCTTTCATACTTGGATTGACACAAATGGATGCCATCATCATTTTGTTTCACTTGCAATCCAAGAAAATATGTCAGTTCGCCCATCATTGACATCTCAAATTCGCTTTCTATGGTTTCAGCGAATTTAGAAGCATCATTGTGTCTAGTTGCACCAAATACAATGTCGTCGACATAGATTTGTGCTACAATGAAGTTATCCTGATAATGCTTCACAAAGAGAGTCCTATCTGCTCCCCCTCGAGTATAGCCCTTTTCCAAAAGGTGCTTCGTCAACCTTTCGTACCACGCTCGCGGTGCTTGTTTTAGACCGTAAAGAGCCCTTTTCAAACGAAAAACATGGTTAGGTTGTTTATAGTCTACAAAACCTTTCGGTTGAGCCACATAAACTTTCTCGTTTAAAAACCCATTTAAAAACGCGCTCTTAACGTCCATTTGAAATAACTCTATTTTAAAATGACAAGTAATTGCAAATAAGATACGAATGGACTCGAGTCTAGCTACCGAGGCGAAAGTTTCATCAAAGTCTATACCTTCTATTTGAGAGTAGCCTTGAGCAACTAAACGTGCTTTGTTCCTGATGATGGTACCATCCTCGTTCTTCTTATTCTTGAAAATCCATTTAGTACCAATCACATTGTGTTGCTTCGGAGGCTTTGTTAATTCCCAGACTTTGTTTCGTTCTAACTGATGGAGCTCTTCTTGCATAGCTTCAATCCAGTAGTCATCCTGAAGAGCTTCATCGATGTTCTTTGGTTCAATCATGGAGACGTAGCATGCGACTCCACAAACCAACTGTCTCCGAGTTCTGACTCCTTCTTGTGGGTCTCCAATAATGTTAGATTCCGGATGATCCTTGGAGATGCGTAGCGTTTGCGGTAACGGAGTAGTCGGAGGTATATGTGATAATTCCTGCACATTAGATTCACTTGAAGAACCATTAGATGCATCAACTTTATTGAAAGAGTTATTACGAGAAGATGCATTTACAGGAGTATCAACATCTAAAGACATATCAAGGGTAGATTTACCAGATGCAAAGTGGAAAGCTTCATCTACTTTAACATTTATAGATTCTACCATCGTTTTAGATTCCAAGTTAAATACCCGATATGCTCTACTGTTAGTAGAATAACCCATGAAAATCCCTTCGTCGCTTCGCGAGTCGAACTTATCAAGGTTTTCGCGATCACGCAGAATAAAACATCGACTCCCAAAGATACGAAAATATTTGATATTTGGTTTTCTACTAAACCACAGCTCATATGGTGTATTTAAGGTTCCAGGGCACAAAAACACTCGATTAATTACATAGACAGCGGTGTTCACAGCTTCAGCCCAAAAATATAACGGTAAATTCCGGCTATGAAGCATCACACGTGCCATCTCTTGAACAACCCTGTTTTTGCGCTCAACAACACCATTCTGCTGAGGTGTATAGGGTGCTGAGAATTCATGTTTTATCCCATTGGAAGTGTAAAAATCAATAAATTTTGAATTAATGAATTCTCCACCTCTATCACTTCGAACACGAACGATCTTTTCATTTCTTTCATTCATAATACGATGACAAACCTCATGAAAAGAGTCGAAAGTATTCGCTTTCTCTTTTAAAAAATTTACCAAAGAATACCTAGAGAAATCATCAACCAAAAGAAAAATATACCATTTACCTCCTAAAGATGGTTGACGAACCGGCCCCATTAAATCCATATGCAGTAATTCCAAGGGCCGTTTGGTACCGACGTGGTTCAAGTTCTTGTGTGCAACTCTTGATTGTTTTCCCTTTTGACAACCACCACACACAATGTTTTCTTTATATAAAAGTTTAGGAACCCCCTTAACCACGTTCTTATTTGAAATCCTTGCTAGTTCTTTAAAATTCATGTGACCTAGTCTTTCATGCCAAACAGTTTCATTATCCAAAGAAACTAGGTTACATTTTTCAGAAATTTTGTTTGAAACAACATAGCAATTATTTTCAGATCTAACCCCTTTTAAAAAGAATACCTGGTCCTTATCAGTTACAACACATTCTACAGAAGAAAAATTAACTGAGAACCCATTGTCACAAAGTTGACTTATACTAATGAGGTTAGTCTTTAGGCCTTCAACAAATAAAACATTGTTCAAAACGGGGCCTTCAGGAATAGCGATTGTTCCCTTTCCAACAATTTTGGAAGAACGACCGTCTCCGAAAACAACATGTCCTCCGGAGATTTTCTCTAAAGTTTGAAAACTGTTTTTGTCACCGGTCATGTGACGAGAACAACCACTATCCAAATACCAAGACGAATTATCATAAGCGTGTAAAGAAGTATGAACAACAAGACAAGGGAAGATTTCACCTTTGCGTACCCAAACCTTTCGAGTTTTGGCGTACGTCGAAAATGATTGTGAAGTTGATACCTTAGGTGAAAGCGTCTTGATTGATCCATCGCTTTTCCTTGACGTCGTCTGTCACGCCCCCGGGGGTTTTTGAGTCTATCAAAGCGGAAAACTGCGTGTATTATTTTTTTTTCTTAACAAGGTAACTTAAACCTCATCCCCGGTGCATGCCAGACCGCCACATACACAAATTCTCTCTGCCCACGGACAGAGTCTCCTTTGTATATGCACGGCGTCTCATTTACAACATCATACGTCAACCATCAACCATACAATAGACATACATCGTCAAACAGAGTACAGTAATTTAACTAATGTGTTAAAAGACCGGTGTCCACTCGACATCTTGTTATTAAAGCGGCATCAACGTTTGGAAAGGATAAAACCAGCGGTTGCAAAACCCGTGCCCACACGGCACTTCGTTTTGAGAAAACATTTTCGAAATCATTTAGTTTATCATGAAAATGCGCCGCGTATGAAAACATCACTAAAAGTATCAAAGTATAAAAGTACACCTCATCCACAGCGCTAACTCGTACATGTCCATGACTAATATGATCCACAAGCAAATTGACTATTAAAAGTATAAGGAAAATGAGATAAAAACCCAAGTATCCTGACTACGGTCCTCGCGACGCAGTCTCACCACCCTCCCGGCTAACGCACCTGGTAACACCTGTCACGGAGTGGGTAAAGTCAGTGACAAACAAAGTAGATGTCTAAGTATCAAAAGAGAATAAAGAGCAAACCGATTACACCGGAACCTTTCGCTAAAACCCTGTACATAATTAAGCTGGGCACCAACCCCAGATTTATCAATTAAGTTGGGCACCAACCCCAGAGTACCTGTCGGAGAGACTAAAGTCTCCCCTCGTGCGCAAACACCTTTTTGATGCTTTTAACCTCTTCACGGTGCTGGTGTGCTATTTGCAGCAGGCGCGAAGAGGTCCTCACGGCTCCCACCCCTTTGTGAGGTACACGGGTCAAAAAGACCACTTCTCCGGAAAAGTACACCCATGCGGAGGCCAATCCGCCTGTGTACGTGCAGCATCCGAAACGGATTTGCCGAGATCGGCGTGTAGTGAGCACCGCGACCGCAGCCGCTTCAATTGTTAGATAAAATACAATTATGCGAAAGGTTAAACTGTCCATCTACTTTGTTAGACAAATTAAGAGCATTTTAAATGATGATAGACACACTTACTGCACTTGTTGCACTTACAGCAACCGTACCCACCTAGTTGAAGAGAAATCGGAACACCTGAATCCTTCGTGCACCCCTGCTGCGCACCTGGACCTAAAGAAAGTCCGCAAGGATAACTATAGTCAAAAACGTGTACTACCATCCCAAAACAAAAGACCCAATTTACTCTTTTCGACGGAAAAGTCCAACACCGTCCGGGTTGACGAGAACCGGAGTCCCGCGCCGCCGTCGCCGTCCGTCGGAGCCCCGCGCGGTTCGGAACCGCGCGGTGTGTCTCCGCGGGCGGCGCCTCGCGCGGGTGCTGCCCGTGCGGCGGCCGCGCGACGCCCGCGCGGGTGCGGCCCCACACGGCGCCCGCGCGGCACCCGCGTGGGTGCCCCGCGGGGCGCCCGCGCGGTTGCGGGTCCGCGCGGGTGCCGCCCGCGCGGCAGCCGCGCGGTGCCTGCGCGGTTGCGGGTCCGCGCGGGTGCCGCCCGCGCGGTAGCCGCGCGGTGGCCGCGCGGCGCCCGCGCGGGTACGACCCGCGCGGCGCCCGCGCGGTCCCATCGCCGCTTGCGGCGGCGATCGGCCGTCCGCGACTCTCCTCCGCGCGATGCCCTAGCGGCACCGCGCGCCTCCGCCGTCCGTTCCGTGCCCTAGCATGACGACGATGACGGCGACGGTGACGGATACGACGGAGAAACCCAAGAACTCAAACAAAAAGGACGACAGAAAAATCCCAAATAATTTATAACAATTATTTTACTAACCGAAGATCGACGGGAAGGTTGTCCGGTCGCGTTCTTGCCTTCGGTTCGATGACCGGGAAGATCGGGCTCCTTCTCTTTCTCCTTTCCCTTTCTTCCGGCTAGGGTTCTGTCTTTTCCTTTTTTTTTCTCTTTCTTTCTCTCCTCACCGGTTAGGATTTTATTTTTCTTTTCTTTTATTTCCGATAATCGGGATCCCTTATATAGCTCGTATTATATCTTTAATTAATTTCCTCTTTAATTCGTACGTAAGGAAATTCTATTTTCTGTCATCGGATAATTAATTAATTAATTAATTATCCCCTACGAGATAACCCACCTTATCTCCAACGGGTGCAAGATATTTTGCACGGATTCTGATGCATGACTAATCACCGTATCACTAATAATTCCGTTCCGGGAGATCCCGACATCGGATTTCAGATCCGATCGCACCGTCGGCATCATTTTCCGCGCTCTATCGCAGAAAAATACCAGCACCTCACCCTGGCCAACTTTTAACAATTAAATAATTTTATTCCTCTTAATGGGCTTAAAAGGTTTAGATGTGAGTCAAAAATTCCCCTAAGGGCCGGATCACTACACCTCTCACACTTTATAAAAAGTTTCATCCCGAAACTTAAGTACAAACCCCACTAATCAATTCAGGAAAACATTCTCCCATCTTCGATTCCAGTTCCCAAGTCGCCTCGCGCTCTTCATGGTTGCTCCACTGGACCTTTACATAGGGGATTGTTCGTTTGCGCAACTTCTTGTCCTCTCTCGCCAAAATCCGCACCGGCGTCTCCTCGACGCTTAAATCCTCTCGTAACTCGATGGTGGAGGCATCCAAGGCATGAGAGGGATCAGCTAGGTACTTCCGGAGCATTGAGACATGGAACACGTTATGGACTCGTTCAAGGTTCGCCGGCAGGGCTAATCGGTACGCCACCGGTCCTACGCGTTCTAGGATCTCGAACGGTCCTACGTACCTCGGGCTTAACTTTCCCTTTATGCCGAAGCGTCGGTTCCCCTTGGAGGGCGAAACTCGGAGTAACGCATGCTCGCCCACCATGAACTCTAAGTCTCGGCGCCTGTTGTCCGCGTAGCTTTTCTGTCTGCTCTGGGCGGTCAGTAGCCTTTGTCTAATCAATCGCACCTTTGCTTCGGTCTCCTCCACCAAATCTGGGCCCAGAAACTTACGCTCACCCAAGTCGTCCCAGCATATTGGAGACCGACAGCGGCGCCCGTACAGGGCCTCGTATGGTGCCATCTGAAAGCTGGCCTGGTAACTGTTATTGTAGGCAAATTCCACTAGGGTCAAACACCGTGCCCACCCTTCGCCCAAGTCCAAAACGCATGCTCGAAGCATGTCCTCCACAATTTGTATCACCCACTCTGATTGTCCATCGGTCTGCGGGTGAAAAGCCGTACTGAAGTGCAACTTGGTTCCCATTGCTCGCTGCAGGCTCTGCCAAAAGTTTGACACAAATCGCGCGTCCCTGTCCGACGTGATGGATGTCGGCACCCCATGCAACCTTACTATCTCGTTGATGTAGGTTTGTGCCAGTCGTTCCCGCGTCCACGTCGTGTGTATGGGCAGAAAGTGGGCCAATTTCGTCAGACGGTCCACAATCACCCATATTGCATCGTGTCCCTGTGACGATCTCGGGAACCCAGTCACAAAATCCATGGTAATCAAGTCCCACTTCCACTCGGGCACCGGTAAGGGTTGCAATTTTCCTGCCGGACGCTGGTGCTCGGCCTTCACCCGTTGGCACACCAGGCAGTGTGCCACAAACCGAGTCACGTCTCCCTTCATTTTGGGCCACCAGAAGGTCTGTTTGACGTCCTTGTACATCTTCGTTCCCCCGGGGTGCGCTGCATATGGAGTAGTATGCGCCTCCCGCAGGATTTCCTCTTTGAGTTCCGGTAGATCCGGTACGCAGATTCGTCCCCGAAATCGTATCGTGCCGTCGGAGTTTACTGCGAAATCACCTTCTTGGTCGGCAGTTACTCTACTTCGCACCAGCTGGAGTTGGTCATCAGTCGACTGCCCCTCGAGGATTCTGTCAAGCAAGGTAGGTCTGACCACCAGTGTCAGAAGTTGTGCGACTGTACCCGCCGGTACTACTTCTAGTCTTAATCGCGAAAATTCCGCAATCAGACTATCTTGCTGGGTGATGGCATTTACCCCTGCCTCCTCGGCCTGCCCCTTGCGGCTCAGGGCGTCGGCCACCACGTTTGCCTTTCCCGAGTGGTAGTGGATCGTTAAATCGTAATCCTTCAGTAGCTCGAGCCATCGTCTTTGTCGCAAATTTAACTCCCTTTGGGTGAAAAGGTACTTAAGACTTTTATGATCTGAGTACACATTGGAGTGTGCCCCATACAGGTAGTGTCTCTAAAGCTTGAGGACGAACACAACCGCTGCGAGTTCCAAATCGTGCACGGGGTAGTTCCGCTCGTATTGCTTGAGCTGCCTTGACGCATAGGCTATAACCTTTCCCCGTTGCATGAGTACTCCACCCAGTCCGTTTCGCGACGCATCGCAATACACTTCATAATCCTCCCCTGGTTCTGGTAGGGCGAGAATCGGGGCTCGCGTCAATCTATCCTTGAGCTCCTCGAAGCTCCTCTGACATTTGTCCGTCCAGATGAACTTTTCCCCCTTTCTAGTCAAACGGTTTAAGGGGGTGGCTATCTTGGAGAAACCCTCCACGAAGCGCCGGTAGTACCCGGCTAATCCCAGGAAGCTTCGAATCTCCGTCACCGTCGTCGGTTGGGGCCAGTCCGTCACCAAATCTATCTTTTTTCGGATCGACTGCGACTCCGGCCGCCGAGATTACGTGCCCCAAGAAACCGACCTCACGGAGCCAAAACTCACACTTTTTGAGTTTGGCGTAGAGTTTCTGTTCCCGTAGGGTCTGGAGGACTGTGCGCAGATGTTCTTCGTGTTCCTCGTCTGTACGGGAGTAGATGAGGATATCGTCGATGAAGACCACCACGAATAAGTCCAGGAAGGGTTTGAATACCCTGTTCATCATGTCCATGAACACTGCCGGGGCATTTGTGAGCCCGAACGGCATTACTGTAAATTCGTAATGGCCGTAGCGAGTCCGGAAAGCCGTTTTGGGGATGTCCTCCCCCTTGACCTGGACCTGATGATAGCCCGACTGCAGGTCAATCTTTGAAAACACCGTCGCCCCCCTGTAGTTGGTCGAAGAGGTCGTCGATCCTTGGCAGGGGGTACTTGTTCTTAACGGTGACCTTATTTATCTCCCGGTAGTCGATGCACAACCGGAGACTTCCGTCCTTCTTCCTCACAAACAGGACCGGCGCGCCCCAGGGTGACGCGCTAGGTCTGATGAAACCCTTATCGAAAAGGTCCTCCAACTGTGCCTTGAGTTCCTTCAACTCCGCGAAGGCCATCCTGTACGGTGCCTTGGTGATGGGTTTGGTGCCGGGAAGTAGTTCAATAGGGAAGTCGACTTCTCATTCCGGTGGCATTCCGGGGAGCTCCGCCGGAAACACGTCCGGAAATTCCCTTACCACGGGACCGCTGATCCTTATCTGGGGAGCGGCCCTAAACTACCTATCGGCCCATTGGGTTCTCGGCTGCAAGGCATAGGGTGGAGCCTATTTATTCCTTGCATGGCCCTTAACGGGCCCCGAGCACACAAGGTTCTCCTATGCTTCGAAGCCCGCCCGCGTACATCGGCCGGGGAAGGCTTCGCCTAATACCTAAGGATTTTAGAGAGAGGGAGAGAGAGAGAGTCTAACAGGGGTAGCAGGCTAAGGTGTAACCGGTGCTCCTAATCTAAGAGGGAAAAGAGAAACCAAAAATTACCTGCCGTTACTAGGTCTGGGACGTCGCGTCCTCCACTGTAGTATCCCGGGGAGTCCGTCCACAGCCCTTGGGCCAGCGTCGTACGGCGTGTTGGGGAAGGGACTTGACGTCTGAGGAGTCTGCGGATTGCTGGTCGCCGGGCGAATCCTTTGGCTGTACGGGGGCCGCAGCACTCTCTGGTCCTTTCTGCTGTGGTGGCGCGGCGGCGGCGGGGGTGGGCCTCTGAGGGCAGAAGGCACGGGAGTGGTCCGGTAAGCCGCACTGAATGCAGTAATGGTACCTCCACGTATATTCCGCCACCGGGTGAGCACCCTAGCAGATTACGCACGGTCCCTGAGGTGGTTCCGCGCCCCTCGCTGGTGTCGGTTCGTCCTTCCGTGCTTTCTCCGGACGTCCTCCTCCTCGGCCCTCCGGGGCGGGGCCCCCTTGCGGAACAGGTGTAGCAGTCTTCTCTGTCCCCTCCGGTCGCGGTGCCGGAGGCCTGGTGGTGCCCGGTTTCCGTGGGCACTCGTAGCGTGCGTGTCCTGGTCTGCCGCATCGGTAGCAGTGGCCGTGTCTCCATGGACACTTAGTCACCTGATGCGCCCCACTGCATATGGGACACGGCTTCCTCTGCGGTTTGGGTTCTCCTCTCATCGCCTTTCCAAAGTTCCCCTCTGTCCTTGTAAAAACTCGAAATATTTTATTTTAATAAATAGTCAAAAAGTGAATTTTTGACCTGGTTTTGATTTCAAAAGACCTATGTTTATTTATTTAGTCAATTGCCAGTGTGCGAGTTGCACGCTTTACGAGACAAAAAGGCTACTTTCCAATCCGGACATGATCTTGGAAATCCGAGTTGACTGTTGCGATCGTCTCGTCGAACTGAGTGAGATTCATATTCAGCACTTTTCGATCTGACGGTCGGATCTTCCAGAATTCAACTAAGAAGTGGACGAATCTCGCGACCAATGTAACAATATCCTCTGCGCACAGTGCACTTAAGTGAGTTACTGTAGTGCACTTAAGTGAGTTACTGTAGATGAACAGTAACCCTGGTTTTCGAGACCCCGACGAATACAACATTGACTATTTCACTATTCGGAATCCGAATATAGTGATCCAGGTAGTCACTTCGAACGGTTTTGATATTCTGAACGCAATGGCGCAGTCGAAAATTCTGTTTGACGACTCTAGAGTCTCGAAAAGCACGATAACTGTATTCCGTGACAGTATTTTATGGACCGCAATTTTATTCGGGCAGTTTCTCGAAAATCAAAAATCGCTACCTGATAGGTCTCGTCGAGCCGGACGTCATGGCGCAGTCCATTTTTCGTTTCGACGAGCAGAACGTCTCGAAAAGCGTGAAATACGGAGAAAATAGGGCTTTTTGCACATAAAACCCTATTAAAGTTGCCTCGTTTTGCGTGCTAGTTCTTGGATAAGGACTTAAGTGCAAGGGAAAACTACTGTAGAGGACCTAATAGCAAATGGCAAAGCTTAGAGGGACTAAACCGAAATTGTACATACCTAATATATATACACATGTATAGCTAGGGCTTCTCCACAAACCCTAAACCCACAGCCCCTCTAGCCGCAGCACCCAACCACCTCCTTTCCTATGCCGCACTCCACGGACCTCCCCGCACCGGCCGCCGCCTCCCCTCGCCGGAGAAGAAGGTGAAGCCGTTTCTTCTTCATCTCGGGTTGGGAGGAGTAGGCTCCACACAGAAGCTCTTGGGCAATCAAGAACGCGTCTGTAGGGTTCCCCTGTGGAGCTGCAACCGAGCTGTGGTGGACCCGTCCCCAGCCGCCGCCGCGCGCCGCCGCGGCCAACCCCTTCTTCTTCCAACTTTTCGACGAGGTAATATCTTGGAACCTTCCATTTTAATTTGGCCCATGGACACGATCATTGTGTTTCTGACGTCGAGGAGATCATCCGGTTGCAGCCCGGGCTGCTGCCGCCGTCCCGATCGCCGGCGGGAGCGCTATCACCGGAATTATCGCCTTCCTGGCCGATCCCGTGCGCCGCCGCGATCCGGCCGTCCAACCAGCGATCAGCACCGTTGAGATCGACTTTCTCACCGACTTTAGCATCTCCACGAAGTTGGAGGGACATCGGTGAAGGATCGGGCTCGATCGGCCGTGCCCTAGTTTCGGGCTTTCTTCAACCTCGGCCGAGCTCGGCCGTCCGGCGCCGCCGCAGCCTCCCACCGCCGGCCACTGCCACCAGAAGCTTCCTGGCACCTACTGGAACCTGTTGGTCCAAGTTGCACCGGCCCGGAGTCCCTCGGCCGGAATCCGCCATTAACGGCCATTGATCCTCGGCCGAGCTCCGCCGCCGCGCCCTTGCCGTCGCTCCGGACACCCGGAAATCGTAATGGTGAGCTCCTGTGGGCTGTAGGAGTCCTTCCATCAACTTGCATGGGGATCTTGACGTCGGGTCAGTGATCGCCAGAGTTGCACCCGAGGCTTCATCCGAGCTCGGCTCCGGCCATCCCCGCCGGTCTGGAACTCCGGCAACCCCCCAGGTAACCTCTAAACCCCATGCTCTAGCTTTTCTTCCATCTTAGAAGCCTCCGGATTGCTTCCTTGCTGAGTTTGGGTTCGGGCAAAGATAAAGCTATATGTTTATATAACATGCCCACCAGGTGTTTGTGTTAATGCCTCAAAGAAGATTTAGTTGGAATAAGGGTTTACATTGAATATGAAAGTTGTTCAAAATAATCCCCTGAGCTTGATGCTCGCTTCAGACCAAGATGGTTCTGTGTGGATTAAAATTTGGAGCAATGAAAACTTGTATGTTTGCAAGGATCTGGTTCTGGTGGAACCAGCAGGTCTGGGCTGCAAAGGAGGTGAGCCCCAGTGTCCTTGCACTGTCTAAAGACACTTTCATATACAAAGTTCGTCTGTTTGACGATCGGATTAAAAGTTGTAGTGTAATCAACCTTTTAAAGTAATGTTGAAACAAAACTAAGTTCCGGGCTATTAGAGAAGCCGCGACAGTGTATCCCTGGCTGTTTTGGGGTCACTGGACGTGATGCTCGCGTTAGATTTAGGTTTTGAAGACTCGGAGAAACAAAAATTCATTAAGGCTATGTTAGTAAGGTATTTTATGGCCCAAAGTTTTTCTCGGGTCCCGTGCTGCCGCAAATGAGTGAGCACGGTGTTCAGCAAGATAAATTTCACCCGCTGGAAGTGACGGTTCGTCAAAATTAATTTCCAGTTGAAAGAACGAGCGAAAACAGCGCTCAAATGACGCTAAAAATGTGAATTCTAGAAACCCTAGGGGTCTAAATGCAATTTTGGCACTGCATACTGTTTAGAACAATGTATAAATGTTTCCTAAACTTTTCTTTAGGGTTCCAACGGTTCTCGTTGACCGGGGATCGGATTTCGATCGCTAAATCGGCGATATTCTCCCGTTTAAGCTTCACGTTGCTGTCGTGTCGTCGGGATGGGTATGTGTGAGTCTAGTTCTGACTACAGTCTCTGTTCAGGGCCCAGCAGTTCAGCACCAGCCTCCCGGTAGTCCAGCGGGAGTTCGGGATCGGCCTTCATTCAGGTGGGTGTTATTTTCTTTGTCCTAGCATCTAACTCTATCATGTTGGACGGGGTCAATTCTAAGTATACTGGGGTTAAATATTGATGGGTGATAGCTTATGCATGTTAATGGGTTTCGTCATAGTGTTTAGCGTCGGTCTTCCGACAGTCGTTTTACTTTGATTATACATGATAGCGGGTTACTTTCGATCGCATATGTTACGGTTTTACTTTTGAGTATACATGTTGCCGTTTTACTTTTGTTATATATATTATGATGCTGACATGATGATGGTTATGGTTACTTGGCTCGAGGCTGTCACACGCGCACCCGCGGTTTGGCCACCGCAAAGGGTGCGCTTTTCTGGAAAAGTGGTCTATGACCCGTGTATACCCACGAGGTGACGTAGTGGGGCCCCTTATTAGTGGTGGGGTTGAGGCGCCGAGGTGCGAGCGGTGTGACCCGTCGGTTTAGTTGTCCGGCGTGGTCGGGTTTCTGCAGGTACGGTATGGGCCGTCGGTTTAGTTGTCCGACGTGTCCGGGTATTACAGGATGCAGGTGTACAGGTTGCCTTTCCTCCTTGGGAGGGCGGTTGCTCCGGTTGTCTTCACGGTTTGTTTTATTATATTCTCCTGCACTACTATTTTTGCGTCACTGACACCCCACTTCGTGACAGGGTTCAGACGGGGGGAGAGGTAGGCGGTGGTGAGGACGGGACAGGAGCAGCTGGGTCGCTGGGGACCCTGGACTGTATTTCTTCTTTCATTCTCGCTTTTCATTGCATTGTAGTTATGTGAGAGGTTCGCGATACCCTCGTGGGGTCGGCGTGGATGTCGGTACGGGTTGCATTTAGCGCCCCTTGTGCGTTACTTTTCCTTTTATTTCTATTGACCATTTGAAAATCAAAAGGGGCAGAAGCCAAAGAAAAGATTGCGAAAACCGTTTTTAAAACCTACGTGTCGTGTGGGCACTGCTTTCAAAACCCTGTGGATTTATGGATTGTGAAAGGGATTTCAAAACCTGGTGTCGGGTGGGCACCGTTTTCTAACCTTGTGGATTTATGCTGATTTCGAAACTAGCTTTCAAAACGTAAGCGCCGGGTAGGCGCTCTTTCAAAACTGTGGATTTATCCTTTCCAAATTGATCGGCCACATGTTTTTCGTTTACTAGTTTAGAATGCTGGTTGCTTGTGAATAATTGTTGTGATTGATTGGTTGTGTATGTTGGAACATGTACTGAACGCTACGCCGTGCACGTACAGGGGAGACTCTGTCCGTTTGCAGAGTGATCCTGTATGTGTGGCGGGTCTGGGCACGTGCCGGGGAAGAGGGGTTCTCTAAAAAAAAAAAAAAAAAAAAAAAAAATTTTACACGTCAAATATTCGACTTTTATGAATCGTTTCCGCTAAAGCAAACCCCCGGGGCGTGACAGATTAAATGGTATCAGAGAGTTCTTTCAATCACAACAGTTAGTGCCGACATCCGCGGGAACACCTCACTTGCCTACACATGAATGAAATGGGTAGGGCATAGGACTGTAGAACGTGAGTGACCGAGGGGGGGGAAATGTTGAGTCCTTTCTCTCACCTTATGGTTGTTGTTAGTAGGGTAGTCTAAAGTTGACTCTTGTGATGTGTGACAGACATGGCCCGTACTAGATCATCGGCCGGGGACGCAGAGTCAGTGTCCGACATCCACGGAGATACCACACTTAGCTACGAATGAATGAATTGAATAAGGCATAGAAGCGTAGAACGCGAGTGATCGGGGGAGCGGGGGAGGGAAAAGTATATGTCCCGTTTTCTCGATAGCTGGTTAAGTGCTATACTAGCGGAGTCTAGAACTGACTTGTGGGGTGTGTGAGTACAGGTTAAGTTTTGTTTCTCGGTTTAGCTCGGTTGTCGCGTTTGTGTAGTCGTGTTGTTTGGGCTCGTGTAGTAATGTGGTTGTGGGGGTCTTGGGATTCCCCCTGGGGTTGAGAAAAGAGACCACTGGGACTAGCGAATCTTGTTCGTTTGGGCTTGATTCTTCCTTTTGTTGAGCGGACCTAGAGCTTAAATACTCCTAGTTGGGAATGTGATCGTTGGCCTGGGGGTATGCGGCTCGGCTCAGTGTATGGTGCTTGGAAGGGCAATGGATTGGGACCGAGCGGTAGAGGTTAATCAGAGTGTCGCACCCCCTTGGGTGCCAAGACGGAAGTAGGACCGTGCTTCTTGGGTTTTGTCGCCAGCTCCCCATGACCAAGGCATAGTCTTGAGGTTTTGGGTTGCGAGTTTGCGATTGTGAAGCAGTACAGATCACGAGGGGCGCAAGGCCAATGGGGAGCGCAAGTCGGACATGTTTGGCCACTTTTCCCATGTATTGGATTCCTGGCGTATTTAAGTTTCGGGGATAAAACTTCTTTTAAGGTGTGAGTGATGTAGCACTCGAGAAATTCTAGTGTGCTCGCGGGCGAGAAAGCAGATCTAACCTTAGCGATTTGCATACCGGTGCGTGAATTGCACAGTTTCTGATGCACAATTTCCGCCTTTCCGAACCGATACCTGGGTATTTGGTTAGGAACGGACCCTAGGATGACTTGTGTTCACGAGAGAGCGTAGGGTATTGGCATAGTGGTTTGGAGCTCAGGTGTGTTTCACACAGTTGAGTCTTGTTGTTTCGGTTATTAGTCGTACGCACTCTGGTTTTTGGGATCGTTGTTAGTGCAGGGTTAGCCGCGGTCATGGTTTCGGCTGTGGGCTTGATGTTTCAATGGAGCCAGAGTGCTCGGATCAGTTACAGTGGTTAAAGGTTAAATCACTATTCTTGTCGTAATCGTCCAGCTGATGGCACAGCAGTAGATGACTGCTATTATTGCACTGGCCTCACAGTTTGCTTAGAGGTTGAACAAGTTGTTGACCCTTCACTGTCCCCGTGTCATAATTCAATGGCCTATGGGCCCGATGGTAACCCTGTTTTGGGACGGATGCAAATCGACCCCACCTTTTGCACAGATTTTGTGGATCGACGTGGACTCGCCTATGTGTTAGTCATGGTGATGTTTGTGACCATGAGGTGGTAGCAATCCTTGATAAAGGTTCTGTTTTTAGCACTGGGATTGTGTTGGGAGGTATGTGATATACCTTCTGATATGAGTTGCGTCCCCAACTAGTTGTTGGCGACAGTTCTACGGTATTTCGCTGTTCTTTTGGTAAGTACGTTGGCTGCAGGCAACGGACTGTCGAAAGAACTGAGGAAATACTCTGCCCTGTAATGGGGAGTATCAGATTGGGTCTAAATTAGTAGCCTTAGAGTTGTCGATACCTTGCGACTGACTTGTAGCCCTCGAATAAACTTTTGAGCATTTTCATAGAGTATGACTTCAGGATGTAAGCTTCGGGAATGAAACTCTTTTTAAGTTGTAAGTTTCGGGGACGAAACTTCTTTTAAGTTGTAAGTGATGTAAAAACTCGAAATATTTTATTTTAATAAATAGTCAAAAAGTGAATTTTTGACCTGGTTTTGATTTCAAAAGACCTATGTTTATTTATTTAGTCAATTGCCAGTGTGAGAGTTGCACGTTTTACGAGACAAAAAGGCTACTTTCCAATCCGGACATGATCTTGGAAATCCGAGTTGACCGTTGCGATCGTCTCGTCGAACTGAGTGAGATTCATATTCAGCACTTTTCGATCTGACGGTCGGATCTTCCAGAATTCAACTAAGAAGTGGACGAATCTCGCGACCAATGTAACAATGTCCTCTGCGCACAGTGCACTTAAGTGAGTTACTGTAGTGCACTTAAGTGAGTTACTGTAGATAAACAGTAACCCTGGTTTTCGAGACCCCGACGAATACAACATTGACTATTTCACTGTTCGGAATCCGAATATAGTGATCCAGGTAGTCACTTCGAACGGTTTCGATATTCTGAACGCAATGGCGCAGTCGAAAATTCTGTTTGACGACTCTAGAGTCTCGAAAAGCACGATAACTGTATTCCGTGACAGTATTTTATGGACCGCAATTTTATTCGGGCAGTTTCTCGAAAATCAAAAATCGCTACCTGATAGGTCTCGTCGAGCCGGACGTCATGGCGCAGTCCATTTTTCGTTTCGACGAGCAGAACGTCTCGAAAAGCATGAAATACGGAGAAAATAGGGCTTTTTGCATATAAAACCCTATTAAAGTTGCCTCGTTTTGCGTGCTAGTTCTTGGATAAGGACTTAAGTGCAAGGGAAAACTACTGTAGAGGACCTAATAGCAAATGGCAAAGCTTAGAGGGACTAAACCGAAATTGTACATACCTAATATATATACACATGTATAGCTAGGGCTTCTCCACAAACCCTAAACCCACAGCCCCTCTAGCCGCAGCACCCAACCACCTCCTTTCCTATGCCGCACTCCACGGACCTCCCCGCACCGGCCGCCGCCTCCCCTCGCCGGAGAAGAAGGTGAAGCCGTTTCTTCTTCATCTCGGGTTGGGAGGAGTAGGCTCCACACAGAAGCTCTTGGGCAATCAAGAACGCGTCTGTAGGGTTCCCCTGTGGAGCTGCAACCGAGCTGTGGTGGACCCGTCCCCAGCCGCCGCCGCGCGCCGCCGCGGCCAACCCCTTCTTCTTCCAACTTTCCGACGAGGTAATATCTTGGAACCTTCCATTTTAATTTGGCCCATGGACACGATCATTGTGTTTCTGACGTCGAGGAGATCATCCGGTTGCAGCCCGGGCTGCTGCCGCCGTCCCGATCGCCGGCGGGAGCGCTATCACCGGAATTATCGCCTTCCTGGCCGATCCCGTGCGCCGCCGCGATCCGGCCGTCCAACCAGCGATCAGCACCGTTGAGATCGACTTTCTCACCGACTTTAGCATCTCCACGAAGTTGGAGGGACATCGGTGAAGGATCGGGCTCGATCGGCCGTGCCCTAGTTTCGGGCTTTCTTCAACCTCGGCCGAGCTCGGCCGTCCGGCGCCGCCGCAGCCTCCCACCGTCGGCCACTGCCACCAGAAGCTTCCTGGCACCTACTGGAACCTGTTGGTCCAAGTTGCACCGGCCCGGAGTCCCTCGGCCGGAACCCGCCATTAACGGCCATTGATCCTCGGCCGAGCTCCGCCGCCGCGCCCTTGCCGTCGCTCTGGACACCCGGAAATCATAATGGTGAGCTCCTGTGGGCTGTAGGAGTCCTTCCATCAACTTGCATGGGGATCTTGACGTCGGGTCAGTGATCGCCAGAGTTGCACCCGAGGCTTCATCCGAGCTCGGCTCCGGCCATCCCCGCCGGTCTGGAACTCCGGCAACCCCCCAGGTAACCTCTAAACCCCATGCTCTAGCTTTTCTTCCATCTTAGAAGACTCCGGATTGCTTCCTTGCTGAGTTTGGGTTCGGGCAAAGATAAAGCTATATGTTTATATAACATGCCCACCAGGTGTTTGTGTTAATGCCTCAAAGAAGATTTAGTTGGAATAAGGGTTTACATTGAATATGAAAGTTGTTCAAAATAATCCCCTGAGCTTGATGCTCGCTTCAGACCAAGATGGTTCTGTGTGGATTAAAATTTGGAGCAATGAAAACTTGTATGTTTGCAAGGATCTGGTTCTGGTGGAACCAGCAGGTCTGGGCTGCAAAGGAGGTGAGCCCCAGTGTCCTTGCACTGTCTAAAGACACTTTCATATACAAAGTTCGTCTGTTTGACGATCGGATTAAAAGTTGTAGTGTAATCAACCTTTTAAAGTAATGTTGAAACAAAACTAAGTTCCGGGCTATTAGAGAAGCCGCGACAGTGTATCCCTGGCTGTTTTGGGGTCACTGGACGTGATGCTCGCGTTAGATTTAGGTTTTGAAGACTCGGAGAAACAAAAATTCATTAAGGCTATGTTAGTAAGGTATTTTATGGCCCAAAGTTTTTCTTGGGTCCCGTGCTGCCGCAAATGAGTGAGCACGGTGTTCAGCAAGATAAATTTCACCCGCTGGAAGTGACGGTTCGTCAAAATTAATTTCCAGTTGAAAGAACGAGCGAAAACAGCGCTCAAATGACGCTAAAAATGTGAATTCTAGAAACCCTAGGGGTCTAAATGCAATTTTGGCACTGCATACTATTTAGAACAATGTATAAATGTTTCCTAAACTTTTCTTTAGGGTTCCAACGGTTCTCGTTGACCGGGGATCGGATTTCGATCGCTAAATCGGCGATATTCTCCCGTTTAAGCTTCACGTTGCTGTCGTGTCGTCGGGATGGGTATGTGTGAGTCTAGTTCTGACTACAGTCTCTGTTCAGGGCCCAGCAGTTCAGCACCAGCCTCCCGGTAGTCCAGCGGGAGTTCGGGATCGGCCTTCATTCAGGTGGGTGTTATTTTCTTTGTCCTAGCATCTAACTCTATCATGTTGGACGGGGTCAATTCTAAGTATACTGGGGTTAAATATTGATGGGTGATAGCTTATGCATGTTAATGGGTTTCGTCATAGTGTTTAGCGTCGGTCTTCCGACAGTCGTTTTACTTTGATTATACATGATAGCGGGTTACTTTCGATCGCATATGTTACGGTTTTACTTTTGAGTATACATGTTGCCGTTTTACTTTTGTTATATATATTATGATGCTGACATGATGATGGTTATGGTTACTTGGCTCGAGGCTGTCACACGCGCACCCGCGGTTTGGCCACCGCAAAGGGTGCGCTTTTCCGGAAAAGTGGTCTATGACCCGTGTATACCCACGAGGTGACGTAGTGGGGCCCCTTATTAGTGGTGGGGTTGAGGCGCCGAGGTGCGAGCGGTGTGACCCGTCGGTTTAGTTGTCCGGCGTGGTCGGGTTTCTGCAGGTACGGTATGGGCCGTCGGTTTAGTTGTCCGACGTGTCCGGGTATTACAGGATGCAGGTGTACAGGTTGCCTTTCCTCCTTGGGAGGGCGGTTGCTCCGGTTGTCTTCACGGTTTGTTTTATTATATTCTCCTGCACTACTATTTTTGCGTCACTGACACCCCACTTCGTGACAGGGTTCAGACGGGGGGAGAGGTAGGCGGTGGTGAGGACGGGACAGGAGCAGCTGGGTCGCTGGGGACCCTGGACTGTATTTCTTCTTTCATTCTCGCTTTTCATTGCATTGTAGTTATGTGAGAGGTTCGCGATACCCTCGTGGGGTCGGCGTGGATGTCGGTACGGGTTGCATTTAGCGCCCCTTGTGCGTTACTTTTCCTTTTATTTCTATTGGCCATTTGAAAATCAAAAGGGGCAGAAGCCAAAGAAAAGATTGCGAAAACCGTTTTTAAAACCTACGTGTCGTGTGGGCACTGCTTTCAAAACCCTGTGGATTTATGGATTGTGAAAGGGATTTCAAAACCTGGTGTCGGGTGGGCACCGTTTTCTAACCTTGTGGATTTATGCTGATTTCGAAACTAGCTTTCAAAACGTAAGCGCCGGGTAGGCGCTCTTTCAAAACTGTGGATTTATCCTTTCCAAATTGATCGGCCACATGTTTTTCGTTTACTAGTTTAGAATGCTGGTTGCTTGTGAATAATTGTTGTGATTGATTGGTTGTGTATGTTGGAACATGTACTGAACGCTACGCCGTGCACGTACAGGGGAGACTCTGTCCGTTTGCAGAGTGATCCTGTATGTGTGGCGGGTCTGGGCACGTGCCGGGGAAGAGGGGTTCTCTAAAAAAAAAAAAAAAAAAAAAAATTTTACACGTCAAATATTCGACTTTTATGAATCGTTTCCGCTAAAGCAAACCCCCGGGGCGTGACAGTCCTCGGGCGTTTGAGTGCCGGGCCCTGCTGGAAGGGGTCCTCCGCCGGACTGGGATAGGGATAACTCTGCCGAGCGCGTGTCTCGGCCAGTTCTTGCTCTGCCCGCCGGGCCAACATAACCGGTTCGTTAAAAGTGGGGAACCCTGCCGGTGGCATTCCCCGATAGGCGTCGTCCCTGGCGTCTCGCTGGGTGCGGTCGACACCCTCGAAATCTTGAGTCAGTAGGCCTAGGCGCTCAGTGAGAGTTAGCATTTGCCCCGCTATGTCGCGTAACTGGTTGCGGAGTAAGCGGTTGGCTGCGGCTGCGGGATCCATCCTGCCCATTGAGAATGGTTAGCGCTCGGTGGCCCGATCCTGGCCGTTGTCCGCTGTGATACAAAGAAACCACGTTAACCCTAAGGTTATAGCCCTAGCACCCTGTCTTACGATTACACCTATATTACGTTCCCTTTTCCCCGTACTCTCACGTACTACGCACCTATACCTTGGTTATCTCATGTCCAATTTGCTTGTGGCACCCTACACTGTGGATGTGGATCACGTCTACTATGGTTATGGTTGTTTTCTCTGATACCATTTAATCTGTCACGCCCCCGGGGTTTTTGAGTCTATCAAAGCGGAAAACTGCGTGTATTATTTTTTTTTCTTAACAATGTAACTTAAACCTCATCCCCGGTGCGTGCCAGACCGCCACATACACAAATTCTCTCTGCCCACGGACAGAGTCTCCTTTGTATATGCACGGCGTCTCATTTACAACATCATACGTCAACCATCAACCATACAATAGACATACATCGTCAAACAGAGTACAGTAATTTAACTAATGTGTTAAAAGACCGGTGTCCACTCGACATCTTGTTATTAAAGCGGCATCAACGTTTGGAAAGGATAAAACCAGCTGTTGCAAAACCCGTGCCCACACGGCACATCGTTTTGAGAAAACATTTTCGAAATCATTTAGTTTATCATGAAAACGCGTCGCGTATGAAAACATCACTAAAAGTATCAAAGTATAAAAGTACACCTCATCCACAACGCTAACTCATACATGTCCATGACTAATATGATCCACAAGCAAATTGACTATTTAAAGTATAAGGAAAACGAGATAAAAACCCAAGTATCCTGACTACGGTCCTCGCGACGCAGTCTCACCGCCCTCCCGGCTAACGCACCTGGTAACACCTGTCACGGAGTGGGTAAAGTCAGTGACAAACAAAGTAGATGTCTAAGTATCAAAAGAGAATAAGGAGCAAACCGATTACACCGGAACCTTTCGCTAAAACCCTATACATAATTAAGCTGGGCACCAACCCCAGATTTATCAATTAAGTTGGGCACCAACCCCAGAGTCCCTGTCGGAGAGACTAAAGTCTCCCCTCGTGCGCAAACACCTTTTTGATGCTTTTAACCTCTTCACGGTGCTGGTGTGCTATTTGCAGCAGGCGCGAAGAGGTCCTCACGGCTCCCACCCCTTTGTGAGGTACACGGGTCAAAAAGACCACTTCTCCGGAAAAGTACACCCATGCGGAGGCCAATCCGCCTGTGTACGTGCAGCATCCGAAACGGATTTGCCGAGATCGGCGTGTAGTGAGCACCGCGACCGCAGCCGCTTCAATTGTTAGATAAAATACAATTATGCGAAAGGTTAAACTGTCCATCTACTTTGTTAGACAAATTAAGAGCATTTTAAATAATGATAGATGCACTTACTGCACTTGTTGCACTTACAGCAACCGTACCCACCTAGTTGAAGAGAAATCAGAACACCTGAATCCTTCGCGCACCCCTGCTGCGCACCTGGACCTAAAGAAAGTCCGCAAGGATAACTATAGTAAAAAACGTGTACTAACATCCCAAAACAAAAGACCCAATTTACTCTTTTCGACGGAAAAGTCCAACACCGTCCGGGTTGACGAGAACCGGAGTCCCGCGCCGCCGTCGCCGTCCGTCGGAGCCCCGCGCGATTCGGAACCGCGTGGCGTGTCTCCGCGGGCGGCGCCTCGCGCGGGTGCTGCCCGTGCGGCGGCCGCGCGACGCCCGCGCGGGTGCGGCCCGGCACGGCGCCCGCGCGCGGGGTTGCCCGCGCGGCGCCCGCGTGGGTGCCCCGCGCGACGCCCGCGCGATTGCGGGTTCGCGCGGGTGCCGCCCGCGCGGCAGCCGCGCGGTGCTCGCGCGGTTGCGGGTCCGCGCGGGTGCCGCCCGCGCGGCAGCCGCGTGGCGTCCGCGCGGTGCCCGCGCGGTTGCGGGTCCGCGCGGGTGCCGCCCGCGCGGCAGCCGCGCGGTGCCCGCGTGGTTGCGGGTCCGCACGGGTGCCGCCCGCGCGGTGGCCGCGCGGCGCCCGCGCGGGTACGACCCGCGCGGTCCCATCGCCGCTTGCGGCGGCGATCGGCCGTCCGCGACTCTCCTCCGCGCGATGCCCTAGCGGCACCGCGCGCCTCCGCCGTCCGTTCCGTGCCCTAGCATGACGACGATGACGGCGACGGTGACGGATACGACGGAGAAACCCAACGAAGAACTCAAATAAAAAGGACGACGAAAAAATCCCAAATAATTTATAACAATTATTTTACTAACCGAAGATCGACGGGAAGGTTGTCCGGTCGCGTTCTTGCCTTCGGTTCGATGTCCGGGAAGATCGGGCTCCTTCTCTTTCTCCTTTCCCTTTCTTCCGGCTAGGGTTCCGTCTTTTCCTTTTTTTTTCTCTTTCTTTCTCTCCTCACCGGTTAGGGTTTTATTTTTCTTTTCTTTTCTTTCCGATAATCGGGATCCCTTATATAGCTCGTATTATATCTTTAATTAACTTCCTCTTTAATTCGTACGTAAGGAAATTCAATTTTCTGTCATCGGATAATTAATTAATTAATTAATTATCCCCTACGAGATAACCCACCTTATCTCCAACGGGTGCAAGATATTTCGCACGGATTCTGATGCATGACTAATCACCGTATCACTAATAATTCCGTTCCGGGAGATCCCGACATCGGATTTCAGATCCGATCGCACCGTCGGCCATCATTTTCCGCGCTCTATCGCAGAAAAATACCAGCACCTCACCCTGACCAACTTTTAACAATTAAATAATTTTATTCCTCTTAAGGGCTTAAAAGGTTTAGATGTGAGTCAAAAATACCCCTAAGGGCCGGATCACTACATCGTCGTCTTGTTTGATGTACTACCAATGTTCTTTCCTTTTGAAAGATTCTTCTTCGATTTGCGGGAAATGAACTCATTGGTAGTAGTTGCAAGATGTCCTTGATTTGATCTTAGCACTCCATTCTTGCAATTCCTTCTTATGTGCCCTGCAATACCACAACAAAAACATACCTTGGTGCTTGACGATCCCGAAGAGGGTGAAGTAGGTTTGTTGTCGCTGTTTGTCGTCAATTCCGGTGTCGGAGGAGGAGATACCGACTGGGCACAAAGCGTGATGATCCAGACTCCCGCAGGAACTGTGCAACGTTAAACAGTGACTGCGGGGAGCTTATTCGGTGAAACAGAGCTTGTAGAATCAAAATTGGACATTTAATATAGACTCTGTGCGAAAATTGGAGCAAATGGAATTTTCCGGGAGCTTTCGTCAAAATTTCGGATCAGAATTTGGCGAAATGGACGTCGTATTTGGACTCAGCGCGCGAAAACGATCGAAATGGTATATTTACTTTAATTTTTCGGCACCCCGGTACTGTTCACGCCGGAACAGTAACTCCGGCCGCCGGAATTACTGTTCCGGCGACCGGCAAGCAGCGGCGGGCGGCGGCGCACGGCGGCGGGCAGCGGCGCAGCGGCGGCGCAGCGGCGGAGCGCGGGGGAGCGCGATGCGGGCAGCGCGGGCAGGCGCGGGCAGGCGCTCGGGTGCGCGGTCCATGGGCCTGGCGTGCACCGGGAGCACCGAACCCTGCATCTGCCACGTGGCAGCTTCCCATTGGCTGGCCGGCTTCTAGAAGCCCACGGGGACTGTGACACGTGGCAAGATCCTATTGGCCGACAAACTTCCGGAAGACCCGGAGCGCGGACCGGCCATGTGCACCACATGGCCACGTGGCGATTTTTCATTGGGCCTGCACAGGCTGTTTGCTGTTTTGTGGACACGTGGCGCTTTCTGGTTGGCCCATTTTGGTGTTTCCTGTTCGGATCCGGATCCCGTGTGGGAATATTCCCTTTGGCCCACTATATAAGAGGTCCCCCACCCCCTCTCTTTGCACCTCGGTTTTTGAGCCCTTAGAGAGAGAATCTGAGGTTGAGCTCTTTACAAAAAATCTTCCTCTCTCTCTTTTCTCTCTCTCTCTCTAAAAACTCAGAAATTCTGGAGTTACAGTTAGTGAGCTATCTGCGACGCGGCGCACTGCGACGGTTCTCTTTTTCGGCCCATTTCCCGTCGCAGTTCCGTCGGAAATTCCCTGAGTGCTAACCAGGAGGAATTTTTGGACGATTTTCACTACAGCGCGTTCCTAAGAGGTAAGGCTTCGATTTCTGTGTCGATCACTTTGCTCCATTTCGTACTTTTGGCATGTTTCCCGAGGCCTCTTTGACCCCCCTTTTTGCTGTGGAAATTTCTGGACAGTGTCAACTTCTCCGATTTTTATCTTGGCGTAGGAGCATCAGATCGAGGTGTTTAAAGAGTCGATTTTGATCTACTCTTCGCGAGTAACGCAACCATAATTTTTCTGGATTTTCCTGAGCACTGTTTAGAGGTGAAAAACTCCTCTTTTCCTGTGCTGTTTAAAAAACAGTAAATATTGTGCTTTTTGGGATTTGTATTTATACCGGGAGCGTTGATTTGCAGGATTTGAGGACTGTGGACAACCAGGAGACTACCTGAGGTGTAGTTTGAGCTGCTCGAGGTGGGCGGTTGTTGCTTACCTCATTTTTGACAAGCTCACTGGGATTACTGGAACTCCCCTAAAATTTAATATGACAATTGATGAGAACCACTGGGACAAACTAATATGATAATTGATAAGAACCATTGGGACAAACTAACAGGACAACTAACAGGACAACTAACAGGACAAACTAACAGGACAAACTAACAGGACAACTAACAGGACAATTGATGAGAACTATTGGGACGAACTAATGTGACAATTGACGAGAACCGCTGGGACGAACTCTCCTAAAATTTAATATAACCCCACAGATGATATGATGACTTATATTGGGACACTGTGATTGAGACAAAGGCTATAATCTCGCATGCAAATGACTTTTATTCAGTAAATCAATCTTTTTAAATCTTTGACACTATTTTACAACTTTTAAAATAAAGATAGTTGCATGCATGCCCGGACATCAGGTAGGGCCACTATTTATTGCTACACTATCATATTAAGACTTGACATGTTTTATTGCTCTCTTTTGCTTTCAGTTGCTTGTCGCTCGAGTATGAGCAGGGGTTTGGGATAGTATAGCCAAGGTTACGTTAGATTATAAACTTGTGGGGTGTTGCGGTGACCGCGGACTGTAGGCGGTCGACCGGATGTTTATCCTTGCATCAGAATGGGGTTGAGTCTGGTCTATTTTTGGCATCAGCAGGGGATCGGGCTTTTCTCTAGTGAATGGTTTTTCCCACTTATTGAGTACTATGGCATCAGATCAGGGTTTTCTTAGTGGATGGCTTTTTCCACTTTGATCATAGTCATGATCCAGTCCTGCTGTTTACGGCACTTATGATACTTATTACTGAGGTACTTTTACTCGTGTGGGTCGCTCCCCTCGAGTGCCACTCCGGAGTGTGTTACAGGCAGGCTTGAGTCATTGAGACTCTCATTCCCTATCGGTGTTATGCATTGGCCAGCATACCCGATTTGGCAGGCAAGGCACAGCAGGCAGTACCAGTTTTACTGGTGGCATAAGATTGGGTTTATTCAGGCAGGCATGTTAGATACTGATGCATACATACAGTCATTCCTTTTGGCACTGCATTTAGAGGCATGCTAGTGGTGGTTTCCCCTTTATTCGGCAGTTTTGATTACAGCTTTACCACTTTTTCCTTTCTGGCCTCTAGTAATCCTAGTGGGTGCATCAGAGTTGAGGTTTTGCCCACTAGGGGAGGCTACTGGTTTATCTGGTAGTTCTCACCCACATTATTCTTTTCTGTTTCTTTCTTCTTCTTTATTTTGCAGAGTCGTCTGCGGGAGCTGCTAGGCTATCAGCGGCTGATAAAGGTAAGGGGATCGCTGAGTAGATAGATCTCCTGTGAGACCGAGAGTGGATTTTAGACAGATGTTGTACTCTTTACTCAGACTGTGGTATTTCTTCTTTCTTTGAGGCTGGCACTGGCCAGCTGGTTGTACTATTTTGGTGAGCTGGAAGATTATTGTACTTATTACAGCTTTATTTGTAATCCCAGTCTGAAATACTATGTGGTTCTCCTACTTCAGCTCTGTATTATGCTCTTTTATTGTTCATATTATATCAGAGTAGGTTACCAGCGCTTCGTGTACTCGGGAAATCCCGTGTGCACGGCGGATCTGTTGGCGAGCCCGGGTTCCGGGGCGTGACAGATTAAGTTGGTATCAGAGCTTAGGGATAGGTCAGTTGGGACTTAGGAAACCCTAGGCTTTTGGCAGACCCTAGGATAATAGGGCGCGAGTGACGAGACATTTTGCGAAAGTCGTTAATTATTGTTTGACTCTTCCAGTGAGAGAAGAGGGACCGACATACCCAAATTTCTGGTGCACGGTTATGTTGGCTGCAGACAACATAAAGTCACAGAAATAGGGGGATGTCTTTGACTTTCGCTAGATTTGGTCGTGTGGGGTTATGTTACTAATGTGGATTTCTTGTGGTAGGATGCCTCCGCAACGTAGAATGTTGACGCGTTCGCAGCCTTTCTTCCTCTGAGCACCGAGCCGGAGAAGTCCGAGCAGGGCCAGCAGAGTGAGGTGCATGAGCTCAGGCCTCAGATGGCCCAGATGTCAGAGGCCGTGCGGCGTCAGGAGGAGGCCATGGGTCGGCTGACGCAGATGTAGACCAGAGGGCGCAGCCTGTTGTTGCACCCCCTGAGAGTTCTCCCGTACCACCCCTTCCCCCTGCAGGTGGCTTCCCCAGTTGGACCGGTGACCACGGCATCCCCTGTTCGCTCAAGGAGCAATCCGGCCATTTGACTTGCGGCAAAGGAGAGGGAGGAAATTGCTGACAAACTTACTCGTTCTGT
>CM055071.1:27834372-27935577 GCA_029204045.2 Tillandsia leiboldiana
TAGAGGCATGCTAGTGGTGGTTTCCCCTTTATTCGGCAGTTTTGATTACAGCTTTACCACTTTTTCCTTTCTGGCCTCTAGTAATCCTAGTGGGTGCATCAGAGTTGAGGTTTTGCCCACTAGGGGAGGCTACTGGTTTATCTGGTAGTTCTCACCCACATTATTCTTTTCTGTTTCTTTCTTCTTCTTTATTTTGCAGAGTCGTCTGCGGGAGCTGCTAGGCTATCAGCGGCTGATAAAGGTAAGGGGATCGCTGAGTAGATAGATCTCCTGTGAGACCGAGAGTGGATTTTAGACAGATGTTGTACTCTTTACTCAGACTGTGGTATTTCTTCTTTCTTTGAGGCTGGCACTGGCCAGCTGGTTGTACTATTTTGGTGAGCTGGAAGATTATTGTACTTATTACAGCTTTATTTGTAATCCCAGTCTGAAATACTATGTGGTTCTCCTACTTCAGCTCTGTATTATGCTCTTTTATTGTTCATATTATATCAGAGTAGGTTACCAGCGCTTCGTGTACTCGGGAAATCCCGTGTGCACGGCGGATCTGTTGGCGAGCCCGGGTTCCGGGGCGTGACAGATTAAGTTGGTATCAGAGCTTAGGGATAGGTCAGTTGGGACTTAGGAAACCCTAGGCTTTTGGCAGACCCTAGGATAATAGGGCGCGAGTGACGAGACATTTTGCGAAAGTCGTTAATTATTGTTTGACTCTTCCAGTGAGAGAAGAGGGACCGACATACCCAAATTTCTGGTGCACGGTTATGTTGGCTGCAGACAACATAAAGTCACAGAAATAGGGGGATGTCTTTGACTTTCGCTAGATTTGGTCGTGTGGGGTTATGTTACTAAGTGTGATTTCTTGTGGTAGGATGCCTCCGCAACGTAGAATGTTGACGCGTTCGCAGCCTTCTTCCTCTGAGCCCGAGCCGGAGAAGTCCGAGCAGGGCCAGCAGAGTGAGGTGCATGAGCTTCAGGCTCAGATGGCCCAGATGTCAGAGGCCGTGCGGCGTCAGGAGGAGGCCATGGGTCGGCTGACGCAGATGTTAGAACAGAGGGCGCAGCCTGTTGTTGCACCCCCTGAGAGTTCTCCCGTACCACCCTCCCCTGCTGTGGCTTCCCCAGTTGGACCGGTGACCACGGCATCCCCTGTTGCTCAAGGAGCAATCCGGCCATTGACTCCTGCGGAGGAGCAGGAGATTGCTGACAAACTTACTCAGTTCTGTAAGCGGGGACCGCCCAGGTTTTCAGGGCGGAATACCCAGCCGTGGGAGATCGGGACTTGGCTTTCGTCAATGGAGAAGTTATTCCGGGACTTCTTCATTGACCAGAAGTACAGGGTACATATGGCTGTACACTGCTTAGACGGGGACGCTGATGCATGGTGGCGTCGGGTAGAGCCTCTGGAGTTCCAGATCACTCGACAGCTACCCTGGTCAGAGTTCAAGAGGATGATTCTGGATACGTACTTTTCCACGAGTATGAAGAAAAAGCTGGAGGATGATCTGAAGAATCTTCAGGAAGGCGACCGGACAGCATTGGACTACTTTCAGGAGTTCACGCGGTTACTCAACTGCGTACCTTACGTCGCCAGGGACGGACCGCACCAGGTGGAGCTCTTTGAGTCGGGCCTGTGCCCAGAGATCTATACTCTGGTGCATGCCCAGAGACTACAAACCTTGGAGGAGGCAGCAGAGCATGCCCAGTGGGTTGAGAGGGGAGACCACGTCGTCGCCAGACGTGGGGGCCTGGTCGCTCAAGGCGCAGACAGAAAGCGACCAGCGCAGGACGACGGGAGACAGGCCAGTTCCTGGAGGCCGCCCCGACCGCCACCGCCTCAGTTTTCCGGCCAAGGACGGTCGGAGCGGCGAGGGCCTGGTGGACCCCAGAGGCCCCAGCAGCGGCAGCAGCAGCAGCAGAGATCCCAGCCGTCGCAGCGTGGGTCGCAGCGATAGCCTCAGCGACAACAGCAGTCACGACAACCACGGCCCCCAGCAATTGTATTTTCTGTGGAGGTCAGCACTTTTCCAACACCTGCGACCAGCGGTGGGGTCGCTGCTATAGATGTGGACAGTCTGGCCACGTCCGAGCTACTTGCCCTTATGCGCCATCGACGGCCCCTTCTTCAGCATCGGCTCCATCTTCATCACAGCAACGGTCGACGGCTCAGCGGCCATATGCTCCAGCAAGCAGGCCATCTTCTTCCTATCCCACGGAGTATCGCCCTCCAGCCCAGAGTGGGCGAGTGTATGCTGCGCAGGTAGAGGACTCTTCGGCAGCAGATCACGTGGTGGCAGGTATCATCTTACTTTCTGGCATTAGGACTCGTACATTATTTGATACTGGAGCATCGCATTCTTTTATCAGTAGATCATTTGCATCATTACATGGGTTAAAGGTAGGACTTCTACCACGTGCACGAGAGGTTCAGATTCCCGATCACACCTTGCACGTAGAGGAGTGTTGTTGGTCCTGCCCGATGCAAATCGAGTCCTGGATTATGCCAGCAGACCTGTTGGTCCTGAGACAATTGAAGGACTTCGATGTGGTCCTCGGGATGGACTGGCTGGCTCGGTATTTTGCGACCATTGATTGTGCCGCGAGGACCGTCACTTTTAGAGAGCCAGACCAGGAAATGTTGGTATATCGGGGATGTCAGAGTGCTTTCTTTGCCTCTATGGTTTCGACTTCCCGAGCGAGGCAGATGATCCATCGAGGATGTGTAGCCTTTTTGGCTAGTGTTGTTGAAGGGCCTACGGCGGCGCCGGGACTCGGGGATATCCCTATTGCCCGCGAGTTCCCGGATGTTTTTCCACCTGAGCTGACAAGCATGCCGCTAGATAGGGAGATTGAGTTTGTGATTGACGTAGTTCCGGGAACTGCGCCAATCTCAAAGGCTCCTTACCGGATGGCACCGGCTGAGCTGCGAGAGCTTAAGGCGCAACTCCAGGATTTGATGGACAAGGGCTTTATTAGGCCGAGTGTGTCGCCTTGGGGAGCGCCGGTGCTATTCGTGAAAAAGAAGGATGGGTCACTTCGATTGTGTGTGGACTATAGGGAATTAAATAAAGTGACCATCAAGAACAAGTACCCTTTGCCGCGCATCGATGATCTTTTTGATCAGCTGCAAGGGTCCTGTGTCTTCTCTAAGATAGATCTACAATCCGGTTACCACCAGTTGAAAGTAAAGGCCGAGGATATTCCGAAAACGGCATTTAGATCACGGTATGGGCATTATGAATTTACAGTTATGCCTTTTGGGCTAACTAATGCCCCTGCCGCGTTCATGGATTTGATGAACCGGATCTTCCGACCTTATTTGGACCGGTTCGTGGTGGTGTTCATTGATGATATCTTGGTCTACTCCCGAAGTGATGCTGAGCATGAGGAGCACTTAAAGATTGTGCTGCAACTTCTGCGAGAGAAGAAGTTGTTTGCCAAGCTAGCAAAGTGCGAGTTTTGGCTCCGGGAGGTAGTCTTCTTAGGCCATGTGATTTCCGCCGCAGGTGTGGCAGTAGACCCAGCAAAGATTGAGGCAGTCCGTGATTGGCCCCGACCGACGACGGTTTCTGAGGTACGTAGCTTTATGGGTTTAGCTGGGTATTACCGTCGGTTTGTGGAAGGCTTTGCGAAGCTCTCCACACCCCTCACTCGCTTGACGCGTAAGGGAGTGAAGTTTATCTGGAGTGAGGACTGTCAAAGGAGCTTTGAGGAGCTGAAGAATAGACTGATGACCGCTCCTATCCTTTCCCTTCCTGTCATGGGAAAAGGATATGTGATCTACAGCGACGCATCACACAGTGGACTCGGTTGTGTGTTGATGCAGGAAGGGAGGGTAATTGCATATGCATCTAGACAACTCAAAGAATATGAGAAAAATTACCCTACCCATGACTTGGAGCTTGCAGCTGTAGTATTTGCGCTAAAGCTCTGGCGCCATTATCTGTATGGGGAGCATTGTGAAATCTACACCGACCACAAGAGCCTAAAGTACCTGTTCACGCAAAAGGAGCTGAATTTGAGGCAACGTAGGTGGTTAGAGCTATTAAAGGATTATGATGTAGATATTCTCTACCACCCAGGCAAGGCTAATGTGGTCGCTGATGCCTTGAGTAGGAGGGTGGTGCAAAGTTTGTCTATGTTAATCACAGACCAGGCACCGCTATTAGAGGAAATGAGACGGCTCAAGATAGAGGTTGTGTCCCCTGGGGTCTCTGCTAGGCTGACATCCTTAGTCTTGCAGCCCACTCTGCTGGACAGGATCAGGGAGAAACAGAGTGAAGACCCCCACTTGACCAGGATTAGAGATCAAACTCCGAGTGATCAGTCAGGGGACTTTACAATAGATGCTTTGGGAGTACTAAGGTACAGAGACCGAGCATGTGTGCCAATAGATGCGGAGATCAGAGAGCAGATATTGCGAGAGGCCCATTATACACCTTATACCCTACATCCTGGTGGGACTAAGATGTATAAGGACCTCAAGGCACACTTCTGGTGGAAAGGCATGAAGAGGGATATTGGGAGATTTGTGGCGCAGTGTTTAACTTGTCAGCAGGTGAAAGCTGAGCATCGAGTGCCAGCTGGCAAGTTACAAAGTCTCCCAATCCCCGAGTGGAAATGGGACCACATTACAATGGACTTTGTGATCGGACTACCAAGGGCCCAGGGAGGAGCAGACGCCATCTGGGTAGTTGTTGATAGACTTACCAAGTCGGCGCACTTTCTGCCCATGCAGACTACGTGGCCACTTGAGCGACTAGCCCAGCTATATCTAGATGAGATAGTAAGATTACATGGAATCCCCGCCTCCATTGTATCAGATAGGGACCCGAGGTTTGTTTCGCGTTTCTGGAGGAGCTTGCAGACAGCCTTGGGGACTCAACTCAGGTTCAGTACGGCTTTTCATCCGCAGACTGATGGGCAGTCAGAGCGGACTATACAAATCCTGGAAGACATGTTAAGGGCTTGTGTCTTGGATTTCGGCGGAGGGTGGATTCGACACTTATCTTTGGCGGAGTTTGCGTACAATAACAGTTTTCAAGCGAGCATTCAGATGGCTCCGTTTGAAGCGTTGTATGGACGCAAGTGTCGGTCACCACTTTATTGGAGTGACGTAGGCGAGAGGCGGACCTTGGGACCAGATGTATTATTAGAGGCAGAGGAGAAGGTCCGAGTGATTCGAAAGCATCTTCAGACCGCTCAAAGCCGACAGAGGAGCTATGCCGATGTTCGGCGACGAGACTTAGAATTTTAGGTTGGAGATCATGTATTCCTGAAAGTCTCGCCGTCCAAAGAAATCAGGAGGTTCGGCATTCGTGGGAAACTTAGCCCCCGATATATTGGACCCTTTGAGGTATTGGGGCGTATCGGGCCAGTTGCCTACCGACTCGCACTTCCTCCAAGGCTTGCTGGTGTCCATGATGTATTTCATGTTTCTACTTTGAGAAAGTATATCTTCGACCCATCGCACGTCATCGACTTCACACCGCTTGAGATCAGCGAGGATTTGAAGTATGAAGAACGCCCACTGCGAATTCTGGATCGAGAAGTGAAAGAATTGCGCAGTCGAGCCATCCCCTATGTGAAGATCCAATGGAGCAATCATGACGAGCGCGAGGCTACATGGGAGCTCGAGTCGGAGATGAGGGATGCGCACCCCTACTTATTTGAGACATCGGACTGAGGATTATTGTTTAGTCTCGTTTCGAGGACGAAACTCATTTAGTAGGGGAGGATGTGATGATCCAGACTCCCGCAGGAACTGTGCAACGTTAAACAGTGACTGCGGGGAGCTTATTCAGTGAAACAGAGCTTGTAGAATCAAAATTGGACATTTAATATAGACTCTGCGCGAAAATCGGAGCAAATGGAATTTTCCGGGAGGTTTCGGCAAAATTTCGGATCAGAATTTGGCGAAATGGACGTCGTATTTGGACTCAGCGCGCGAAAACGATCGAAACGGTATATTTACTTTAATTTTTCGGCACCCCGGTACTGTTCATGCCGGAACAGTAACTCCGGCCACCGGAATTACTGTTCCGGCGACCGGCAAGCGGCGGCGGGCGGCGGCGCACGGCGGCGGGCGGCGGCGCACGGCGGCGGGCAGCGGCGCAGCGGCGGCGCAGCGGCGGAGCGTTGGGGAGCGCGACGCGGGCAGCGCGGGCAGGCGCTCGGGTGCGCGGTCCATGGGCCTGGCGTGCACCGGGAGCACCGAACCCTGCATCTGCCACGTGGCAGCTTCCCATTGGCTGGCCGGCTTCTAGAAGCCCACGGGGACTGTGACACGTGGCAAGATCCTATTGGCCGACAAACTTCCGGAAGACCCGGAGCGCGGACCGGCCATGTGCACCACGTGGCCACGTGGCGATTTTTCATTGGGCCTGCACAGGCTGTTTGCTGTTTTGTGGACACGCGGCGCTTTCTGGTTGGCCCATTTCGGTGTTTCCTGTTCGGATCCGGATCCCGTGTGGGAATATTCCCTTTGGCCCACTATATAAGAGGTCCCCCACCCCCTCTCTTTGCACCTCGGTTTTTGAGCCCTTAGAGAGAGAATCTGAGGTTAAGCTCTTTACGAAAAATCTTCCTCTCTCTCTTTTCTCTCTCTCTCTCTAAAAACTCAGAAATTCTGGAGTTACAGTTAGTGAGCTATCTGCGACGCGGCGCACTGCGACGGTTCTCTTTTTCGGCCCATTTCCCGTCGCAGTTCCGTCGGAAATTCCCTGAGTGCTAACCAGGAGGAATTTTTGGACGATTTTCACTACAGCGCGTTCCTAAGAGGTAAGGCTTCGATTTTTGTGTCGATCACTTTGCTCCATTTCGTACTTTTGGCATGTTTCCCGAGGCCTCTTTGACCCCCCTTTTTGCTGTGGAAATTTCTGGACAGTGTCAACTTCTCCGATTTTTATCTTGGCGTAGGAGCATCAGATCGAGGTGTTTAAAGAGTCGATTTTGATCTACTCTTCGCGAGGAACGCAACCGTAATTTTTCTGGATTTTCCTGAGCAGTGTTTAGAGGTGAAAAACTCCTCTTTTCCTGTGTTGTTTAAAAAACAGCAAATATTGTGCTTTTTGGGATTTGTATTTATACCGGGAGCGTTGATTTGCAGGATTTGAGGACTGTGGACAACCAGGAGACTACCTGAGGTGTAGTTTGAGCTGCTCGAGGTGGGCGGTTGTTGCTTACCTCATTTTTGACAAGCTCACTGGGATTACTGGAACTCCCCTAAAATTTAATATGACAATTGATGAGAACCACTGGGACAAACTAATATGATAATTGATAAGAACCATTGGGACAAACTAACAGGACAACTAACAGGACAACTAACAGGACAAACTAACAGGACAAACTAACAGGACAACTAACAGGACAATTGATGAGAACTATTGGGACGAACTAATGTGACAATTGACGAGAACCGCTGGGACGAACTCTCCTAAAATTTAATATAACCCCACAGATGATATGATGACTTATATTGGGACACTGTGATTGAGACAAAGGCTATAATCTCGCATGCAAATGACTTTTATTCAGTAAATCAATCTTTTTAAATCTTTGACACTATTTTACAACTTTTAAAATAAAGACAGTTTCATGCATGCCCGGACATCAGGTAGGGCCACTATTTATTGCTACACTATCATATTAAGACTTGACATGTTTTATTGCTCTCTTTTGCTTTCAGTTGCTTGTCGCTCGAGTATGAGCAGGGGTTTGGGATAGTATAGCCAAGGTTACGTTAGATTATAAACTTGTGGGGTGTTGCGGTGACCGCGGACTGTAGGCGGTCGACCGGATGTTTATCCTTGCATCAGAATGGGGTTGAGTCTGGTCTATTTTTGGCATCAGCAGGGGATCGGGCTTTTCTCTAGTGAATGGTTTTTCCCACTTATTGAGTACTATGGCATCAGATCAGGGTTTTCTTAGTGGATGGCTTTTTCCACTTTGATCATAGTCATGATCCAGTCCTGCTGTTTACGGCACTTATGATACTTATTACTGAGGTACTTTTACTCGTGTGGGTCGCTCCCCTCGAGTGCCACTCCGGAGTGTGTTACAGGCAGGCTTGAGTCATTGAGACTCTCATTCCCTATCGGTGTTATGCATTGGCCAGCATACCCGATTTGGCAGGCAAGGCACAGCAGGCAGTACCAGTTTTACTGATGGCATAAGATTGGGTTTATTCAGGCAGGCATGTTAGATACTGATGCATACATACAGTCATTCTTTTTGGCACTGCATTTAGAGGCATGCTAGTGGTGGTTTCCCCTTTATTCGGCAGTTCTGCTTACAGCTTTACCACTTTTTCCTTTCTGGCCTCTAGTAATCCTAGTGGGTGAATCAGAGTTGAGGTTTTGCCCACTAGGGGAGGCTACTGGTTTATCTGGTAGTTCTCACCCCCATTATTTTTTTCTGTTTCTTTCTTCTTCTTTATTTTGCATAGTCGTCTGCGGGAGCTGCTAGGCTATCAGCGGCTGATAAAGGTAAGGGGATCGCTGAGTAGATAGATCTCCTGTGAGACCGAGAGTGGATTTTAGACAGATGTTGTACTCTTTACTCAGACTGTGGTATTTCTTCTTTCTTTGAGGCTGGCACTGGCCAGCTGGTTGTACTATTTTGGTGAGCTGGGAGATTATTGTACTTATTACAGCTTTATTTGTAATCCCAGTCTGAAATACTATGTGGTTCTCCTACTTCAGCTCTGTATTATGCTCTTTTATTGTTCATATTATATCGGAGCAGGTTACTAGCGCTTCGTGTACTCGGGAAATCCCGTGTGCACGGCGTATCTGTTGGCGAGCCCGGGTTCCGGGGCGTGACACAAAGACTGTCCCAACCGAACTAAAGTTGTCTTCAGTTCGATTGTATACGAGGCCGAATTTATTTGTTTGACCAAGACCAAGAATCCTATCCAACTTACTCATTCCAGAAGAAAATTGCTTTAAATCATCCTTGAGTTGGCAAATGGTCTCCGTCATTTCTATTTTTTCCTGTCGAGCCTCGCCGTAGAGCTTCAAGAAGTAGTTCGCTTTGTTCACCATATCTACATAATTCTTCTCGAAATGCTCATTGGACTCTTGAAGGGAAACATTTACTTTAAACAGATTATCCCTTTCCATTTCAAGAGCGTTTGAGAGAGAAGTTGCCCTTTTTGCTTCTTCTTCGAGATCCTGCAATCTCCCTCTCAAACTCTTGTTTTGCTTTGCCAGTTTCTTTGAATCCCACAGAAGTTTATGGTAGGCAAGAGCAAAGTCTTCACCTTCCGAATTATCCGATTCATCGTCCGTTGCAATCTTTTCAATAGTGGGGTTGGACAGTGAGTCGGATGTACTTGCCATTAAGCACATGAAGGGTAAAGATGTTGACGCGTGGAATGCCGTTGCGTTGTTCTCTTCATCACTTGAAGATGACTCATTTGTCGTTGAGGTGTCATCCCAAGTGACGGCCTGCATCGCCTTCTTCTTGGACGGATTCTTATTTGGACACTCCGTTGAGATATGGCCGTATCCTTGGCACTTGAAGCACTGGACTTGTCCTTCTGAGCTTTTCTTATCCTTTGAAAAACTCTCTTGCTTTCTTGACTTTTGGCTTGAAAAACCTTTGCCTTTCTTCCACTTTTCGGAGGATGAGGTTTTACTTGAATTTGTAATGACACGACTTTTCTAGTATTATTTTACCCTCCTGCTAATAAAGTGTAAGTTAGAGGGAATTAAAATATCGGGCTCTTTAGAGTTGACTAACATGCGGTGCGGGTATTTTTCGGTGATAGAGCTCGAAAAATGATGAGCGACGGTGCAATCGGATCCAAAATCCGACTTACGGATCTCACGGAATGGGGTTTCTAAGATCGCGGTGACTTAAGGTGTGCATCGAAATCCGTGTAAAATATCCGGCACACTTTTTGAGGAATTTTGGATATTCCGTGTGATTAATTAATTAAGGAATTAATTAATCAATGACGTGAAATTAAATCTGGGAATTTATTCCCTATATTAATTAATTAGGAAATTAATTAATCGGTGACTAGGATTTAAAAAGGTGGGGTTTATCTCGTGGGATTAGATATTTATTGTTAGAAGATAAATATCCGACTATTCGGGACTTTTCCTTTTTACGTACGAATAATAAAAGGGAAATAAAGGAATAAAATAAATAAAGAAAATAAATTTATAATAAGAGGATAAATAAACCCCGTTACCGGAAGGAAAACCCTAATTTAAAATACCGCCTCCTCAAACCCTCCTCTTTCGTGCGTACCGAAAACCAAACGAAACCCTAGTTGAAAAGAGAGAAAGGAAAAGAGAGAAAAGAAAAGGAAACCCTAACCGGAGGAGAAAAGAGGGAAAGAAGGAGAAATCGGAGGAACCCGATCGCCCCGATTGACGTCCGGAGACCGGAGAACGAGACGCCATCATCTTCGGGGAGCGGATCCGGATCTCCAACGCCGCAAGAACCAAGATCGGTTATTTAGTTCCGATGAATTAAGGTTAGTGATCATCGTTACGTATGTCATATTAATCGGGGGTTTTCCGTGTTCTTGTAAGGTCGTTTTAATTGGTACATCGATCGCGGATTTTCGTCGGGTTTTGATCCATGATTTATTCTCGTTCTTGATCGAGGGTGATCGATGGTTTTTATCGAGTTTAATCAATGATTTTTAATCGGTTTCTTTTTATCGGGCTTCCGATCGACGTTTTGGTTGTCCGTCGATCGTTGGTTTAGTCATTAGAATTATCGTGTATTTATTCGAAAATTTTTGGGGATGTTTCGTTGGAACATAGTGGGTTAACGGGAGGCCGCCGCCGCCGTTGTTAAACGGGAGGCCGCCGCCGTCGTTACCATGGTCTCGGGGTCTTCGCCGGAGTCGCACGGGAGCGAAAACGGAGAAGAAATCGCGAAACGGGAGCGAAAACGGCAAAATTAGGGTTTACTGTGCTTGACCGTACAGCACGGTCCACGGGTCCAGGCGTGCACCCGGTGCACGCCTGCAGCGTCGGAAGCACAAGACCCGGCGCACAGTTTCGCGCAACGGCCCGGCCCAAGGCGCGCGGTGCACGCCTCGTGCGTGCACCCGGCGCATTCCGCACGGCCACCCGACATTTAGACCCGGTGCACTCCTCGCGCGTGCACCGGCCCGGCCCAAGACGCGCAGTGCACGCCTCCTGCGTGCACCCGGCGCATGCCGCACGGCCGCCCGATGCGCAGACCCGGTCCACGGTTGCCCCTGTGCACCACCCGACAGCCCAAAGTTTGGTGGCTCCGTTTGGGTCCGTTTTTCCACCGTTTTGAGCGCCGTTTTCGCCGTTGGGATCACTATCTCCGCGGTTTTCTTGGTGTGGCCACTTGGGATCTTTTTGGTCACTGTTTTATTATGTCGGGTGTTAATTTCGCCGGTGCTCCGTGCCCCGACGAAATCGTCGGGGGCGCGTCGCCGGGTCTCTTGTCTTATCTTTTTGCCGTCGGGATCTTCCGGGCTTAATCATTATCGTCCCGAGTCGGCTACCTGTTGAGAATTGGATTTTGTTGGATTTCCATTAGCGGTTTTAGACTCCGACGGGGTTCGCAATGAAACAGTCGCGGTCCGGTGGTTGTTAGCCTTTGAATTTACCGGTGTGATCTGAGTTTTCGATTTTACTTGACTGTTTTGATTTGTTGGGTTTTTGATTGACATCGCGGTCCTCTAGGTGTAGTGATTTCGGCTTTGGTGGGTTCTTTATTACAATGGGTGGGGACCACTGATTTTTCCTGATTAGGGTAAGGTGCTAAATGGTGCTCTTGGATATTTTAGTAGGCCGCGAGGAGCTCTGTTTTGCTTAGGAGGGTCGCGGTCGCGGTCGGTTGTCTTCATTCCAGGTGGGTACGATTGCGATAAGTGAAACAAGTGCAGTAAGTGCATCTATCGTCATTAAAGTGCTCTTAATTTATCTAACAAAGTAGATGGACAGTTTAACCTTTCGCATAATTGTGTTTCATCTAACAATTGAAGCGGCTACGGTCGCGGTGCTCACTACACGCCGATCTCGGCAAATCCGTTTCGGATGCTGCACGTACACAGGCGGATTGGCCTCCGCATGGGTGTACTTTTCCGGAGAAGTGGTCTCTTTTGACCCGTGTACCTCACAAAGGGGTGGGAGCCGTGAGGACCTCTTCGCGCCCGCTGAAGATAACACACCAGCACCGCGAAGAGGTTAAATGCATCAAAGAGGTATTTGCGCACGAGGGGAGACTTTAGTCTCCCCGACAGGTACTCTGGGGTTGGTGCCCAACTTAATTGATAAATCTGGGGTTGGGGCCCAGCTTAATATGTGCAGGGTTTTAGCGAAAGGTTCCGGTGTATTCGGTTTGCTCCTTATTCCTTATTGTTATTAGACATCTACTTTGTTTGTCACTGACTTTACCCACTCCGTGACAGGTGTTACGAGGTGCGTTAGCCGGGAGGGCGGTGAGACTGCGTCACGAGGACCGTAGTCAGATACTTGGGTTTATTATCTCATTTCCCTTATGCTTCTTTTAGTTAATTTGCTTGTGGATCGCATTAGCCGTGGACATGTAGTACTTAGCGCTGTGGATGAGGTGTACTTTTATGCTTTCATGCTTTTAGTGATGTTTTCGTATGCGGCACGTTTTCATGACGAACCAAATGATTTCGAAAATGTTTTCTCAAAACGAAGTGCGGTGTGGGCACGGGTCTTGCAACCGTTGGTTTTATCCTTTCTAAACACTGATGCCGCTTTAATATTCCGCTTGAAAATAAAACAACAAGGTGTCGAGTGGACACCAGTCTTTTTAAACATTAGTTAAACTACTGTACTCTGTTTGACGATGTATGTCTATTGTATGGGTGATGGTTGAGGTATGTTGTTGTAAATGAGACGCCGTGCATATACAAAGGAGACTCTGTCCGCGGGCAGAGAGAATTTGTGTATGTGGCGGTCTGGCACGCACCGGGGATGAGGTTTAAGTTACCTTGTTAAGAAGAAAAAAAAAATTATACACGCACATTTCCGCTTTGATAGACTCAAAAACCCCCGGGGGCGTGACAGATTAAATGGTATCAGAGAAAACAACCATAACCATAGTAGACGTGATCCACATCCACAGTGTAGGGTGCCACAAGCAAATTGGACATGAGATAACCAAGGTGTAGGTGCGGTAGTACGTGAGAGTACGGGGAACAAGGGTCATAGCCTCAGTGTTTTTGTAGGTCAAGTATTAGGCCAGGAACCTTAGGGTTAATGCGGTTTCTTTGTATACAGCAGCATAACGGCCCGAAATGGGTTAGCAACGGAGAACACAGGGGCAGAAAGTACGGTGCCAACAGCGGCGGAGTATCAGCTCCTCCGGCAACAACTACGAGAGATGGCCGGGCAGTTAGCAACCTTATGGAGCAAGTGCGTCCGTTGACGCAACTATCGACTACACCAGTGGAGGTCACCCAGGCTCCTCTGCCCGGACCAGCCGCGCTAGTGACCGGGACCGCCAGTGGCGGACAGTGAGACTATGGTCGCCCCTCCTCCGACCACGGTAAGCGGGGCACCGTCGGTTCAGGCAACAACACCTTCAGTAGCACCAACACCTGTAACAGCGGGACTTCTGCCAGGGGCCACTGTTGGAGACCCCTTGAGAGAGACCGTGGTGGCGCCTACCCCTAGAATGTCCACCGATGCCGCGGGGAAAGCCCCTATCCAGCAAACCGAATGGGATAGGGCGACGGCGAACTTGGCAAATTCCAAGAGGTAGTCGATAGAGCCACCGCGGTGGAGCGCGGATTTATGATTTCACGAGCCCGACGGGATAGCTCAGAACACAACAGGGATAAGAAACGAACTCGGCCAAGCTTCGGAAGAGAGCATACCAAGAGGAGCCGGCCTCCTAAATACTCGAGATTGCAACAAGGAACCAAGAATGCGCCGACGAGAGGACAATGGCCGGTGGACAAGTCTTGCATCATTTGCGATGGAATACACCAAGTGACCGGATGTCTCCAGAAGCAAGACCATTGTTTTCGAAGTGGCAAACCGGGGCACTATCGTTGCAACTGCCCCTCGAAAACGGGGACATCATCCGTAGCAACATCTACACCCTCGTCTCCGCAATCGGGAGGAGGGAGAGTCTATACGATGACCCACCATAGAACGGACCCATAGAGCATGATGTAACAGGTAATACTCGAGTTTCAGACCATCGTGCTAGAACTTTGGTGGCAACACCTAAGCATCCCACTCTTTCACCTCGCTTCATGTTTTCACCTTACCTTAGTTATTAGAAGAAATCCCTATCGTAGGAATAAGTTCGGTTGGACCCTCTGGCTACCCCTCGGGGCAGGCGGCTGTACCCCTTTCTGCCCAGTGAGGGTGAGGCGGGTTCTTAGTCTCTAAGAACTAATGAGGTTCCGTTAAAGGTTGTCGGTGTAGCGCTTGGGGTCGACAGTCGCGGCAATCTTTAAGCGGTAGTTGACTGCTTGAAGTTCCAAGCGAGTCTTCGGGAACGGACTTACCGGAACTTGTAAACTTAGCTTGTAGGAACGCCTTCTGCTCGCTTTTCTTTGTTGCAGGCAAGGAGCTTGGTAGAAGGCAGTCGAGTAGCGTTCACGAGTACCGTATGGATCTCGACACGAGAAGGACAAATACTCCTCTATCTCGGATAGATGACCTACGCGATCAACTACAAGGAGAAACGGCGTTCCCAAAGAATGATCTGTGGTCCGGCTATCGCCAGCCTAGAGTCCGGGGTAATGACATACTGGAAACAGACCTGCGAGCTCGGAATGGTCAACATGAGTTTACGATTATACCGTTTAGACTCGGTAACGCACCAGCGGTGCTCATGGGCATGATTACTCCAGCCCTTCTTAGACCAGTCGGTGATAGTCCTCTAGTTGACGTTCCGGTCTACTCTCGCATAGACAAGGGGTATGGGGAACACACGCGAGTAATCCCCCAGACCCTCCGGGACCAGGAAGTGTATGCCAAACTCATAAAGTGTGAGTTCTGGCTCCACGAGGTGAGTTTTTCTGGGGCATATCGTGTCGGCAGCTGGGATTACGGTAGACCCGAAGAAGATAGATTCGGTAACCGACTGGCTCCGACCAACAACGGTAACTGAGATTTGAAGCTTCCTGGGTTTGGCAGGGTATTACAGACATTTTGTGGAAGGCTTCTCCAAGATAGCAATGCCCCTGACTTGCCTGGCCCGAAAAGGGGAGAAGTTTATCTGGATTGACCAATGCCAGAAGAGTTTTGAGGAACTCAAAGTCAGGTTGACGTAGGCCCCGGTGCTCGCCCTACCGGAGCCTGGTGAAGACTTTGAGGTTTATTGTGAGACGTGCTTATGCAACGGGGTGAGGTCATAGCCTACGTGTTAAGGCAACTCAAGGAGTACGAGAGAAACTACCCCGTGCACGACCTAGAGCTTGCAGCGGTCGTGTTCGTCCTCAAACTGTGGAGTCACTATTCGTACGGTACACATGGCAATGTGTACTCCGATCATCAGAGACTCAAGTACCTCTTCACTCAGAGGGAGTTAAATTTGCGGCAAGGGCGGTGGCTCGAATTACTAAAGGACTATGATCTAACCATCCGCTACCACCCCGGGAAAGCGAACGCGGTGGCTGATGCCTTGAGCCGCAAGGGACAGACGGTGGAATCAATGACGAACGCCCTTACCCAACAGGACCGTCTGATTGAAGAATCTTCGCAATTGAGATTGGAGGTAGTACCAGCGGGTACGGTCGCACGGCTCTTGACCCTGGTGGTTAGACCTACCCTGCTGGACAGGATTCTGAAAGGACAATCGACCGATGGCCAGCTACAACTGGTGCGAGACAGAATGTTCTCGGAGCAAGGCGGAGTTTTGTTACAACTGACACAGATGATGTAATGAGGTGCCGGCGACGAATTTGTGTACCCGGTAAGCTAGAAATAAGGGAAGAAAATCTAGCAAAAGTATGTGATACCTCATATACCGTGCATCCCGGAGGTACAAAGAGGTGCAAGGATCTGTGGCAGACCTTCAGTTGGCCCAAATCGAAAGAGCGATGTGGCACAAATCGTGGCACAAATTGTGGCGCAATATTGGGTGTGCCAACAGGTGAAAGCGAAACATCAGCGACTGGTGGGGGAAACAGACGCTTCGGCTTACGTGGGAAGTAGTAGCAGGAGAGACCCCTTATGAAGAGTAATTTTGGTCTCGATCCCAGGAGAACCCTTAGAAGGTGATGCTTCGTACCTTCCTACCCAATAAGGAGGTGAAGACTTAGTTGTCTTATTTGTTGGCTAAGGGTTAAATAAGTCCAACTTCCGGCCTTGTGACAATAGACCCGAGGCGTTGTAACAGTATGCCTTGGACGTCCGGGTGAGGTGAGTCGGGCCAAGACCCGAGGCGTTGTAACAGTACGCCTTAGACGTCCAGGTGGGTTGAGTCAGGTCAAGATCGGTGGTGGGGTGACAGAACGCCTTAAGTAAATGGGTTGCGTATTTCTTATAATTCGAGCTTTTGGGATTGTTGGTTGGAGTCGACGACCCGACATTTGGGATTTCGGGGCACGTAGGCCCGGTGGCATACCGGTTGACGTTACTGCCAAACCTCGATACGGAGGCTGGCATGGGAGGAAAAGAAACTCCGCAACTGGACAATCCCTTACGTAAAGGTGTAATGGAGTAACCATGAGGAGCGCGAAGCGACTTGGGGACTTGAGACGAAAATGAAGGAAGTTTTCCCAGTATTGTTTAGCGAGGGTTGAGTTTAAGTTTCGAGGACGAAACTTTTTATAAAGTGTGAGTGGTGTAATGACACGACTTTTCTAGTATTATTTTACCCTCCTGCTAATAAAGTGTAAGTTAGAGGGAATTAAAATATCGGGCTCTTTAGAGTTGACTAACATGCAGTGCGGGTATTTTTCGGTGATAGAGCTCGAAAAACGATGAGCGACGGTGCAATCGGATCCAAAATCCGACTTACGGATCTCCCGGAATGGGGTTTCTAAGATCGCGGTGACTTAAGGTGTGCATCGAAATCCGTGTAAAATATCCGGTACGCTTTTTGAGGAATTTTGGATATTCCGTGTGATTAATTAATTAAGGAATTAATTAATGAATGACGTGAAATTAAATCTGGGAATTTATTCCCTATATTAATTAATTAGGAAATTAATTAATCGGTGACTAGGATTTAAAAATATGGGGTTTATCTCGTGGGATTAGATATTTATTGTTAGAAGATAAATATCCGAATATTCGGGACTTTTCCTTTTTACGTACGAATAATAAAAGGAAAATAAAAGAATAAAATAAATAAAGAAAATAAATTTATAATAAGAGGATAAATAAACCCCGTTACCGGAAGGAAAACCCTAATTTAAAATACCGCCTCCTCAAACCCTCCTCTTTCGTGCGTACCGAAAACCAAATGAAACCCTAGTTGAAAAGAGAGAAAGGAAAAGAGAGAAAAGAAAAGGAAACCCTAACCAGAGGAGAAAAGAGGGAAAGAAGGAGAAATCGGAGGAACCCGATCGCCCCGATTGACGTCCGGAGACCGGAGAACGAGACGCCATCATCTTCGGGGAGCGGATCCGGATCTCCAACGCCGCAAGAACCAAGATCGGTTATTTAGTTCCGATGAATTAAGGTTAGTGATCATCGTTACGTTTGTCAAATTAATCGGGGGTTTTCCGTGTTCTTGTAAGGTCGTTTTAATTGGTACATCGATCGCGGATTTTCGTCGGGTTTTGATCCATGATTTATTCTCGTTCTTGATCGAGGGTGATCGATGGTTTTTATCGAGTTTAATCGATGATTTTTAATCGGTTTCTTTTTATCGGGCTTCCGATCGACGTTTTGGTTGTCCGTCGATCGTTGGTTTAGTCATTAGAATTATCGTGTATTTATTCAGGAATTTTTGGGGATGTTTCGTTGGAACATAGTGGGTTAACGGGAGGCCGCCGCCGCCGTTGTTAAACGGGAGGCCGCCGCCGTCGTTACCATGGTCGCGGGGTCTTCGCCGGAGTCGCACGGGAGCGAATACGGAGAAGAAATCGCGAAACGGGAGCGAAAACGGCAAAATTAGGGTTTACTATGCTTGACCGTACAACACGGTCCACGGGTCCAGGCGTGCACCCGGTGCACGCCTGCAGCGTCGGAAGCACAAGACCCGGCGCACAGTTTCGCGCACCGGCCCGGCCCAAGGCGCGCGGTGCACGCCTCGTGCGTGCACCCGGTGCATTCCAAACGGCCACCCGACGCTTAGACCCGGTGCACGCCTCGCGCGTGCACCGGCCCGGCCCAAGACGCGCGGTGCACGCCTCCTGCGTGCACCCGGCGCATGCCGCACGGCCGCCCGATGCGCAGACCCGGTCCACGGTTGCCCCTGTGCACCACCCGACAGCCCAAAGTTTGGTGGCTCCGTTTGGGTCCGTTTTTCCACCGTTTTGAGCGCCGTTTTCGCCGTTGGGATCATTATCTCCGCGGTTTTCTTGGTGTGGCCACTTGGGATATTTTTGGTCACTGTTTTATTATGTCGAGTGTTAATTTCGCCGGTGCTCCGTGCCCCGACGAAATCGTCGGGGGCGCGCCGCCGGGTCTCTTGTCTTATCTTTTTGCCGTCGGGATCTTCCGGGCTTAATCATTATCGTCCCGAGTCGGCTACCGGTTGAGAATTGGATTTTGTTGGATTTCCATTAGCGGTTTTAGACTCCGACGGGGTTCGCAATGAAACAGTCGCGGTCCGGTGGTTGTTAGCCTTTGAATTTACCGGTGTGATCTGAGTTTTCGATTTTACTTGACTGTTTTGATTTGTTGGGTTTTTGATTGACATCGCGGTCCTCTAGGTGTAGTGATTTCGGCTTTGGTGGGTTCTTTATTACAGTGGGTGGGGACCACTGATTTTTCTTGATTAGGGTAAGGTGCTAAATGGTGCTCTTGGATATTTTAGTAGGCCGCGAGGAGCTCTGTTTTGCTTAGGAGGGTCGCGGGCGCGGTCGGTTGTCTTCATTCCAGGTGGGTACGGTTGCGATAAGTGCAACAAGTGCAGTAAGTGCATCTATCGTCATTAAAGTGCTCTTAATTTATCTAACAAAGTAGATGGACAGTTTAACCTTTCGCATAATTGTGTTTCATCTAACAATTGAAGCGGCTACGGTCGCGGTGCTCACTACACGCCGATCTCGGCAAATCCGTTTCGGATGCTGCACGTACACAGGCGGATTGGCCTCCGCATGGGTGTACTTTTCCGGAGAAGTGGTCTCTTTTGACCCGTGTACCTCACAAAGGGGTGGGAGCCGTGAGGACCTCTTCGCGCCCGCTGAAGATAGCACACCAGCACCGCGAAGAGGTTAAATGCATCAAAGAGGTGTTTGCGCACGAGGGGAGACTTTAGTCTCCCCGACAGGTACTCTGGGGTTGGTGCCCAACTTAATTGATAAATCTGGGGTTGGGGCCCAGCTTAATATGTGCAGGGTTTTAGCGAAATGTTCCGGTGTATTCGGTTTGCTCCTTATTCCTTATTGTTATTAGACATCTACTTTGTTTGTCACTGACTTTACCCACTCCGTGACAGGTGTTACGAGGTGCGTTAGCCGGGAGGGCGGTGAGACTGCGTCGCGAGGACCGTAGTCAGATACTTGGGTTTATTATCTCATTTCCCTTATGCTTCTTTTAGTTAATTTGCTTGTGGATCGCATTAGCCGTGGACATGTAGTACTTAGCGCTGTGGATGAGGTGTACTTTTATGCTTTCATGCTTTTAGTGATGTTTTCGTATGCGGCACGTTTTCATGACGAACCAAATGATTTCGAAAATGTTTTCTCAAAACGAAGTGCGGTGTGGGCACGGGTCTTGCAACCGTTGGTTTTATCCTTTCTAAACACTGATGCCGCTTTAATATTCCGCTTGAAAATAAAACAACAAGGTGTCGAGTGGACACCAGTCTTTTTAAACATTAGTTAAACTACTGTACTCTGTTTGACGATGTATGTCTATTGTATGGGTGATGGTTGAGGTATGTTGTTGTAAATGAGACGCCGTGCATATACAAAGGAGACTCTGTCCGCGGGCAGAGAGAATTTGTGTATGTGGCGGTCTGGCACGCACCGGGGATGAGGTTTAAGTTACCTTGTTAAGAAGAAAAAAAAAATTATACACGCACATTTCCGCTTTGATAGACTCAAAAACCCCCGGGGGCGTGACAGAATTACCCCTTCGGAAGTTTCGGCGAAAATTTCTTGTCAAGAGAGCAAGCTGCTTCTCAAAGTCCTCCATAGATAAGTTCTCGTCATCGCCTGAGGAGGATGAATCCGCGTCTTCTTCTTTTGTAGTTTTCAAAGCAAAACCTGAAGACTTAGAAGTAGATGCTTTTCCAGAAGAATAGTTAGTAGAAAATGTCATTTCATATGTTTGTAATGAACCAACTAATTCTTCTACACGGATTTCGTCCGGGTGTTTAATAGTTTCAATGGCCGTAACCTTGGAACGAAATCTTTCAGGAAGAGTTCTTAAGATCTTTCTTACAATTTTAAATTCTGGAATCTTCTCTCCCAAGTTAGCACATGTGTTTACGATGTCTTGCAATCGTGTATAGTAGTCTGTGAATGATTCATTTTCTGCCATGAAAATAGAGTCAAATCTGCTCGTAAGCATTTGCAGCTTTTGAATCTTCACAAGATTAGTTCCCTCATGTGTAACTTGAAGAACATCCCAGATTTCTTTCGCAGTCTCACATGCCGAGACGCGAGAGAATTCTGTTTGTGATAAGGCATTAAATAAAGCGTTAATTCCTTTGCCATTGTAAGAAGATAAGTCTATCTGTTCCTTGGTCCATTTCGACCTAGGTTTGATGGTGTGAACATCAACAATAACTTCAGTTGGATTTGACCATCCTAACTCGATAGATTGCCACACCCGTTCGTCAATGGAAATAAGAAATGCTTTCATCCGTACTTTCCAGTACGCATAATTTGTTCCATCGAAGAACGGAGGTCTGTTGATGTTTCCACCATCAGCCATTGTTTACAACCCTATTCCCTCTCTGATACCACTTGTTGGGTTATGTATAATATGGATCTAAATAGGGGAAAAAACACCTAGAGGGGGGTGAATAGGTGTAAACATTTAAACACTCAAAAATCGTTGCGCAATAAAACCCAATGCGGAAATAAAAATAACACGCAAGATTTTTACGTGGAAAACTCCAAACCGGAGTAAAAAACCACAGGACCGATAACACGGTGAAATCCACTAGAATTATAACACGTACAAAGGTGATATACCGTACTCACAGACGACTCAACATTTTTCCATACGCTCCTAGTTGATCTTCTCCGCTCGCTCCGCAACGCTTCTCGAATCCACGATCTGCGTCCAACGCCGAATCCACGACGTCTGACCGAATCCACGGTCTTCACCCAGTAGCACGTCTCGAATCCACGAACGTACCTCGCTCCGAATCCACGAGAGCGGTAGCACCTTGAATCCACAAGGCCACGCGAGTCCACGCGCCGATTTTGGGGAAATCGTTGTTTTTTGGGTGGTGATGATCCGCCGAATACTTAGATTAGAAATAGATCGGAAATACCATCTAAGTATTCATTGATTTGATTCTACTCAAAATCTGAGTATGAAAACCTAGAATCAAATCAATCAATATAGATGAAGAAACATAGGATTAAATCTATTGATTTCCTTTCTTCTCTATAGGTGGATTTTTCTATTTTTGACCGTATTTGGATTACCCTAAGAAAATGAATCGATGGGTCTATTTATAGGTTAGAAACCGTTGGAAGAAGATAAGCATAAAAAACTAACCAATTCTGAAATTTTACAGGACGACAGTCCGGACTGGAATTGACGGTCCGGACTGTCTCAGCGAAATAGACTTTTTCCAGAAAAGACGACATTCGGGGTCCGGACTGCAATCCACGGTCCGGACTGTTCATACAATTTCAACAATTTCACGTTCGGGGTCCGGACTGAATTTACCAGGGTCCGGACTGAAACAGCGCATGAACAAACCTATGTTCGGGGTCCGGACTGTAATGCCCGGTCCGGACTCTGAACATGTAAAATGTCCAGTTTTTGATTTTTATGCAATTAAAAATTCATCCAAGTGTTTCTACACTATAATAAGTATTCGGATCACCAAAAGCATTTAGTTAAACGTACCTGATCCTTTTGAATTCTTCTTTCTTGAGATTGAGGTATATGATCCAAGCTTCTAAACTTCAATCTTCAAGACTTAAACAATTTCACGAAATACGCCAACTCAAATTCCATAACAACAACAAGTAAACTTTACAACTATCTTTACAAATATACAACTGAAATACAAATTCCTTTTTCTCAAACATCTATTACATAACTTTTCGGCTGTCCAGGGTCAACCTCTATATCGATACCTCGCCAATTCGTCCCGACATCCCAACACCCGCTCGACCTAAAAAATGGTCACCCGAGGGTGTGAGATACACTGTAAATGTATCCCAGTGGGCACGACGAGCCGAGAAATAGCAGATCGTACCTACTGGCATACAATACTAGAGCATAGTAATAATCACATTAGGTAAGCATGATTATGAAGCGAATGAATAATCAACAAGGAATATATAATCTCAACAGGGGTATACTGAAGAAGCGGATAAACAATCAGTAGGTCTATTGATAATCAAGAATACTGAATTAAGCATGCTGAGTAACTGTATAGGCAGATATTGAACAAATGCTGATGATAAAAGAATTTATTCAAGCAGGAACCAGAAGATCATGAGATATGATAAAAGCAGACTAAAAGCAACATATGCATCAAATAAATGATATATCAAATTACCCAATTACAAGCCACCATATTGGTCCCACAAGACCTCAGGCAAATTTGCCCACTTGGCACCACCTGGTTGACATTCCCCCCACAAGGGGTCACGGGTCGCTATTGCTAACCACTTTACCGGTAAAGAACATCTACACGGGTCATGACTCCGCTGATGTTCGTGAAGTACAACGGTGCGGGCGATCAAATGCAAATGCTCAAACTCACGGTCCACTGACCGGGTAATTGGCAACAAGCCGGGAAATCCCCTCTGGGATGCAATAACAAAATCAACTGAACTAAATCTCAACTCATATGCAAGATCAAAAGCAAATCTCAACTCAACATAAGATCAACAGCAAATCTCAACTCAATCATGCAGACCAACCAAACATACAAAACCAAACACATATTTTGCGGAAACTATTTTGAAAACAGGTTTTAGGCCCAAACTTCGAAGAGCAATGCCTTTGTCCTATCAAACAAGAACAGACTCAGGCGACCCTACGATGTTCAGTAAAACATTAGTTAATTAAAATTATGTGTTCAGCAGTGTAATATTTGATCAACAGGAAAGCAAGCTCAACATCTAATAACCAATCAGGCATGGCAATGTCCAGAATAATGATATGAATACTGGAAGCACTATGATTAATCATGTAAGGCAACAGATAACTGATAAAAGTCATAATTCAGGCATAAAGCAGCATAAACTGAATCAAAAGGAAGGCAGGCTCAAAGTAATAGTTAAGCTACCAAAAACAGGGGTCCAACCAATACCGTACACAGAGGGCCGAAATGATAAAGCCCGGACCGAAGATAAACCCACCTGACAAATTGCAGGCGACAACTGTCTCCACTGTATGCTCAGAACCAGAGTCACCGAGTAAACCTGAATCAAAATAATGATCAGGGATCAACTTTATCCCACTAACCCTAACATAAACCCAGATCTTCTCCAGATCAACTTAAAACCTCTAATTATTTAAATAATAGTGTCATTTGAGCACTGTTTTCGCTCGTTCTTTCAACTGGAAGCTCATTTTTACGAACCGTCACTTCCAGCGGGTGACATTTATCTTGCTGAACACCGTGCTCACCCATTTGCGGTAGCACGGGACCCGAGAAAAACTTCGGGCCATAAAACACTCCTCTAACATAGCCATTTTGCATTTTTGTTTCTCCGGATCATCGAAACCTAAATCTAACGCGAGCATCGCGTCCAGTGACCCCAAATTAGCCAGGAGCTCACTATTACAGTTTTTTAAACAGTCCAAAAACAGGGCTTGGCCAAACATTATTTTTAGAGCTTGATTACATTAGAACTCAACTTCTACTTAACCACAACCAATTCTGCATGAACCACATGCTTAAAATACCTCAAGAATCACTGTGCTTGCCCTAGTGCAGCACAGAAGTTGCTGGATCAAAAGATCCAACACCTTAGCTCTCTACCATCAAGCACCATGCTCCAAACATCAATCCTCACAGATCTTGTTTGATCTGAAGTGAGCATCAAGCTCAGGGAACTATTTAGAGCAAGTTTCATATTTAAATCAAAGTCTAATTCTATTTAAAACTTCTCTGTGGTATTTAGGCAAACAGGTGGTGTGCACAATTTCACACAACACACACAAGCCCAAACTCGAGTTCATCCTCAGCCTATACTGCACCAAATGCCATGCAACTTAAAGGGAAATGCTCTACCGAGCTTAAGCAATGTTTCCAGCAACTTGGATTCGATCTTGCAACCTCGGATTGCCAGAGCCCAAGGTTGAAGATGATGCCACTTGTATTGAAAATCGTGATCACTAAGCCAAAGCATCTGGGACCAAATAACTTGGCCTAATGGATGCTAAATCACATATCAAATTCACCTGGACCCGTGCCCGACGACAGGACACGGCGGCGATGGCGGCGGAGCAAGCTCGGATTGGAGCTTCTTCACCAACAATGGCGGATTTTCACAGAAGCAATTTGAAGCTCCCCAACATGGATGGAAAGTTTCTAATGGACCATAGGAAGCTTCCCGACCATGCCTCCCTGGCCGAAGATGGCCGGAGCGCCGGCGGCCGCGATTGAGCTTGAATCCGGGTCAACCATGGCATCTTGATTTTCAAGATGCATGGAAGCCATGCAAGTGCATGGATGAAGTCCTCTTGGCCCCAGCAGCATTTCTGGGCATGTGGCCGACGGCTGGGAAGCGCGCCGGCGCCGGAGCAAGAAGCTCGGCCGAATGCACAAAATCCAAAATTTAGGGTTTGGATCTGCGAGGTGAATACTCAACCAAACTTGCTGAAACTTTGCAGGATTAATCTATGGATCCTACAGTCCAAGCCCATGATTTTATTTTCCATTTTGGTTCAGTGGTTTAAGAGTTCTCCCGAGGCGGAGCTAGGTTAGGTTTCCGACGAGACTTTGCTCCCGCCGGCCAACCAACTTGCATGGGGGGCTCGGGCTGTGCATGGAGCATCACAAAGACCTAATAAACCTACTGCTAGGGGTCTCGGGCTAAAACAACCAGTGGTTTGGGATAACTCACCTTGGCCGGAGTTGTGGAAGATGGAGGAAGCCGGTTCTTGGTCCCTCCTCCACGCGGGGCCACAGTAAGCTCCAGCAACACTCCTCTGGTACTATGGAACACCTTTGGATCTCCAGATTAAAGTTTGGAAGAAATTGGTTCCATCTTCTTTCTTCTCTCTCTCTCACTCGGGTTGCTTCTCTTGGGCTTGTGTCCTCGGCCACCCCAGTGCACCAGACACCAAGTAGAGATTACAGAGGTAGAGATGATGCCTCGTATCCTCCCTCAGACCCCTCGTACTCCAGCCCAAGGAAGATCAAAAGACATTCACACTTAATGCTTTTAATTTTTGCAAAAATAATCCCAAACCGGGTTCACACTCAACCCTAGCCTCCGAAATCTTCTCAATAGGTGTAACATGCACCCAACACCTCAATGGATTAAGCTTGAAGTATTTGGTACATAAAATATATAGGTTCTTTAAGAAAATAATGATTTTTCAACACCTTTCATGCATTTCGAGAAAATCCGCTCAGCGAATTACGAAACTGACTTCGCCACGACGTCCGGCTCATCGAGACCTATCAAGTAGCGTATTTGTTTGTTTGATTTGGCGCTCGTACAAAATCTCGGGCCAACTAGTTCTGTAGGTCGCAAACCGACGCAAGCACCTCGATGCACCCGGATCGCCAAACGCGAAATCCGTCAGTGCCATTGTGCTCAGAACGTCGAAATTAGCAAGGTTCGACTACTCATACCCCTATGTCAAGGTTCCGGATAGTAAATCGGCCAATAGTGGTCGAAAGGGAATTTGAAACATAGGGTTACTATTCACAACTTAAGTTGTGGGACCCGTTCTTCTTCGCTGTTTTGCGGAAGATCCGACCGTTGGATCGTCGACAAGTGAATATGAACTTTTCATGTTTCGTAGAAACGATCGCAATGGTGCTCTCGGATTTTCGAGATCAGGCCCCGATCAAAAGTTGATATTTCTGGGCCACTATTGATCCACTAAGTCCCTATTTTGCCAAAAATTATTAATTAAATAAATTCCAAAAGTATTTCAAAGTCTTTAAATTTTTAGAGTACTACACATTGTTTGATTGGAGATGGTTGTTACCATTCATTTCGGGTGGCGTGAGGTCGTGCCCGGCCCCCGCTGTCCCATGTTCAGGACACGCGGCGCGCCCGGAGCAATCCGGGCGCTGCGCGGATCGGGGAGCGCTGCTCCCTGTTTGGGGCCCGAATGTTTCGGGCGCCCAAAAGTTATATCCTAAACTGTGGCTTTTTCAGATTTCTTGGCCTATAAATAGGTCCTTGTGGTGTTCTTTCTCCCTTTGGAGATTTTTTTGGGAGTCCTCCTTTGGCAGAGCACCTCCTCACTTTGTCCCCCACCCCTTGTAGGATCTTGGGAATTTTTGGAGGCTGCGACATCGACGATTTCAGTGACTCGGCGCACTTCGACGTTCCTCTTTCGGTGGCTTTTTCCGTCGCAGTTTCGTCCGCGGGCATCACTGAGCTGCCCAGAAGAAGGTTTTAGCCGATTCTTGTGGCAATGTTTCTGCGAGAGGTAGGCCTTCGTTTTTCGTATTTACCATTTCACTCCATTTTGAGTTTTTATTAGGTTTTTCGGAGCATCTTTAGACCCCCTTTTTCTGCGACAATTTCTGGACAGCGGAGGAGAGATCTTGCCTTTTCTCAGCCTACGGGTGTCGGAACTGGCAGTTTAAGGACTCGATTTACATCTACACTTCGCAAGGATCGCAGCCGTGAATTTTTTGGAATTTTTGGAGGACTTTTTGCAGGTAAAATATTGCAGTTTTTAGCACTATTGAGAAAACAGCAAATGCAGATTTTCTGGGACAAAAATTTACACTATGTTCGGCTCTTGTTACAATTTTCGCTGAGATTTTGGAGCTTCGCGAGGAAAGGGAAAGTTGGAACTTTTCATCATGATCAAGGTGAGCATTTTCTTTTTGGCCCCGGACAAAATTGTGCTCCAATTCACACCTATACCATTATCGCGCGCCCGCTGATTTTTGCTCTACATTGTTGGACAGCACTTCACAGTTTTGCTCGCCACCGTTGATCCGGTAGGATTTTTTGGGAGTTTTTGGATTCGTTGGGACTTTAGACGCTGAGGGAATGTACACGCCAAATTTCAACCCGATCGGATTCTGGATATGCGCATTCCAGGTGGGTTGTTGAGCACCTCTTTTTACGACTTACTCACTAGGGCTATTAGAGTGATCCCCGTCACACTGTATATTGTCGCGCCACCCCATTGTAGATCATGCATGAATGAATTATTCCGGTTATCTCTTTGCCTATCTATGTGAGTCTAGTACTTCATGATTATGTATTGAGGACATGTGTTGTTGGTTAGCGGTTATGATATACTGGTTTATTCCTATGTGCAGATGATACTTGATGCTTTTCATTCCCTATTATTCAAGAACAATTGCATGCTTGTATGGACATCTAGATAGGCCACATTTTATTGCTACACTATCAGACTTGACTTAGGAGAAAACATGCTTGCTTCTTTCTTCTCCTTTTACATAGACATGGGTTTCATATTGCTCGGGTTGCGAGCATGGGTTTGGTATAGTGTAGTTGGGATTGTGGGGTCTGGGGTGGTTGTACCAGATTGTGGGCTTGTGGGGTATTGCGGCAACCGCGGATATAGGGCGGTTGACCGGGTGTTGATTTTAGCATCGGATTGGGGATCGGGGTTTTATTAGTGGAGGGAGTTTCCCACTTTGAGCATAGTCGTGACTAAGCCCTGCTGGATTGAGATACTTTTGGCTAATTACTTCCTCATGCGGGTAGCTCCCCTCGAGTGCCACTCCGGAGTGTGAGGCAGGACCGGGTAGGTGCCGGTCGGTTACTGGATCTTGGGTTCGATATTACATCTGCGATATGCGTTGGCTGGCATACCCGATGATGACGGCAGAGCAGGCAGTACTGGATTTTTATCGGTCCATGGATTGGGTTTATTTATGTAGATATTGTTTACTGATGCATGCATACAGTTATTTTATTCGGTACTATATTAGAGGCATAATAGTGGTAGTTTTCCTTATCAGGAGTCTATTTAGCTTACCACTTTACTTTCCTTTTTGCCTCTGGTAGACTTAGTGGGTACGTCGGAGTTTGAGGAGTTACCCACTATGGGCTATTAGTTTTTCTAGTGGTTCCCACTCCCATAGTTGTTTCCCTTTTTCTCCCCTTTGTTTTGCAGAGTCTTCTGCGGGAGCTGCTGGGCTTTCAGCGGCTCATTGAGGTAAGGGGATCGCTGAGTAGATAGATTTTCTGCCTGACAGTGAGTATGTAGCTACACTTTGGTGTACCCCTTTTTCTCAGATTGATGTACTTTTATCTTTGGGTCTGGTTTTACCAGCTAGCTGTATTATTTTGGTGAGCTGGGAGAGATTATTGTATTTATTATAGTTCTATTCCACTTTCAGTTTCAGTTTCAGTCTGAGATGTTATAGTTTTTTGTTCAACTATGTACTTGTGCTATTTTATTTGCTTATTTTATATCTGAGCAGGTTTTGACGCTTCATGTACGCGGAAAATTCCGTGTGCACGGCGAATCTGTAGACGAGCCCGGGTTCTGGTTTACCCCCGGGGCGTGAATGATTATGTGATATCAGAGCTTAGGGATAGGTCTGTTGGGACTTAGGAAACTCTAGGCTTTTGGCAGACCCTAGTATGATAGGGCATGAGGGGCGTGATACTTTGCGAAAGTCGGCAATTTGTTAATTTGACTCTTCCTATGAAGGGGAGAAGGAGCTTGTTGCTAAGAAGCTGGCCAAGTTCCGCCAATTTGGTTCACCTAGATTCTCGGGACGGAACACTGAGCCATGGGAGGTGGAGGCATGGTTAGCTGTAATGGAAAAGTTATTCAGGGATTTCTTTATCGATCCGAGGTATCGAGTTCATGTGGCGGTTCACAGTCTTGATGGAGATGTTGATGCTTGGTGGCGTCGGGTGGAGCTAGTGGAGTTCCAGACCACCCAACAGCTGCCCTGGTCTGAGTTTCGGCGTTTGCTACTTCTGACTTATTTTTCAAGCAGCATGAAACAGAAGTTGGAGGATTACTTAAAGAACATTCAGCAAGGCAACAAGTTATTGCAGGTGTACTACTAGGAGTTCACGTAGTTGCTTAACTGCGTGCCCTTCGTCGCCCGCGACGGGCCACACCAGGTTCATCCGTTCGAGAGTAGCCTTCGCAGTGAGATTTATACCCTGGTCCATGCTCAGAGGCTTCTGACCCTCGATGAGGCCGTTGAGCACGCCCTATGGGTGGAGAGAGGCGACGTCGTGGTTGCTAGGAGGGGGGGTTGGCCGCGTAGAGTTATGAGAGGAAGCAGCCAGCGCCCGATGATGGAGGGCAGGCCAGTTCTTGGAGACCGCCGTGAGGGCCTGAGGTATCCCAGAGACCACCGCAGCAGCAGCAGCAGAAGAGGTCACAACCGAGACAGCAGAGATCTCAGCAGCAGTCGTAGAGACAGCAGCAGTCGTAGAGACAGCAACAGCCGAGGCAGCCACGGTATTCCGACTGATGTATTTTCTGTGGAGGACAGCATCAGCCAGATACATGTGATCAGAGGTGGGGTCATTATTACAAATGTGGACAGTCTGGGCATATTCGAGCTTCATGCTCCTTGTTAACCTCAGCAGCACCATCTTCAGCGTCGGCTCCTATCGCATCCCAACAGAGGTCGTCAGCTCAGCGGCCTTATACTCCAGCGAGCAGATCACCTTCCTTCCACCCTTCTGACTACTGGCCGCCAGCTCAAAGCGGTCGGATTTATGCCGCTCAGGTGGAGGACTCATCAATAGTCGACCATGTGGTGGCAGGTATCACTTTACTTTCTGGCATTAGGGTTCGTACCTTATTTGATACAGGAGCATCTCATTCATTTGTTAGTAGAGCATTTGCATCATTGCATGGGTTAGAGGTAGGACGGTTACCACGTGCACGAAAGGTTCAGATTCCCGATCTCACTTTGCACGTGGAGGAGTGTTGTTGGTCCTGCCCGGTGCAGCTTGAGTCCTGGATTATGCCACCAGACTTGATGGTCTTGAGACAGCTGCGGGATTTTGATGTGGTGCTTGGGATGGACTGGCTGGCTCGGTACTTCGCGATGATTGACTGTGTCGCGAGGACGGCGACCTTTAGAGAGCCAGGCCATGAGGTGTCCGTGTACTGGGGATGCCATAACGCTTTCTTTGCCACTATGGTTTCGACTTCGCTAGCGAGGTAGATAATTCGCAGGGGATGCGTAGCCTTTTTGGCTAGTGTGGTTGAGGGGCCTACGGCGGCTCCGGGACTCGGGGATATCCCTATAGTTTACGAGTTCCCGGATGTTTTCCCACCGGAGTTATCGAGCACGCCGCGAGATAGGGAGATTGAGTTTATGATTGACGTGGTTCCAGGAACTGCGCCAATCTCTAAGGCACCCTACAGGATGGCGCCGGCAGAGCTACGAGAGTTAAAGGCACAACTTCAGGATTTGATGGATAAGGGTTTTGTTAGACCGAGTGTGTCGCCTTGGGGAGTGCCAGTGCTATTCGTGAAGAAAAAGGATGGTTCACTTCAGTTCTGTGTGGATTATCGGGAATTGAATAAAGTGACCATCAAGAACAAGTACCCTTTGCCGCGCATTGATGATCTTTTTGATCGGCTGCAAGGGGCTTGTGTCTTTTCGAAGATCGATCTACAGTCTGGTTACCACCAATTGAAGGTGAAAGCCAAGGACATTTCGAAGACAGCTTTCAGGACGCGGTACGGGCATTACGAGTTCACCGTCATGCCTTTTGGATTGACTAATACTCCTGTTGCATTTATGGTCTTGATGAATAGGATTTTTCGGTCGTATTTGGATCGATTCGTAGTGGTGTTCATCGACGACATCTTGGTTTACTCCCGGAGCGATGTTGTGCATGAGGAGCACTTGAGGATCGTGCTGCAACTTCTACGAGAGAGGAAGTTGTATGCCAAGTTGGTAAAGTGCGAGTTTTGGCTCCGGAAGGTGGTTTTCTTGGGCCATGTGATTTTCGCCGCAGGTGTGACAGTGGATCCGGCGAAGATAGAGGCAGTCCGGGATTGGCCCTGACCGACGACGGTTACTGAGGTGCGCAGCTTCATCGGCTTAGCTGGATATTACCGTCGGTTTGTGGAGGGCTTCGCGAAGCTCTCCACGCTCCTCACTCGCTTGACTCGTAAAGGGATTAAGTTTGTTTGTAGTGAGGATTGCCAGAGGAGCTTCGAGGAACTAAAAAGCAGATTGATATCAGCTCCTATCCTTACCCTCCCTGTTATGGGGAAAGGATATGTGATCTACAGTGATGCTTTGCACAGTGGACTTGGATGCGTGCTGATGCAGGAGGGTAGGGTAATTGCTTATGCGTCTCGACAGCTTAAGGATTATGAGAAGAATTACCCTACTCATGACTTAGAGCTTGCTGCAGTGGTGTTTTCACTGAAGTTATGGCGTCACTACCGGTACGGGGAGCACTGTGAGATTTATACTGACCGCAAAAGCCTCAAGTATCTGTTTACACAGAAAGAGCTGAACCTCAGGCAGCGCAGATGGCTGGAGCTATTGAAGGATTATGATGTGGATATCCTTTACCACCTCGGCAAGGCTAATGTGGTTGCAGATGCATTGAGTATGAGAGCTATGCAGAGCTTGACTATGTTGATCACAGACCAGGAGCCACTACTAGAGGAGATGAGGCGGCTCGAGTTAGAGATTGTGTCCCCCGGGGTCTCTGCTAGACTGACATCTTTAGTCGTGCAGCCCACTCTGCTGGATAGGATCAGGGAAAGATAGAGTGAGGACCCCCACTTGACCAGGATTAGAGATCATATTCCGAGCGACCAGACATGGGACTTTATAGTGGATGCTTCGGGAATACTGAAGTACAGGGACCGAGCATGTGTGCCAGTAGACACAGAGATTAGAGACCAGATTTTGAGGGAGGCCCATTATACACCTTATACCCTTCATCCTGGTGGGACTAAGATGTATAAGGATCTCAAGGCACACTTTTGGTGGAACGGCATGAAGAGGGACATCGGGAGATTCGTAGCTCAGTGTTTAACTTGCCAGCAAGTAAAAGCTGAACATCGGGTACCAGCTGGCAAGTTACAGAGTTTCCCAATCCCTGAGTGGAAATGGGACCACATCACTATGGACTTTGTGGTTCGATTGCTGAGGGCACAGGGAGGAGCATATGTTATTTGGGTAGTGGTGGATAGACTCACCAAGTCTGCCCACTTTTTTTTTGATGCAGACTACTTGGTCACTCGAGCGGCTAGCCCAGCTATACTTGGACGAGGTGGTAAGGTTACATGGAGTGCCCGCCTCCATAGTATCAGATAGAGACTCGAGGTTTGTTTCGCGTTTCTGGAAGAGTTTACATACAACCTTAGGGACTCAGCTCAGATTCAGTACAACCTTTCACCTACAAACCGATGGGCAGTCAGAGCGGACGATATAGATTCTTGAGGATATGCTGATGGCTTGCGTCTTGGACTTTGTGTCACGCCCCGGGGGTTTTATTTTAGCGGAAACGATACTTCAAAGTACGCGCAAAGTGCGTACTAAATTTTTTTTTTTTTGTTTAGATTGTTAAAAACCTCCTTCCCCGGCGCGTGCCCAGACCCGCCACATATACAGATTTACTCGAAAATCGGGCAGAGTCTCCTCTGTATATGCACGGCGTCGCGGCTGCTACGATAGCCGATTATGAGCAATCATTTTTCCCATTTAATCACAACAGTTCGAAGTAGTACGGTGCATGAAGACTAAACAATACCCGTGGCCAATCAAGTTGAAAGGATAAACTCACAGTTTTGAAAGCAGGTCCACACGACCCAAGGTTTTTTTTTTTTGAAGACAGTTTGAAAAGATGCCATAAATCCACAGGTTTTGGAAAACAGGTCCACACGACCCAGATTTTTAAAAATAGTTTTCGAAGTTCTTTTCTTTTCTAGTCATGTTGCTTTGAAAGCGGCCAAACGGGGACAATAACGGAAATAGTAGTGCATAAGTAGAAAGAAAGAATTCAACATCCACACGACCCCACAAGGGTATCGAGAACCACACAATAACCTACAGTTCTGAATGAAATGCAGAGAAGGTAAATAAAACAGCATACTAGGGCTCCCTCAGACCGACTGCTACCAACTCGGCCTCACCGTCGCCTACCTCTACCCCCTGGAGGTACCTGTCACAGAGTGGGTAGTCAGCGACACTATCATCAAAATAGTACTAAAGCAGTAAAGTAATACCAAGCCACAAAGTAATGCTAGCCGGAACAACCGCTCTACTCGTAATGGTAACTCGCAACCACCTGTACCACCTGTAGCACCTGTAACCCCGGTAACACCTGTAACACCTGACCGCGTCGGGATCCAATCCCGGCGGTCTCACACCTGACTACATCGGGATCCAATCCCGGCAGTCCCACACCTGACCGCGTCGGGATCCAATCCCGGCGGTCTCACACCTGACTACATCGGGATCCAATCCCGGCAGTCCCATCGCTGCCTCAGACCCCCCAGCGGTCAGGGGCCCCCCACTACGTCACCTCGTGGGGTAACACGGGTCAAAGACCGCCTTTCCGGAAAAGAGCACCCTTTGCGGTGGCCAAACCGCGGGTGCGCGTGTCGCAGCTCGAGCATAAGTAACCAGTAACCAAGTAACCAAGTAACCAAGTATCCAAGTAACCAAGTATCCAAGTAACCAAGTATCCAAGTAACCAAGTATCCAAGTAATCATGTCACCATGTCACGGGGTAAGGTAGTACATCATAGAAACCATCAACGTTAGTACCGGTAAATAATGAAAAGTCCCTGTCGGATTACCAACATAATACTCAGCCTCGACCGTAAACCCACCTCAACACAAGTGATCCCGGAATCCGCTGGGTGTCTCAACGGCTAGCGACTGACTGCTAGTACCTGAATAATAAATCCAAGTCAATAATAGACTCTCTCTCTCGTATCCATCCCTACTAACTCACTGTGTGTGCAAGCTATACGGCAACCTTCGCCGAAGTCCCGGGATTTTGCCGGCACTTTCCGGAAATCCGATTTCCGCTCAACGAAAGCCATTGGATCTCCCACGAAGGGTTTAGAGATCATGGGCGTACAGCCCAAAACAGCCCATGAGGCTACAATTGCAGTTAGACCCCTAGGGTTCTACCCAATTGTACTTTTACAATGAAATAAGAGTCGTTTTTGCTCGTTCTCTTAATTGGGATATTATTTTTACGAACCGTCACTTCCAGCACGTGACACTCGACCCGTTGAACACCGTGCTCGCCTATTTGCAGCAGCACGGTACCCGAGGAAAACTTCGGGCCATAATATACCTCTCTAACCTAGCCCAAATGTATTTTTGTTTCTTCGGCTTAACGAAATCAAAATCCGACGCGAGCATCACGTCCAGTGACCCCAAATTAGCTAGGAGCTCACTGTCGCGGCTTCGCAAACCGCCCGGAACAGTGTTTGGGCTAAACTATTCTTTTAAGGGTTGGCTAACCTATAACTTAACCTCTAATACTCCAAATCAAATTCTGCTTTAGAGTTAAGTTCACAGCAACCTAAGAACCCTGGGGCTTGCTTCATTTGTAGCCCAGCAGTTGCTGGATCGACCAGATCCACACCTAGTCCACTAACACTGCACACAATGCACCAAACCTCAGTCTACCCAGATCTAACTTGATCTGAAGTGAGCATCAAGCTCAGGAGACATTTTTGAGCAACTTTCATTTTCAGCCCAAAGCCTGAAACTAAACTTCTCTTCATTGAGGCATTTAAACAAACACCTGGTGGGCGCGCTTTGCAAACCAACACCCAAGCTTTTGCCCGAGCTTGTCCTCAGCAGAGAGGGAACCTGGGAGGTTCCAAGATGGCAAGAATTGTTCCCCCCAGTTGCAGAAACTTTTCTATGCAACTGGGATCAAGCTTCGACCCTCGGTTTAGCCGTGGCTCGAGGAGGAAGAAGATGTTCCAACCTCGAAAATGGTGACTCCCCAACCACAGGTTCTGGGTCTCAACCACTTGTACCAACAAGTGTTACAACACCTCACAAACTTACCTGGACCCCTGTCCGGCGACAGGACACGACGGCGACTCGGCGGAGCAAAGCTCGGTTCGAGCTTCCCCCTCTAATGGTGGATTTTCAATGATGGGTTCTGAGCCTCAAGCGACAACACCAATAGCTTCCTAACAAGCTTTTAGGAAGGTCTGGGCTGAACCCCGCCGTCGGAGGTCGCCGGATGGCCGGCCGCCATTAACGTGTTCTAACTCGAGCCATCCATGGCAGCCCCATTTTCGGGTTGCATGGATGCCATGCAACGGCATGGACGGACTCTCCTCGGACCCTATAACATTTCTAGGCTTGTGGACGGCAGTGGGAAGCGTCGCCGGCGCCGGAGCAAGAAGCTCGGCCATGGCTTCATCTTCCCGAAACTAGGGCTTAGATCTGCGACTTGCACACTAAGCCAAAAGCCATGAAACTTCATGGAAGTGTTCATTAGACTCAACAGAAGATTTCCACCATTTTGGTTCAAGGCCCGAGCCGCCGGATGCGATGGTTGGCCGCGGCGGAGCAAACCACCTTTTCCGGTGGTGCAACCTCACCGCCGGCAAACGGCCGTGCATGGAGGTTTGGCACTTGGCAGGGAGAGTCTACAGGACCTAATTGAGACTCTGCCATGGGTCTTGGGTCAATAAAACCAAAGGATAAGAAGCTTCACCTTCGCCGGAGTTGGAGAAGGTGGGGTGACGCCGGTTTCGCTCCTCCAGCGTCGCGCGGCCACGGGGAAGATGCAGAGGAGGCAGGAGAAAACTTTGGTGGAGGTTGGGTGCAAGAAAACTCTGTGTGCCCCCTCTCTTCCTCAAACTTCCATTTCCCTTTATACAAAATCCTCCCCCTCACCTTACTACGGGCCACCCTCAAAGGAGTGCGGTTCCTGGGCATGGAGGTCGTGGCAGAGGTGGTGAGGAACGTGGACAGCGGTTGCAACCGCCCCCAACACACGACACAAGAATCCAAAACCATTTTTTGCATTTTTCCACTTTCTTTGCATTTAGGTCCCTCTATACCTTGTTTATTACTATTCAGTCCATAGCTGTAGGTCTTTTATGCCTAGAGGTCCCTCTCCAAGTAACCTCATTGCATTTGACACATAAAATGTTGGGCTTTTTACAAAAATACCCCCTTTTTCGACGTATTTCACGCGTTTCGAGACGAATGGTTCGTCAAAATGCGAAACCGACTTCGCCACGACGTCCGGCTCGTCGAGACCCATCAAGTAGCGTATTTGTTTGTTTGCTTCCGCGCTCGAATAAAATCTCGGGCCATTAAGTTCTGTAAGTTGCAGTATGACGCACGCACTTCGATGCACCCGGATCACTAAACGTGAATTCCGTCAGTGCCATTGTGCTCAGAATGGCGGTGCCATTCAAATCGACTACCCGAATCGCTAGATTCGGACTCCAGACAGTGAATCGGCTAACGTTCGCTCGGTGGGGAATTAAATCAGGAGGTTACTATTCACGACTTAAGTCGTGGGTCCCACAAGCTTCTTTACTGATTTCTGAACAATCCGACCGTCGGATCGACAATTAGTTTATATCATTTTCAATCGATTCGACGAGCCGGTCGCACCAGTGATTTCCGATTTTTGAGATCAGACTCGGATCCGAAAGGCAGACATAGTGCTCCGTAATCTGTGCAATACGCGCACCAGTATGCAAGTCACTAAGGTTTAGATCTGCTTCCTCGCTCGTAACCATACATGAATTTCTCGAGTGCTACACTTTGGCAGAGGCTGGACTCGACACTTATCCTTGGCAGAGTTTGTGTACAACAACAGCTTTCAGGCGAGCATTTAGATGGCTCCGTTTGAAGCGTTGTATGGACAAAAGTGTCGATCACCTCTTTATTGGAGTGACGTGGGTGAGAGATGGACTTTGGGGCCCGATTTATTATTAGAGGCAGAGGAGAAGGTCAGAGTGATTCGACAACACCTTCAGACCGCCCAGAGCCGACAGAGGAGCTATACTGATACACGACGACGAGACTTAGACTTTCAGATTGGAGATCATGTGTTTTTGAAAGTCTCGCCGTCCAAAGGGATCAGGATGTTTGGCATTCATGGGAAACTCAGCCCCCGTTACATTGGACCTTTCGAGGTATTGGAGCGTATTGGGCCAGTTGCCTACAGACTTGCACTTCCCCCTAGGCTTGCCGGTGTCCATGATGTTTTTCATGTTTCTGCCCTGAGGAGATATGTTTTCGACCCGTCGCACATCATCGACTTCACCCCACTTGAGATCAGTGAGGACTTGAGGTACGAGGAGCTCCCACTGCGGATTCTGGATCGAGAGGTGAGAGAATTGTGCAGTCCGGTCTTTCCCTATGTGAAGATCTTATGGAGCAATCATGACGAGCGCGAGGCTACTTGGGAGCTTGAGTCGTTGATGATGGACACCCACCCCTACTTGTTCGAGGCTTCGGTTTGAGGTATGACTTTTGTTTCGGGGACGAAACTTTTCTTAGTGGGGGAGGATGTGATGGCTCAAATCCCCGTGTAGCCTGCCCACGTGGTTCGCAGCGAGAAGCACCTATTATTGGTGTACTGAGTCCTAACGCGTCAAACAGACGCGTTAAATAGACTCAGCGCAGAAATGGATCAAGTTGCCCTTCGGCTGCCTTCACCGAAAATTTGGAAGTGGTTTCTCACTAAACGGAGGCCGGATTTGGATTCAGCGTGGAAAAACGTTGGAAAACGACTATTTGAAAGTTTTTTTTTGAGTCCGGACGCCCGGAAGTTTTCTGTATATTTTGGTGCACGGGGGGAGCCGTTGACCTGGGGGGCCACATGGCGGCCCCGGATTGGCCAACGCAGCAGTGCGGTCCACGCAGGCGCGCGGGCGATTGGGGCAGGTGGCGGGGGCGTGCAGGGGCAGGCGGGCATGTTGGCGCCTTACGCGGGGGGGGCCACGTGGCGCCCCGCGGTTGGCGGGCGCCACCTACCCCGGAGCGGCGGTCGGGCCACGTGGCGTGGCCCGGCCACCGCTATCCCGTGTTCGGGACACGCAGCGCGCTCGAAGCAATCCGGGCGCTGCGCGGATCGGGGAGCGTTGCTCCCTTTTTGGGGGCCTGAATGTTTCGGGCGCCCAAAAGTTGTACCCCAAATTGTGGCTTTTTCAGATTTCTTGGCATATAAATAGGTCCTTGTGGTGCTCTTTTCTCCCTTTGGAGATTTTTCTGGGAGCCCTCCTTTGGCAAAGCACCTCCTCACTTTGTCCCCCACCCCTTGTCGGATCTTGGGAATTTTTGGAGGCTGCGACATCGACGATTTCAGCGACTCGGCACACTTTGACGTTCCTCTTTCAGTGGCTTTTTCTGTCGCAGTTCCGTCCGCGGGCTTCACTGAGCTGCCCGGAAGAAGTTTTTAGCCGCTTCTTACGGCAGCGTTTCCATGAGAGGTAGGCCTTCCTTTTCCGTATTTACCATTTCCCTCCATTTCAAGTTTTTATTGGGTTTTTCGGAGCATCTTTAGACCCTCGTTTTCTGCGACAATTTCTGGATAGCGGAGAAGAGATCTTGCCTTTTCTCGTTCTACGGGTGTTGGAACTAAGAGTTTAAGGACTCAATTTGCATCTACACTTCGCAAGAATCGCAGCCGTGATTTTTTTGGAATTTTTGGAGGACTATTTGTAGGTGAAATATTGCAGTTTTTAGGACTGTTGCACAAACAACAAATGCGTATTTTCTGGGACAAAAATTTACACTGTGTTCGGCTCTTGTTACAGTTTTTGCGATTTTGGAGCTTCACGAGGAAAGGGGAAGTTGGAACTTTTCATCACGATCAAGGTGAGCCCTGGACAAAATTGTGCTCGAATTCACATCTATACCATTATCGCACGCCGCTGATTTTTGGTCTACATTGTTGGACAGCACTTCACCGTTTTGTTCGCCACCGTTGATCCGGGAGGAGTTTTCGAGAGTTTTTGGATTTGTTGGGACTGTAGATGCTAAGGGAACACTACAAGAAATTTGGTATATAAAGAAGGGAAAACTGGTCGTTATAGATTATTTTTTAGTCGTTAAAACACAATACGGACGGTCAAAAAAACCGTCGTCACCCGTCGTTATTGATTCATTCGTTAAAAATATTAACGACGAAATTATATAACCGTCGTTAATAATAAAGAATGACGGGAATATTCCCGTCGTTAATAAGTAGTATTACTGACCACGGTAATATGCAGTAACGACCAGCCTTACCGTCGCAATTGAGATTTAGAAATACAATTTTACCAATAACTAGCATTCAATAGTGACCAATTTTTTCGTCGTTAAAAAACATATCCCATTTAATAATTCGATATTATAACGACCAACACTTCTGTCGCTATAAATAAATTTGTTTCAAAATTTAGCCAGCTATTTATTTAAATTTTATATAATTCTCTTCCACATTCACAAATATATACAAAACAAACTTTCAACAAATTAAATAGTCGTCTTCACATTATAAAACTAAAATAATATTTCATCAATAATATAATAATAGCAATCACAAATTAAATATAGTTTTGAATTACCCATAAACTATGTGTAAAGATCACCAACATATATATGTAGCATACATTTACCCATCATATTTTAAAAAAGAAACAAAAAAAGTACCATAACTTGAATATCTACTACAAAAAGTCATAATAAAATTAATAATTCATCATATTCTCAAAAAAAAACCAAAAAAGTGCCATAACTTGTATTTCATCTGCTAGCAATGTTCTTTGCCCAAAACTGTTGCAGACTGTACTAACTACCTACAAGAGAAAAAGGCCAAAATTAGAACAAATTTAATAGTTTTGTCAAAGAAAAATATATAAATTTACCAAGTAAAGAAAATAAGCAAATCATACAATCTAAAATCAAATTATGTTTAGATTAAATTTCACACAACTTATATAAGAAACACATAAGCCAAAATTGTACAAATTAATAATTTATGACCATACATATATATACAACTTAAAATTTCACTAAACTTAAATTATTTACAAGAAGTGGCATAGTAGGGAAAGATGATTACAAGACTAGAAATTCACAAAATGACAATAACCGAAATGGGTAACAAGAAGTTGCATAAAAATATGAAATAAGACAACCACAATAATTATACAAAGCACTAAGGAGAGTAGGAACTATAGCAGTTGTTTTAATTAAGCACATCAAAACATAACAACAAAAAGATGAGTGTACTTGGCGAAGTGAGCTTCTTATATGGCCTATGACAAAAAAAAAAAGTAAGTTGTGCTTGTTCATAAGACCAATTGGTCATTATGTATGAATAAACGAAGCTACTGCAATTGCAAAAATCATTTCATATACAACAAATGTTTACACAAACATCGATTAGTTTAAATATCTATATACTGCCATGCATCTCTAAGGCATCGATGAGCTTAAACATAGCCTACTATCGCATAGAAACAGAATAAGCTTGAACTAAAATAGCGAGAAATGTGAATGCAATTAATCATTACATACATTGTGGTATAAAGAATTTACATAAGAATGATATAGCAATTGGTGTGAGTAATCGAGTCATTGATGTCTGAATACATCAATAAAGAAGTCATTGATCTCTGTTGATTTCTTTTGGCACCTCTTCTCTGCAGTTTTTTTGAAAAATATTCAACCTACTCATTACAGGATTTAACTGAACATCACAATAGAAGCCAAAGCTACTACTAGTATACAAAATATAAGCTCAAAGAAGACATGACTATGGAATGCTATGCGCACACCAATAATGGTGTCAATAAAGTTGCACACATGGACAAGCTAAAGTCAAGCAGGAAATGAAGTTTTCATTACTTAAAAGTGATTGACTTAAATCTCTCAATCTAAATAATCAATACTAGCATTTCAAGAAAAAATAGAAAAGCTTCATAGAGAAATGAAAGTAAAGCAACTCGATCATGTTTGATTTGAATTCAACTCACTTAAATATGATCATATTGATTGCCCATTTGATGGAGGTGGAGAGGTACTTGATTGTTGCCGTTGAAGCATTTCCTTAATCATTCTTACTTCATTTTCCATTTCATCCATGCGATTCTTGAGTGATTGATTTTCTCTCTGACTTTCACGAAGTTTAGATTGAAGCTCAGCTTTAGAGCCATTAGTTCTCATATCATTAGGTTTCAACCCACCACCATAGCAAACTACATGATCATGACATTGCGGTCCAAAGCACTTTTCAACTAGTTCTATATTAGATAAGGAGGGCTCGGCTTGTGTAACGTCAACAATTTTATCCTTCAAAAAATAATGAAATGAGCAATAGAGAATTGAAGATTTATTAAAGGAAATAGAATATAACAAAATTAAATATGTAAGACATACATATCTGCTAATTGTCTCTTGTTCAACTAGCATGCTACCTTTCTTGCGTGTCTCAAAAAATATAGTTGCTAGGCTTGGTGGTTCACCAATTTTCCCTCCCTTTTAAGAAAAACAAATTTACATAAAAAAATATCATCATACATTACGAATATTAACAAATGTGTAATGTAAAATCTTAATTACCTTTTTCCATATAACTTGTCCAATTGGCTTACTACCCGTACAGTGCGGCATACTTAATTTTGCCCTATTGTTGGAGTTTCGTTTGCTTGCTGCCTATATTTTTATAAGAAAAGTAAACTAAAATTAATAAAATTGTTAATTTTAAGAATAGAATGTAATTGAAACTTAGGGTTAAGTATAAAAAATAAAAGTAAATATAAACACAAGAGAAAGTAAGACATACCAGAAATTTTTCACTTGAAAAATGCTCTTTAACTAGTCATTCCCAATCACCTCGATCAATACCTTCAGGGATAATTTTTAGTGCTTCTTGTATACTCTTACTAGGCTTAATAAATTTGCGATGCAAATCTCCCCTCCACTTATTCCACAAATCTTTCATATGAGCCAAAGTTTCATCACAATAATCCTCTATTTTCTCATGCTCAAATTTGTCCTAAAAGTTATGCACATACTATATATAAGTATATTGAAATGTGAAGACTAGAAAGTAAAGCATACTAATTCATAATAACTAAACAAATTTATTTTCAACTTATAAACAATTTTATATAGCTTACATTTAGCATTACTATACATAATAGACTATAAACTGCATATATAATACTAGATTAAGCTCTCAAGAATTAAGTTTCTATGGTATTCATATAATCAAATTGATATCAAACTGAAAAGTATATATTACCGTCACGGCAGCCCACATATGTTTCTTCTGTTCACCATCGATTTCCTTCCAAGAGTGCACACGTAGGGGACAAATATTACAATCACGCACAATTCTTCCCAAGTGTCTTGAAAATGCTCTATGATTTTTTCCAACAACACGGTTGTTATAGAATTTCACTTTCAACTTTTGTCCACTTTTTAATTTTGCGACTTTCTTGCACTGGTTTTTACCTCGCACCTTTCTCTTCTTTTGAGCACTACTAGTATCTAAAAAATGAGAACATAAATAAAATTATAATACAATTTTTTTTTGCATTCTACTTTGTTTGAAATTTTTGCATATAGAAGTACAACATAATTAAGAAAGTATTATGTAAAAGTTAAGTGGGCGCACCTGCTTCCCTTAATTCTTCCATTGGCTCTAAATTTAAGGGGACGGAGATATCATTTGACTGCATAATAGGGGTATCAACAGGTGGTGTAACATTATTGACAGTATCTAGAAGTGCACTTTGTGATGATGACCCAAAAGAATGGAATGATCTTGAGCCTTGTGCACGCCCTCTACTCAATGCGCCCGGTGATATGAACATATGCTTGTCAGCTCTTGGGGTGAAAGTATAGCCATTTCGTGATTTTGTTGGTTGCATTTCCTTCCTATAGCAAGATTAAAATATGAATAAGAACAAAAGGAAAACAAAAAAAAGTAAAAGAATTGAGAATATTATTCCAGAATGATTTGAAAGCATTTATCAAAACAAACACCTAAAAAAATTCATAACTAAAATTTAGTACATGTATAAAATATCAACCATTGTATTCAATTTTCTTATGCTTTTTGTTTCCTCTTCTTTCTTGTGGAAGTTAAATCAATCATCATTGGTTCCATATCTTTTCTATTCCAGTTGACTTCATCATCCAAATTCTGTGACGTAGACGTAGTAGTGATGGAAATGAATGATTCACATTGTTGATATGCTTCGGCCATACATTGTAGTTCATTAGATTCCTCATCCATCTCTAGAGGCATCTCAAATATATCACGAGGTTGAGTCTTCTGCACAATATGCCAACCTTTATTAATATTGTCAGTTGCATAAAATACTTGTGATGCTTGATTAGCCAATACAAAAGGTTCACTTGTTTTCAATAATCTTTGGGAATTAACACTAATATGCCCATATTCATCTATTTTGACTCCTTTTTCTTTGTTATATATATCCCACCAATTACATCGAAACAACACTACTCGACGACCACCAAGATATTGTAATTCAATGACCTCTGTTAAGACCCCATAATAGTCTCTTCTTTCAGTTTCAGTACCGGTGTCACCAACTACTACCACTCCACTATTTTGTGTCCTTAAACTTTTGTCAATTTCTTCTATACGGAATCTATATCCGTTTACTAGATATCCATTATAACACGTCACATATTTGGTAGGACCACGTGATAAAGAAAGCAAGTCTTCCATAATCAAGTTGTTGTCTTGCTTATGAAGCTGCGCAACCTACAAGATGAATGTGACAATAGAAATACTTAGTACATATATATTGAGACAAATTGAAAAAGTTTTAACGATTAAACTTGTACTTACCTTGATCTTAAACCACTCAATAAAGTTTTTATCAAAAACTTCTAGTGCCCTTCTACTTTGAATTTGTGAGTATTGACTGTATAATGACATAAAGAAAACACTTAGCTTGTGAAGTTCCAAATAAAGAAAAAAGGTTAAAGTATATGAAAAATAATTTCGTACTCTAGAAACGGTTGAACTTCAATACAGTTCTTCAAGACATAAATATGTGCTTGTTCGAACTCGTTTGTATCCAAATCACGTGTAGTACCAGCTCCTATCGCTCTCCCAGGTGGACAAAAGATAGATAAACCTTTATGTGCTTTAATATCTTGACTATCATAATTCCGCTTGTGACGATTAAACTTTGTCTCAATGCCATGAAGATATCTTGAGCAAAAAGTCATACATTCATTAGCAATATAACCTTCTGCAATTGAACCCTCTGGACAAGCTCTATTGCGTATGTATCCTTTTAGAGTATACAAGTATTGTTCTATACAAAACATTGATCTATATTGGTTAGGCCCACCAATCTTAGCCTCATTTGCTAAATGAATCGGTAAATGTAACATGATATCGAAAAATGAAGGAGGAAAAACTCTCTCTAGCTTACAAAGAGTTATAGGAATTTGGGCCTCAATCTGATCCAAATCATCTGATTTTAGTGTCTTAGAATTTACCACGGTGAAAAACGAAGATAACTCAATGAGTGGTTCAAAAACTGCTCTAGGAAGAAGACCACGAATTGCATAAGGAAGTAGGCGCTGCAAAATAACATGACAATCATGACTTTTCAACCCTGAAATTTTATGCTCTTTAAGATTTATACAATGAGATATATTTGACGAGAAGCCATCAGGAACTCTTAGTTGTTTAAAGAAAAGACAAAATATGTGCTTTTCCTTTGGACACAATGTGTAAGAAGCACGAGGAAGTGCTAATTTATCCCCCTTTTTAACTGGATGTAATTCTGACCTTATATTCATTGCTTGTAGATCAAGACGAGATTTTACATTGTCCTTTGTTTTTCCTTTGATATTCATGATTGTACCAAGTATGCTATCAGTTATGTTCTTTCCAATGTGCATTACGTCTAAATTATGGCGCAACAAAAGAGTCTTCCAATATGGTAGTTCAAAGAATATACTCTTTTTATTCCAATTATCACCACGATCACTATGTGATATTTTTTGTCTCTTATTAGCATCTTTGGTTAAGATAATCCCCTCAAGATCTTGCATCTGCGCCAAGTTTTCTTCACCAGTAAATAGTTTTGGTGCACAACCCCTCTCTTTAGTGCCATCAAAAGAGGACTTATCATTCCTCCATTTGTGATTAGTAGGCAAATAGCGTCGGTGACCCATATAACATTGCTTACCACCATTAGTTAACCTAATGGAAAAAGTATTCTTATTGCGGCAAGGGCATGCTAGTTTTCCTTTCGTACTCCATCCGGATAAGTTACCATAAGCCGGAAAATCATTAATGGTCCATAGTAAAGCTGCATGCAATTGAAAATTTTGTCGAATAGATACATCAAATGTTTCAACCCCGACATCCCATAGCTCCTTTAACTCATTTATTAATGGTTGGAGATATATATCAATTGCATCTCCAGGACTCTCAGGTCCGGGAATAAGCATCGATAGAATGAAATTAGATTGTTTCATACACATCCAAGGTGGCAAATTGTATGGAATTAATATTACCGGCCAAATACTATATGGTTTTCTCGAATCTCCAAATGGTTGGAAACCATCACTAGCAAGACCTAGTCTCACATTTCGAGGCTCCAATGCAAATGATTCATGAAGTTCATTAAAAGATTTCCATGCCATTGAATCAGCTGGATGTCGCATCACTCCATCATCAACCCTTTGATCAAAATGCCATCGCATTAAAGATGATGTCTTCTTAGACATAAACAACCTCTGAAGTCTAGGCTTTAGCGGGAAATAGTGTAATGACTTCATAGGTAATCTTTTGCCACTTGCCTTTTGCTTTGTTTCACCGCTATGCTTATCATGCTTCCATCTAGAAGCACCACAAACTTTACACGAGTTAGAATCTACATTCTCCTTCCAATATAGCATACAATTATTGATACATGCATCAATTTTTTTGTAAGAAAGACCAAGATCTTGAATAATCTTCTTTGCCTCATAATATGAATTTGGAAAATTTGTTCCACTCGGTAGAAGTTCTTCTTTCAATAATTGTAACAACATAGTAAATTATGTATTACTCCATCCACCAAGGCTCTTAATATGAACTAATTTGACTAGCAAAGACAATTTTGAGCTCTTGGAACCATCGTATAATGATTGATTAGAGTCTCTTAATAACCTATAAAATTTCTTTGCTTCATCATTTGGTTCTTCTTCTAGCTCATCATTACTCATTGATTTAAAGTTCTCAAAGTTTCTATTGTCATCACTAAATTCAGGATATAAATCCCTTATAATTTCATGCATCTCATTATCACTCTCGTCTTCTTCAATTTCCTCCTCATCATCACTATCTGACTCAGATTGGGGCTCATCCGACCTTTCGCCGTGATGATACCAAAAGGTATAATTTTGAACTATTCCGTATACCTTCATATGTGTCTCAACTAGCTCTCGAGTTCTCGAATATGTGTTATTACATTTTACACATGGACATCGAATTTCGTTATTCTTTCCGGTCCTCTTGAAAGCATAATTCAAAAAACTTTGAACTCCCATTTCATATGTTTCACTAAGCCGATCATCAACAAGCTCCATCCAACGCTTACTAGGTGCCATTTTCTGATAAATGGATAATAATAAGCTAAAAATTTAAAAAATAGAGAGAAAATATAATGAGTAATTACATTCAATGTCAAGAGAATTACATATATATATATATATATATATATATATATATATATATATATATATATATATATATATATATATATATATATATATATATATATATATATATATATATATATATATATATATATATATATATATATATATATATATATATATATATATATATATATATATATATATATATATATATATATATATATATATATATATATATATATATATATTGAACTTCAATTTTCCTAATTTGACAGAACCACAGATAAGCAAATCAAAGAATCACTGAGTATGCTTACAGTAAAAAGCAATGTAGGCCCCTATTTACTGAACAATAGAGTGGCGTGAGGTACAGTTTCTAACTGAAATTCAAGGTAATAACACAATATGCCGATCTACTGCAAGATATCATAACAAAGAAAATCACCATTCACTTAAATCAAAGTTTTATTTACTGAACAATGGAGCACCGTGAGCTACAGTTTCTAACTGAAATTCAAGGGAATAACGCAATATAACGATCTATTGCAAGATATCATAACAAAGAATATCACCATTCACTTAAATCAAAGGTAATCAAACTTTGATGACCAGCTTATTTAGACATTGATAACAAATAATGACAATGTAGCACATGCTATTTCTATCTGCTGCGTGAGTGCTGTCCTGCAAGACAACAATTTGAAGACACATAATGGATATGGGTTGAATAGGAAGCTTAAGCCATTAGGTCCTCGGAATGAAAGCATAACGGCTAAGATGAAAATAAAAGTAGGTGTTCAATCTCAATAGCAGGTTTCAGTTAATAGCGAGTATATACAAAAATACAAACAGGAAAACAGAAGAAAAAAAAACCTAGCTTATGGGAAGTACCATTAGAGGCCCTAAGGGACCTTTTTGGTTTGGAAAACCTCTGATTCCAGACAAGCAAAGTCAGCATCCATTAGAAAAAGATATCCCTCTCAGTGCCTAAGCCAAAATCTAAGGTAAATAGTTTCAAGTTTTCTCTCTCAATAATAAAAGTAAACATCCAATCTAGTGTATTCTAGCACTTCGGTATAAAAAGTAATTTGTCTTTAGTTGAATTGACCTCTGTGGTCTTATTCAAAACTTCCCAATAGACTTTAACCCATTTATGGGTCAGAAGAAAACCACCAACAAGGAACAAACTATTCTTGATCGAAAAAGCCCATAAATTGCCCATTGTGATTGCCCTTCAAGAATTCAGCAATATTTTATAATATGCGAATGAAGAGTATGCGGTATGCAGGCAGCTGATCCACAGGATAGCAAGTATGCAGCATGTGGATTAAAATGCAGGCTCATCACCTATGTGATCAAGCAAAAGACGTGGATGAAAATGCAGGCTCATCACCTATGTGATCAAGCAAAAGCCGAAGAAACAATTAATTAATGGTGCAAATATATATATATATATATATATATATATATATATATATATATATATATATATATATATATATATATATATATATATATATATATATATATATATATATATATATATTGCATGGTGTCTATTAGAAGAAGGGGTGTTGCTGTTCTCTCAACTGCAGTGTAGATTCTAATTAATGGTCTTAATTAGTAACTTTAACAAGATAAGAAAATGCTGATCTTATTAAGGCATTTATGTAATCTTTCACTTTCAAGCCCTTTGGATTATCTCTATCCTCATGTAAATCTACTAATTGTAAGGCATGGTATAAAATATATATATCAGTGTAGTTATTTGCTCTGTAACTCTTTGCGAAAGTGTGTGGTGTGTTTACTATTGTATATTCTTTATTGGCTCATTAATATATATTAAGATATCATGGCAAAAGCAAGATTTATAAGTCCATGCATGAACTTTAGTATTAAAGTTACAATGATTTCAAATTAATTAAGAGATATAAAATGAATAGATATCGTAGTCCCTTTACTCTCTTTTTTTAAGAAAATATAGCATGCTATCGTTTCATTCAAATGATTTTGAACTTAGCAACAGGATGAGACAACTGGACCTCGAAAAAAAAAAAAAAAAACTAAGGACAATACGAATTCCGAAGAGTACAGAGCTTGTGTTGTTTTAAAGACTAGATTATTAAATCCAAATGAGTGATAGTAAAAATAAATTTTATACATTTTTACCTTCAAAAAATATATTGCAAACACTTGGTTCATCCCTAAATCCATGCATTGCAAATCCATCGACCGAGGTGGAGGGAATTATTTTTCTTATAATAAGTAAATAATGACAAGATTCAAAGTGCAACACTCAAGAGTTTAGGATGTCGAATTCCAACACAAAAGTTTGAGAAGCAAATGAAACTCAAAAGTTCAGGGACTAGTTGTGCAATTCACCCAAAGACTAACATAGCTTTACACCAACTCAAGATATTGTCGCCATACCAACTCAGGAATATGACCATCACACCAAAACATAAGCTTGTGTTGGAATGTTTACAATGGTCAAAACTTTTAATTCTAGTGAAATTACCATACAAAATATACATGAAGAGAATGATGTTGTGCCTGTGGGATACAACCATTTGGCCTACACCAAAAACCAGGGCCAATTTGTATGCAAATAAAGAGAATAAAAAAGTGTAAAGAAACACATAAAATAAATGGCAAAGTTGCCTGAAGAAGGTGAAGGGATTTGGCTAAGCAATGAATTAATTCAAATTTGACTATTCTTAGATTTTAATTGTAACTATTAAATTTCGGTTTTACACATAAACATAAAGCTTAACCATGAGTTTGACTTTTGTTAAATGTGAAGGAGAAGGAATACAAAGCAGAGGCATTCGATGAGAAGAACAAGGAGAAGGCACAATTAATCAACAAGTTAATGGAGGTGACATATTTGTTACTTATTTTAGGCTAAAAGCAATTTACAACCTAGATATAGTGCATTGTGTATACATAAACCTAAAATAAAATAAAAGAAATGCTAAGCCTACAACAAAATAAGGGGGTTTAATCCTAGAACCCTTTGTCCATGGATGCCTGCAATTTACTAACTCTTTTTTAGCTTTCAATACAATAAAAAGAAGAAAGAAAAGGCTAGTGGAGAAAAATTAGCCTTTGCATGAGGGTGTTGTAGGATTACTACCTAGATATAGTTATATGAAGAGCATTTTCAATCTAGAAAAACTGAAAATAGGGTTTAACCCTGTTTCATCAAAAAAAAAAAAAAAAAAATCTGGAAAAACTGAGATACATGAAGTTATTTCGAGTATAAATATATGGATTCTTACTTGTTTATTTGAGAGTGAAAGACCCAGGATGAAAAAGCTGGAAGAGGCGACGGCGACGGGCTGTGGGTATGGGCGCGACGAACTGTGGGCTAACAAGGGGCGCGGCACAGAGAGGGAGACGTAGAGGCGACGGGCTGCAAGGCCTTCAGGCTGTGGGAGTGCTCGTGGACGGGCGACGAGCTGTAGGGGCTTCATTCCGTCGGAGGGCTCACGGAGGGGCGATGGGATGCAGGAGCTTTATGCTGTTAGAGGGCTTGCGGAGAGGCGACGGGCTGCAGGCGCTTCAGGCTGTCGAAGGGCGTGTAGAGGGGCAACGAGTTGCAGAGGCTTCAGGTTGGATGCAGGGGAATCATGGTCTTGTGGGTTGTAGGGTGAAGGCTGGGATTTTGAAGTAGGAAAATAGGGAGAAGAAGAAAATGGGGAAGAAGCACAGGGTTTGGGAGAGTGGGGAAGTGGGGAAATGGGAAAAAGACACAGGTTTTGAGAGAGTGAATGGAAAATTGGGGAAGAGATTGGCTGGTTTGGGTGCTGGCGTGAGGAGGGAGGAGGGAGAGAGAGAGAGAGAGAGATGGGAAGGGTTGCGTGCAATAGTGCACAAAATTTTTCGCGGTAAGCAAAAAAAAATGAAAAGGCGCCAAATCTACACCAATAACGACGGGTGAAAATTTACCTAACACGACCAAAAAAATTTTGGTCGGTAAAGATTTAGTAAATTCGTGGGTAATTCCTATAGGTACATTTATAACGACCAAAATTGACTCCTTTCGTTAAAAATTGGACGTTAAAAAGATTAATTCTTGTAGTGGAACGCGCACGCCAAATTTCAACCCGATCGGATTCCGGATCTGTGCTTTCCAGGTGGGTTGTTTAGCACCACTTTTTACGACTTACTCACTAGGGCTATTAGAGTGATCCCCGTCACACTGTATATTATCGCACCACCCCATTGTAGATCATGCATGAATAAATTATTCCGGTTATCTCTTTGCCTATCTATGCGAGTCTAGTACTTCATGATTATGTATTGAGGACATGTGTTGTTGGTTAGCAGTTATGATATGCTGGTTTATTCCTATGTGCAGATGATACTTGATGCTTTTCATTCCCTATTATTCAAGAACAATTGCATGCTTGTATGGACATCTAGATATGCCACCTTTTATCGCTACACTATCATATTGGAGCTTAACTTAGGAGAAAACATGCTTGCTTCTTTCTTCTCCTTTTACATAGACATGGGTTTCATATTGCTCGGGTTGCGAGCATGGGTATGGTATAGTGTAGTTGGGATTGTGGGGTCTGGGGTGGTTGTACCAGATTGTGGGCTTATGGGGTATTGCGGCAACCGCGGATATAAGGCGGTTGACCGTGTGTTGATTTTAGCATCTGATTGGGGATCGGGGTTTTATTAGTGGAGGAAGTTTCCCACTTTGAGCATAGTCGTGACTCGTGACTAAGCCCTGCTGGATTGAGATACTTTTCGTTGATTACTTCCTCGTGCGGGTAGCTCCCCTCGAGTGCCACTCCGGAGTGTGAGGCATGACCGGGTAGGTGCCGGTTTGTTACTGGATTCTTGTGTTCGATATTACATCGACGATATGCGTTGGCTGGCATACCCAATGATGACAGCAGAGCAGGCAGTACCGGATTTTTATCGGTCCATGGATTGGGTTTATTTTGGCAGATATTGTTTACTGGTGCATGCATGCAGTCATTTTATTCGGTACTGCATTAGAGGCATAGTAGTGGTAGTTTTCCTTATCAGCAGTCTATTTAGCTTACCATTTTACTTTCCTTTTTACCTCTGGTAGACTTAGTGGGTACGTCGGAGTTTGAGGATTTACCCACTGGGGGCTACTAGTTTTTCTAGTGGTTCTCACTCCTATGGTTGTTTTCTTTTTTGTCCCCTTTGTTTTGCAGAGTCTTCTGCGGGAGCTGCTGGGCCTTCAGCGGTTGATCGAGGTTAAGGGATTGCTGAGTAGATAGATCTTCTGCCTGATAGTGAGTATGTAGCTAGACTTTGGTGTACCCCTTTTTCTCATACTGATATACTTTTATCTTTGGGACTGATTTTAGCCAGCTAGCTGTATTATTTTGGTGAGCTGGGAGAGATTATTGTATTTATTATAGTTGTATTCCACTTTCAGTTTTAGTTTCAGTCTGAGATGTTATAGTTTTTAGTTCAGCTCTGTACTTGTGCTATTTTATTTGCTTATCTTATATCTGTGCAGGTTTTAGCCCTTCGTGTACTCGAAAAATTTCGTGTGCACGCGGATCTGTAGACGAGCCCGGATTCTGGTTTACCCCCGGGGCGTGACAATCCGGGTCGAGATAAAATTCCTAAAGAGAAAGATTTTGCAATCAATTTTTTAATATCACAACCAATAACGAAGTTAGTCCACCATTTCATAAATTCTTTTCCTAGCACTAAATATATATATAGCAATTTAATTGTTATATATGTCTATTTCAATTTTGTTATTACTTAGCATAATATCTGTAATTCTTTTTGATAGTGGAGTTATATGGGAAGATAGCACTAAAGGGTCGGATTCGCCTTCTATTAGTGGACAAATCCTCCGTAACTTCTTATTTGGAGGCCCGACCCGCGATGAGATTTGTGTCGTGAAAACGACAGTAAAGTAGTTAAAGTGTGTTATATATATATATATATATATATATATATATATATATATATATATATATATATATATATATATATATATATATATATATATATATATATATATATATATCTGTGTGTGTGTGTGTGTTTTAACATAATTCCTTTTTGTTTTCTAATATATGTGATAGATGTATATTTTTATATTCTTAATACGATGGATTTGAAGGGTGTACAGAAAATTAGCTATCCTGCTCTTTTTTGTCAAACTGAAGTTTCGGTGAGTTTGATATTTGTTTCACTACTAGATTACTTTTTCAAAGTTATATTTATGTACATATCACTTTAATGAAACCAAGAATTATACGAGTCATATTAAGATCAAATATAGCTATTTTGTATATATATGACAACACATATGAGAATTTAGAATGTATAGGGCAACATAATTTTGTTTTCTCATACCGTGACTTCAAAGTCAGATCCAAAGTATATTGCACAAATAGAATGCTGAAACAGAAAAGTCTCTGAACTATCAAAAAACAGTAGTCAATCAATATTTAATCTCTATTATATGACCTTGTGTTTTTTTACTTATATTGGATTATCCACCATAATTTCATAATTTCAAACCTCTTATCGTGATAACCATTTAAAAAAACCAAGATTCTAAGAAATTGATTATTATATTGATGTTGTAACTATATTCCCTTTTATATCCAGATGCACATACTTAATAGGATTGCAAGAATAAGGCCGGACGAGCCAAACACAGCTGAATTCATCCAGAATGTCGCCTGCGATTCGTCATCCATACGACACTTCTTGGAAATAATAACTCCGGAAAGTGTCAGGTATAATCGATTTATATTTATTCCTATAAATAGTAATTGCCATTAGCATTTGCTTGTAATTGATTTGAAGGAATCCCGTTTTGATAGTTGGAATTTCTTGTGGAGTTATCGTGTGGCAAAGGATGTGGCAAACCTATTGGTATGTATATTACTTTTGTACTTATTACATTGATATATGCCTAGAAGATTAACTTAACTATTTCTCTCATTGCAGGCGAAGTGGTTTGCATCCTACTTTGATTATATCTTTCAACAACGCATCGTCGCCCCCAATGTCATATGACAGCTAGATTGTCAGCAACAGGGTTCGACTGAGGTTGACTGTGGCATGTACACATGCCTATTTGCCGAAAGAATTGTAAGAGGCGGCTCTCCTGACCTTTTGTTTTATGAAAAAGATCCCCAGTGCTTCCGGGCGCACATGGTGAGCCAAATCTTACGAGATCCCTTTTGCGTGACCTCTAGTTCGATGCTCGCATCTATTACCTAAAGATAAGGATGTACAATAATTACTTTGGTTTCGGCACAAGAAAATGTACCGGAACACATAAAACTCTGGTACGAAACATTGTACCGTAAAACCCGACAGTTTCTATCTGGCAACCTATCCAAAAGTGTAAATGTGTTCTGGTACTAAAAAATGTACCGGAACATATAAAACTCTGGTACGAAACATTGTACCGCAAAACTCGAGAGCTTCTATCTGGCAACCTAGCCAAAAGTGTAAATGTGTTCCAGAAAATCCTTGATCTTATAGGAACACATAAAATTTCGATACGAAATATTGTACCATAAAACCCGAGAGCTTCTATCTGGCAACCTAGCCAAAAGTGTAAATGTGTTCCGGTACAAAAAATGGACCGAAAAACATAAAATTTCGGTAAAAAAAAATTATACCGCACAAAATTTGTACCAAAAATATATTTATTTGAATTAAATAATTATTAATTATTAATTAAAAATAATTAAAAATATATTTATTTGAATTAAATAATTTATGAAATATGTGCCAAATTTTAAAATCTTGAAATTTTAATAAATTTTAATAATTCAAAATTTTCTGTATTCAAAATTTTAAAGTTATAAAATATAAAAAATCTCTAAAGTTATAAATTTATAAATGTGAACAATTATAATTTTAATTGTTTAAAAAATTTACAAAGTGAGAGCAAAAATTTATATTTTTATAATTGTAGAAATGTTTAAAAATTTATTAGAAATTCGTATAACTTTTTAAATTTGAATATTTATAAATATTTGTAAAAATTTCTAAGTAAAAATTTTATTAGAATGTAAAATTTAAAAGTTTAAATTTTTTAAATTGAAGGAAATAAATTTTATAAATTTAAATATTTTAAAATGTACAAGTTTTTAATTTTTAAAAAATAATGTGCATTATATGTGGTTCACCATTTTAAAAAGAAAGAGAATGAAATGAGGGGATACACCATGTACCGGTACACCATCCTGGGGAATTTGGAAAAAAGAGAGAGAATGAAATAAGGGGATACACCATGTACTGGTACACCATGTACCGTACACCATCCTGGGGAATTTGGAAAAAAGAGAGAGAATGAAATGAGGGGATATACCATGTACCGGTGCACCATGTACCGGTACACCATCCTGAGGAATTCGAAAAAAAAAAAAAAGAGAATGAAATGAGGGGATTGAAAAGGAAAAGGGTACCTATACACTCTTATTAGGGGATTGAAAGATGCACAGAGCTCGTCGTCGACGGAGGGAGCCGTGGACTGATCGGGAGCGTCGCCCTCGCGAAGGCGTCGTAGATACTCGAAGCGACGGAGAGAGAGAGAGAGAGAGGGGGGGGGGGGGTGTAAGAACTTGAATTTTGAAAATAAATAATAAATGAAAATGATTGAAGTCCAGTTGAATTGGGATCATGAAATGCACGAATAGCCAAAATGCCCCTTTTCTGCAGTGTAAATTGCACAATTAATGGGCCAGAAATATCACCTTTCAATCCGAGCCTGATCTCGAAGATCCGAGACCACGAGTGCGACCGTCTCGTCGAACTGAGTGAAAACCATATTGAACTTGATCAGATCTGACGGTCGGATCTCCTAGAAATCGGCGTTGAAGCCGGCGGGACCCGCGACTTAAGTCGCGGGTACAAGTGAACAGTAAACCCTATTTTAGAGTCCCCTTCGCGCCAACGTTGGCCAATCTACTATCTGGACTCCTAATATAGTAATTCGAGTAGTCAATTCTAGCTATTTTCGATGTTCTGAACGCAATGGCGCAGTCGAAAATTCTGTTTGACGACTCTGGAATCTCGAAAAGCGCGAAAACTGTATTTTGACACAGTTATTATGGACCGAGATTTTATCCGGGCAGTTTCACGAAAATCAGAGATCGCTACCTGATAGGTCTCGTCGAGCCGGACGTCATGGCGCAGTCCATTTTTCGTTTCGACGACCAGAATGCCTCGAAAAGCGTGAAATATAGCAAAAATACAGTTTTTTTTGCATACAAATCCCTATGAAACCTGCCTCGTAAAGCGTGCCACTGCATGAGGAGGGACTTGAGTGTGAGACTTAAGTACTGTGAAGGACTGTACTGCAAATACCAAGTGTGGAGGGGTGTTATTGCAATTATGCAAGGTGACCTCGCATATATATATATGTACATGTGGGGTTTTGGAAAGAAAACCCTAGATCCCCCGAGCCCTCAGCCCTAGCCGCACCTGCAACAAACCTCCTCCCCTCTGCCTCACCTCCCGGAACCTCCCCGCACCGGCCGCCGCCCCCCAGCCGCCGGAGAAGAGGGGATCAAGATACCTCCTCCTCTCGGGTTGGAGAAGGTGAGATCCACGCAGGAGCTCCAGAGGGTCCCAACCTTCTCTGGAGTGACCATCGACGTAGCAGAAGACGAGTGGAGGTGACCCCGCGCCGCGCCGCCGCCGAGCGCCGCCGCAGGAGCGACCTTCTCCTTCCATTGCTCCGGCAAGGTAAGTTCTTGCAACTTTCTTTGTCTCTCGGGGTTTTGGGCACGACCACTACACTCCTGACATCGAGGCCACCCTTCGGGTGAAGACCCCGCTGCAGCCGCCGTCCCGATCGCCGGCGGGAGCAACCCAGCCGGATTATCGTTCTCGTGACCGATCCCCAGCGCCACCGCCATCCGACCGGCAAACCGGAGATCATCACCGTTGAATCTTCTCCCCTGAACGACTGCAACATCTCCTCAAGAGCGGAGGGTGATCGGACGAAGATCGGGCCCGCGCGGAGAAGCCCTAGAACCCGGTTTCTTCAAGCTCGGCCGACCTCGGCCGTCCGGCGCCGCCGCGGCCTCCCGACGCCGGCCACCGCTGCACCAAGCTTCGTGGCGTGGAAACGAAGCCTCTGGTACAACTTGCTCCGGCCCGGAACCGCCGCGCCGGATTCCGCCATTAGAGGCCATTGGAGCTTCCCCGAGCTCGGCCGCCGCGCCTCGCCGTCGCCCCCGGACGTCGGGAAACGGTGCAGGTAAGTCCAGCACCTCATTTTAAGATGATTCATAGCCTTGCATGGGGGTCTTGACGTCGGGACTTTTGACCTACAGGACTGCACCCGAGCTCGGTTCAACTCTCCTCTCCGGCCATCGCCGGCGCTTCGGGCTCCGGCCACCCGTGCAGGTAGGCCTTAAATGCCATTTATAAGAGTCCCATGATTTTTGTTTGGATCAAAAGGACCTCTGTTTCATGGATCCAAATCTTGCACCCGAGCTAAGCTTTTCGGGCTTATCTCCGGCCGCCGCCGCCTCCGGCCGCCGGGGCTCGACCCACTTGGACCGAACAGCTTCTGAAACCTGTCCTAACATGATGCTCACCCTCGCTGCAGGTCTGAGCCTGGTTTGATCCCAACTTGCCCAAGCCGAGCCTTGCTCATTTTGGTGGTTGCTTCACCTTGCTCCGGCGACTCTCCGGCCGGCCTCCGACGCGCGAAAGGTGAGCCCCACTGTCCCTAGACCATGTTGATCACCATGCTCTAGCTAACTTGCTGTAAGATAAACTAAAAGTAATGTTTTAGCAAAGTAGTGAATTGGACCTTTAAAGATCATGGGCCAATCTTGACCTCGGGATCCGTGTAAGTCCAATTTTGTGAGCACGGCGTTCGTCTCGTCGTAACGAACGCACTGAAATTTACGGATTTACTTTTGGACTCCCGGATTTTAAGAACGAGCCGAAACGGGCAATTAAATTAATGTTGTTATGCAAATTTAAGAACATATTGGACTAAAATGTAAGTTGGACATATTAGCTGCCTTTAGATAGTGTTTTTAAATCTACTAGGCATCTGGTTAGGGTTCCGTAGGTCCTCGTTGACCGGGAATCGGATTTTGATCGATAAATCGGCGATATTCTCCCGTTTAAGCCTTTCGTTGCTGTCGGATCGTCGGGAAGGATTTGTGTGAGTCTATTACTGACCAGATCTCATTATTCAGGGCCCAGTTGCTCAGCACCAGCCTCCCAGTAGCTGTGCGGGAGTTCGTGGATCTGCCTTCATCCGGGTGGGTTAGCTTCGGTCGGGCTTGATCTATTCGGCCCTCTGGTTGCTTTAGTCCAGTCGGACACCCTTTTTTTTGATCAGCCTGCGAATTATACCGATACGACCTATGATGACTGAATATATATCACATGATCCCCTGATAGACATTGATTCTTTTAGACTCATCATATATACCTGCTGATTTTATCTAGATGAGCCTTGATGATTGTATTGACATGCCCTATGATTAGTCCTGATAGATCTTGATCTACGTGAGACATATCTTACGTACCTGTTTATCAGTTTTTATATTTCTGATAGACCTTGATCTTCATGAGACATACCATATACATATCTGTTCATCAGCTTTTTCAGTATATAGATCTACATGATTTGATGACACTTGTTGATTCCTGTCAGCCGATTATTATCTACATGATCCCTGATTACTCCTGACTGATCCTGATTGATTGATATATATAGATTTGCATGATTAGATGACACCTGTTGATTCCTGTCATTGAGATGTTATTCGAGATATTATTGATATGCATGATTGATTGATCCTGATTGATAGACACTACTCGATATGCATTGATTGATTGATTCCGATGGATAGATATAGACAGATGGTTCCCTGTTGGGATCTCGGCATGTTGCCGACTACCCGGTCACTAGACCGTGAGATTGATCATTATGATTTGCCATGCACTGCTGTACTTCACGAACATGGCCGGGGTAGCTCCCCGTGGAGATTGTTCTTTACCGGTAAAGTGGTCTGATGATAGACCCGTGAGCCCTCGACAAGGTTATGCCAGCCGAAAAAGGTGCCGAACAGTGGCATTGCCTGAGGTCCTGCGAGACCAATATGGCGCATGATTGGATACTTGGTTTTCTACCTTTGACGCATTACTTTTACTCGTACTGCTGCTCAGTTGTTTCCAACACTATTATCTGTAGACATGCTTGTATCACTTGTAGTTCTTATACATGATCCTGGTAGTTGACTTTTGATTTCAAGCATGCATGCCCTACAGTTTTCATGATAGTTATTTCTGAGATACCCTGATTGTTCAGCATTCTTACCTGCAGTTTTATTTCTGATTATTAGTAGACATCTATATTTCCAGCTTTTCCTACAGATCTTTACTATCCGCAGATTTTAGTACCCAGTAGGTACGATTAGCTGATCCTCGGCTCGTCGTGCCCACTGGGATACACTCCGGTGTATCTCACACCCTCGGGTGACTGTTGTAGGTCCGTCGGGTGATGAGATGTCGGGACGATCCAGTGAGCCGATTACGATAGAGCTGTCCCCATGAGCATTATATATCGATGACTCCTGCAGATATTTACTTTCCGCATTTCATTCCAGTTTATCTTGATTTAGACATTTAAAACTGATGATGTAATAACTTAATTTTGATTATTCCTGTTGAGTAGATTAGTGGTTGTACTGAGATATCTGTCGCTGATTACTAGCCTAGCCGTGCATATATAGGGGAGTCCCTGTTCGCGGAATAGAGAGTTCCCTATATGTGTGGCGGTCTGTTACGCCTGTTTTGCAAACTCTGATAAAAAAAAAAAAAAAAAAAAAAAGTTTCAGACCTGATTTTTAAACTCGGGGCGTGACAGGGGGGGGCGAGTGGATTTAAGTATGTACAGAGCTCGTCATCGACGGAGGGGACCGTGGCCTGATCGGGGGCGTCGCCCTCGCAAAGGCGTCGTAAATCCTCGAAGCGAGAGCGAGAGAGAGAGAGAGAGAGAGAGAGAGAGAGAGAGAGAGAGAAAGGGAGCGGAAGGAGAGAGAGAGGGATTAGGAATGTGATCGGGAGAGAAGGGAGAAAAGGGATGGAAAGGGTGTGGAAAAAAAATTGATGAGTGACAGTATCATTTTTTTTTTAAAATAAAAAATTTGGAATAATTTGAATTGTTGATTCCCGGGGTGTATGATATACACGCCTTCTAAGGGGTGTACACTTAGCTTTTTCCTATAAAAATAGAGTCATACTTCTATACTTTTTTTTTTTAGTTACCGTCCATCCATGCCTGTTCAACGCCTCAGATTTGATTATTTTTAAGTTGTCACCTGCAATAGCAAGTCACTTTGAGGGAGGTACCGGTTATCAGGTACCCCAAAACAAGATTATTTTGGTCTTTTGCATCAAGGGTAATTAAGTAATTTTATCTCTATTTTGAGAATTTTTATTTTTGTAAATATTATAAATTTAAAAATTTGAATTCAGTGAGAGTTTTTATTTTTAGAAAGATTATAAATTTTAAATATTCCAATTTAGTTATCATCTTAAATAGTAATATTTTAATTATTTTTATTTAATATAATGTAAATAATTTTAATTTTAGAAAATTATTTTTAAAAATTAGAATTTAGGAAACTATTAATTTTTATAATCAATTTTTATTGTCAATTTATATTTTAAATTATAATATATGATCTCATTATTTTAAAAGATCAAATTTTACTATTTAAATTTGATTTAACATAGTCCGTACAATTCTATTCTAAAAATAAATTTGAATTATATCATATATTTCTATTAAATCAAATATTTAAGCACACTGAAATTTTTTAAAATTATAATACAAAATTAATGTTTAAATGAAAGAAACTTTAAATTTTTTTAAACAAATTAAACTCTTTAAATTAATGCCTACTTTGTAATTTCTAAAATTTTTAAATTAAACTTTTAAAATTAATGTCTAAATTGTAATTCTAAATCTCTTTGAATTAAACTCTTTAAATTAATGCGTAAATTGTAATTCTAAAATTTTTTAAATTAAACTCTTTAAATTAATGCCTAAATTGTTATTCTAAAACTCTTTAAATTAAACTTTTTAAATTAATGGCTAAATTGTAATTCTAAAACTCTTTAAAATAATGTCTAAATTGTAATTCTAAATTTTTTTAATTTAAACTCTTTAAATTAATGCCTAAATTTTAATTCTAAATTTTTTTTAAATTTAAACTCTTTAAATTAATACCTAAATTGTCATTCTAAAACTTTTTAAATTAAACTTTTTAAATTAATACCTAAATTTTAATTATAATATTTTTAAATTAATGCCTAAATTGTAATTTTAAATTTTTTTAATTTAAACTCTTTAAATTAATGCACAAATTGTAATTTTTAAATTCTTTAAATTAAACTCTTTAAATTAATGTCTAAATTGTAATTCTAAAATTTTTTTAATTAAACTTTTTAAATTAATGCATAAATTGTCATTCTAAAGCTCTTTAAATTAAACTCTTTAAATTAATCCCTAAATTGTAATTCTAAAACTCCTTAAATTAATGTCTAAATTGTAATTCTAAATTTTTTTAATTTAAACTCTTTAAATTAATGCCTAAATTTTAATTTTAATTTTTTTTTTAAATTTAAACTCTTTAAATTAATGCATAAATTATAATTCTAAAATTTTTCAAATTAATATCTAAATTGTAATTCTAATTTTTTTTAAATTAAACTTTTTAAATTAATGACTAAATTGTAATTCTAAATCTCTTTAAATTAATGGCTAAATTGTAATTTTAAATTTTTTTAAATTAAACTCTTTAAATTAATTTCTAAATTATAATTCTAAATTTTTTTAAATTAATGACTAAATTAGTATAAGTTATTTTAATTAATATATATATATATATATATATATATATATATATATATATATATATATATATATATATATATATATATATATATATATATATATATATATATATATATATAGGGTATGGCTACTATACTCTTATGAGTATAAACCTCTTTATACTCATAACTTTTTTATACTTGGATGAAGGAATGTGCGGTTAGGATGATATGGTTTTCTTAGGGTTTATTAGGTTGTTGGAGAAATAGTATAAATTCTAAGGACTACTATAATCCTAACGGCACATTGCTTCATCCAAAGAATAAAAACTTATGAGTACAAAAGGATTTTACTCATAAAAGTATAGTAGCCGGATCATATATATATATATATATATATATATATATATATATATATATATATATATATAGAGAGAGAGAGAGAGAGAGAGAGAGAGAGAAGTGCTAGGTGTACACCCCCAAATGGGGTGTACATCCTACACCCACCCATCCTAGGGTGGGTATTCATCCACTCGTCACTCGATGTGACGAGTGGAATTCACGAGTGGAATTCACCCGGTGCCCTTATTTTGTGATGTTTAATTACGAAAATGCTCTTTTTATAAAGTTAACTGTTAACCTGATTATAAGTGAAATTACTTTTTTATCCTTTGTCGATCAACGGTTAAGAATATTTTTATTGTTTATTAAAGAAAGTATCATAGTATTTCTCATAAAAATATATGCTTTTAGCTTGATATTATATACAATATTAAATAAAATTGTTTATCATCCTTTTTTTATCACACATATTATAATTTAAGCAATATATTTTTGAATAATGTAAATTTTATATATTTGAAGTCTTTAAACGAATTTTTTTTTTTTTATGGTAGTTGCATCACATAAAATATATTTCAAATCAATCCTATAGCTCTATGTAGAACGATATAGTAATAAAATACTACTTTTGTAGTATATGTCCTTAATACTACTTTTGCGGTATATGTTCTAAAAGGAAAAAGCTAAGTGTACACTCGTTCTGGGGTGTATATTTTACATCTCCATTCATTTAAGAATGAGATGTGATGAGGGGTCACGAAAGTGACCCCTAAAAAATATCTCCATCCTTAAATGAGTGGAGGAATCGAATGTAAACCCCTTTTAGGTGTACATATAGCATTCCTCGTTCTAAAAAGTAATGAACTTTAATTTATTTTTTTTTATATAAAATTTAGCATATTTTTACTTTGTGACCCTATGTTTTAGAAAGTTGCTCTTAATAATTCTAACTTTTATTTTTATTTTATCATAATTATTAAATAAATTAATAAAATAATATTTTTTATAAATTACAAGATGGTGAAGTAAAATTATAGGATAGTAAAATCCTAGTGTGTACAAGCTGTATAGTTAACAAAAAACCATCACCTTAATACTTTATTTAACAGTAGGTGCTTACAAGGAAGAAAAAATAAAATTACATAATAGCTAAATGTAATCTTTTTGAAGCTCCGTGCATTTAATAAAAATGTATTGCACCGAAGGAAGGCAAATTAAAGTTTGCACTTAAATTTTTTTATTATTGTACTTGTGTGTAACGTGAAAGGTTTTTATTAGATGTTAATACAGAAAAAAAACATAAAGATAGAATATTAATCTATCTATCAAACTTTTAATTTTTATGTCATTCACTTTCTGGTATTAAATAGTAAACCTTAAAAAACTCCAGTTCTATAATTATACAAATAAATAACGAAAGAAAAATAATTTATATCTGAATTCTAATTTATTCGAAAGTATATATCAATCTAAACTTAACATTTAGTGGAACAAATAAACCTGATGGCGTAAATCTCATATATCACATTAGATGTTTATTTATTTATAAAAAAAAAAATCTGTAAATATCTGGTTTTTTACTTTCTCCTTAATTGGTTTTTCACTTTCTCCTTAATTGACTTTCAAATATAAATAATTCATCTCTTAAAATTTCAAGTTGATACATATAGCCTCCTTCCGTTATAGTTTTGTCACTATTCTATCTATTTTTTTTATAATTTATACCGAAAAATCTTAAAAATGATATAAATATATTAAAAATTTATTTTTTCCCTTATAGAATAAATATGGGTAATTTAGTTATTTCACCTTCTCCATTAATATTATAATTTTTAAAAATATTTCTAAAATTTTAAAAGAGCAAAATATAAATTTTATATAAAAAAAAAAGAAAACAGATGTTTACTGTTTTTTGTATTTTAGGGGTTGTTTAGCCTAACTCTTGAAAAGTGATTTTGAGTCCAAAATTAATTTTCGGGTCAATAGAATGTTTGACAACTAAGTTTTCAAAATTTGATTTTGATTTTTAAAATCAGTTATCTAATTTTCGAGGTCCAAAATCAGAAGCAGTCAAAACCTGCTTCTTGAAAACTGATTCTGATTTTGGATTCAAATTTTAAATTTTATTTTAATTTTAGATTTAAAATTTAATATTAAATTTAACTTTTAATTTTAAATTTGATTTTTAAATTTTTAATTTTAACTTTTAAATTTTAAAATTTAAATTTTAAATTTTGCTATTTAATTTAAATTTTAAATTTTAAATTTCAAATCTTAAATTTTATAATTTTAAATTTTAAATTTCAAATTTATGAATAAATTTCAAATTTAATTATTAAATTTAATTATTAAATTTAAATTTTGAATTTTAAATTCAAATTTAGATTTTAAATTTGAAATTTAAAATTTTATTTTAATTTAAAAATTTAAAATTTAAATTTTTAAATTTCAAATTTATATTTTAAATTAAAATATCAAAATTTAAATTATTTTTTTAAATTTAAATTTAAATTGAAAATTTAAATTATTTTAAAATAAAATTTAGAAAAAAAATTTATTATTTACAAATTAAAAAAATTTTGAACCAAACCGTTTTAAAAAATCACATCAGAAAAATTACTTTTTATTTAAACTCAGCGAAACGCTCTACGATTTTTTACCATAATTAATTTTTCGAACCAAAATCAATTCCATAGAAATTACTTTTTTAAAATTTAAATCAAACCCCTAACTATTTAGCCTGAAAATTTTGGTGGTGTATGAGGCGTGTATGAGCAGGTGGGATACACCAGGTGCAGCCAACAATTTCGGACGCTGGCGTCTGGTGTGGATGGACTTGCTTCGCTGACTCGCGATCGCAACTGCTAGGCGGATATTTTTGCGTGAACCCGGTGCATTTTTGCTTGTGGTGTACTGCGCATAGCAAACAATCTACCAATTCAGATACGCGCAATGCTACCTCTACAACCATTTTTGGATGTAGATCTTACATTTTATCCATTCAAAAATAAAATATAATTTACTGGTCACTTCGAAATGACTAATAAAATTCATCTCATTATTAAATGGGTAAAATATAAGATATATACCCATTTTGAAGTGTACATCTAGTATTTTTCTTTAGATATTTCAAATTTAGATAAATTGCGCCACTACTCTTGAGATTTCGTCTAACTTTATTTTGATGCTCAAACTCTATAGCTTAATATTTAAAATTCTAAAATTTTTTAAAATATTTTATTTTAATCTGCATGCATACTTAGGAAAATGCTACTTGTACACCCCATTTGGGGGTGTACATCGCACACCCCACCCATCCAATGGGTGGGGTATGGTGAGAGGTCACTTCACAATTTGTGAAGTGACCCCCCACCCTTAGATGGGTGGGTGTAAGATGTACACCCCCTTTGGGGGTGTACATGTAGCGTTGCTCGCATACTTAATATTAGAGTACAAGCTATGCACTTATCAGTTTATTGTTGATATATTGAAGCTATAATCTTAATAGTTTATAAAAATTAGATTATTTAATTAAATATATAAGACAATAAAATGATTGACAGATTCATAGAAGCATAAAAATAAATAAAAGCATGAATATTTAAAAATAAAATGCTATATTCACTTATGTTTTATTTTTAGCATATCGTTATATTCATGTATTACACAAATAAATATTCAAATGAATTAAAAACAGTTACCAATTCTTACTGTTAGGTAAGGATACAAATAAAATATTTTTTCTAATTTATGCATTAATATGAAATAATTTTGAAAGTTTAGGATCTAATTAAACTAAATTTAGTACACATTAGATCATATGCAAATAAAATTATTAAATTTTGTGAGTATAGTGATGAAGTTTGATTTACCCTTATATGAATTTTTATATGTATTTTATCAATGCCAAAAAAAAAAAATCTGGCTATTTTTTAATGAATTTTAAAGGAAATAAAAAGTAGGACTTTAAGTTCACATGGTGAACAGATGCGCACTGGGTTCAGGGTTGCTTTTTTTTTCTGCGTAGTACAGAGCACCATGCAGAAAAGTACAGTGGGGCGCATCTGTCGGCATCTGTTGCTGCAATCCAGGCTGCTTCCGTTACCCTTATTGTCATCATTTTTTTTTTTTTTTTTTTTTTTTTTTTTTTTTTTTTTTTTTTTTTTTTTTTTTTTTTTTTGGATCGGTTGAATAACAAATCTACTGATTTTATATTTTTGTAAAAATAAGTTTTTTAAAAATTTATTTTTTTACCGATTTCATATTAATTTTTAATTAACATTTTTTTTTTTTTTTTTTCCTTTCTCTTTCTCTCTCTCTCTCTCTCGTCTTCCTTCCTTTTTCTCGGCTCTATTTTTTTTTGTCATTCTCCTTTCCCTTCCCCTCCCTCCTCCTTTTACTTCACCGCTCCCGCATTGACACCAGACTCCTCCTCACTTTCTCGTCCACACCTTTGTTAATGTCGGCGACAATAATGTGGTCTCAAATACAACACATTATGAAGGTGAGACTCCAGCAAAAGATGTGATCATAGACGACAATGGTGGCGATGGTGCTGTAGCATTTGAAGATGATGGAAGAGCGAGTATATCGGGATGGGGATGGCGTCTACGAAGCTTACAGTAATTAATAGAGGTAGAGGGCGAGGGAGGGAGCATCATAGCTAAAGAGGCGGCAAAGAATAAAAAAAATAAAAATAAATAAAGGAATGAAATAAAAAACTAAGCTATACCACCAATATATCAATATTTAGCTTACTAATTATATTGAATAGTAGAACATGATCACAATAATTAAAAAAATTGATTAAAAATTATAGAAAATTAAATTTTGAGCACCAAAGTGTCCTACATTTTTTAAAGTGTGGAAACTCTTCGCTCTCCGGTCTTAATTATCTTTCTGCATTATAATTTATATAGATTATTATCCTATATACTTTATCACCATTCCAAATAAATTCAAAAAAATTAAAAAATTAGCAAATTAGTCTATTAAATTTTACTAAAGTAAATTGATATATTACTTTGTTGCACATCTCAAAATGTCACATGTCTTATAATTTAAAAACTGAAAGTATAATTTAGCTTTTTATTTTTATTTTTCCCTCTCTTCTTTGCGTCTCTTCTTTGTGTCTCTATTTCTTCGACTATTATGAAATATACCAGACTAGCTACAATTGAGAGTGTGAGATATTGGACTTTTGCAAATGGCAAAGTTGTAGTATGTTGGTCGGTCGGCACGTTAGAGGAATGTTGAGTCGAGTTGGGATCGTTTTAGCGCGAATCGATGCAAAAAACGAAGCTCGGGGGTGCTTTTTGGAGGCACTTTTAGAGATTTTTGGGCTTTCTGCATTCGGATCTGCCCAATAGCCGCCCGAATTGGAAAGAGAGAGAGAGAGAGTGACACGGTAGGGGATGCGTGGCGTGAGTTGGTGTGCGCGTGTGGCAGTGCAGGGCAAGAGGCGGGCCACGTGGCGTCGCCCTATTGGGCGCGGGTGACGCAAGACGCGACACGCATGTTGACGCGTGGCGGCTCTGGGTTGTTTTGGGCGTGCCTTTCGGGCGCCCGGAAGGAGCCCTGTAACAGCCCAAATGTTCCGGGCCACCCTTTTTGTCACGCCCTGGGTGTAAACCAGAACCCAGGCTCGTCCACAGATCTGCCGTGCACACGGAATTTTTCGTGTACCCGAAGCGTTGGTAACCTGCTCAGATATAAAAGATATAATAATGGAGCATAAAACAGAGTTATCTACAACTAATACATCTCAGATAAAGCTGGAAAAGTAAAAGTACAAAAGTAAACTCTCAAATATACATGTGTCTCTCCCAGCTCACGAAATAAATACAACCAGCTGGCCGAAGCCAGACCCAAAATAAAGGGAAAGTACAAGTATCTGAGTGTACAGGGGATACATCAAAGCTGCTAAACTCGAGATCGGGGAAATAGCTATCTAATCTGCGATCCTCTTACCTCGATCTGCCCGAGACGGCCCTGCAACTCCCGCAGAAGACTCTGCAAAACAAAGGGGGAAAAGAAAAGAGAGACAATGGGGGTGAGAACTACTATAAAAATAGTAGCCTCCCCTAGTGGGTTAAATCTCAAACTCTGACATGCTCACTAGGTCTACCAGAGGCAAAAGGTAAGGAGGTGGTAAGCTAGAAATATAACCGCTGATAAAATAAAGCTACCACTACTATGCCTCTAAATGCAAAGCCGGAAGGAGTAACTACGGGTGCATGGGTGAAAGAATCTACCAACAGGACCAAATCAGATGATCCGGTATAAAACCAGGTACTGCCTGCTCTGTCATCAATCTCACGAACTCAGTATCTCCACTGTCCAAATGATCGAAACCCAACACGGTCTGACCGGCACCCAACATGGTCTAAAGCCTACTCCGGAGTGGCACTCGAGGGGAGCGACCCACACGAGTAAAGTATCACTGTAACCAGTATCATCAGTATCATAAAATAGCTGGACTGGGTCACGACTCTGATCAAAGTGGAAAACCCATCCACTAAAGGAAAACTCGATCCCTAATCTGATGCAATAATAATAATAATAACCCGGTCAACCGCCCACAGTTCGCGGTTGCCGCAATACCCAACCATCAATCCCCATCTGTCCCAAACTCTAAATATCTGACTACACTATCCCAGAACCCGCTCGAACCCGAGCACACTATCCCCTAAGACTAGACAACAGGAGAAAGAATAAAAAGCATGGTTTCTCCTAAGTCAGTTCCAGTATGATAGTGTAGCAGAAAATAGTGGCCTAGCTAGGTGACCATACAAGCATGCAAAGTCCTTTACTTAACAAAATAATTTCAGGTATTCCAATTCTTACAAGAATTAAAGTATACAATTGATTGAATATCTGATATGCTAATATGCCACAAGCTAGTCTATACACATGCATAAGCCTCCCAACATACATGAAACATGATATGGTTTTAACATACTATTACCAAAAGGTTTAAACAACTTATCTTTTGCAAGAAACAATAATTCACTAATATCTAGTCCTCTAAGGATGCAAGTGCTAACAACAAACCAATAATTCCATACAAGCATGCTAGGTTCATCTCACTGATACAACTATCAATCCTGATATAGGAACATCTCTAGTATGCCTAGTGGGTAATCAAAAGTAGGAGGTGACAACGGTACCCACCTCGAGCGCTAAATCCTGGTCCCAAAAGTGAAGTCCACGCTCGGTCCAAACGATCACCACAACACTGCACAACTGACCCCAAAAGAACATACACAAATAAACATACAATGTTCCAACATAATCTGCCCAAATTACAATAGTCCACAATTCTGCCTTTTTCACCTGCAAATTCTGCTCGAAAAATTCCAGGAAAAATACCGCCGCGATCGTCGCGACGAGCCGGTCGAAACGAGTACCTGCACGTTCAAATTCAAGTTTTCTACGCTGAGAAACAAATTCTGCAAGGGAAACACCCCAAAGAATTCTGTACAGGAATTCAGTAACAAAGAACTACAGGAAAAGGGGATTTTCACCTTCAGAAAATATTCAGAAAATTCCCAGAAAATTCGAGGGTATTCCTTGCGCTGTGTAGATGCAAAACACCTATTGGCACGCCTCAATCCGATGCCTGTGCGCGAAGATATCCACAAAATACACAAGTGTTGTCCCAAAAATCACACAGAAAAAGGGGTCACAAAGGTGCCTCGGGAACCGTGCCAAAAACCCAAAATAGGTGAGCGCTATGAAAAATGAAGCCCTACCTCTCAGGAACCCATCGGCGCAAGAATCGTCGAAATCGGTGGTCGGGGCAGGCCAGGGGAGTCTGCACACCGAAATGTGACGAAGAAAAACACCAGAGAAGGAACGTCGTGACGCGCCGTAAAATCAGAAACCTCGGGATACGTGCCACCAAAAATCCTGGAAATCCACCACGGGGTCTGGGACATCAAGGGGAAGAAGTTCACAAATAGGCTCTCCCTCCAATTCCCTCTCTAAAACTCGAAAAAAGCAGAGAAGAGGGGTGGAGAGGTGCTTAAATAGGCTAAAAGAAACAATTCCTAAAATGACCCCTGTGTCCCGGGTTTCGAGCGCGCACAGTGCGGCCCACGGCCCGGCCCGCCAAGATTCGGGCGCGCACAGTGCGGCCCAAGGCCCGGCTCGCTAAGATTCGGGCGCGCACAGTGCGGCCCAAGGCCCGGCCTGCCAAGATTCGGGCGCGCACAGTGCGGCCCAAGGCCCGGCCCGCCCGCACACCGGATCCCGTTCGGATCCTGCCGCCATCCAACCCGCTCCGGGGCCCGCCACGTGTCCATGGAACAGGCGACAGCGGTGCAAGCCCAGCGGGAGGACGCCACGTGTCCCCCGCTCGGGTCAACGCGGTGGGTGGCGCCCGCGAATCAGCGGGCGCCACGTGGCGCTGCCCACCTGCCCCACCTGCCCGCCTGTACGGCACTTGCCCCCGCGCTTGCTCCCGTGCGCTGCGTGGACCCCGCGTCCGTAGGCCAGCCAACCCGGGGCCGCCACGTGGCGCGCCCCGGTCCACCGCTCGCCCGCGTGCCCCCGTGGACCGAGCGCGCGTGGGCCGGCCAATCCGGCGCTGCCACGTGGACCCCCGCCGGTCCACGCCTCCCGCGGTGCACCCCGGCCTTTCCCAAGCTGCTCCGTGGACCATGCCGCGTGCGCCGACCAACCAGAGGCCGCCACGTGGCACCCCCTGCCGGTCCACGGCTCTTCCATGCACCAAAAATCCACTAAAACTTTCGGGAGTCCTTTTTGGGCATCCGGACTCAGAAATAAACAAGCAAATAACCGTTTTCAAGCATTTTTCCGCGCTGAATCCAAATCCAATCTCCATTTGGCCCAAAGCCCTCTCTAAAATTCGGCAAAAGCAGCCGAAGGCCAAACTAGCTCTAAATACCTCACTGGGTCCATCTGTGGCATCTCTTTGATTCACTGTGGCCCCGATACACCAATAATAGGTGTTTCACACTGTGGATTCACGGGAAAAACTGCACGGAGACCTGGATCACTACACTTTTTGAGTCTGGGCCACCCGAAATTGGTGTTTCGGGTGACCGAAGGTTGGTTTCGAGAGCCCGAATCGCCTGCTTTGGCCTATTTAACACACGCAAACCCCTTTCGGTCGGTTTTGAGCGCCCGAATCGCCTGCTTTGGCCTATTTAACACGCGCAAACCCCTTTTCTTCTCTTTCTTCTACTAGTGTCTGGGGGCTTTAGAGAGAGAAACAAAGAGAGAAAAAGAGGGAGAGGGAGGTCGTGAGCGTGAATAGAGTGCAGTGGAGCGTGCAGTTTGATCCGAGGAGTTGAGGAGGGTGGACGTGCGAGATTTGATGGCGCGTCGACCTTGGGGTAGGTTTTGTTTATTTTATTATTATTATTATTCATTGTGTTTTTTGGAGTAGTTTTTAGTTGTTATAGGTTTAGCTCATTAGAGTTATTGGATTTGAACTATGTGATTTTTTGGACTGCTTAGGTCGTTGTTGTCTATGTTACGCGGTCGGATCGGGGTGCTGTCGAATTTTTTGGGTTTGTGTCATTCACGCGTGGTGATCATCGTCGAGCGTGCAATCTTTCCGCCGACCGTGTTCTACCAGGAGTTTCTTTTTAGGTGGGTTTCGTATTGTCGAAAAAAAATGGATTACTTAATATGTTTGCTTACCAGTCGTAGGGACTTTTGATTGCTTTTATATTGCTTTTTAGGAGTAGAAAAATGCATGCTAGCGTTTGAGTGTTACTTTATCTGTTTTTGGACTATTTGGGTCGCGGGTTAGGATTTATTATTTTATTATTTTTTTATTGTTAGGAGACGTGCGAGAATTTTGGGTTGCACGTGTATCGGGGTAGGTGTTATTTTTATAGCAAGATTGGGTTAGTTTGATTATTAGGTGATTCATGCAGTCGACTTGAGTTGACCATTCGTTTGTGTTGTTCAGTATTAGATATAGGGGGTACTTAGGTAATGATATTTGTGCTACGTCATGCTAACATAAAGGTTGCTTTGTCTTGAGGTTTCGTGGGCCGTGGACTAGTGTGCGCGAGAGTGCGTGCATGAGGCACTGTGATCGAGATGGGTGATACTTTTTACAATGGGGACTTGTGAGTTGACCTTGGGATGTCTATTTTGTGTCGTTGGTGATCTATGAGATCATCGTTGATTATAGCCTGCATGCCACTTTGAGTTTTATTGGGAATTTATCGACACATCATGATAGGAGCCTTTGCTCATCGAGCTATATTTTTCATTAGAGAAACCAATCCGGAACATAATGAGGATGATGTATTGGCAAGAATGTTAGACTATAAAGAAGCTATCATATCTCATTTAAGTTAGGCTAGCCGCATGATGGGAGTGAGGAGGTAGGCTGGTGTCTATTATTGACGTGCCACTATTTGGGGTGCAACCCGGGCACTAAGGAGAGATGGACAGTGGCCCATTTATACGCGGCGCAGGCTTGGCAGGGCTGTTGAGACGGTCAGTTCAGGATTGGGTCCAGTATTCTGTTGGGACGCTAGAGTTGGGTTTTCTGTTGCGTTCAGGTTTGGATACAAATGTTTTGGATTTTGGGTGCAGAGGCATGATAGTGTAGTGTTATGTTGATTTTATTTTATTTTCTATTATGCTCTATTACTCGCTTATTTTGCAGTTTCACTATTTTACCTCTGATAGACCTAGTGGGTAGGCTATGGTTGTCGTCGACCGTACCCACTGGGAACTATTATTTTGTAGTTCTCACACCCACTTGTGGTATTGTAGTAACCTTGAAGTTTAAAGACTTTGAAATTATTAAATTATTAATTTTGGCAAAAATAATGACATAGGGGATCAACAGTGGTCCAGAAATATCGACTTTTGATCGGGGTCTGATCTGGAAAATCCAAGGTCACCATTGCGATCGTCCCGTCGAAACATAAAAATTTCATATTCATATGTCGGCGATCCAACGGTCGGATCTTCCGCAAAATAGCGAAGAAGAAAAGGGTCCCACAACTTAAGTTGTGAATAGTAACCCCTATTTTAAATGGCCCTTCGATCATCATCGGCCGTTTCACTGTCTGGAACCCTGACATAGGGGTATGAGTAGTCGAACCTAACTATTTTCGACGCTCTGAGCGCAATGGCACTGACGGTTTTCGCGTTTGGCGACCCGGGTGCACCGAAGTGCGCGCAGTGTATCACTTTTCATCGAATTAAATGGCCCGAGATTTTATTCGTGTGCCAAATTAGTCGAACAAATACGCTACCTGACAGGTCTCGACGAGCCGGACGTCGTGGCGAAGTTCGATTTGCATTTCGATGAGCGGATTTTCTCGAAATGCATGAAATGCACCGAAAAAGGGGGTATTTTTGCAAAAGTGTTTATATTTTATGTACCAAAAATTAAGGTGCTTAAACCATAGGCTGTTGGGTGCAAATTGTGTCTCCTGCGAAGACCCCAGAGTTGGGGATTGAGTGTGAACCCGGTTTGAGGAATAATTGCAATAGAATCTTTGCATTTAAGGGAATGTTGGCTGTTGGTCTCCTTGTGGACATTCACGAGGAGTCAAGAAGGAATTCTAGGCGTTATCCAGACCTTCTGCACTTCCCATACCCCGCCCGAATTGCTAGACAGCCTAGAGACACCATTCCTTAGAGAGATAAATTTGAGAGGAAAAGAGAGGAAGGCAAAGTTGGAACCAAACTTCACCAAACCTTGCTCTGGTGTTATGGAGGAGTGCCTGGGTGTCTGGGCTTCTTCCTGATCAAAGCCCGAAGTGTTGGAGTGGCTCGGAACACCCACCTTGGAGGGCAACTCGAGAGAGAGAGAGGAAGAAGTTGGACCAAACGTTTGCAAGTTGAGTTTGGAGGGTCCCTGTGGTGTTCCAAGTACTTGTGGAGCATCTGGAGGTTGCTGAGGCTGCGCGAAGGAGGAAGAAGAAAACCGGCTTCTTCCATCTTCCACAACTCCGGCCAAGGTAAGGGCTTCTAAACCTCGGTTTGTTTTAGCCCGAGACCACTAGCAGTAGGTTAGTTAGGTTATTGTGATGTTCCCTGCACGGCCCGAACTCCCCATGCACGGCCGGTTGCTGGCGAGAGCAATATCTCGCCGGAAACCTAAAGAAGCTCCGCCGTGGCCGTTCTTTGCAACTAATGGACCAAAATGAAAACTAAAATGATGGAAAAATACTGTAGGGCCTATAGGCCATTTCTGCAAAGTTTAGGGGAAGATGGTGGAGTATTCATGTAGCAAATTGAAACTCTAGTTTTGTGAAAACTTGCACTTCGGCCGAGCTTTCTGCTCCGGCGCCGGCGAGCTCCTATGACGCCGGCCACATGCCCAGAAGTGTTCCTGGGAGTGAGAGGAGTGCACCCATGCACTTGCATGGCACCCATGCAGCACCAAATTGGCGCGGCCATGGGTGACCCGAAATGAAGCCTTATAGCCGCCGCCGGCGCTCCGGTCATCTCCGGCCGGGGAGAGGTGGTTGGGAAGCTTCATATGACCCCATGGAAGCTTTCCATCCATGTTGTAGGGCTTCAAAGCGGCTCTGTAAAAATCCGCCATTAGAGGTGTTGAGCTCAAATCCGAGCTTGGCTCCCCGCCGTCGCCGCCGCACCTCGTCGCCGGGCACGGGTTCAGGTAGTTTGGTTGTGATGTATAGAAGCTCGTTGGTCAAGTTGTTGAGCCCCATAACCTTTGTTTGGTTGGTCACGAATTTCAAGAATATGGGCATCATCTTCTTCCTTGAGCCCGGCCAACCGAGGGGTTGCAACTTGCTCCAAGTTGAAGGGAAAGATTCCTGGAACTTAGTAGATCATTTTGATCCAAGAAATTCTGCTCCAGGTTCCTTTGTTGCAGAGAACCAAGCTCAAATTTTGGTTATGTTACATATGGTATAGTGTGCATGTTAGATGTTTGTATTAATGCCTCAATGAAGAAAATGTTGGAATTAGGCCTCACAGTAAAAATAAAAGATGCTTCAAATGGTCCCCTGAGCTTAATGTTCACTTCAGATCAAATAGGATCTGTGTGGAATAAAGTTTGGAGCATTGTGAACTTGTAAGTGTGCAAGGCTATGGTTCTGGTTGAACCAACAGATCTGGGCTACAGTTAGGGTGAGCCCTGGTATGTTGACACTGTCCAGAGAGACTTTCATATACAAAGTTTTAATAAAAGATGTGTAGGTTAAAAGTTATAGTATTAACTACCTTTAAGAGTAATTTTGGCCCAAACCTTGTTTTAGGTTGTTTGCGAAGCCGCGACAGTGTACTCTTGGCTAATTTGGGGTCACTGGACGCGATGCTCGCGTTAAAAACTGATTTTGAAGTCCCGGAGAAACAAAAATGCAAAATGGCTATGTAGAGGTTTTAAAGTTGATCGGGGTTTTAAGTTGAATTGGAATAAGTTAGAGTCAGAGTTGATCCTTGATCCATATGATTGATTCAGGTTTATTCGGTGCCTCTGATTCTAAGCATACAGTGGATATGGTTTAGTCGCCTACGATTTGTCAGGTGGGTTTATCTTCGGTCCGGGCTTTATCATTTCGGCCCTCTGGGGTATAGTATTGGTTGGACCCCTGTTCTTGTAGCCTAGTTGATGTTTGAGCCTGCCTTCCTTTTGATCAGTTTTATTTTGCTATAAATGTGTTTTTATTCAACCAATGTTTTGTCTCCAAGCATCGCAGAGTCGCCGGAGTCTGTTCTTGTTTGATAGGACGAAGGCATCTCTCTTCGAGGTTTGGATATAAAACATGTTTTCAAAATTGCTTTTCTAAAAAGGATTTAGTTGTGCATGATTGATTCTCAGTTGCTTCAAAATATTATGACTCTATTCCTGGACATTTGCCATGCCTGATTGGTCATTAGCTAGCTTGCACATTATACTTGATTATCAGTGTATCCTGATCCATGTTCTAGAAGTTGTTGATTATACTCTGCACCCTTGTTGGGATTTTGGTCATTTCTAGTTGCATACTTGTTTATCAGTACTCCCTGATTATTTCTGATCCAAACTATAGTAGTGGATGATTATTCCTGCATATGAGTTGAGATTCAGTTGATTCTGATATTGCATCGTTGATTGGATTGTTTCGGCTTGTTGTTCACCCGTTATGCTGCTAAATACATGATTTTATTAAATAAATATTTTTACCGAGCTTCGTAGGGTTATCTGAGTCTGTTCTTGTTTGATAGGACGAGGGCAACACACTTCGAGGTTTGGACTTTTCAAAATGTTTTTCTCAAAAACATGTGTTTGGTCTGCATGACTGGTTAGTCTGCATGATTGGTATTCAGTTGTTGTTGTTGATCTTGCATATGAGTTGAGATATCTGTTGGCATATGATTGTTGCATTCCAGTGGGGATTTTCCGGCTGGTTGCCGATTACCCGGTCAGTGGACCGTGAGCTTGAGCATTTGCATTTGATCGCCCGCACCGTTGTACTTCACGAATATCAGTGGAATTGCTACCCGCAGCGATGTTCTTTACCGGTAAAGTGGTTAGCTGTGGCAAGCCGTGACCCTCAGTGGAGGGAATGTCAACTAGGTTGTGCCAGTTGGGCAGCCTTGCCTGAGGTCTTGTGAAGGCCAATATGGTAGCTTGTGATTGGGTCTCTGTGTTTTCACTTATTTGATGCATGTGTTGTTGAGTTACTTTAACATACTTCATTGATTCTTTGATCTGGCTTCTAGTTATCTACCTGTATATGATTCTTTGTGATGCCTTTGATTATAGTTTCATTGTTATCTTGCTAATTGTCCTAACTCCTTGATGCGTTGATTATCCTGATACATGTTTGTCCTGTTTTAAATTCTGCTAAAATTATCTCCTATGCTTGTACCCAGATTATAAGTTTTGCTTTCTTTACAGCACCAGTTATATATCTGCTTTACCCTAACCAATGATCTATTACTATCCTCTAGCATTGTATACCAGTAGGTACGATCTGCTATTTCTCGGCTCGTCGTCCCCACTGGGATACACTCCGGTGTGTCTCACACCCTCGGGTGACTGTTTTTCAGGTCGAGCGGGTGTTGAGATGTCGGGACGAGTTGGTGAGATCACGAGATAGAGCTTGACCCTGGACAGCCGATAGCCAAGCATTTAGTTATTTGATGTAACAAGGAAAATGTAATAAGTTGTTGTAATTGTGTAATTTAATATCTGTGTTATATTAGTGGTACGTAGTTAGTACTCTAATTGATTGCCGAGCTAGCCGTGCATATATAGAAAAGGCTCAATCCCCAGTGGGATTGGGACTCTTCTATATATGTGGCGGTCTGTTGCGCCCTGGCTGGTCTTAAACTCTTTTTTTTTTAAAAAAAAAAAAAAAAAAAATTTAGACGCTGGTTTTTAAACTCGGGGCGTGACAGGTCTACTTTTTAAGTGTGAGGACCCGAATCCCCGCTTAAGGGTTTATTGATGGATTAGTGGTTTCAGGGAGTGTTTGTGCGCGTGTCGGGCCCAAGAAATGGATTCCTGGTGTAAAATGAGAGCAAGTTTGCTTAACCGGAGGCCTTTGAGAAATTTTAAAAGTGGAATTGGGCAAAACGGACATCGAATTTGGATTAAGCTCGCGAAAACGATGAAGATAGGCTATTTACTTGTATTTTTCGGAGCCCGGAGGAGAAAACACGGATTTCAAGGTGTGTGGGCACTGTTCCAGCGGCCAGAGTTTGGGCGTGAAGCGCCCAGCACCTGATGACGGAGGACAGACGAGTAGGCAAGAGCCGCCGAGACCTCCACGATTCCATCCTTAGGATCGTGGGTTTTAGAGGCGCCAGAGATCCGCAGCAGCCGCGGTATTAGCAGCACCAGCAGCGACAGTAGTCTCAGCAGCAATACCCCCGACAGCAGTAGTTTCGGCAGCAGCCGTAGTACCATCAGTTTCAGCAGCGGTATCTGTAGCAGCAACGGCGTTAGCATGGATGTGTTTCTACGGAGGGCCCCATTCGTTGCCGTAGTGTGAGCAGAGGCTGAGGCCATGCTTCCTATGTGGATAGTCTAGATATTTTCCGACAGACTGGACTTTGACGTTGAGGCAGATTGAGCGACGACCACCTACATCGGGCGGATAAGTCTGTGCCGTCCGGTTGGAGGGCGCCACGGCAGTGGGCCCGGGTTGTCGCAGGCATGCTTTCATCACAACAGTATGAGTTAGGGAATTTTTGCTTTCCTGCATGGACTAGAGGTAGAGTTGTTACCAAGTGCACTAGAGGTACAGGTCCTTGTTGGTGTTGTGCACTTGGGAGAGCCTTGTGGATCATGTCCAGCGCAGTGAGACCGCGAGTTATACCGGCAGGCGTGACGGTTTGGTGACAGCTTCAAGACTCTGATCAAGCACACGAGATGAACCGGTTGGCGCGATATCATGCAACGACTGATTGTGGATTGAGAATAGTGACCCTTCTGCGAGCTGGACTGGAGGAGTTCATTTTCACAAGTTGCCTGTGACGCCCCACTTCCCAAGGGGTCACCCATCCTAGAACTACTCTAGCTCTAGCACGCTTAACTCTCATGTTCCTCTTGGATCTTGCTATCATCCAAAATGCTATAGCCGGGTTAGAGATTTAGTCCTATTATATCATTTATATAGAGGACTAATCCAAATTCCGGGGGTGTCACATTCTTCCCCCCTTTAAGCCCTAACGTCCACGTCAGGCTCATGCACACTCACAAGCACCAGGCGATGTGAGACTCGTCTCGCTAGCCTTAGCCGACCTTGTGAGGAGCTGCACTCCACTCACAACGGTCATTAGCCGGGGAGCCTCGCTCTACCCGCTATATAACCCTGGCTCAGCCGAGACTCATCTCACATTTTCGGCTGGTGAATGGCTCTGATACCAACTGTGACGCCCCACTTCCCAGGGGGTCACCCATCCTAGAACTACTCTAGCTCTAGCACGCTTAACTCTCATGTTCCACTTGGATCTTGCTACCATCCAAAATGCTATAGCCGGGTTAGAGATTTAGTCCTATTATATCATTTATATAGAGGACTAATCCAAATTCCGGGGGTGTCACATTCGCTCTAATCTGTCACGCCCCGGGGGTCGAAACTGCGACCCGGGCTCGCCAACAGATCCGCCACCTATGCGGAACCCCGCATAAGCGAAGCGTCCAACCTGCAAAGTACCATCTAACGACTAAACAGATATCATAGCTGAAGAAAAACTGCTGTAATAAAAACCTGAATCACTGTACAACTGAAAAATAAAAGTACAATATCAATCTCCCAAAAATAATAATACAATAATCTGATCCACCGAAACTTTAATACAAGTAAAAGCCACCTATACAGCATCAATAAATCCAAAAGGGAGATAACTAAAATAATAAAATACAACTGAGTACAGTGTGTTACGGCATTTTGGTATTGGCATATTTCGTGAGTCAAGTCAGTGAGTTGAGTCGGAGTCTTAAAGGGATCAAATTGTCAATCAGCAATCAAAGACTTAGAGAAGATTCAACAAGAGCTCAAGTTGACACTCAGTGTCTTGAATCTTGAAGATTGAAGTTGAAGAATTGTGGATCAGTTACATCAATCTCAAGAAGAAAGTATTCAAGAGGATCAGGTATGTTTAACTAAATAATTGTGGTGATCCGAATACTTTCTTATAGTGTAGAAACACTTGGATGAACTTTTAATTGCATAATAATCAAAAACTGGTGTTCGGACTTGTTCAGGATCCGGATCAGAGCCAACGATCCGGATCCCGAAGGTTGTTGCTTCATACAAGACTTCGATCCGGATCCATGCAATTTTCGATCCGGATCCCGAATGTTAAGTTTTCTGATTTGTATGAACGATCCGGATCGGGCCTTGCAATCCGGATCCCGAACCCTTGGTTTTCTGGAATCGTCAATCTCGTTACGACGATCCGGATCGCAGTAAATCCGATCCGGATCGCCGTCCTGAAAATTTCCAGATAAGGTATGTTTTTGATTCTTATCTCTTTCCAAAGGTTTCTAAACTATAAATAGACATTTAGGGTTTCTCAAAAACGTGGGAGCTACGGCCGATCAATTTATAAAACACTTGAGAGCAACCCTAGAGGCTAGGTTTTTATCGATCTTCTTTATAGCCTCTTTTAGGTCAATTCGATGGTTCCTTCAAGAACATATCTTTGGTCGAATTGATCTAATCTTTGCTTAGAGATTTCTTCTACGGTTCTTCATTGATAATCTAAGCAAAGGATCACCATCGAAGTCAATATTCTTATCGACTGAGTTTGCGTCGTGGATTCGACGTGGCATCGTGGATTCGGTGTGCTAAAGGCGTTTCGTGGATTCGAAGCGTGCGTTCGTGGATTCGAACGTGAGCAGTGGACGGGCAAAACGGTGGAGCGCGAGGTCCAAGAAATTGAAGGAGGCGTTAAATCCGTGGAGACGGTAATCACCTTGTTATTCTTCTTTTCTTAGGGATTGTTATTGCGTGGATATCTAACCGGTCAGCGCGAGGTCCGAAGAAGCTGAAGGAGGGGTTGAGTCCGTGGAGTCGGTAATCACCTTGTTATTCTTCTATTCTTAGTGGATTGTTATTGCATGTTGGTCCCGTGGTTTTTCTCCTGGATTGGAGTTTCCACGTATATCTCGGTGTGCTGTTTTTATTTTCCGCATTGGTTTTTATTTTGCACTGAGATTGAGTTTTTAAGTATTACACCTATTCACCCCCCCTCTAGTTGTTTGATAGTACCTATTTAGATCCTTTGGGATTCATAACTCTACAATTGGTATCAGAGCGGGTTTTAGGTTTATCTATCATGATGGGTGAAAGTGGTAATATTTTTAGACCTCCTCTTTTTGATGGGACTAATTATGCTTATTGGAAAGTGCGGATGAGAGCTTTTCTCATCGCAATTGATGAGCGGGTATGGCAATCCGTGGAATACGGTTGGGTGCATCCTGTTGAGGAAGTAGGAAATTCTACTACCCCAAAACCTCGCTCTAGATGGTCCAAAGAGGAATTTGAAAGATCTTCTTACAATGGGAAAGGTATGAACGCTTTATTTAATTCTCTTTCCTCGACTGAGTTCACACGAATTTTCGCGTGTGAAACTGCAAAGGAGATTTGGGATATTCTCAAAATTACACATGAGGGTACTAATCTAGTAAAAATTCAAAAGCTCCAGATGCTTACAAGTCAATTTGACTCTATTCATATGGATGAACATGAATTGTTTACTGATTATTACACAAGACTTCAAGATATAATCAATACTTGTGCTAATTTAGGAGAAAAGATCCCGGAGTCGAAAATTGTAAGAAAGATACTTCGGACTCTTCCGGAACGGTTTAGGGCAAAGGTTACCGCCATTGAAACCGTTAGTCATCCGGATGAGATGAGTGTAGAGGAATTAGTAGGTGCTTTGCAAACTTATGAAATGACTTTTCCTACTAATCAAGTTTCTTCCAAGTCTTCTTCTAAGCTTACAGGTATTGCATTCAAATCAACAAAGGAAGAAGATAGCGAATCAAGTTCCGACGATGAAATCTCTTTTGCCGATTTTGAAGAACAATTAGCGCGGATCGTAAAGAAATTTCGTCAGAAATTTTGGAAGAATCGAACCGATGGATCGTCATCCACGAAACCTTCTAAAGGATCATCGGGTTCTAAATCCTCTAAACTCAAAAGCTTTGCAAAACCTTCTAAAGAAAAAGAAAAAGATGATTTCGAAGGGGAAATCCAATGCTATCGATGCAAAGGCTACGACCATTTTTCAATGGATTGTCCTTCTAAGAAATCATATAAAAAGAAGGCTTTGCAAGCGAAAACTTGGGACGATTCTACTTCTAATGAATCAACCTCAAGTAAAGAGGAAAAAGAAAAAATCGTTGCTTCTCATGCCTCTCATTTTCCCTCTTCTAATAATTGTTTATCATCTTTAGTCACTGACTCTACTCCTTTGATTTTGTATGAAACATCAACAACCGGCGGAGAGTCATCAAGTGAGGGGGAGTCGGACGAGGAAGAACTCGTTGAGGCATATCAACAACTTCTTGCGGAATCTAAGAAGATGGCCAAACATATCAAGAAGTTGAGGAAGCAACGACTTGAGAATCAAGACGAGAATCATGCTTTAAAGATCAAACTTCATGATCTCGAGGAGGAACGAGAGCTTTTATTGAATAATAATAAAATCCTCCAAGAAAAGATAAATCAATCGGAAACGGTCGTTAATTCCCATATTAACAAGATTGATTTTCTTGAAAAGCAGTTTGAGGAAATTCATGTCACCAACCAAGCATTGACCAAGCAAGTTCATCAACTTAAATCCGACATACAAAGGATTTCAACCGGTTCCAAGAAACTTGAATGTATGTCCGGATTAGGTCAAACAAGCAAGGTTGGTTTGGTATTCAAAAAGAACCAAACTGTGAATGCTTCAAGTTCCACAATGAAATTGAAAGGAAGAACTTGTCACTTATGTGGACTTGAAGGACATTTGGTGAAGGATTGCCCGAAAAAGAGAAAGAAGAATTCTTCGGCAACTTCATCTACGGAGCGAACTCAACGGAATCAAAAGACACATCAAGTCAAAGGAGTTCACTCAACCCACCAAAGGTCCGAGCCACAACATCAATCATACAAGTGGATCATTGCGAGGCAAAGACCTAAGGTGGACCAACAGTCAAAGCGGACAACCCCCGGCCACAACGAATCAAGACAACCCAAAATCCAGCGATTTTGGATTCGGAAATGTGATATCTTTCCTTGTCTTAAGTTCGAAATAGCTTATGACTGTATGTAATGCTTTGATTGGTTTTCCCTTCATATCTTTCTTAATCTTTGCATTACATGTTTTTCAATGCTCTTCGTTTTTATACTTTGTTTTTGAACAAAAGGGTTTTTACTGAACAAGTGCATTGAATAAAAAGGGCTTCACTTTTATTCACTCCAAATTAATTTTATTTGGATTATCAACTTTACTCCTTAATCATAATCTTGAAGATACTTCATTATAGGAGTTTTTGATATTATAAGCATCAAATTTTAGAAATCATGTGTGATCTTTAGATGCTTAATCTATCTCGGTTGTGTGAATTCATTGTGATAAACGTGAGACAACCGATAGACTAAAATTTGGGATTTAATTCTTTCACGTAAGAGATTGCATTCTTACAAGGGTAATTAAATGAATTTTAAAAGATGTGGAAAGAGTTACATCCGAAAGGAGTGTGAAAACTACCACCACATGTTGGAAAGAGCTGCCACCCCGGTCGTCCGGTTTGTGTGTGAAGCTACCACATGTTATGGATGCTTGATAGTATTTTATGAGAAAATCTTTAGTTGAAGCTTTTGGAGATTTATATGCAAAGCTCTTATATTTTGAATAATCTCCTGGTTGGTATAAGGTGGGATAGTTGAAAGATGCTCAAAGAGCCACCCTTAGGTATTTTAGTGCTTATCTCAAATTTGAAAGGGTAAGAAATCAAATTGATGTCATTTGGAAATCTCTGTAAGTCATCTTTGTACATCCGTTACATCTTGATAGACTTTGGATCTCAAGATTATTTTTGATGACTTGTGTTTGATGAATATAACATGAAAAACGGTTTATAATGTTTTACCTTTATTTTTCATGATTTTGGAGTAAATCTTTTTAATTTTTGTGAAATTAATTGGATTGAATGACATCTTTGTGAATTCATTGTTTTTCAAAGCACTTAAATGAATTTCTTGATGGTATACAAATCGGTATTTGAAAAGATTCTAAAATTTGGATTTGTTTCAAGGAATTATCTGTTTTTTGCCTTCTGGTACCGGTACGCAATCTGCATTTTTGTTATATACCGGAACTGAGCTTTTATCTCTCTTTCTCTTTGAACTGATGTTGTTAGTGATTTCCTTTTGTCTAGTATGTTCACTGTTTGACAATTTGTGACAAAAAGGGGGAGAGGAGAAATGACGGAGATGAGATCATCAAGAGAGGACAAACGAAACGAAAATGGAAAAATGGGGGAGAACGGAAATTGATGATCGTACCACAAAGGGGGAGAACATAGATGCTCAAGAACATGGAGAGCATGTTAGAGATGCTCAAGATAGGGGGAGACAAAGAAAAATTGAAAGAGCCGAAAAACAAAAGAACCAAAAGGAAGACGGATCAAATGCAGGATTCTAATTTCTAACGACTAACGTTTGATTTCGTTTGGAGTTTTGTTTTGCAGGAATTACATCACTTTAAGACTCCAAGTCCTAAGTCATAGAGTATGTTCTAGGACTGTTTGGTTCAAATGTAATTTTGTATTTATTGGATCTTTCACGCAAAGAAAATCAATGTTTTGGTGATAACATTGAATTTCGACTTTTTGGTTTAAGATGAGTGACTTGAGCGCTTTTATGTATTTTTGGGTTTTGTCACGAAATTGCCAAAGGGGGAGATTGTTACGGCATTTTGGTATTGGCATATTTCGTGAGTCAAGTCAGTGAGTTGAGTCGGAGTCTTAAAGGGATCAAATTGTCAATCAGCAATCAAAGACTTAGAGAAGATTCAACAAGAGCTCAAGTTGACACTCAGTGTCTTGAATCTTGAAGATTGAAGTTGAAGAATTGTGGATCAGTTACATCAATCTCAAGAAGAAAGTATTCAAGAGGATCAGGTATGTTTAACTAAATAATTGTGGTGATCCGAATACTTTCTTATAGTGTAGAAACACTTGGATGAACTTTTAATTGCATAATAATCAAAAACTGGTGTTCGGACTTGTTCAGGATCCGGATCAGAGCCAACGATCCGGATCCCGAAGGTTGTTGCTTCATACAAGACTTCGATCCGGATCCATGCAATTTTCGATCCGGATCCCGAATGTTAAGTTTTCTGATTTGTATGAACGATCCGGATCGGGCCTTGCAATCCGGATCCCGAACCCTTGGTTTTCTGGAATCGTCAATCTCGTTACGACGATCCGGATCGCAGTAAATCCGATCCGGATCGCCGTCCTGAAAATTTCCAGATAAGGTATGTTTTTGATTCTTATCTCTTTCCAAAGGTTTCTAAACTATAAATAGACATTTAGGGTTTCTCAAAAACGTGGGAGCTACGGCCGATCAATTTATAAAACACTTGAGAGCAACCCTAGAGGCTAGGTTTTTATCGATCTTCTTTATAGCCTCTTTTAGGTCAATTCGATGGTTCCTTCAAGAACATATCTTTGGTCGAATTGATCTAATCTTTGCTTAGAGATTTCTTCTACGGTTCTTCATTGATAATCTAAGCAAAGGATCACCATCGAAGTCAATATTCTTATCGACTGAGTTTGCGTCGTGGATTCGACGTGGCATCGTGGATTCGGTGTGCTAAAGGCGTTTCGTGGATTCGAAGCGTGCGTTCGTGGATTCGAACGTGAGCAGTGGACGGGCAAAACGGTGGAGCGCGAGGTCCAAGAAATTGAAGGAGGCGTTAAATCCGTGGAGACGGTAATCACCTTGTTATTCTTCTTTTCTTAGGGATTGTTATTGCGTGGATATCTAACCGGTCAGCGCGAGGTCCGAAGAAGCTGAAGGAGGGGTTGAGTCCGTGGAGTCGGTAATCACCTTGTTATTCTTCTATTCTTAGTGGATTGTTATTGCATGTTGGTCCCGTGGTTTTTCTCCTGGATTGGAGTTTCCACGTATATCTCGGTGTGCTGTTTTTATTTTCCGCATTGGTTTTTATTTTGCACTGAGATTGAGTTTTTAAGTATTACACCTATTCACCCCCCCTCTAGTTGTTTGATAGTACCTATTTAGAATTTTTGGGATTCATAACTCTACATAGTGAAACCCACAATCCGGGTTGGTACATCTATCCACTGTAGGAATCAACACTGGTAGGGATCTATCTCGCGACTCCCTCGCCTCGAACCGTCAACCGAAGATCCGCAACTCCCGCAGCAGACACTGCAAAACAAAGGGAGGAAAGGGGAAAAGCAACAATGGGGGTGAGAACCACTAGTAAAACCAGTAGCCTCCCCCTGTGGGTAAAGCCTCAAACCCCGACGTACCCACAAGTCTACCAGAGGCAAGAAAAAGAATAAGAGAGGTGGTAAGCTATAAACAGAACTACTGATAAAAGAGAGCTACCACTAAAATGCCTCTAAAATGCCCAGCTAAAATAATAGCTAAAAGTATGCCTGAGAAAGTCAAAGCCTGCCTGACCAAACCCAATCAATACACCAGTAAACACTGGTACTGCCTGCTCTGTCATCAATCTCACGAACTCAGGGTCTCCACTGTCCAAATGACCAGAACCCAACACGGTCTGACCGGCACCCAACACGGTCTAAAGCCTACTCCGGAGTGGCACTCGAGGGGAGCGACCCACACGAGTAAAGTATCTCAGTATCCAGTAACATAAGTATCATAAGTCAGCAGGACTGGATCAAGACTCTAAGTAAGTGGAAAAAACCATCCACTAAGGAAGCCCGATCCCTCACCTCCAATCTGATGTAATAATAATAACCCGGTCAACCGCCCACAGTTCGCGGTTGCCGCAATCCCTGCCATCAGGCCCTGCCTGTCCCAAATCCCCAGAAACCTGACTACACTATCCCAAACTCCCTGCTCGCACCCGAGCCACAAATACCCAGAGTCTAAAATGAAAAGGAGAAAAGTATAAAGCATGGTTTCTCCTAAGTCAAGTCCAACATGATAGTGTAGCAGAAAAAGGTGGCCTATCTAGATGACCATACAAGCATGAAGATGTCCCAAGATGATGTAAAGTAAACAGGTGTCGATGTTCTTACATTTATTAGAGCATGCTATCCAAATTACATAATCAATCTCATAAAGGATTGGATGTTAACATAGCATACATCAAGTCTACACAAGTATGCACCTTTCACATTTGGAAATAAAGTGAGAATAGTATCCAACATGGTTTTCACCAAACATGAATCAGGAGATAAATGACAATCATTACTTTCATAAAGAGTGAATCTCACATAGATAGATCAAGATTAATGTAGTCAGTTATTCTCACACAAACTACTAACCACCCTCAAATGAAACATCCATTCACATATAGACTTGCCAAAGATCATTTAACATTGTAGAGTTATTATGGATCCACAAGGATCTAAATAGGTACTATCAAACAACTAGAGGGGGGGTGAATAGGTGTAATACTTAAAAACTCAATCTCAGTGCAAAATAAAAACCAATGCGGAAAATAAAAACAGCACACCGAGATTTACGTGGAAACTCCAATCCAGGAGAAAAACCACGGGACCAACACGCAATAACAATCCACTAAGAATAGAAGAATAACAAGGTGATTACCGACTCCACGGACTCAACCCCTCCTTCAGCTTCTTCGGACCTTGCGCTGACCGGTTGGATATCCGCGCAATAACAATCCCTAAGAAAAGAAGAATAACAAGGTGATTACCGTCTCCACGGATTTAACCCCTCCTTCAATTTCTTGGACCTCGCGCTCCACCGATTTTGCACGTCCACTGCTCACGTTCGAATCCACGAACGCACGCTTCGAATCCACGAAACGCCTTTAGCACACCGAATCCACGATGCCACGTCGAATCCACGACGCAAACTCAGTCGATAAGAATATTGACTTCGATGGTGATCCTTTGCTTAGATTATCAATGAAGAACCGTAGAAGAAATCTCTAAGCAAAGATTATATCAATTCGACAAAAGATATGTTCTTGAAAGAACCATCGAATTGACCTAAAAGAGGCTATAAAGAAGAATGATGAAAACCTAGCCTCTAGGGTTGCTCTCAAGAGTTTTATAAAAAGATCGGCCGTAGCTCCCACGTTTTTGAGAAACCCTAAACGTCTATTTATAGTTTAGAAACCTTTGGAAAGAGATAAGAATCAAAAACATACCTTATCTGGAAATTTTCAGGACGGCGATCCGGATCGGATTTACTGCGATCCGGATCGTCGTAACGAGATTGACGATTCCAGAAATACCATGGTTCGGGATCCGGATCGCATTGCCCGATCCGGATCGTTCATACAAATCAGAAAACTTAACATTCGGGATCCAGATCGGAAATTGCATGGATCCGGATCGAAGTCTTGTATGAAGCAACAACCTTCGGGATCCGGATCGTTGGCCCTGATCCGGATCCTGAACATGTCCGAACACCAGTTTTTGATTATTATGAAATTAAAAATTCTTCCAAGTGTTTCTATACTATAAGAAAGTATTTGGATCACCAAAATTATTTAGTTAACCATACCTGATCCTTTTGAATACTTTCTTCTTGAGATTGATGTAACTGATCCACAATTCTTCAACTTCAATCTTCAAGATTCAAGACACTGAGTGTCAACTTGAGCTCTTGTTGAATCTTCTCAAAGTCTTTGATTGCTGATTGACAATTTGATCCCTTTAAAACTCGGACTCAACTCACTGACTTGACTCACGAAATATGCCAATACCAAAATGCCGTAACAATCTCCCCCTTTGGCAATTTCGTGACAAAACCCAAAAATACATAAAAGCGCTCAAGTCACTTATCTTAAACCAAAAATCGAAATTCAATGTTATCACCAAAACATTGATTTTCTTTGCGTGAAAGATCCAATAAATACAAAATTACATTTGAACCAAACAGTCCTAGAACATACTCTATGACTTAGGACTTGGAGTCTTAAAGTGATGTAATTCCTGCAAAACAAAACTCCAAACAAAATCAAACGTCAGTCGTTAGAAATTAAAATCCTACATTTGATTCATCCTTTTGGTTCTTTTGTTTTTCCCAGCTCTTTCAACCTTTCTTTGTCTCCCCCTATCTTGAGCATCTCTAACATGTTCTCCATGTTCTTGAGCATCTATGTTCTCCCCCTTTGTGGTACGATCATCATTTTCCGTTCTCCCCCATTTTTCCATTTTCGTTTCGTTTGTCCTCTCTTGATGATCTCATCTCCGTCATTTCTCTTCTCCCCCTTTTTGTCACAAATTGTCAAACAGTGAACATACTAGACAAAAGGAAATTACTAACAAAATTAGTTCATGGAGAAAGAGAGATAAAAGCTCAGTTCTGGTATATATAACAAAAATGCAGATTGCGTACCGGTACCAGAAAGCAAAAATTAAATAATTTCTTGAAACAAATCCAGATTTTAGAATCTTTTCAAATACCGATTTGTATTCCATCAAGAAATCAATTTAAGTGCTTTAAACAGTGAATTCACACAGATGTCATTCAATCCAATTAATTTCACAAAATTAAAAAGATTTACTCCAAAATCATGAAAAATAAAGGTAAAACATTATAAACCGTTTTTCATGTTATATTCATCAAACACAAGTCATCAAAAATAATCTTGAGATCCAAACTCTATCAAGATGTAACGGATTTACAAAGATGACTTACAGAGATTTCCAAATGACATCAATTTGATTTCTTACCCTTTCAAATTTGAGATAAGCACTAAAATACCTAAGGGTGGCTCTTTGAGCATCTTTCAACTATTCCACCTTATACCAACCAGGAGATTGTTCAAAATATAAGAGTTTTGCATATAAATCTCCAAATGCTTCAACTAAAGATTTTCTCATAAAATACTATCAAGCATCCATAACATGTGGTAGCTTCACACACAAACCGGACGACCGGGGTGGCAGCTCTTTCCAGCATGTGGTGGTAGTTTTCACACTCCTTTCGGATGTAACTCTTTCCACATCTTTCATAATTCAATTTTTTACCCTTGTAAGAAGGCAATCTCTTACGTGAAAGAATTAAATCCCAAATTTTAGTCAATCGGTTGTCTCATGTTTATCACAAAGAACTCACACAACCGAGATAGATTAAGCATCTGAAGATCACACATGATTTCTAAAATTTGATGCTTATAATATCAAAAACTCCTATAATGAAGTATCTTCAAGATTATGATTATGAAGTAAAGTTGATAATCCATATAAAATTAATTTGGAGTGAATAAAAGTGAAGCCCTTTTCATTCAATGCACTTGTTCATTAAAAATCCTTTTGTTCAAAAACAAAGTATAAAAACGAAGAGCATTGAGAAACATGTAATGCAAAGATTAAGAAAAATATGAAAGGAAAACTAATCAAAGCATTACATACAGTCATAAGCTATTTAGAACTTAAGACAAGGAAAGATATCACCTTTCCGAATCCAAAATCGCTGGATTTTGGGTTGTCTTGATTCGTTGTGGCCGGGGGTTGTCCGCTTTGACTGTTGATCCACCTTAGGTCTTTGCCTCGCAGTGATCCACTTGAATGATTGATGTTGTGGCTCGGACCTTTGGTGGGTTGAGTGAACTCCTTTGACTTGATGTGTCTTTTGATTCCGTTGAGTTCGCTCCGTAGATGAAGTTGCCGAAGGACTCTTCTTTCTCTTTTTCGGGCAATTCTTCACCAAATGTCCTTCAAGTCCACATAGGTGACAAGTTCTTCCTTTCAATTTCATTGTGGAACTTGAAGCATTCACAGTTTGGTTCTTTTTGAATCCCAAACCAACCTTGCTTGTTTGACCTAATCCGGACATACATTCAAGTTTCTTGGAACCAGTTGAAATCCTTTGTATGTCGGATTTAAGTTGATGAACTTGCTTGGTCAATGCTTGATTGGTGACATGTATTTCCTCAAACTGCTTTTCAAGAAAATCAATCTTGTTAATATGGGAATTAACGATCGTTTCCGATTGATTTATCTTTTCTTGGAGGATTTTATTATTATCCAATAAAAGCTCTCGTTCCTCCTCGAGATCATGAAGTTTGATCTTTAAAGCATGCTTCTCGTCTTGATCTTCAAGTCGTTGCTTTCTCAACTTCTTGATATGTTTGGCCATCTTCTTAGATTCCGCAAGAAGTTGTTGATATGCCTCAACGAGTTCTTCCTCGTCCGACTCCCCCTCACTTGATGACTCTCCGTTGGATGTTGATGTTTCATGCAAAATCAAAGGAGTAGAGTCAGTGACTAAAGATGATAAACACAAATTAGAGGAGGGAATTTGAGAGGCATGAAAAACAACGGCATTTTCCTCTTTACTTGAGGTCGATTCATTAGAAGTAGAATCGTCCCAAGTTTTCGCTTGCAAAGCCTTCTTTTTATATGATTTCGGAGAAGGACAATTCGTTGAAAAATGGCCGTAGCCTTTGCATCGATAGCATTGGATTTCCCCTTCGAAATCATCTTTTTCTTTTTCTTTAGAAGGTTTTGCAAAGCTTTTGAGGTTAGAGGATTTAGAACCCGATGATCCTTTAGAAGGTTTCGTGGATGAAGATCCATCGGTTCGATTCTTCCAAAATTTCCGACGAAATTTCTTTACGATCCGCGCCAATTGTTCTTCAAAATCGGCAAAAGAGATTTCATCGTCGGAACTTGATTCGCTATCTTCTTCCTTTGTTGATTTGAATGCAATACCTGTAAGCTTAGAAGAAGACTTGGAAGAAACTTGATTAGTAGGAAAAGTCATTTCATAAGTTTGCAAAGCACCTACTAATTCCTCTACACTCATCTCATCCGGATGACTAACGGTTTCAATGGCGGTAACCTTTGCCCTAAACCGTTCCGGAAGAGTCCGAAGTATCTTTCTTACAATTTTCGACTCCGGGATCTTTTCTCCTAGATTAGCACATGTATTAATTACATCTTGAAGTCTAGTGTAATAATCTGTAAACAATTCATGCCCTTCCATATGAATAGAGTCAAATTGACTTGTAAGCATCTGGAGCTTTTGAATTTTTACAAGATTAGTACCCTCATGTGTAATTTTGAGAATATCCCAAATTTCCTTCGCGGTTTCACACGCGGAAATTCTTGTGAACTCAGTCGAGGAAAGAGAATTAAATAAAGCGTTCATACCTTTCCCATTGTAAGAAGATCTTTCAAATTCCTCTTTGGACCATCTAGAGCGAGGTTTTGGGGTAGTAGAATTTCCTACTTCCTCAACAGGATGCACCCAACCGCATTCCACGGATTGCCATACTCGCTCATCAATTGCGATGAGAAAAGCTCTCATCCGCACTTTCCAATAAGCATAATTAGTCCCATCAAAAAGAGGAGGTCTATAAATATTACCACTTTCACCCATCAAGATAGATAAACCTAAAACCCGCTCTGATACCAATTGTAGAGTTATTATGGATCCACAAGGATCTAAATAGGTACTATCAAACAACTAGAGGGGGGGTGAATAGGTGTAATACTTAAAAACTCAATCTCAGTGCAAAATAAAAACCAATGCGGAAAATAAAAACAGCACACCGAGATTTACGTGGAAACTCCAATCCAGGAGAAAAACCACGGGACCAACACGCAATAACAATCCACTAAGAATAGAAGAATAACAAGGTGATTACCGACTCCACGGACTCAACCCCTCCTTCAGCTTCTTCGGACCTTGCGCTGACCGGTTGGATATCCGCGCAATAACAATCCCTAAGAAAAGAAGAATAACAAGGTGATTACCGTTTCCACGGATTTAACCCCTCCTTCAATTTCTTGGACCTCGCGCTCCACCGATTTTGCACGTCCACTGCTCACGTTCGAATCCACGAACGCACGCTTCGAATCCACGAAACGCCTTTAGCACACCGAATCCACGATGCCACGTCGAATCCACGACGCAAACTCAGTCGATAAGAATATTGACTTCGATGGTGATCCTTTGCTTAGATTATCAATGAAGAACCGTAGAAGAAATCTCTAAGCAAAGATTAGATCAATTCGACAAAAGATATGTTCTTGAAAGAACCATCGAATTGACCTAAAAGAGGCTATAAAGAAGAACGATGAAAACCTAGCCTCTAGGGTTGCTCTCAAGAGTTTTATAAAAAGATCGGCAGTAGCTCCCACGTTTTTGAGAAACCCTAAACGTCTATTTATAGTTTAGAAACCTTTGGAAAGAGATAAGAATCAAAAACATACCTTATCTGGAAATTTTCAGGACGGCGATCCGGATCGGATTTACTGCGATCCGGATCGTCGTAACGAGATTGACGATTCCAGAAATACCATGGTTCGGGATCCGGATCGCATTGCCCGATCCGGATCGTTCATACAAATCAGAAAACTTAACATTCGGGATCCAGATCGGAAATTGCATGGATCCGGATCGAAGTCTTGTATGAAGCAACAACCTTCGGGATCCGGATCGTTGGCCCTGATCCGGATCCTGAACATGTCCGAACACCAGTTTTTGATTATTATGAAATTAAAAATTCTTCCAAGTGTTTCTATACTATAAGAAAGTATTCGGATCACCAAAATTATTTAGTTAACCATACCTGATCCTTTTGAATACTTTCTTCTTGAGATTGATGTAACTGATCCACAATTCTTCAACTTCAATCTTCAAGATTCAAGACACTGAGTGTCAACTTGAGCTCTTGTTGAATCTTCTCAAAGTCTTTGATTGCTGATTGACAATTTGATCCCTTTAAGACTCCGACTCAACTCACTGACTTGACTCACGAAATATGGCAATACCAAAATGCCGTAACAAACATTACTTGAATATGGTCATTCAATCCACTATCACCAATGAATAGACTAAGGTTCAACAACTTTTATTGATCTCACCTAGGTTGCACATAGGATCTACCAACAACATCCCATCTCATTTGTAGGAATTAGGAGTCATTAACAAAGCTTAGTCTCATAAGGAATAGGCCTCATCTCACAATGATAATCATCTTTTTATGAGTGAATTAAGAGTCAAAAGCATAGGTCATTCGCACATCAACTAGATCAATAATCAACATCAACACCCATTTTCTCATAAGCTAGATCGAAGATCAATCAATTAATTATTCTCACATAGATAGGTTACAAATCACATCTATGCCCAACATCATACATTGTAGGTTAAAGATCGACAACTATAATTCAAATCACAAAGTGGAGACTAAGAATCACCAAACCAACTACTCTCACATAAACCATTCTCAAATAAATCAACCAAGTCCTTCTCACATAAGCAACCAAGCACTTGTCACATAATCCCCTCAAGTCCTCACATAAATCAACCAACCATTCACATATAACTATCACCATCATTCTCACATAATTATATTAACCATTTATCACAAGGTATAGGATGAAGATTAATTTCCCAATTACCCTCACATAACATAGGTTTAAGGATGATCACTTAATAATCAACTTCATATGAGATGATGCACACCAATCAAACTATTCATTCACTTATGTATACAATGAGGATCAATTAACTTAATCGAAACATGGATATTCAAACACATCACACCAAGGGGAAGAGAACAACAATCAACTATGCCATGGGGAAAACCAATAGCCCGAGTGGGTAAATCGTTGTTTTCGGCAAAGCACAACCACCCACCTGAAACTTGACGATCCGCTGCCCGCTGTAGCTCAAATTTGGCGTGAGTAATCTTTATCCTCCCAGGAGACCGATGCCGCGAAAATCATCCAAATCCGCCTCACGGATTGGGCGCAATCACTGAAACAATGCACACTGCGCACTCAAAATCCAGAATTTCAGCAAGTGCAACAAGATTAAATAAAAGGTATGTGCAACCTCAAATACCTCAAAATGAAGTCTCCAACAGTAAAACAAAGATCTCCTCTTTCATACAAATATCTTCAAGTCCTCAAAAACCCACCATTAATTTCCCTTAACATTCAAATGAAGCAAAATCACAATGCTGTCCAAAAACTGCTAACATAAACTTGTTAGCATTTCCAAGCTTAATTAGAGGCTTTTCCAAAGGGATTTATCCATAGATCACAAAAGAGAATTTGCTCACCTTGAAGTTAAGAAGAGGTACCAACTTGAATTTCTGAAAAATACCTTATATCCACAAAGTTATCTGCATTCCAAGGTGCATTGCTCAAATCAAAACTAAAACAGGGACTGCAGTAATCCATAAAATAGCACTTGAAAAGATCATTAATTTTACCTAACCAAACGTGCTCCAAATCCTGCAAGAGAGGTACCATTGGATTCCTTATCGAGAGTAGATACAAATTGAGTTAAAGAACTCCAATTTTCATGCTCGGATGAAGGAGAAAACCCATAAATACTTTGAACTATCCACCAAGTTCCATCTGTACACGAATGCAACAAGGTGCTCCAAAGATCATGCATAAACCCTAATAAAAACTCAGATCTGGGGAAAATGGTACATAACAATATTGTAGATCTTCGAGTTCTGGAAATTTCCACACAAAAAATCATCCAAATATTCCCATCCTGCTGCCCAGACAGGCCAAAACACTGAGAACTGTTCAGGATTCCAGACTGAAATGAAGGGTTCCAAAGATAGCCTTAAAACTCTGTCAAAACATGAGATCTGAGGGGAGAGTTGAATACAAAAATTGTAGCCTTACGTCTTGTGAGAATGTAGAACCAAAAATGAGCTCAAAATTCCAAGAAATGAGTTCTGGGAAATTTTCGCACTGAAATGCGACGGGAAGGTCCACCAATCAGCAACAATGGTGGTACTTGCCTCATGGAGAAGATGATGGTGATGAAGCCCCTTTTGTCCATCTCTTTGCTGATGAAGATGAAGGAGGTGATGAAGATGCTCTGCCTATGAAGTCCTCCAAAGAAAACCAAGCTCAAAGAAGGAGGAAGGAGGAAGAAGAAGAAGAAGAAGAAGAGAAGAAGAAGGAGAAGGTATTAAAATCCCTTCTCACTCCCTCTCTCTCTCTCTCGGACAGTCAACAGCGCGGGGGGGGGGGGGGGGGGGGAACGACCCGGACACGTGGCGGCCATCCGGGCCGCCACGTCGCCCGGTTGGGCCGCCCGGATCAAGCCATGCGGCCTGATCCGGGTGGCCACGGCGCCGCCCAGTGGGCGCGCGCCGCGTGTCCCCACGCGGGGACCGCACTGCGGCGCCCACGTGCGTGCGGTGGCGGGCCAATTGCGGCCCGCCACGCGTCCCGCTGGCGCGCCCCATGGGCCGGGTGTCCTGCGCCGGCCCAATGGGGTGCCGACACGTGGCACCCCGGTCTACAGCCCGCCATGCACCCGAAAGTATCCCCCAAACTTCCGGTTGCCCGTTTTCCCTCGTCCGGACTCCGAAAAATACAACCATGCAGCCGATTTCCAACGTTTTTCCGCGCTGAATTCAAATACGAAGTCCATTTTGCAAGAATCCATTTCTAAAAATTTACGGGGGCATCCGAACACACTAACTCGATCCATTTTTCGCGCTGAGTCCGGTTTTGAAGTCCGATTTGCGCGCAAAGCCTCCACACTCAACAAAAGGCTTCCAGAAGCTGCCGAACCAACAGTAATCCTTGCGTGGGAATTTCGGGTCCTCACATCCTCCCCCACTAAAAGAAAGTTTCGTCCTCGAAACTAACACAACTCAAAAGGAGTCTCAAATCAAAAGGGTAAATATCCAACATCCTCGTCACCAGCTCTCAAAGCGTCACTCGCTTCCCGTGGTTATTCCCCAACAACATCCACCACCGGTACGACATGGCCTAGTTGCGCCGTTTCTCATTTCTCGAGCCAGAATCCATAACGGCGTCTCACGTACTCCAGACACTCACAGGTCTCAAATGGAGCGAGTCGAACATCAACGGGGAATCCGAACACATCGCCCCTAAGCTGAGTCATGGAAAACATCAAGGATTCCAACATGTCACGGGGAAAAGAAGAAGCAACAGATAACCACTGATCCTCAACACCCCCAAAATCTCCTCCTCAAAACCAACTGATTCAAGAAACCTGAAGTACACCCATGCAATTCCATATAAAAGGGAGTCCAATGTCAGACACATCGACAACCACAACCCATGTTTGCCTCAACAGTCCACACAGCGCCAGCTGTGGAATCATCCAACTCAACCCCAGACAGCTTTCCTGCTCCAGGTATCTGCCAACACAGTGGCCCTGTCGGGGTGATCCAGAATGCTCAAAAGTAAACCAACGGTAACTCCACCGCCACCATGGGAGGCATCGCTATAACTCGCAAGTCCATTACCCCGCACTAACAATGCAAAAGTCGGTGCTGATATCAGTGTCAGTATCCGTTAGCTATGCTCTCCTGGCACTGCCAAGTCCAAGAAGCTCCTCACATTGACAATAATTGTCGACCTCGGCCAATTTCCAAATGGTATCTATATTGGCCGGATTTCCACCGCCGCCCCTACGGCTAACACAATGTGACCCACGAAGGTGAGCTTCAGAAGCTAAAACTTGTATCTCAATAACTTGGCATACAGCTTCACCCACACAGGCACGGTAGCACATCCCCAAGTGCCCCTCGTGCTCCAAGTCGCTCTGGGGGTAAATCAAATATCTTCGGGGAACACCACTCCCAATCTGTCCAAGTACATCTGGAACACACGATTCATCAGATCTTGAAGACAACAGGGCATTAATTATTCCATTTGGCCCACTGTGCGCTCATAATGCCCCTACCGAATCCTGAATGCCATCTAGGCAAAATCCTTGGCTGTCTGATTCCAAGTAGGTACTCGCATCATACAATAACTGTCGGAGTATGACCCCAAAAAAAGGTTCTAGATACCACCCGGACCTGTCTACACTCGAACCACAAAAGGACCCTCACAGCCGTGTATCAACGACGTGGCATCACCACCGTGTACCAACGGCGTGGCACTAGGTCAAACAGAACCCTCGATCCATCAGATCCTGCAACTGCGCCATCAGCTCTCTCAGCTCTACTGGCGATATCCAATGAGGTGCTGTCAAGGGTGGCGCGGTTTCCCGAACCACGTCAAACGCAATCTCTATCTCCCTAACCGGCGGCATTATCAACAGCTCAGGTGAAATCACACCCGGAATTTTATGGGCAACAGAAATATCCTTAAGTCCCGGTGCCGCCGTAAGCACCTCTCACACTGTTGCTAAAACCTGTGTGCTCTAACAATCTCAATAACCAAGCCTCCTCTCGTCTGCCTCTAGTCCATGCAGGAATGCAATATGCTCTAACTCCGACTGCTGTGATGAAATCACACCTGCGACGACTCAATCCACTACCGTGGCGCCCTCCAACCGGGTGGCACAGATTCATCCGCTCGATACAAATGGTCATCGCTCAGTCTGCCAGAAAAATCACGACTAATCACAAAGGGAGCATGACCTCTGTCTCTGCTCACACTGAGGCGACTGATACGGTCCTCCGCAGATAGCAAATCCACGCTACCGCTGCGCTACTCTGATATAGATGCTGATACTGCCATCGGGGTCTACCCGATCTCTGGCGTCTCAGGAACTCGTTATCCTGGAAAAAGAAATAAAAAATGCCTCTGCCGGCCAATCTGTCCTCCAAAGGCTCCGACTCAATCTTACGAGTCGGGGTGGTTCATCTGCCAAATCTGGCTGAATAGATCGATCATGTCCCCTCAGCTCACCAGCTGTCAACTATCCACCCTGCCTCGGTGCCTCGACACTAAACATTGGCACAGAGGGGGCTACTCGCTCCATCGGTGCCACAGAAATCCCTACCACAGAGGATACTGCAACCGGGTGGTCTCAGAAGGAAGAACTGTCGAGCTGCCCGCTGCTCCGACAACTGTATCATCCTATCCGCTGCTCACTTGCCGCCGATATGCCACTGCCAATCCTGTCATCTGGGTCCGGAGCTCTCTGACCTCAATCAGGGTATCCGGCCCGAAACTGCCAATCCTGGCCCACAAGCAGCAATAGGGTGCACCGGGTCAGAACTCTGCGTCAGGGCGACATCGCTCACTGCGACAAACCACACAACAGAACGCACAACAAGCACTCGACCCAATCCAGCGAAAGTCTAAGACATGTCACCCATTCCATAACATTATGTTGTCTGCAGCCAACATAATCGCTTAGGAGAATAAACATGCCAGCTCGCTCGTCCCGTCCCTTGGGAGAGGTATAAAACTCAATCAGGACTCTCGCTATAAGTCACGACTCTCTCGTAGTCATCCTAAGGTCCAACCACAAAGCCTAGGGTTTCTATGTCCATAATGACCTACATCTAGGCTCTGATACCACTCTAATCTGTCACGCCCCGGGGGTCGAAACTGCGACCCGGGCTCGGCAACAGATCCGCCACCTATGCGGAACCCCGCATAAGCGAAGCGTCCAACCTGCAAAGTACCATCTAACGACTAAACAGATATCAGAGCTGAAGAAAAAACTGCTGTAATAAAAACCTGAATCACTGTACAACTGAAAAATAAAAGTACAATATCAATCTCCCAAAAATAATAATACAATAATCTGATCCACCGAAACTTTAATACAAGTAAAAGCCACCTATACAACATCTATAAATCCAAAAAGGGAGATAACTAAAATAATAAAATACAACTGAGTACAGTAAACCCACAATCCGGGTTGGTACATCTATCCCACTGTAGGAATCAACACTGGTAGGGATCTATCTCGCGACTCCCTCGCCTCGAACCGTCAACCGAAGATCCGCAACTCCCGCAGCAGACTCTGCAAAACAAAGGGAGGAAAGGGGAAAAACAACAATGGGGGTGAGAACCACTAGTAAAACCAGAAGCCTCCCCCTGTGGGTAAAGCCTCAAACCCCGACGTAACCCACAAGTCTACCAGAGGCAAGAAAAAGAATAAGAGAGGTGGTAAGCTATAAACAGAACTACTGATAAAAGAGAGCTACCACTAAAATGCCTCTAAAATGCCCAGCTAAAAGAATAGCTAAAAGTATGCCTCAGAAAGTCAAAGCCTGCCTGACCAAACCCAATCAATACACTAGTAAACACTGGTACTGCCTGCTCTATCATCAATCTCACGAACTCAGGGTCTCCACTGTCCAAATGACCGGAACCCAACACGGTCTGACCGGCACCCAAACACGGTCTAAAGCCTACTCCGGAGTGGAACTCGAGGGGACGCGGACCCACACGAGTAAAAGTATCCCAGTATCCAGTAACATAAGTATCATAAGTCAGCAGGACTGGATCAAGACTTAAGTAAGTGGGAAAAACCATCCACTAAGGAAGCCCGATCCCTCACCTCCAATCTGATGTAATAATAATAACCCGGTCAACCGCCCACAGTTTCGCGGTTGCCGCAATCCCTGCCATCAGGCCACTGCCTGTCCCAAATCCTCGGAAACCTGACTACACTATCCCAAACTCCTGCTCGCACCCGAGCCTACCAATACCCTAGAGTCTAAAAATGAAAAGGAGAAAAGTATAAAAGCATGGTTTCTCCTAGTCAGTCCAACATGATATGTGTAGCAGAAAAGGTGGCCTATCTAGATGACCAGTACAAGCATGAAGATGTCCCAAGATGATGTAAAGTAAACAGGTGTCGATGTTCTACATTTATTAGAGCATGCTATCCAAATTACATAATCAATCTCAAAAGGATTGGACTGTTAACATAGCATACATCAATTACACAAGTATGCACATTTCACATTTGTGAAATTAAAAGTGGAATAGGATATCCAACATGGGTTTCACCAACATGATCAGAGGAGATAAATGACAATCATTACTTTCATAAAGAGTGAATCTCACATAGATAGATCAAGCTAATGTAGTCAGTTTTCTCACACAAACCACTAACAACCATCAAAATGAATAACATCATTCACAGGATAGACTTGCAAAGATCATTTAACAATTACCTTGGAATATGGTCATCAATCCACTATCACCAATGCATTAGACTAAGGATGTCAACAACTTTTATGATAGCACTAGGTGCACATAGATATACCAACAAATCCCTATCTCATTGTAGGAATTAGGATCCATTAACAAAAAGCTTAGTTCTTCATAAGGAAATAGGCATCATATCACAAGATAATCATCTTTTTTATGAGTGATTACGAGTCAAAAGCATAGGTCATTCGACGCAACAAACTAGATCATAATAATCAACATCAACACCAATTTTCTGCATAAGCTAGAGCAAGAGCAATCAATTAATTATTCTCACGAGCTAGGTTACAAATCAATCTATGCCCAACGTTCAGTAAATTGTAGGTTTAAAGATCGACAAACTATAATTCAACTACAAAAGTTGGAGACTAAGAATCACCCAAAACCAACTACTCTCACATAAC
>CM055071.1:27935677-28004758 GCA_029204045.2 Tillandsia leiboldiana
CCTTTCTAAAAATTTACGGGGGCATCCGAACACACTAACTCGATCCATTTTTTCCGCGCTGAGTCCGGTTTTGAAGTCGATTGCGCGCAAAGCCTCCACACTCAACAAAGGCTTCCAGAAGCTGCCGAACCAACAGTAATCCTTGCGTGGGAATTTCGGGTCCTCACATCCTCCCCCACTAAAAGAAAGTTTCGTCCTCGAAACTAACACAACTCAAAAGGAGTCTCAAATCAAAGGGTAAATATCCAACATCCTCGTCACCAGCTCTCAAAGCGTCACTCGCTTCCCGTGGTTATCCCCAACAACATCCACCACCGGTACGACATGGCCTAGTTGCGCCGTTTCTCATTTCTCGAGCCAGAATCCATAACGGCGTCTCACGTACTCCAGACACTCACAGGTCTCAAATGGAGCGAGTCGAACATCAACGGGGAATCCGAACACATCGCCCCTAAAGCTGAGTCATGGAAAACATCAAGGATTCCACCATGTCACGGGGAAAAGAAGAAGCAACAGATAACCACTGATCCTCAACACCCCCAAAATCTCCTCCCTCAAAACCAACTGATTCAAGAAACCTGAAGTACAACCCATGCAATTCCATATAAAAGGGAGTCCAATGTCAGACACATCGACAACCACAACCCATGTTTGCCTCAACAGTCCACACAGCGCCAGCTGTGGAATCATCCAACTCAACCCCAGACAGCTTTCCTGCTCCAGGTATCTGCCAACACAGTGGCCCTGTCGGGGTGATCCAGAATGCTCAAAAGTAAACCAACGGTAACTCCACCGCCACCATGGGAGGCATCGCTATAACTCGCAGTCCATTACCCCGCACTAACAATGCAAAAGTCGGTGCTGATATCAGTGTCAGTATCCGTTAGCTATGCTCTCCTGGCACTGCCAAGTCCAAGAAGCTCCTCACATTGACAATAATTGTCGACCTCGGCCAATTTCCAAATGGTATCTATATTGGCCGGATTTCCACCGCCGCCCCTACGGCTAACACAATGTGACCCACGAAGGTGAGCTTCAGAAGCTAAAACTTGTATCTCAATAACTTGGCATACAGCTTCACCCACACAGGCACGGTAGCACATCCCCAAGTGCCCCTCGTGCTCCAAGTCGCTCTGGGGGTAAATCAAATATCTTCGGGGAACACCACTCCCAATCTGTCCAAGTACATCTGGAACACACGATTCATCAGATCTTGAAGACAACAGGGCATTAATTATTCCATTTGGCCCACTGTGCGCGTCATAATGCCCCTACCGAATCCTGAATGCCATCTAGGCAAAATCCTTGGCTGTCTGATTCCAAGTAGGTACTCGCATCATACAATAACTGTCGGAGTATGACCCCAAAAAAAAAGGTTCTAGATACCACCCGGACCTGTCTACACTCGAACCACAAAAGGACCCTCACAAGCCGTGTATCAACGACGTGGCATCACCACCGTGTACCAACGGCGTGGCACTAGGTCAAACAGAACCCTCGATCCATCAGATCCTGCAACTGCGCCATCAGCTCTCTCAGCTCTACTGGCGATATCCAATGAGGTGCTGTCAAGGGTGGCGCGGTTTCCCGAACCACGTCAAACGCAATCTCTATCTCCCTAACCGGCGGCATTATCAACAGCTCAGGTGAAATCACACCCGGAATTTATGGGCAACAGAAATATCCTTAAGTCCCGGTGCCGCCGTAAGCACCTCTCACAACTGTTGCTAAAACCTGTGTGCTCTAACAATCTCAATAACCAAGCCTCCTCTCGTCTGCCTCTAGTCCATGCAGGAATGCAATATGCTCTAACTCCGACTGCTGTGATGAAATCACACCTGCGACGACTCAATCCACTACCGTGGCGCCCTCCAACCGGGTGGCACAGATTCATCCGCTCGATACAAATGGTCATCGCTCAGTCTGCCAGAAAAATCACGACTAATCACAAAGGGAGCATGACCTCTGTCTCTGCTCACACTGAGGCGACTGATACGGTCCTCCGCAGATAGCAAATCCACGCTACCGCTGCGCTACTCTGATATAGATGCTGATACTGCCATCGGGGTCTACCCGATCTCTGGCGTCTCAGGAACTCGTTATCCTGGAAAAAGAAATAAAAAATGCCTCTGCCGGCCAATCTGTCCTCCAAAGGCTCCGACTCAATCTTACGAGTCGGGGTGGTTCATCTGCCAAATCTGGCTGAATAGATCGATCATGTCCCCTCAGCTCACCAGCTGTCAACTATCCACCCTGCCTCGGTGCCTCGACACTAAACATTGGCACAGAGGGGGCTACTCGCTCCATCGGTGCCACAGAAATCCCTACCACAGAGGATACTGCAACCGGGTGGTCTCAGAAGGAAGAACTGTCGAGCTGCCCGCTGCTCCGACAACTGTATCATCCTATCCGCTGCTCACTTGCCGCCGATATGCCACTGCCAATCCTGTCATCTGGGTCCGGAGCTCTCTGACCTCAATCAGGGTATCCGGCCCGAAACTGCCAATCCTGGCCCACAAGCAGCAATAGGGTGCACACGGGTCAGAACTCTGCGTCAGGGCGACATCGCTCACTGCGACAAACCACACAACAGAACGCACAACAAGCACTCGACCCAATCCAGCGAAAGTCTAAGACATGTCACCCATTCCATAACATTATGTTGTCTGCAGCCAACATAATCGCTTAGGAGAATAAACATGCCAGTCGCTCGTCCCGTCCCTTGGGAGAGGTATAAAACTCAATCAGGACTCTCGCTATAAGTCACGACTCTCTCGTAGTCATCCTAAGGTCCAACCACAAGCCTAGGGTTTCTATGTCCATAATGACCTACATCCTAGGCTCTGATACCACTCTAATCTGTCACGCCCCGGGGGTCGAAACTGCGACCCGGGCTCGGCAACAGATCCGCCACCTATGCGGAACCCCGCATAAGCGAAGCGTCCAACCTGCAAAGTACCATCTAACGACTAAACAGATATCAGAGCTGAAGAAAAACTGCTGTAATAAAAACCTGAATCACTGTACAACTGAAAAATAAAAGTACAATATCAATCTCCCAAAAATAATAATACAATAATCTGATCCACCGAAACTTTAATACAAGTAAAAGCCACCTATACAACATCTATAAATCCAAAAAGGGAGATAACTAAAATAATAAAATACAACTGAGTACAGTGAAACCCACAATCCGGGTTGGTACATCTATCCCACTGTAGGAATCAACACTGGTAGGGATCTATCTCGCGACTCCCTCGCCTCGAACCGTCAACCGAAGATCCGCAACTCCCGCAGCAGACTCTGCAAAACAAAGGGAGGAAAGGGGAAAAACAACAATGGGGGTGAGAACCACTAGTAAAACCAGAAGCCTCCCCCTGTGGGTAAAGCCTCAAACCCCGACGTACCCACAAGTCTACCAGAGGCAAGAAAAAGAATAAGAGAGGTGGTAAGCTATAAACAGAACTACTGATAAAAGAGAGCTACCACTAAAATGCCTCTAAAATGCCCAGCTAAAAGAATAGCTAAAAGTATGCCTCAGAAAGTCAAAGCCTGCCTGACCAAACCCAATCAATACACTAGTAAACACTGGTACTGCCTGCTCTATCATCAATCTCACGAACTCAGGGTCTCCACTGTCCAAATGACCGGAACCCAACACGGTCTGACCGGCACCCAACACGGTCTAAAGCCTACTCCGGAGTGGCACTCGAGGGGAGCGACCCACACGAGTAAAGTATCCCAGTATCCAGTAACATAAGTATCATAAGTCAGCAGGACTGGATCAAGACTCTAAGTAAGTGGGAAAAACCATCCACTAAGGAAGCCCGATCCCTCACCTCCAATCTGATGTAATAATAATAACCCGGTCAACCGCCCACAGTTCGCGGTTGCCGCAATCCCTGCCATCAGGCCCTGCCTGTCCCAAATCCTCGGAAACCTGACTACACTATCCCAAACTCCCTGCTCGCACCCGAGCCACAAATACCCAGAGTCTAAAATGAAAAGGAGAAAAGTATAAAGCATGGTTTCTCCTAAGTCAAGTCCAACATGATAGTGTAGCAGAAAAAGGTGGCCTATCTAGATGACCATACAAGCATGAAGATGTCCCAAGATGATGTAAAGTAAACAGGTGTCGATGTTCTTACATTTATTAGAGCATGCTATCCAAATTACATAATCAATCTCATAAAGGATTGGATGTTAACATAGCATACATCAAGTCTACACAAGTATGCACCTTTCACATTTGGAAATAAAGTGAGAATAGTATCCAACATGGTTTTCACCAAACATGAATCAGGAGATAAATGACAATCATTACTTTCATAAAGAGTGAATCTCACATAGATAGATCAAGATTAATGTAGTCAGTTATTCTCACACAAACCACTAACCACCCTCAAATGAAACATCCATTCACATATAGACTTGCCAAAGATCATTTAACATTACTTGAATATGGTCATTCAATCCACTATCACCAATGAATAGACTAAGGTTCAACAACTTTTATTGATCTCACCTAGGTTGCACATAGGATCTACCAACAACATCCCATCTCATTTGTAGGAATTAGGAGTCATTAACAAAGCTTAGTCTCATAAGGAATAGGCCTCATCTCACAATGATAATCATCTTTTTATGAGTGAATTAAGAGTCAAAAGCATAGGTCATTCGCACAACAACTAGATCAATAATCAACATCAACACCCATTTTCTCATAAGCTAGATCGAAGATCAATCAATTAATTATTCTCACATAGATAGGTTACAAATCACATCTATGCCCAACATCATACATTGTAGGTTAAAGATCGACAACTATAATTCAAATCACAAAGTGGAGACTAAGAATCACCAAACCAACTACTCTCACATAAACCATTCTCAAATAAATCAACCAAGTCCTTCTCACATAAGCAACCAAGCACTTGTCACATAATCCCCTCAAGTCCTCACATAAATCAACCAACCATTCACATATAACTATCACCATCATTCTCACATAATTATATTAACCATTTATCACAAGGTATAGGTTGAAGATTAATTTCTCAATTACCCTCACATAGCATAGGTTTAAGGATGATCACTTAATAATCAACTTCATATGAGATGATGCACATCAATCAAACTATTCATTCACTTATGTATACAATGAGGATCAATTAACTTAATCGAAACATGGATATTCAAACACATCACACCAAGGGGAAGAGAACAACAATCAACTATGCCATGGGGAAAACCAATAGCCCGAGTGGGTAAATCGTTGTTTTCGGCAAAGCACAACCACCCACCTGAAACTTGACGATCCGCTGCCTGCTGTAGCTCAAATTTGGCGTGAGTAATCTTTATCCTCCCAGGAGACCAATGTCGTGAAAATCATCCAAATCCGCCTCACGGATTGGGCGCAATCACTGAAACAATGCACACTGCGAACTCAAAATCCAGAATTTCAGCAAGTGCAACAAGATTAAATAAAAGGTATGTGCAACCTCAAATACCTCAAAATGAAGTCTCCAACAGTAAAACAAAGATCTCCTCTTTCATACAAATATCTTCAAGTCCTCAAAAACCCACCATTAATTTCCCTTAACATTCAAATGAAGCAAAATCACAATGCTATCCAAAAACTGCTAACATAAACTTGTTAGCATTTCCAAGCTTAATTAGAGGCTTTTCCAAAGGGATTTATCCACAGATCACAAAAGAGAATTTTCTCACCTTGAAGTTAAGAAGAGGTAACAACTTGAATTTCTGAAAAATACCTTATATCCACAAAGTTATCTGCATTCCAAGGTGCATTGCTCAAATCAAAACTAAAACAGGGACTGCAGTAATCCATAAAATAGCACTTGAAAAGATCATTAATTTTACCTAACCAAACGTGCTCCAAATCCTGCAAGAGAGGTACCATTGGATTCCTTGTCGAGAGTAGATACAAATTGAGTTAAAGAACTCCAATTTTCATGCTCGGATGAAGGAGAAAACCCATAAATACTTTGAACTATCCACCAAGTTCCATCTGTACACGAATGCAGCAAGGTGCTCCAAAGATCATGCATAAACCCTAATAAAAACTCAGATCTGGGGAAAATGGTACATAACAATATTGTAGATCTTCGAGTTCTGGAAAGTTCCCCGCAAAAAATCATCCAAATATTCCCATCCTACTGCCCAGAAAGGCCAAAACACTGAGAACTGTTCAGGATTCCAGACTGAAATGAAGGGTTCCAAAGATGGCCTTAAAACTCTGTCAAAACATGAGATCTGAGGGGAGAGTTGAATACAAAAATTGTATCCTTACCTCTTGTGAGAATGTAGAACCAAAAATGAGCTCAAAATTCCAAGAAATGAGTCCTGGGAAATTTTCGCACTGAAATGCGACGGGAAGGTCCACCAATCAGCAACAATGGTGGTACTTGCCTCATGGAGAAGATGATGGTGATGAAGCCCCTTTTGTCCATCTCTTTGCTGATGAAGATGAAGGAGGTGATGAAGATGCTCTGCCTGTGAAGTCCTCCAAAGAAAACCAAGCTCAAAGACGGAGGAAGGAGGAAGAAGAAGAAGAAGAAGAAGAGAAGAAGAAGGAGAAGGGATTAAAATCCCTTCTCACTCCCTCTCTCTCTCTCTCGGACAGTCAACAACGGGGGGGGGGGAAGGACCCGGACACGTGGCGGCCATCCGGGCCGCCACGTCGCCCGGTTGGGCTGCCCGGATCAAGCCACGCGGCCTGATCCGGGTGGCCACGGCGCCGCCCAGTGGGCGCGCGCCGCGTGTCCCCACGCGGGGACCGCACTACAGCGCCCACGTGCGTGCGGTGGCGGGCCAATTGCGGCCCGCCACGCGTCCCGCTGGCGCGCCCTATGGGCCGGGTGTCCTGCGCCGGCCCAATGGGGTGCCGACATGTGGCACCCCGGTCTACAGCCCGCCATGCACCCGAAAGTATCCCCCAAACTTCCGGTTGCCCGTTTTCCCTCGTCCGCACTCCGAAAAATACAACCAAGCAGCCGATTTCCAACGTTTTTCCGCGCTGAATCCAAATACGAAGTCCATTTTGCAAGAATCCATTTCTAAAAATTTACGGGGGCATCCGAACACACTAACTCGATCCATTTTTCGCGCTGAGTCCGATTTTGAAGTCCGATTTGCGCGCAAAGCCTCCACACTCAACAAAAGGCTTCCAGAAGCTGCTGAACCAACAGTAATCCTTGCGTGGGAATTTCGGGTCCTCACATTGCCAAGGTACCCTTTCTGCAGCGATGGCTTCAGCGGCTTGGACAGACGCCCCTCTACAGCGTATGTGACGATTAGGACTAGAGGTTGTGTTCCTAGGGGTCACGATTAGATCGTAGCTTTCGTATTTGTAGCCACAGCAGGAACGACATCAACACTTCTCTCTCTTTTTCTCGTCTTTGTGCTGAAATTTACGAATAGGACGAAAACTTCGAAAGGCCGCTCCAGAGATGGAGACAGTGCCCGAACCTGTTCTTGTTTGATTGGGGCGAAGGCACTGACCTTTCGAAATTTTCGGACTTTTCGCTAATTTTAGCCGTTTTCAAAATTGAGAGATGAGGTTGACGACTTTCTTGCTGGTGGGGCCTTTACCCTTCTTGTTTGGTTGTGTTGGCGTACTTTGTGTAGTTTTGGACGAGTAGAGTTGGTTGTTCTTCCTTGTCCCCAATTTTTGGAGTTCCTGAGGATTTTCCAGCTTTTGGACTCGCTTTGTGGAGAGTGTGTAGCGACTGGGGAGTTGGAGACTGTGTTGATGGATACTTACCTTTAGCTTGGAGACTCCCTTTTGAGCTGTGTTAGTTTCGAGGACGAAACTTTCTTTTAGTGGGGGAGGATGTGAGGACCCGAATCCCCGCTTAAGGGTTTATTGATGGATTAGTGGCTTCAGGGAGTGTTTGTGCGCGTGTCGGGTCCAAGAAATGGATTCCTGGTGTAAAATAGGAGCAAGTTTGCTTAACCGGAGGCCTTTGAGAAATTTTAGAAGTGGAATTGGGCAAAACAGATATCGGATTTGGATTAAGCTCGCGAAAACAATGAAGATGGGCTATTTATTTGTATTTTTTGGAGCCCGGAGGAGAAAACACGGATTTTGTGGTGTGTGGGCACTGTTCCGGCGGCCGGAGAGGCGCCGGCGGCGGCGACTGGCGGCGGAGCGCGGCGGCGGGCGGAGGCGCTGCCGCTCGGTCCACCGCGGAAGCGTGCACCCGGGCGCTGGACGCGTGGCGGCTCCCGGTTGGCCGGCGCAGCAGGCGCGGTCCACGGGAAAGGCGCGGGTGTACGGTGGACCGGAGGGTGGACACGTGGCATCTCCGGGTTGGCGGGCCCTTGTGCGCGCGGTCCACGCAGCGTTGGGGGCAGGTGACCGTACGACGGGTGGTTGGGGGTGATATGGGGGCGCCACGTGGCGCCCCGCGGTTGGCCGGGCGCAGCCGCCCCACGCCAGCGTGTCGGGACACGCAGCGTTCCGCGAATGGCGGGTGCGTGTGCGCCGGGCGCTGGGAGTGTCGGGCGGATGCGTGGCGGGCTCTGGGGAATTCGGGCGGGCACAGTGTTGGGCCGGGCCCAACACTGTAGCCGCCCAATTGTCCCAGCGCCCGGAATTGGGCCCAAAAAGCCCAATTTCGGGATTTTTCGGGTTGAGCCTATTTATACCCCTCCTTCACCCCATGTTTGGGGTCTTTCCCAAACTCCTCTGCCCTTGGACCCTTCAGCAAAGTTGGAGCTCTTCTTGTTGCACATCTTTTGGAGGAGGCCCAGAATTTTTGGAAGCAGCGGCGTCGACGACTTCGGCATCGTAGCACAGAGCGACGTTCTTTCATAGGAGGCCCGTTATCGTCGCATTTCGATCTAAGAGTTCCACAGAGCTACTCTGACAGTATTTTTGGACCATTTTCACGGCGTTGGATTCACGAGAGGTAGATCTACGATTTTTGTATTTCCCATGTTTCTCAGATTTGAGATTTTATTGGGGTTTCTGGTACGTTTTTAACCCCCTTTTCTGCTGATGGAGTTTATGGACAGCAGCACCTTGCCAGAATTTTATCTCCGCGCTCGAGCGTCGGATCGAGACGGGCTTATACACTTTTTGCATCTACTCGTCGTGCGGATTATCGTCGTATTTTTCTGAGATTTTTCTGAGGCTTGCCCGGAGGTATATTTTTCTCCTTTTATCTGTGCATGGGATTACAGTTGTGTTGTTGTGAGGTTTTGCGCACCCTATGTTGTGGAATTTGTAACTAGGCCTACGGGGCTCGGAATTGGACTTGCAGGTACCCGTTTTGAAGGTCTCGACGCGACGATCGCAGCAGTATTTTTATTGGATTTTTTGGAGCATTGTTTATATGTGAAAAATGTGCATCTTTGGGACTGTTCCAGCAGATTGTTTGTACTTGGGTTTTTGGTGGAATAAAGTGTAACTTTGGACTGTATGTTTGTACCAGGAGGAGTTGTTCAGTGTCTTTGGACCTTAGGGACTGCAGATTAGTGGAGGTTGTTGCTCCTGGTATTTTCAGCTGTTGGACTTTGGACCGTTAGCGCCCTCAGGTGGGTTGCCTTGTCTCCAAGATTGATGGACTGGACATTAAATCTGCTATAGTAGGACTATGCATGAAAGTGAATTTCTTGTGTAGCATGCTAGAATGTAGGAATTGCTATTCCTTGTACTATCTGATGATCTTGTGATCTCCTTACTTTCTACCATCTGTTAAATTATAGTTATCTTGGAACTTGACCTAGCACCCCCGTCATATGTTGTATGTGTAACCAGACCAGTAGAAAACCCTCACTTGGGCTAGGGTTATTTATGTTTAGACATCCACACATCGTACCTTATTCCTAGACATAGTGTTATCCTCGCCCGGGTAGTGGGCCGAGTGGTCGAGTTTCTTCTTAGTGTGGGATGCATGTTACACTCGTGCTTGGGAGCAGAGTGGAGTCTGGTAGTTGTAGCTAATATTTTATCTGTGGTGGAAGCCGTTTGGGTGAACAGTAATCCCGGGGTGTTTTGTTCTTTGTTTCTTTTGTCGCCGCTGTGTTAGTGGCGGCAGTATACCAGTGTTAGTAGGACCTAGAAGTAAGAACCTTTTTGACATACACATGATTTTAGTCTACCAAAGTTTTCTTCCAAGCATCGAAGGGCCGCTGGAGTCTGTCATTGTTTGGTTGGACAAAGGCATTAGCCCTTCGGGGTTTGGGTATAAATATTGGTTTTATAACTATTTTTCCTAAAAGAACTAAAATATATTAAATTGGGTTTCTCAGATTAAAATAGTTTTCAGTAATAACCGTCACCTTTTTATTACAACCTCCTCACCCGAGAGAGAGTTTGGGTGATCTGGGTTCTAGGGGCCGTTCCTTTGTCGGGACGAAAGCCACGGGGGCCGAGCATGGAACCTGTTCTTATTGATAGGGATGTAGGTGCTGGTCTCCCAGAACTTTCGGACCCTGGTTGGTGTCTTCTGCGTGTTGTACCGAGGTTGTCGTGTTCCCGAACTGTAAGGGGGTCGGGAACTTCGATAGGCGGAGCCTAGAGTCTGTTCTTGTTTGATAGGGTTCTAAGCACCGACCTATCGGGTTTTCCAAACCCTTATGGTGTCGGTCCTTCCTGTGTTATCTGTGAGTTTGATGTTCTGTCGTGGGGAGCCGTTGAGTAGACCGTGGTCCCGGGCCGTCGAGTATCTTTTGGCCTGTGTTGTTGGGAACCGTTGGGGTTGACGGTGGTCCCGGGTCGTTGATTGTTGTCCGACCAGTTTTGTTAGCCCTGAGTTGTGCGTCGATCCTGGCTGTGGAGTATCTCCAGCCAGTGTGTTTTGTGCTGTGAGTTGGTGGAGTTTGCTAGTGTCTTGAGATTCGAGAGAGCTGATCAGCTGAGTCGTCGAGAGTGCTCCGACCGTTGTACGAGATGTTTGAGGATCCTGAGTCTTTCCGTTCTGAGAGTGAGCGTCGATTTTGGACTATAGCCTGCAGTGCCACATTGAGCTCGACAGAGTGCGCGGATACCTTTTTCCTCGATGGGGTCGCTCCCCTCGAGTGCCACGTCCGGGGTGGATCTGTTACTTTGGTATCACGACTTGTCGACGTTGTCCCTCTGGCTGGGCCAGTTTTGGTAGTCACGGACGCAGTTCCTCTGGCTGGGCTAGTTTTGGCAGTCACGAACGTCCTACGTCAATCCGGTCCTACGTGGATGTAACGGCAGTAGGTAGTCGCAGGTTTGACTGGACCCAAGGAGGCAGTCAGGTAGATTGGGTGATTTGAGTTGAGGAATAGTAGATGCATCATGTTTTCATCTGTTCCACTTTTTGAGCATCTAGATAGAGGCATAGTAGTTGTAGAGTTATTCTTTTCCAACTCTTTCCTTTAGTATTTCATTTGTTACTTCATGCCTCTAGTAGACTTAGTGGGCAGACCGTCGGACTTGTTGGCGGCACCCACTGAGAACTACTGTGGGATGTAGTTCTCACACCCGTCGCGGTGCCTTTTTCCCCAAGGACTTCTACTCCTGTTCCTGCTGCTCCAGCTGCTGCTTCTTCAGATCGAGGTAAGGGAGTCGCGAGCTAGATCCCTACCAGTCGTCGTCCAGAGAGTAGATGTACCCCCTTACTATTTTGAGAGTTACATGTTGAGAGACCTTTGTAGTGAGGTACAGAGTTGTACTTTTCTTTTATTGCTGAGAGACTAATGTATTTTGGAGAGGACTTGGATTGTATTTATTTTATTTCTAGCAGTTACTTTTCAGCTCTGATATCTGTATAGCTATAGTATCCTTCTTTTGCAGGTTAGTCGCTTCGTCTATACGGGACTTCCCGTATGGGCGGTGGATCTGTTGGCGAGCCTGGGTCGCAGTTTCGACGCCGGGGCGTCACAGATTAGAGTGGTATCAGAGTCTAGGTTGTAGGTCATTATGAACTTAGAAACCCTAGGCTTGTGGTTGGACATTAGGATGACTACGTGAGAGTCGTGACTTTTAGCGAGAGTCCTGATTGAGTTTTATACCTCTCCCAAGGGATGGGATGAGTGATTGGCATGTTTATTCTCCTAAGTGATTATGTTGGCTGCAGACAACATAATGCTATGGAATGGATGACATGTCTTAGACTTTCGCTGGATTGGGTCGAATGGTTGTTGTGTCCTGATGTTTGTTATTGTGCAGTGGACTACGATGCCCCTGAGACGTCATGTAGTGAAGAGGGCACATCCCGCATCTGATGAGTAACCCGAGCAGTGGGTGGCAGAGCTATCAGAGCAGAGTGAGACCTAGGAGTTACGGACCCAGATGGCACAGATGTCGGAGGCTGTCCGATGCCAGGAGGAGACCATGGAACGTTTGATGCGCCTATTGGACCAGAGAGCACAGCCAGTTGCAGTACCACCTGAGTGTCCTCCAGCACTTTCTTCCCATGCATTGGCATCTCCAGCTATACCTGTGGCATCGATTGAGCGAGCAGCCCCCTCCGTGTCGACGAGTAGTGCCGAGGCACCGAGGCAGGGTGGATAGCGGATAATATATGAGCTTTGGGACATCATCGGTCGATGGAGCCAGTCCCAGCAGTCTGATCCACCCCGATTTGCAGGATTGAGCCTGGAGCCGTGGGGGGGCAGAGTTTTGGATCATAGCAATGGAGCGACTCCTTGAGATTCTTTTTATTGAGGAGCGATTTCAGGTTCTTTTGGTGACAACTTGTTGGAGCACATTGCCGAGGCTTGGTGGCGCAGAGTGCAACTATCGGTCCGCCTGGGACCTAGCTGCTTACTTGGGCGGAGTTCTGCAGCATTTTTCTTGAAGCTTTCTTCCCCGAGAGTGTCAGATAGAAGCTGAAAGAGGATTGGAGGAACCTCCAATAGGGGGGGGGGGGGGGGGGGACTGTTCTATATAGAAGTACATCATGGATTTCAATTGGCTACTGGACTGTATACTACACGCGGCCAGGGACGAGGCGCATTGGATTTGCTTGCTCGAGCGGGGTTTGCGTCGAGATATCTATCAGTTTGTTCGGTCACGCAGATTGCATACTTTTGACACCTCGACGGAGCCGGCCCTTATGTGGAACGAGGGAATGTGATTTTGACTGAGTGGAATATAGCCCCGGTGGGAGTTTGGGCGTGAAGCGCCCAGCGCCTGACGACGGAGGACAGACGAGTAGGCAAGAGCCTCCGAGACCTCCACGATTCCATCCTTAGGATCGTGGGTTTTAGAGGCGCCAGAGATCCGCAGCAGCCGCGGTATCAGCAGCACCAGCAGCGACAGTAGTCTCAGCAGCAGTACCCCCGACAGCAGTAGTTTCGGCAGCAGCCGTAGTACCATCAGTTTCAGCAGCGGTATCTGTAGCAGCAGCGGCGTTAGCATGGATGTGTTTCTACGGAGGGCCCCATTCGTTGCCGCAGTGTGAGCAGAGGCAGAGGCCATGCTTCCTATGTGGATAGTCTAGATATTTTTCGATAGACTGGACTTTGACGTCGAGGCAGATTGAGCGACGACCACCTACATCGAGCGGATAAGTCTGTGCCGTCCGGTTGGAGGGCGCCACGGCAGTGGACCGGGTTGTCGCAGGCATGCTTTCATCACAGCAGTATGAGTTAGGGAATTTTTGCTTTCCTGCATGGACTAGAGGTAGAGTTGTTACCAAGTGCACTAGAGGTACAGGTCCTTGTTGGTGTTGTGCACTTGGGGGAGCCTTGTGGATCATGTCCAGCGCAGTGAGACCGCGGGTTATACCGGCAGGCGTGACGGTTTGGTGACAGCTTCAAGACTCTGATCAAGCACACGGGATGAACCGGTTGGCGCGATATCATGCAACGACTGATTGTGGATTGAGAATAGTGACCCTTCTGCGAGCTGGACTGGAGGAGTTCATTTTCACAAGTTGCCAAGGTACCCTTTCTGCAGCGATGGCTTCAGTGGCTTGGATAGACGCCCCTCTACAGCGTATGTGACGATTAGGACTAGAGGTTGTGTTCCTAGGGGTCACGATTAGATCGTAGCTTTCATATTTGTAGCCACAGCAGGAACGACATCAATGTTACGGAATTTGAGTTGGCGTATTTCGTGAATTCGGTTAAGTCTTGAAGATTGAAGATAAAGAAGGTTGGATCATATAACTCAATCTCAAGAAAGAAGAATTCAAAAGGATCAGGTATGTTTAACTAATTATTTTTGGTGATCTGAATACTTCTTATAGTGTAGAAACACTTGGATGAATTTTTAATTGCTTAAAAATCAAAAACTGGACATGGGACATGTTCAGGATCCGGATCAGGCACTTCAATTCGGATCCCGAAGGGTGTTAGTTCATACGCAAATTCAATCCAGATCGTAGCCTCTTTTGATCCGGATCCCGAACACTGGTTTTTACCAAAATATATGAACGATCCGGATCAGGCATTTCAATCCGGATCCCGAACATTGGTGTTTGGTGAATTGTATGAACGATCCGGATCAGGCACTTCGATCCGGATCTGGAACCTTTGTTTTTCTGGAAACTGCCTATCTCGTTACTGCAATCCGGATCGCCGAAATCCGATTCGGATCGCCGTCCTGATAAATTCCAGAAAAGGTAAGTTTTTGATTCTTATCCTCTTCCAACAGTTTCTAACCTATATATAGACCCTTTAATTCATCTTTTAGGGTACGACGCAAAAAGCGAAAAATACGACCGAAATAGAAAAATCCACATATAGAGAAGAAAGAAAATACTAGATTTAATTCTATGTTTCTTCATCTATATTATTAATTTGATTCTAGGTTTTCCAAACTCAGATTTTGAGTAGAATCAAATTAATGAATACTTAGATGGTATTTCCGATCTATTTCTAATCTAAGTATTCGGCGGATCATCACCACCCAAAAACAACGATTTTCCCAAAATCGGCGCGTGGACTCGCGTGGCCTTGTGGATTCAGGGTGCAACCGCTCTCGTGGATTCGGAGCGAGGTACGTTCGTGGATTCGAAGCGTGCTACTGGGTGAAGACCGTGGATTCGGTCGGACATCGTGGAGTTGACGTTGGACGCCGTGGATTCGGCGTTGGACGCAGATCGTGGATTCGAGAAGCGTTGCGGAGCGAGCGGAGAAGATCAACTAGGAGCGTATGGAAAAAGGTTGAGTCGTCTGTGAGTACGGTATATCACCTTTGTACGTGTCATAATTCTAGTGGATTTCACCGTGTTATCGGTCCCGTGGTTTTTTACTCCGGTTTGGAGTTTTCCACGTAAAAATCTCTGCGTGTTATTTATTTTTCCGCATTGGGTTTTATATCGCAACGATTTTTGAGTGTTTATTGTTTACACCTATTCACCCCCCTCTAGGTGTTTTTTCCCCTATTTAGATCCAATTATATATAACCCAACAAATGGTATCAGAGAGGGAATAGGGTTGTAAACAATGGTTGAAGGTGGAAACATCAGCAGACCCCCGTTCTTCGATGGAACAAATTATGCCTACTGGAAAGTACGGATGAAAGCCTTTTTAATTTCCATCGACGAACGGGTGTGGCAATCAATTGAATTAGGATGGTCTAATCCAACTGAAATTCTTGCTGATGTTCGCACCATCAAACCTAGGTCGAAATGGACCAAGGAAGAGATAGATTTTTCTTCTTACAATGGCAAAGGGATTAATGCTCTATTTAATGCTTTGTCTCAAACTGAGTTCTCTCGCGTCTCGGCATGTGAGACTGCGAAAGAAATCTGGGATGTTCTTCAAGTTACACATGAGGGAACTAACCTTGTGAAGATTCAGAAACTGCAAATGCTTACGAGCAAGTTTGACTCTATTTTCATGGCAGAAAATGAATCTTTCACAGACTATTACACACGATTGCAAGACATCGTAAACTCATGTGCTAACTTGGGAGAGAAGATTCCAGAATTTAAAGTTGTAAGAAAAATATTAAGAACTCTTCCTGAAAGATTTCGATCCAAGGTTACGGCCATTGAAACTATTAAACACCCGGACGAAATCCGTGTAGAAGAATTAGTTGGTTCTTTACAAACATATGAAATGACATTTCCTACTAACTATTCTTCGGGAAAAGCATCCTCTTCTAAGTCTTCAGGTTTAGCATTGAAAACAACAAAAGAAGAAGACGCGGATTCATCCTCCTCAGACGATGACGTAAACCTATCTATGGAGGACTTTGAGAAGCAGCTCGCTCTCTTGACAAGAAGATTTCGCCGAAACTTTCGAAGGGGTAACTCAAGCAAAACTTCATCCTTCGTAAAGTCGAAGAAAGGCAAAGGTTCTTCAAGTTTCAAACCAAGAAAGCAAGAGGGTTTTTCTAAGGATAAGAAAAGCTCAGAAGGACAAGTCCAATGCTTCAAGTGCCGAGGGTACGGCCATATCTCAACGGAGTGTCCCAATAAGAATCCGTCAAAGAAGAAAGCGATGCAAGCCGTCACTTGGGATGACACCTCATCGTCAAATGAGTCATCGTCAAGTGATGAAGAAGATAACGCAACGACGTTCCACGCGTCCACATCTTCACCCTTCATGTGCTTAATGGCAAGTACATCCGAGTCATTGTCCAACTCCACTGTTGAAAAAATTGCAACGGACGATGAATCGGATAATTCAGAAGGTGAAGACTTTGCTCTTGCCTACCAGAAGCTTTTGAGGGATTCAAAGAAACTGGAAAAGCAAAACAAGAGTTTGATAGGGAGATTGCAGGATCTCAAAGAAGAAGCAAAAAGGGCATCTTCTCTCTCAAACGCTCTTGAAGTGGAAAGGGATAATCTGATTAAAATAAATGTTTCCCTTCAAGAGTCCAATGAGCAACTCGAGAAGAATTATGTAGATATGGTGAACAAAGCGAATTACTTCTTAAAGCTCAACGGCGAGGCTCGACAGGAAAAATTAGAAATGACAGAGACCATTCTCCAACTCAAGGATGACTTACAGCGATTTTCATCAGGAAGGAGTAAGTTGGATAAGCTTCTTGGTCTTGGTCAATCAAACAAATTCGGCCTCGGATACAATCGAACTAAAGACAATTTTAGTTCGGTTGGGACAGTCTTTGTGCCCCAGTCGGTATCTCCTCCTCCGACACTGGAATTGACGACAAACAACGACAACAAACCTACCTCCCCCTCTTCGGAATCGTCAAGTACTAAGATATGTTTTCGTTGTGGTATTGCAGGGCACATAAGGAGAAATTGCAAGATGGGAGCCAAACGCTCAACTCAAGCACTTCTTGCAACGACTACCAAAAGGGTGATTCCTCGGAAATCAAATGCAAATTATGTTACGCCTTTTTGTGTTGGCATATTTCGTGAGTTGAGTAGTTGAGTTGTTGAGTTGAGTCGGAGTCTTGAAGTGATCAAATTGTCAATCAGTAATCGAAGACTTAGAGAAGATTCAACAAGAGCTCAAGTTGACACTCAGTGTTTTGAGTCTTGAAGATTGAAATAGAAGAATTGTGGATCAATTACATCAATCTTAAGGAAAATGGATTCGGATTGATCAGGTACGTTTAACTAAATAATTTTGGTGATCCGAATACATTTGAGTGGTTTAGAAGCACTTGGATAAGTTTTCATTGCTTAAAAATAAAAAATTGGACAAATTGGATGTTTCAGAATTTCTGATCCTGAACCGATCCGGATCAGAATTCCGATCCGGATCCCGAACCTTGTTTTTTCAAGAATTGCTGAAAAAAGACGACGATCAGGATCGCCGTAAATCCGATCCGGATCGTCGTGCGGGAAAATTTCTGTTAAGCCAGTTTTTGATGCTTATCTCTTTCCAAAGGTTTCTAAACTATAAATAGACATTTAGGGTTTCTCAAAAACTACCGATTAATTTATTAAACACTTGAGAGCAACCCTAGAGGCTAGGTTTTTATCGTTCTTCTTTATAGCATCTTTTAGGTCAATTCGACGGTTCTTTCAAGAACATATCTTTTGTCGAATTGATCTAATCTTTGCTTAGAGATTTCTTCTACGGTTCCTCAATGAGAATCTAAGCAAAGGATCACCATCGAAGCCAATATTCTTACCGGCTGAGTTTGCGTCGTGGATTCGACGTGGCATCGTGGATTCGGTGTGCTAAAGGCGTTTCGTGGATTCGAAACGTGTGCTCGTGGATTCGAGTGGCGTTCGTGGATTCGAACGTGTGCAGTGGACGTGCAATCGGTGAGCGCAAGGTCCGAAGAAGTTGAAGGAGGGGTTTGAGTCCGTGGAGTCGGTAATCACCTTGTTATTCTTCTTTTCCTAGTGGATTGTTATTGCGTGTTGGTCCCGTGGTTTTTCTCCTGGATTGGAGTTTCCACGTATATCTCGGTGTGCTATTTTTATTTTCCGCATTGGTTTTTATTTTGCACTGAGATTGGTTTTATAAGTATTACACCTATTCACCCCCCCTCTAGTTGTTTGATAGTACCTATTTAGATCCTTGTGGATCCTTAAAAACCAACAATTGGTATCAGAGCGGGTTTTAGGTTTATCTATCATGTCGGGTGAAAGTGGTAATATTTATAGACCTCCTCTTTTTGATGGGACCAATTATGCTTATTGGAAAGTGCGGATGAGAGCGTTTCTCATCTCAATTGATGAGCGGGTATGGCAAACCGTGGAATACGGATGGGTGCATCCTGTTGAGGAAGTAGGAAATTCTACTACCCCAAAACCTCGCTCTAGATGGTCCAAAGAGGAAATTGAAAGATCTTCTTACAATGGGAAAGGTATGAACGCTTTATATAATTCTCTTTCCTCGACTGAGTTCACAAGAATTTCCGCGTGTGAAACCGCGAAGGAAATTTGGGATATTCTCAAAATTACACATGAGGGTACTAATCTTGTAAAAATTCAAAAGCTCCAGATGCTTACAAGTCAATTTGACTCTATTCATATGGAAGAGCATGAATTGTTTACAGATTATTACACTAGACTTCAAGATGTAATTAATACATGTGCTAATTTAGGAGAAAAGATCCCAGAGTCGAAAATTGTAAGAAAGATACTTCGGACTCTTCCGGAACGGTTTAGGGCAAAGGTTACCGCCATTGAAACCGTTAGTCATCCGGATGAGATGAGTGTAGAGGAATTAGTAGGTGCTTTGCAAACTTATGAAATGACTTTTCCTACTAATCAAGTTTCTTCCAAGTCTTCTTCTAAGCTTACAGGTATTGCATTCAAATCAACAAAGGAAGAAGATGGCGAATCAAGTTCCGATGATGAAATCTCTTTTGCCGATTTTGAAGAACAATTGGCGCGGATCACAAAGAAATTTCGTCAGAAATTTTGGAAGAATCGAACCGATGGATCTTCATCCACGAAACCATCTAAAGGATCATCGGGTTCTAAAACCTTTAACCTCAAAAGTCTTGCAAAACCTTCTAAGGAAAAAGATGAATTCGAAGGGGAAATCCGATGTTATAGATGCAAAGGCTACGGCCATATTTCAACGGATTGTCCTTCTCCGAAATCATATAAAAAGAAGGCTTTGCAAGCGAAAACTTGGGACGATTCTACTTCTAATGAATCGACCTCAAGTAAAGAGGAAAAAGTCGTTGCTTTTCATGCCTCTCAAATTCCCTCTTCTAATTTGTGTTTATCATCTTTAGTCACTGACTCTACTCCTTTGATTTTGTATGAAACATCAACAACCAGCGGAGAGTCATCAAGTGAGGGGGAGTCGGACGAAGAAGAACTCGTTGAGGCATATCAACAACTTCTTACGGAATCAAAGAAGATGGCCAAACATATTAAGAAGTTGAGGAAGCAACGACTTGAGATTCAAGACGAGAATCATGCTTTAAAGATCAAACTTCATGATCTCGAGGAGGAACGAGAGCTTTTATTGGATAATAATAAAATCCTCCAAGAAAAGATAAATCAATCGGAAACGGTCGTTAATTCCCACATTAACAAGATTGATTTTCTAGAAAAGCAGTTTGAGGAAATTCATGTCACCAACCAAGCTTTGACCAAGCAAGTTCATCAACTTAAATCCGACATACAAAGGCTTTCAACCAGTTCCAAGAAATTAGATTGTATGTGCGGATTAGGTCAAACAAGCAAGGTTGGTTTGGGTTTTAAAAAGGATCAAACTGTGCATGCTTCAAGTTCCACAATCAAATTGAAAGGAAGAACGTGTCACCTTTGTGGACTTGAAGGACATTTGGTGAAGGATTGCCCGAAAAAGAGAAAGAAAAATTCTTCGGCAACTTCATCTACGGAGCGAACTCAACGGAATCAAAAGACACATCAAGTTAAAGGAGTTCACTCAACCCACCAGAGGTCCGAGCCACAACATCAATCATACAAGTGGATCATTGCGAGGCAAAGACTTAAGGTGGATCAACAGTCAAAGCGGACAACCCCTGGCCACAACGAATCAAGACAACCCAAAATCCAGCGATTTTGGATTCGGAAAGGTGACACCTTTCCTTGTCTTACGTTCTAAATAGTTTATGACTGTATGTAATGCTTTGATTGGTTTTCCTTTCATATTTTTCTGAATCTCTGCATTACATGTTTTCAATGCTCTTTGTTTTTATGTTTTGTTTTTTTTTTAACAAAAGGTTTTTAATGAACAAGTGCATTGAATAAAAAAGGGCTTCACGGTTATTCACTCCAAATTAATTTTATATCGATTATCAACTTTACTCCATAATCATAATCTTGAAGATACTTCATTATAGGAGTTTTTGATATTATAAGAATCAAATTTTAGAAATCATGTGTGATCTTTAGATGCTTAATCTATCTCGGTTGTGTGAATTCATTGTGATAAACGTGAGACAACCGATAGACTAAAATTTGGAATTTGATTCTTTCACGTAAGAGATTGCATTCTTACAAGGGTAAATAAATGAATTGCAAAAGATGTGGAAAGAGTTACATCCGAAAGGAGTGTGAAAACTACCACCACATGTTGGAAAGAGCTGCCACCCCGGTCGTCCGGTTTGTGTGTGTAGCTACCACATGTTATGGATGCTTGAAAAATATTTATGAAATTTTGTTTAGTTGAAGCTTTCGGAGATTTAAATTCAAAGTTCGTATTTTGAACAATCTCCTGGTTGGTATAAGGTGGGATAGTTAAAAGATGCTCAAAGAGCCACCCTTAGGTATTTTAGTGTTTATCTCAATTTGAAAGGGTAGAATTCAAGATTGATGTCACTTGGAAATCTCCGTAAGTCATCTTTGTAAATCCGTTACATCTTGATAGAGTTTGGATCTCAAGATTATTTTTGATGACTTGTGTTTGATGAATATAACATGAAAAACGGTTTATAATGTTTTACCTTTATTTTTCATGATTTTGGAGTAAATCTTTTTAATTTTTATAATTAATTGGATTGAATGACATCTATGTGATCTCATATTATTTTCAAGCACTTAAATTGTTTTATTGATGGAATACAAATCGGTAATTCAATTATTTCAAAATCTGGATTTGTTTCAAGAAATTATTTGATTTTTGCTTTTGGCTACCGGTACGCAATCTGTGTTTTTGTTATATACCGGAACTGAGCTTTTATCTCTCTTTCTCTATGAACTAATGCTGTTAGTGATTTTCTTTTGTCTAGTATGTTCACTGTTTGACAATTTGTGACAAAAAGGGAGAGAAGAGAAATGGGGGAGATGAGATCATCGAGATAGGGGGAGACGGAGAAGAGATCATCGAGATAGGGGGAGACGGAGATGAGATCATCGAGATAGGGGGAGATGATGAAACAGGAGCCGAAAAACAAAAAGAACCAAAAGGACGAATCAAATGTAGGATTTACATTTAATTTCTAACGACTAACGTTTGATTTTGTTTGGAGTTTTGTTTTGCAGGAATTACATCACTTTAAGACTCCAAGTCCTAAGTCATAGAGTTTGTTCTAAGACTGGTTCAATTGTAATTTTTGTTTATTGGATCTTTCACGCAAAGAAAGTCAATGTTTTGGTGATGACATTGAGTTTCGATTTTTTGGTTTAAGATGAGTGTCTTGAGCGTTTTATGTATGTTTGGGTTTTGTCACGAAATTGCCAAAGGGGGAGATTGTTACAGCCTTTTGTGTTGGCATATTTCGTGAGTTGAGTAGTTGAGTTGTTGAGTTGAGTCGGAGTCTTGAAGTGATCAAATTGTCAATCAGTAATCGAAGACTTAGAGAAGATTCAACAAGAGCTCAAGTTGACACTCAGTGTTTTGAGTCTTGAAGATTGAAATAGAAGAATTGTGGATTAATTACATCAATCTTAAGGAAATGGATTCGGATTGATCAGGTACGTTTAACTAAATAATTTTGGTGATCTGAATACATTTGAGTGGTTTAGAAATACTTGGATAAGTTTTCATTGTTTAAAAATCAAAAACTGGACAAATTGGATGTTTCAGAATTTCTGATCCTGAACCGATCCGGATCAGAATTCCGATCCGGATCAGAATTCCGATCCGGATCCCGAACCTTGTTTTTTCAGGAATTGCTGAAAAAAGACGACGATCAGGATCGCCGTAAATCCGATCCGGATCGTCGTGCGGGAAAATTTCTGTTAAGCCAGTTTTTGATGCTTATCTCTTTCCAAAGGTTTCTAAACTATAAATAGACATTTAGGGTTTCTCAAAAACTACCGATTAATTAATTAAACACTTGAGAGCAACCCTAGAGGCTAGGTTTTTATCGTTCTTCTTTATAGCCTCTTTTAGGTCAATTCGACGGTTCTTTCAAGAACATATCTTTTGTCGAATTGATCTAATCTTTTCTTAGAGATTTCTTCTACGGTTCCTCAATGAGAATCTAAGCAAAGGATCACCATCGAAGCCAATATTCTTACCGGCTGAGTTTGCGTCGTGGATTCGACGTGGCATCGTGGATTCGGTGTGCTAAAGGCGTTTCGTGGATTCAAAACGTGTGCTCGTGGATTCGAGTGGCGTTCGTGGATTCGAACGTGTGCAGTGGACGTGCAATCGGTGAGCGCAAGGTCCGAAGAAGTTGAAGGAGGGGTTTGAGTCCGTGGAGTCGGTAATCACCTTGTTATTCTTCTTTTCTTAGTGGATTGTTATTGCGTGTTGGTCCCGTGGTTTTTCTCCTGGATTGGAGTTTCCACGTATATCTCGGTGTGCTATTTTTATTTTTCGCATTGATTTTTATTTTGCACTGAGATTGGTTTTATAAGTATTACACCTATTCACCCCCCCTCTAGTTGTTTGATAGTACCTATTTAGATCCTTGTGGATCCTTAAAAACCAACAAATTATTCGAAGGAAAAGAGCCTCCGTAGTTCATCAAACAAGACGACGACGTCAAGGAAAAGCGATAGATCAAACAAAACGCTTTCACCAAAGGTATCAACTTCACAATCATTTCCGACGTACACCAAAACTCGAAAGGTTTGGGTACGCAAAGGTGAAATCTTCCCATGTCTTGTTACAAATATTTCCTTGCATGCATATGATAATTCGTCTTGGTATCTGGATAGCGGTTTTTCCCGTCACATGACCGGTGACAAAAACTGCTTTCAAAATTTTGAGAAAATCTCCGGAGGACTTGTAGTTTTCAGAGACGGTCAGTCTTCCAAAATTGTTGGAAAAGGAACAGTAGCTATCCCAGATGGCCCGATTCTGAATAATGTGTTATTTGTTGATGGCCTTAAGACTAACCTCATAAGTATCAGTCAACTTTGTGACAATGGCTTTTCAGTTAATTTTTCATCTGTTGAATGCATTGTAACTGATAAGGACCATGTTTTCTTTTTAAAGGGGGTTAGATCTGAAAACAATTATTATGTTGTTCCCAATAAAATTTCTGAAAATTGTAACTTAGCCTCTTTGAATAATGAAACACTTTGGCACGAAAGGCTAGGTCACATAAATTTTAAGGAACTTGCTAGAATTTCAAACAAAGACGTGGTCAAGGGGGTTCCAAAACTTTCACTTAAACAAAACGTTGTGTGTGGTGGTTGTCAAAAGGGAAAACAATCCAGGACTGCACACAAGAACCTGAACCACGTTGGTACTAATCGGCCCTTAGAATTATTGCATATGGATCTTATGGGGCCGACACGTCAACCATCCTTGGGAGGTAAATGGTATATTTTCTTATTGGTTAATGATTTCTCTAGATACTCATGGGTAGCATTTTTAAAAGAGAAAGCTGATACTTTTGATTCTTTTCACGAGATTTGCCTTCGTATTATGATTGAAAAGAATGAAAAGATCATTCGTGTTAGAAGTGATAGAGGTGGAGAATTCATAAATTTGAAATTCATTGATTTTTGCACTTCCAATGGCATTAAACATGAATTCTCAGCACCCTATACACCTCAACAGAATGGTGTAGTCGAGCGCAAAAATCGGGTTGTACAAGAGATGGCACGTGTTATGCTTCATAGCCAGAATTTACCGTTATATTTTTGGGCTGAAGCTGTGAACACTGCAATCTATGTTATTAATCGAGTTTATTTGCGCCCGGGAACTTTAAATACACCATATGACCTATGGTTTTGTAGAAAACCAAACATCAAATATTTTCGTATCTTTGGGAGTCGGTGTTACATTTTACGTGACCACGAAAATCTTGAAAAATTTGACTCTCGAAGTGACGAAGGGATTTTCATGGGTTATTCTACAAATAGTAGAGCATATCGGGTATTTAACTTGGAATCTAAAACGATTGTAGAATCCATAAATGTTAAAATAGACGAAGCTTTCCACTTTGCATCTGATAAATCTACCCCTGATATCTCTCTTGATGATGATACTCCTGTAAATGCATCTTCTCATGATAATACTTCCAATATTAATGATGCATCTAATGGTTCTTCAAGTTTATCTGATGTGCAGGAATCATTTCATGTACCTCCGAGTACTCCATTACCTCAAACGTTACGCATCTCCAAGGATCATCCTGAATCAAACATTATTGGAGACCCACAAGAAGGAGTCAAAACTCGGAGGCAGTTGGTTTGTGGATTCGCTTGTTACGTTTCCATGATCGAACCAAAGAACGTCGATGAAGCTCTTCAGGATGACTACTGGATTGAAGCAATGCAGGAAGAGCTCCATCAGTTTGAACGAAACGAAGTCTGGGAATTAACGACGCCTCCGAAGCAACACAATGTGATCGGTACTAAATGGATTTTCAAGAACAAGAAAAATGAGGATGGTACCATCATCAGGAACAAAGCACGTCTAGTTGCTCAAGGCTACTCTCAAATAGAAGGAATAGACTTTGATGAAACGTTCGCCCCTGTAGCTAGACTCGAGTCCATTCGTATCTTATTCGCTATTGCTTGTCACTTTAAAATAAAACTCTTTCAAATGGTGTCACGCCCCGGGGGGTTTGTTTTAGCGGAAACGATTCACAAAAGTCAAACCTTTGACGTACAATTTTTTTTTTTTTGTAAAAGAGAACCCCTCTTCCCCGGCGCATGCCCAGACCCGCCACACATACAGGATCACTCTGTAAACGGACAGAGTCTCCCCTGTATATGCACGGCGTGGCGTTCAGTACATGTTCCAAACATACACAACCATTCAATCACAACAATTATTAACATACAACCAGCATTCTAATCTATTTAAAACGTATGGCCGATCAATTTGGAAAGGATAAATCCACAGTTTGAAGAGAGCGCCTACCCGACGCTTGCGTTTTGAAAGCGGGTTTCGAAATCGGCATAAATCCACAAGGTTTTGAAAACGGTGCCCACCCGACACCCAAGTTTTGAAATCCCTTTCGCCATCCATAAATCCACAGGGTTTTGAAACCAGTGCCCACACGACACTTAGATTTTAAAAATGGTTTTCGCAATCTTTTCTTTGGCTTTTGCCTTTTTTTTTTCGTTTTCAAATGGCCAACAGAAATAAAAGGAAGAGTAATGCATAAGAGGGTAACTAAATGCAACCCACACCGACATCCACGCCGACCCCACGAGGGTATCGCGAACCTCTCACATAACTACAATGTAAATGAAATGCTAGAATGAAAGGAGAAATACAGTCCAGGGCCCCCAGCGACCCAGCTGCTCCTGTCCCGTCCTCACCGCCGCCTACCTCTCCCCCCGACTGAACCCTGTCACGAAGTGGGAAGTCAGTGACGTAAAAATAGTAGAGCCCAGGGCCCCCAGCGACCCAGCTGCTCCTGTCCTGTCCTCACCGCCGTCTACCTCTCCCCCCGACTGAACCCTGTCACGAAGTGGAAAGTCAGTGACGTAAAAATAGTAGAGCAGGAGAATATAATAAAACAAACCGTGAAGACAACCGGAGCAACCACCCTCTCCAGGTGGAGAGGTAACCTGTACACCTGTATCCTGTAATACCCGGCCACGTCGGACAGCTAAACCGACGGCCCATACCGTACCTGCAGAAACCCGACCACGTTGGACAACTAAACCGACGGGTCGCAACGCTCGCGCCTCGGCGCCTCAAACCCCACAACTAATAAGGGGCCCCACTACGTCACCTCGTGGGTAAAACCCGACCACGTCGGACAACTAAATCGACGGGTCGCATCGCTCGCACCTCGGCGCCTCAAACCCCACAACTAATAAGGGGCCCCACTACGTCACCTCGTGGGTAAAACCCGACCACGTCGGACAACTAAATCGACGGGTCGCATCGCTCGCACCTCGGCGCCTCAAACCCCACAACAAATAAGGGGCCCCACTACGTCACCTCGTGGGTATACACGGGTCATAGACCACTTTTCCGGAAAAGCGCACCCTTCGCGGTGGCCAAACCGCGGGTGCGCGTGTTGCAGCCTCGAGCACAGTAGCCACAATGCATGAACATGAGTAAGATAATAACATGTGTAGTCAAGATACTCTACTAACAAGTATAATCGAAGATAAAGCAACAACATGTAACATCAGGAGCATGATAACACCTAACTACTAAAGTGCGGCGATTACATGTAGCATCTAAGGTACAATAATAGGTGGCATTTAAAGTGGAACGATAATATGAAGTATCTAGAGTAAACGGTCGTCGGAAATCGAAACTAAATAACACATTCAACCCACCTTGAAGTCCGTCGAGCGAACCACCTGAATGTAGGCCGATCCCGAGCTCTCGCTAGATTACTGGGCAGCTGGTGCTGAGCAGCTGGGCCCTGAATGGAAACTGTAGTCAGAACTAGACTCACACATACCCATCCCGAGGACACTTCAGCAACACAACGCTAACACAGAATAATATAGCCGATTTACGGAACAAGGTCCGATTCCCGCTCAACAAGAGCCCACGGAACTCTAACAAAATGCCCAGTAGGTATGAAAATACTGTCAAAAGACAGTCAGCGTGTCCTAATTACATTTAGGTCCATACTACATCTTAACTTTGCATAAAAACACTAAGTTGATTACTTGTTTCGACCCGTTCTCGCAATCCGGGAAGCCAAAGACAGCGCCGTATGTTTCAGCGCGTCCGAAACGACGAGACGAAGCTCGTGCTCACGGGCTTGGGCCAGCATGAGGCCCATTTACAAAGTTGGCCCATAACGTTTCATAAACTACATAAATATCCTATAGTTAATTACTGTTTTGCCTCATTCTTGGAATCCGGGGGTCCAACGACGACGCCGTAAGTTCTAGCGCGTCACATTTGATGCGACAGACCCCGTGCTCACAAGGTTGGGCTGGCACGAGGCCCAAAATCAAAGTTGGCCCATGATCAATTAGTGTCCAATTTACAACTTTACTAAAACTTAACATATACATGATCTTTTAAGCATTTAACAGAAGCATCATGTTTAGAGGACTATATAGGGTTGGGGGCTCACCTTGCGCGCGTCGGAGGCCGGCCGGAAAGATGGCCGGAGCAACACCCAAGTTTGGATCAAGGCTCGGTTTGGTGTTCTTGGAGCAGCTCTGGCCCAGACCTGGAACCAAGGTGAGCACCAGTCAGTTAAAGGTCCTAGCAGTGTTCGGACCCATGCTGGGTCGATGCCCGGCGGCCAGCGGCGGCGGCGGCCGGAGCTAAGCCCGAATAGGTGATTTTGGGTGCAATCTTTTAGTCCCGGCAATAGAGGGGTTCTAGCCCTAAAACAAATTGATAGGAAGCATCAGAGGGATCTATAGGTCTTACCTGATGGTTGGCCGGAGTCCCAGAGCGCCGGAGTGAGCCGGAGTCCGGCTCGAGTGCAGTTTCGGGTGCAACTCTGCACAGCAAAAACTCGACGTTAAAAGGGCCATGCAACTTGATGGGGAACCTCCAATGGGCCACAGAGGCTTACCTGGATGGTTTCCGGCGACAGAGGAACGCCGGCGAGGCGGCGTCGGAGCAGCTTGGTCGAGCTTCAATGGCCAATAATGGCAGATTCCGGCGCGGCGGTTCCGGGCGGGAGCTACCTAGACCAAGAGGTTCTATTCCCCACCACAAAGCTTGGTGCAGGGTTGGCCGGCGCCAGGAGGCCGCGGCGGCGCCGGACGGCGATGGTCGGCGTAATTGCCAATTATCCGGTTTCTAGGGCTTCCCCGCGCGGCTCCGATCTTGATCCGATCGAGCTCAAGTCTTGTGGGGAGGCTGCAGTCGTCACGGGGATCAAATCCAACAGTGCCGATTGCTGGTTGGACGGCCGGATCACAGCGGTGCAATTGTTCGGCCGAAAACAATAATCCCGGCAACAAGATTCCCCGGCCGGCTAACCGGAGCCCCGGGGACCATGGGGCGGCACGAGGGTGATCCCCAGGATGTTAGTGACACGATGCTAGGGTCTCTGTGCTAACTAAAAATACAAATTTCCATCTACTAACCTCACCGGAGCAATGGAAGGAGAATGAGAGGATTGCGGTGGCGCGCGGCCGGGCTGGGGTGCCGGCTCCCTCGGGCTTGGATGCGGCTTCCCAGAGGAGTGCTCAGTCACGGCCTTGATCACCCAGGCTTCCTCCAAAGGTCACCCACCAACAGACCCGAGGCTAAGATATGGGTTTGCTCCTTCTTCTCCGGCGACCGGCGAGGCGGCGGCCGGTGCGGAGGAGCTCCGCGGGATGTGGCTGAGGGGAGGGTTCTGTTGCTGAGTGCGGCTAGGGCTAAGGGCTACGAGGTTTGGGGGAAACCCTAGCCCTAGCTATACCTTTATGTACATGGTATGCACAATTGTAATATAGTCCTTCATCACTTGGTATTTTAGGTTTTGGTCCACTACAGTATGCATTATTTACATCAAGGTCCCTCTCCCATGAGTGGCGCGCTTTCCGAGGCAAGAAATCCAAGGGTTCATGTGTAAAAACTGCCTTTTTCGCTGTACTTTTCGCTTTTCGAGAAGACCCGAGCGTCAGATCGAAAAACGGACTTCGCCAGGACGTCCGGCTCGACGAATCCTATCAGGTAGCGATTTTCGTTTTTCGAGAAAGTGCCCAGATAAATATTGGGTCCATAAAAACTGTGTCAAAATACAGTTTTCACGCTTTTCGAGACTCTAGGGTCGTCAAACGGAAATTCCGTCAGCGCCATTGCGTTCAGAACGACGAAACCGATCAAATCGACTACCTGGATTGCTGTGATCGGAGTCCAGACAGCGAATTAACTAACGTTGGCCAACGCGGGAGACCAAATCAAGGTGTTACTATTCAAAACACTATTCACTTAAGTCGCGGCCCCACTAGTTTTCTTGCTGATTTTCGGACGATCTGACCGTCGGATCAGCAAACGGTCTATATCAATTCCACTCGATTCGATGAGACGGTCGCACCGGCGACCTCAGATTTTCGAGATCAGACTCAGATCGGAAAGGCAGAATTTGTGCATCGAAAACTGTGCAATTCGCGCACCGGTATGCAAATCACTGAGGTTTAGATCTGCTTCCTCGCCCGCAAACACACTTGAAATTCTTGAGTGCTACAAATGGACGTTAAGAGCGCGTTTTTAAATGGGTTTTTAAATGAGGAAGTTTATGTGGCTCAACCGAAAGGTTTTGTAGACTGTAAACTACCTAACCATATTTTTCGTTTGAAAAAGGCTCTTTACGGTTTAAAACAAGCACCGCGAGCGTGGTACAAAAGGTTGACAAAGCACCTTTTGGAGAAGGGCTATACTCGAGGGGGAGCAGACAGGACTCTCTTTGTGAAGCATTATCAAAATAACTTCATTGTTGCGCAAATCTATGTCGATGACATTGTATTTGGAGCAACAAAGGATAATGATGCTTCTAAATTCGCAGAAACCATGGAAAGCGAATTTGAGATGTCTATGATGGGCGAACTGACATACTTTCTTGGATTGCAAGTGAAACAAAATGGTGAAGGCATCCATCTGTGTCAATCCAAGTATGCAAAGGAGTTGGTAAAGAAATTCGGATTAGAAGATTCTAAAGATTTTCCTACTCCTATGTGAACTAGCAATAAGGGATTAGGAAGTGAATCACTTAGTGATAGTGTAGACGAGAAACTCTATCGAAGTATGATTGGATGTCTACTCTACCTCACAGCTAGTCGCCCGGACATATCCTTTAGTGTTGGGATCTGCGCGAGATATCAGTCAGCACCAAAGGAGGATCACCTGAAAGCGGTGAAACGGATCATCCGGTACGTCAAAGGAACTGTAAACTTCGGAATTTGGTATCCTATGGGAACAAGTCTTGACATTATAGGATATTCAGATGCCGATTGGGCAGGATCAGTGGATGATCGGAAAAGTACGAGTGGTGCATGTTTTTATCTTGGCCATTGTCTTGTTGCATGGCATAGTAAAAAGCAAAACTGCATTGCACTCTCGACTGCCGAAGCGGAATATATCTCAGCGGGTAGTTGTTCAACTCAACTCATTTGGATGAAAAGCGTGTTGAGCGACTTCCGGATTTCAGCAACTTCGGTAACTGTTTTATGTGACAACACTAGTGCTATAAACATTTCAAAAAACCCTGTGTTGCACTCAAGAACAAAACACATTGAACTTAGATATCATTTTCTTAGAGAGCTAGTTGAATCAAATATTCTTCAAATTTCCTACATTTCAGCTGAAGATCAATTAGCTGACTTTTTAACAAAACCTTTGGATCAAAAACGTTTTATTCATTTGCGTAAAGCAATTGGAATGCTTTCCTTGAAATAACCTCTTTTTGAAACTGTCACGCCCCGGGGGATTATTTTTAGCAGAAACGAATTACAAAAGGTATGTATTTTTTTTTTGAAAACCTTCTTCCCCAGTGCGTGCCCAGACCCGCCGCATATACAGGATCACTCTACAAACGGACAGAGTCTCCCCTGTATATGCACGGCGTCACGGTTTGTACAGTGTCCAATAACGGGTAAACATTCAATCACAACAATCCAGACATACAACCATTCACAATGCGCTGAATAAAACACACGGCCGTTTAGTTTGAAAGGATAAATCCACAGTTTTTGAAACGGTGCCCACCCGGCACCCATATTTTGAAAACCCTTTTCAAAAGCAACATAAACTCAGGGGTTTTGGAAAACAGTGCCCACACGACACTTAGGTTTTGAAATCCATTTTCGCAAACCATAAATCCACAAGGTTTTGAAAACGGTGCCCACACGACACCCGAGTTTTTGAAATAATAGTTTTCGCAATCTTTTCTTTTGTTTGCTCTTTTATTTTCCAAAGCGGCCCACAGAGATGTAAAGAAAACTAAACAATTTATTTGTCACCATACCGACATCCACACCGACCCCACGAGGGCATCGAGAACCATCCACAGTCTACAAATAATAAACGGAATGCGAAAGAAAGGGATAAAGTACTGTTTAGGTCTCCAGGGATCCAGAACCCCTTGCCGCGGCCTCACCGTCGCCTAACTCTCCCCCCTGTAGGACCCTGTCGCAAAGTGGGAAGTCAGCGACTAAACAAAAATGATAATAGCGAGCAGGTAAAGAAAACGTCCAACCGTAGCCTATCCGGAGCAACCACCCTCGCAAGGGAAAAGTAAAATCAAACACCTGTAAACCTGCACTACCAATACCCGATCTCGTCGGACAACTAAACCGACGGATCGCACCGCGCCCAAGTCGGACAACTAAACCGAATGGGTCGCACCGCTCCCACGTCGGACAACTAAACCGATGGGTCGCACCGCTCACACCTTGGCGCATCCAAGCCCCACAACTAAAGAGGCCCCACTCCATCCTGTGGGTATACACGGGTCATGGACCACTTTTCCGGAAAAGCGCACCCTTTGCGGTGGCCAAACCGCGGGTGCGCGTGCTGCAGCCTCGAGCAAAACAATCACAATACCAACAATACTCGAGGAGAAGATATAACCGTTATCATGTTAGCAATAGGATATATAATCAAGATTAAAAACTATAACCGCTAACCCGGTAGCAACATGGTATGTAATCAAGAGTAAACTATCACCGCTATCTTGGTAGCAACATTCTATGTGATCAAGAGTAGAACTATAACATGTGTAATCCTAAGTACAACTATAACATGTGTACTCGAGAGTAAAACAATAGCACGTGTAATCAAGAGTAAAACGATCGCCGGAATCCGACGCTACACACCACAGTAAAACCCACATGTAGAAACGGTGACCCCCGCTCAACTCCTCCGCGTCCCGGCGCGCTCGCCCGGACCCACACGGACCTGCCGAGGGAAGATTAGTAACTCGGAACTCGAAAAGTAATACGAACTGCAAGGCCCTCCTGGTCAGTGGCGAGGCACGGCCCGCCGATCTGACGACGGCGGCGGCGACGTCCCCCGGCGAGGGCGAAGGCACGGACAGCCCTGTGCGGCTCCCTGACTCACCGTCCGCATGCGGGGCTGCGCACACGCCCAGCCCCGTGCGGGTTCCTCACCCGCATGCGGGGCTGCGGAATGCGCCCATCCCCGTGCGGGTTCACCCCTCGCAAGCGGGGCTGCGCGCGTGCCCGGCCCTTTGCGGGCTCCTCACCCGCATGCGGGGCTGCGCAACGCGCCCAGCCCCGTGCGGGTTCACCCCCCGCAAGCGGGGCTGCGCGCATGCCCGGCCCCATGCGGGCTCCTCACCCGCATGCGGGGCTGCGCAACGCGCCCAGCCCCGTGCGGGTTCACCCCCCGCAAGCGGGGCTGCGCGCGTGCCCGGCCCCATGTGGGCTCCTCACCCGCATGCGGGGCTGCGCAACGCGCCCAGCCCCGTGCGGGTTCACCCCCCCGCAAGCGGGGCTGCGCGCGTGCCCGGCCCCATGCGGGCTCCTCACCCGCATGCGGGGCTGCGCAACGCGCCCAGCCCTGTGCGGGTCGCACGGGCGCGCCGCCCGCATGGGGGCTACGCACGGGCGCCGGATTCTGGGGAATCCGTCGCCTGTGCCCCCTCCCCCCCCCCCCACCCCCCCCCCCCCCCCCCCCCCGCCCCCCCAATGCAAGAAAAAGAAAAAGAAAACAAGAAAGCCAAGAACGGCGAAACTACGCCTCACCTCGGTTACGTCGACGGAGGTTGTGAGGAGAGGGATCGCCTCGTTCTTGTGTGCCCGATTCCGGAGGTGTGCGGTGTTCTTCTCGTTCCTTGATCGTTCCGCCGCGGTTCCTCGCGCCGAGCGGTGGGAAGAGGAGGGTTTGGGGGAACTCAAAACTTAACCCAACACATACGTATTAATATTAGCCGCCTCCGCACACGGGAACCAAACCCTAAGTCCCAAAATACAAATTGAGCTCGGTGCATTGAGTTTGGGAACCACCCAAACCCACATCCCGATCAACGAAAAGGAAAGGTTTGGGTGCGAACCTGGGTCCGGTCCGCCTCGATGAACGTGTAAGTCACCCGAACTGCTGCCAACTTCCGGAATTTATTCTGAGAGATTCCGGGGTCAGAATCCAAAATCGATCGCGCCGCCGTTCTCCGTTTCGCGAGATTTATTGTCTAAAAATACCTGCGAGCCCCGACAGTCTGCCCAGAAACAAGGAATTAAAAAACCACCATTCAGACCCCTTAAGCGAAACGCGGTGCAAGAAAAATTTTAAAATAAAGGATTCGGGCTCCCTGAAACCCGCAGATATTACAGAAACTCTTGTTTAGGTTAGGTTTTGTTTTTGTGTTTTTGTTCATTATCTATGCTTAGACATAGAACATTAATTGAGCATATGTCTTATTGACTTTAGTAGCATCTTTTCGTTTATTTAGAAATTTATTATGATTTGGATATCATAATAATTCATTTGATGCAATGATCATTTATGTGAATTAAATTATCTTTGTTTTGATCAAAGTCAATTTCTCTCTCAATGATCTCTTGGTATAGTTTTTATCTTATTTGACTATTTAGTCAAGTATGAAATCGAGATCAATAGTTGGTTGAATACTTTATATCTTAAATAATTGATAGCCAATTGAGGGGGAGTCAAAGAAAAGTAATATGCTCAAAAGATGTGGAAAGAGTTACATCCCAATGAGGAGTGTGAAAACTACCACCACATGGAGGAAAGAGCTACTACCTCGGTCGTCCGAGTACTGTGTGCAGCTACCACATGTATACCAAGCAAGGTTTTTCAAGTTCGATTAAATAAAATGCATGTTGAAATACTTGACTCTGTCAAAATTTCAAGGTTGGTATAAGGTGGGAATTTTAATGAAAGATGCTCAAAGAGCCACTCTCTTCAATAAATTGACTAGATATATTATCTAACTTATCTGGGATTTCAAACATCTATTGATCTTGGTATTTCATTTTCTTTACCAAATTGATGATTTGATAAAGGCATTACTCATAAGATCATGTTAGATGTGATTGAAGTTGCTCAACTTTAAGGGATTTAATTTTTATAAATTTTCGTGTCATTTGTTGGATGTTATTGATAGATTTGGCATAATCTATTTCTTGTTGTATGAAACGATGATTTTCATTTAAAGTTGATACACAAAAGTGCTTACATACTTTTTCTGGATTTTGTGGAATTTTTCTGAATTTTTATGATGAAAAAGTTGGAGCCGATCCGGATTGAACAAGCCGATCCGGATCCCGAACGCAGGTATTCTCTGCGGGTAGCCGATCCGGATCGGATTCACGAACTGATCCGGATCGCGGCTAGGGTTTTATATAGAACAAAAGGAGTTTGATTTCTTTTTACTTCAATCTTTTGTTCCAAAGTCTCCAGAGCTTCTCTCTCTAGAGTTCATTCGTTTTGGAAGCTTACAAACTCAAGTTCTTCGATTTTAAGTAAGTTTTATTGATCAAAATCTCGGTTTTTCACAGTTTTTCATGTTCTTCCTCAAAACGTGATGAAATTTCTGTATCTTTTTCATTTTGGATTAGTTTTTGATCAAATTTCTTTTGAAATAAGAACTCTGGGTAGATTAGTTTTGATTATATGCTAGGTATTCTCATGATAAACGGATTTTTGGCCTTCGATTTCAAAAAATTCGGTTTTATGGCATATAATGGGAATTTTCCAAAATCATGCGATTGATCTTTTTTTAAAATTCTTTTTGCAAAACTAATTTGATTCTTAGTCTTTCTACATGATTATGATTGTTTGGGTACAATTTTTCAAATTTTTAAAAATAAATAATTTTTGTCGTGTTCTTGAGTTGTTGCTCACAGATTTTTCTTCTCTCACAAAGAACAGCAGCAATGGTGATCACTTGGGTTGTATTTCTTCTGGCTGCTATGGTTCATACAAGAGATACTATCAAGCCCAAGAAGGCTAAGAAGGCGAAGAAAACAAAGGATGATTCCGATACGGACTCTGAGACGGAATCGATCGATTGGGATGATTTATTGATAGAAGCAACTGCTCCTACTGCTTCGAAAGGAAAAGCGCCTGCAGAAACATCAAAGGCAAAGGCTCCACCTACTGCTGCTGAAAAGAGAAAAGCTCCAATGGAAGAAACTCCTGTGAAAACAAAAAGAAAAAGTGTTGCCCGCAAGAGAGAGAGTGCTCGAGGAATTTCCATTGAGGAACCACTTGCTAGCCAGCCTCCTTCACATGATTTCATCAGCTCTGCAAGGATTAAGGATTTTGAAAATCGGAAATGCATTGACAAAAGGGATGTCAATGTCACAGCACAAAAGGAACAAGCTGAACCATGCCAAGAGGACACAAAGAATATCCTTCGAACTGAAACTGAATCAGAAGACGAAGAAGATTGGGACACATTTCTTCATGAAGTACAACAAGGTATTGATGACGCAAATAAGTTTTACCTAAAGAACAAGAAGATGATGAAGTCTTCCTCAACAATCAAGCAGTACACAAGGAAAAAGAATTCGCGAGACAATGGAATTCAAATCAATCAACCTCGTGACACTTCACATTCTCTGCCAAGAAGATCTCCTTGGAATGAAGGTGAAACTGCACCGTCAACTGTCACAGAACGTTCTTCAACCTCCAGAAGAACCGACCAAAAAGCAAACTTAGTGTCTTCCATCAATCAAGAACAAGAAAAACTGGCTATGGAACTAAGACAGATGTCCACGGACATATATAAGATGAAACAGGAATGTTCTAAGATTTCGGGAATGCTTAAAGGAATTTTGAACAAACTGGGATATAGTGCATCAGATAATTCAGACTCAGATAACTAAATGTTGTCTGATTTCTTGTGCAGGTTTTAGATTTAGTTTTCACATTTTCTGAACTTTTAACTCTCCTTACGTTTTGTATTTTTGGCTTGATTTTGTGACAAAAAGGGGGAGAGAGAAATGAACAATGAATGATATGTGAACTCTGAACATTGAACGATGAAGGTAAGTATCACAACTTGTGTTTTTCTTTTGTGATTGAATGCATGCCTCGACTAACTATTCGATTAACTATTTGGGCATGTAATATAACTAACAAGTTGATGTTGACTAACAATTTTGTGACATTTGGATTTTGAATGCATAGAAGATATGTTGGTTTTTAACTATGATCCAATTACATATCTGAATATTTAAATGTCATGGTAAGTATAAATGAGTATAAACTTCATCTCTGTGTGTGTTTGTTTTGAATGACATAAAATTCTTGAGGTATCTAACGATTTCTTTTGTCAAGAATGATTTCTTTTGCAGAGAGCACAGATGTCTAAGTCTAGAGTCTGTTTTAGGAGTTTAACTCATGTATCTATTTTATTTTGGATCTCCATTGTAAATTTTTGCTGTATGGTGATAGCAACAAAAATATCTTTTTGAATTTTCTTGAGTGGATTTGTGTTTTGTCACGAAACCGCCAAAGGGGGAGATTGTTACGGAATTTGAGTTGGCGTATTTCGTGAATTCGGTTAAGTCTTGAAGATTGAAGATAAAGAAGGTTGGATCATATAACTCAATCTCAAGAAAGAAGAATTCAAAAGGATCATGTATGTTTAACTAATTATTTTTGGTGATCCGAATACTTCTTATAGTGTAGAAACACTTGGATGCATTTTTAATTGCTTAAAAATCAAAAACTGGACATGGGACATGTTCAGGATCCGGATCAGGCACTTCGATCCGGATCCCGAAGGGTGTTAGTTCATACGCAAATTCAATCCTGATCGTAGCCTCTTTTGATTCGGATCCCGAACACTGGTTTTTACCAAAATATATGAACAATCCGGATCAGGCATTTCAATCCGGATCCCGAACATTGGTGTTTGGTGAATTGTATGAACGATCCGGATCAGGCACTTCGATCCGGATCCTGAACCTTTGTTTTTCTGGAAACTGCATGTCCCGTTACTGCAATCCGGATCGCCGAAATCCGACCCGGATCGCCGTCCTGATAAATTCCAGAAATGGTTAGTTTTTGATTCTTATCCTCTTCCAACGGTTTCTAACCTATATATAGACCCTTTAATTCATCTTTTAGGGTACGACGCAAAAAGCGAAAAATACGACCGAAATAGAAAAATCCACATATACAGAAGAAATGAAATACAGGATTTAATTCTATGTTTCTTCATCTATATTATTAATTTGATTCTAGGTTTTCCAAACTCAGATTTTGAGTAGAATCAAATTAATGAATACTTAGATGGTATTTCCGATATATTTCTAATCTAAGTATTCGGCGGATCATCACCACCCAAAAACAACGATTTTTCCAAAATCGGGGCGTGGACTCGCGTGGCCTTGTGGATTCAAGGTGCAACCGCTCTCGTGGATTCGGAGCGAGGTACGTTCGTGGATTCGTAGCGTGCTACTGGGTGAAGACCGTGGATTCGGTCGGACGTCGTGGAGTCGACGTTGGACGCCGTGGATTCGGCGTTGGACGCAGATCGTGGATTCGAGAAGCGTTGCGGAGCGAGCGGAGAAGATCAACTAGGAGCGTATGGAAAAGGGTTGAGTCGTCTGTGAGTACGGTATATCACCTTTGTACGTGTTATAATTCTAGTGGATTTCACCATGTTATCAGTCCCATAGTTTTTTACTCCGGTTTGGAGTTTTCCACGTAAAAATCTCTGCGTGTTATTTATTTTTCCGCATTGGGTTTTATATCGCAAAGATTTTTGAGTGTTTATTGTTTACACCTATTCACCCCCCTCTAGGTGTTTTTTTCCCTATTTAGATCCAATTATATATAACCCAACAATCAACACTTCTCTCTCTTTTTCTCGTCTTTGTGCTGAAATTTACGAATCGGACGAAAACTTCGAAAGACCGCTTCAGAAATGGAGACAGTGCCCGAACCTGTTCTTGTTTGATTGGGGCGAAGGCACTGACCTTTCAAAATTTTCGGACTTTTCGCTAATTTTAGCCGTTTTCAAAATTGAGAGATGGGGTTGACGACTTTCTTGCTGGTGGGGCCTTTACCCTTCTTGTTTGGTTGTGTTGGCGTGCTTTGTGTAGTTTTGGACGAGTAGAGTTGGTTGTTCTTCCTTGTCCCCAGTTTTTGGAGTTCCTGAGGTTTTTCCAGCTTTTGGACTCGCTTTGTGGAGAGTGTGTAGCGACTGGGGAGTTGGAGACTGTGTTTTAGTGGGGGAGGATGTGAGGACCCGAATCCCCGCTTAAGGGTTTATTGATGGATTAGTGGCTTCAGGGAGTGTTTGTGCGCGTGTCGGGCCCAAGAAACGGATTCCTGGTGTAAAATGGGAGCAAGTTTGCTTAACCGGAGGCCTTTGAGAAGTTTTAGAAGTGGAATTGGGCAAAACGGACATCGGATTTGGATTAAGCTTGCGAAAACGATGAAGATGGGCTATTTACTTGTACTTTTCGGAGCCCGGAGAAGAAAAAACGGATTTCGAGGTGTGTGGGCACTGTTCCGGCGGCCGGAGAGGCGGCGGCGGCTGGCGGCGGCGGAGCCCGGCGGCGGGCGGAGGCGCTGCCGCTCGGTCCACCGCGGAAGAGTGCACCCGGGCGCTGGACGCGTGGCGGCTCCTGGTTGGCTGGCACAGCAGGTGCGGTCAACGGGAATGGCGCGGGTGTACGGTGGACCGGAGGGTGGACACGTGGCATCTCCGGGTTGGCGGGCCCTTGTGCACGCAGTCCACGCAGCGTTGGGGGTAGGTGACCGTACGGCGGGTGGTTGGGGGTGACGTGGGGGCTCCACGTGGCGCCCCGCGGTGGGCCGGGCGCAGCCGCCCCACGCCCGCGTGTCGGGACACGCTGCGCTCCGCGAATGGCGGGCGCGTGTACGCCGGGCGCGGGGAGTGTCGGGCGGACGCGTGGCGGGCTCTGGGGAATTCGGGCGCGCACAGTGTTGGGCCGGGCCCAACACTGTAGCCGCCCGATTGTCCCGGGCGCCCGGAATTGGGCCCAAAAAGCCCAATTTCGGGATTTTTCGGGTTGAGCCTATTTATACCCCTCCTTCACCCCAAGTTTGGGGTTTTTCCCAAACTCCTCTGCCCTTGGACCCTTTAGAAAAGTTGGAGCTCTTCTTGTTGCTCATCTTTTGGAGGAGGCCCAGAATTTTTGGAAGTCGCGTCGTGGACGACTTCGGCATCGTAGCACAGAGTGACGTTCTTTCATCGGAGGCCCGTTATCGTCGCATTTCGATCTGAGAGTTCCACAGAGCTACTTTGACAGTATTTTTGGACGATTTTCATGGCGTTGGATTCATGAGAGGTAGATCTACGATTTTTGTATTGCCCACTTTTCTCGGATTTGAGTTTTTATTGGGGTTTCTGGTACGTTTTTAACACCCTTTTCTGCTAATGGAGTTTATGGACAGCAGCACCTTGCCAGAATTTTATCTCCGCGCTCGAGCGTCGGATCGAGACAGGCCTATACACTTTTTGCATCTACTTGTCGCGAGGATTATCGTCGTATTTTTCTGAGATTTTTTTGAGGCTTTCCCGGAGGTATATTTTTCTCCTTTTATCTGTGCATGGGATTACAGTTGTGTTGTTGTGAGGTTTTGCGCACCCTATGTTGTGGAATTTGTAACTCGGCCTACGAGGCTCGGAATTGGACGTGCAGGTACCCGTTTCGAAGTTCTCGACGCGAGGATCGCAGCAGTATTTTTATTGGATTTTTTGGAGCATTGTTTACAGGTGAAAAATGCGCATCTTTTGGACTGTTCCAGCAGATTGTTTGTACTTGGGTTTTTGGTGGAATAAAGTGTAACTTTGGACTGTATGTTTGTACCAGGAGGAGTTGTTCAGTGTCTTTGGACCTTAGGGACTGCGGATTAGTGGAGGCTGTTGCTCCTGGTATTTTCAGCTGTTGGACTTTGGACCGTTAGCGCCCTCAGGTGGGTTGACTTGTCTCCAAGATTGATGGACTGGACATTAAATCTGCTATAGTAGGACTATGCATGATAGTGAATTTCTTGTGTAGCATGCTAGAATGTAGGAATTGCTATTCCTTGTACTATCTGATGATCTTGTGATCTCCTTGCTTTCTACCATCTGTTAAATTATAGTTATCTTGGAACTTGACCTAGCACCCCCGTCATATGCTGCATGTGTAACCAGACCAGTAGAAAACCCTCACTTGGGCTAGGGTTATTTATGTTTAGACATCCACACATTGTACCTTATTCCTGGACATAGTGTTATCCTCGCCCGGGTAGTGGGCCGAGTGGTCGAGTTTCTTCTTAGTGTGGGATGCATGTTACGCTCATGCATGGGAGCAGAGTGGAGTCTGGTAGTTGTAGCTAGTATTTTATCTGTGGCGGGAGCCGTTTGGGTGAACGGTAATCCCGGGGTGTTTTGTTCTTTGTTTCTTTTGTCGCCGCTGTGTTAGTGGCGGCAGTATACCAGTGTTAGTAGGACCTAGAACCCAGAACCTTTTTGACATACACATGTTTTCTTTAGATAGGCCCCCTTTCTTCCAAAAAGGGGGCCTATCTAAATGTCCATACAAGCATGCAAGTCCTTTACTTGATAAGGCAATTACAAATATTCTAACTTTTACAAAACTAAGTGCATAGAACCTCCAATGTACATGATGCATAATACATGATACATGATACAATCTTGATACATGATCTACTAACAATTAGCTTTTCAAGATGCAAGCCCTAACCACATGCTTTCACAAGAATAATGAATTTCCCTAACACCTTGCTTTTCAAGATGCAAGCCCTAACCACCCTGCTTTTCAAGATACAATCACTTTTGTTAAGGAATTTGTTTTGGCGTATTTCGTAAAAGTTTTAAGTCTTGATGATTGAAGATGAAGAAGTTTGGATCATATACCTCAATCTCAAGAAAGAAGAATTCAAAAGGATCAGGTACGTTTAACTAATTATTTTTGATGATCCGAATACTTCGTATAGTGTAGAAACACTTGGATGAATTTTTAATTGCATAAAAATCAAAAACTGGACATGGGACATGTTCAGTATCCGGATCAGGCACGGCAGTCCGGATCCCGAATGGTGTTTGTTCATATGCAAATCCAGTCCGGATCCAAGCCATTTCTGATCCGGACCCCGAACATGGGTTTTGCTGAAATGTATGAACAATCCGGATCCAAGCTATTTCTGATCCGGACCCCGAACAAGGGTTTTGCTGAGATGTATGAACAGTCCGGATCAGGCATTTCAGTCCGGACCCTGAACCTCTGTTTTTCTGGAAATAGTCTGTCTCGTTATGACAGTCCGGACCGCCATAATTCCAGTCCGGACCGTCGTCTTGTAAAATTCCAGAAAAGGTTAGTTTTTGATTCTTATCCTCTTCCAACGGTTTCTAACCTATAAATAAACCCTATGATTCATTTTCTAGGGTAAGCCGAATAAATCAAAATACGGCCATAAAAAGAAAAATCCACCTATAGAGAAGAAAGGAAATCAATAGATTTAATCCTATGTTTCTTCATCTATATTGATTGATTTGATTCTAGGGTTTCATACTCAGATTTTGAGTAGAATCAAATTAATGAATACTTAGATGGTATTTCCGATCTATTTCTAATCTAAGTATTCGGCGGATCATCACCACCCAAAAACAACGATTTTTCCAAAATCGGCGCGTGGACTCGCGTGGCCTTGTGGATTCAAGGTGCTACCGCTCTCGTGGATTCGGAGCGAGGTACGTTCGTGGATTCGAGACGTGCTACTGGGTGAAGACCGTGGATTCGGTCGGACGTCGTGGACTCGACGTTGGACGCCGTGGATTCGGCGTTGGACGCAGATCGTGGATTCGAGAAGCGTTGCGGAGCGAGCGGAGAAGATCAACTCGGAGCGTATGGAAAAAGGTTGAGTCGTCTGTGAGTGCATTACATCACCTTTGTACGTGTTATAATCTTAGTTGATTTCACCGTGTTATCGGTCCCGTGGTTTTTTACTCCTGGTTTTGGAGTTTTCCACGTAAAAATCTTGCGTGTTAGTTTTCATTTCCGCATTGGGTTTTATTACGAAAGATTTTTGAGTGTTTATTGTTTACACCTATTCACCCCCCCTCTATGTAATGACACGACTTTTCTAGTGATATTTTACCCTCCTTCTAATAGAGTGTGAGTTAGAGGAAATTAAAATATCGGGCTCTTTAGAGTTGACTAACACGCGGTGCGGATATTTCTCGATGATAGAGCTCGAAAAATGATGGACGACGGTGCAATCGGATCCAAAATCCGACTTCCGGATCTCCCGGAATGGGGTTTCTAAGATCGCGGTGACTTAAGGTGTGCATCGAAATCCGTGTAAAATATCCTACTCGCTTTCTGAGGAAGTTTGGATATTCCGTGTGATTAATTAATTAAGGAATTAATTAATCGGTGACGATAGATTAAGTTGGGAATTTATTCCCTATGATTATCTAATTAGGAAATTAAATAATCGGTGACTAGGATTTAAAAGGTGGGATTTTATCTCGTGGGTTTAGATATTTATTGTTAGAAGATAAATATCCGAATATTCGTGGGTTTTCCTTTTTACGTACGTATAATAAAAGGAAAATAAAAGAATAAAATAAAAGAGGAAATTAAATTAATAAGAGGATAATTAAATCCCGTTACCGGAAGGAAAACCCTAATTTAAAAATACCGCCTTCTCAAACCCTCCTCTTTCGTGCGTACCGAAAACCAAACGAAATCCTAGTTTGAAAAGAGAGGGAGAAAGCGGAGGAACCCGATCGCCCCGATTGACGTCCGGAGACCGGAGAACAAAACACCGTCATCTACGGGGAGCGGATCCGGATCTCCAACGCCGCGAGAACCAAGATCGGTTCTTTAGTTCCGATAAATTAAGGTTAGTGATCATCGTTACGTTTGCCAAATTAATCGGGGGTTTTCCGTGTTCTTGTAAGGTCGTTTTAATTGGTACATCGATCGCGGATTTTCGTCGGGTTTTGATCCATGTTTTATTCTCGTTCTTGATCGAGGGTGATCGATGGTTTTTATCGAGTTTAATCGATGATTTTTTTAATCGGTTTCTTTTTATCGGGCTTCCGATCGACGTTTTGGTTGTCCGTCGATCGTTGATTTATTCATTAGAATTATCGTGTATTTATTCGAGAATTTTTGGGGATGTTTCGTTGGAACATAGTGGGTTAACGGGAGGCCGCCGCCGCCGTTGTTAAACGGGAGGCCGCCGCCGTCGTCACCATGGTCGCGGGGTCTTCGCCGGAGTCGCACGGGAGCGAAAACGGAGAAGAAAACCGCGAAATTAGGGTTTACTGTGCTTGTCCGTACAGCGCGGTCCACGGGTCCAGGCGTGCACCCGGTGCACGCCCGCAGCGTCGGAAGCACAAGACCCGGCGCACGGTTTCGCGCACCGGCCCGGCCCAAGGCGCGCGGTGCACGCCTCATGCGTGCACCCGTCGCATGCCGCACGGCCACCCGACGCGCAGACCCGGTGCACGCCTCGCGCGTGCACCGGCCCGGCCCAAGACGCGCGGTGCACGCCTCCTGCGTGCACCCGGCGCATGCCGCACGGCCGCCCGATGCGCAGACCCGGTCCACGGTTGCCCCTGTGCACCACCCGACAGCCCAAAGTTCGGTGGCTCTGTTTGGGTCCGTTTTTCCACCGTTTTGAGCGCCGTTTTCGCCGTTGGGATCACTATCTCCGTGATTTTCTTGGCATGGCCACCTGGGATCTTTTTGGTCACCGTTTCGCCATGTTGGGTGCTATTTTCGCCGATGCTCTGCGCCTCGACAAAATCGTCGGGGGCGCGCCGTCGGGTCTCTTTTCTCATCATTTTCGCCGCCGGGGGTCTTCTTGGTCTAACCATTGACGTCCCGAGTGGGCTGCCGGTTGAGAATTGGGTTTTGCTGGTTTTCCGTTAGCGGTTTTGGGTTCCGACGGAGTTCGCGACGAAATAGTCGCGTTCCGGTTGTTGTTAGTCTTTGATGTTACCGGTTTGATCTGAGTTTTTAGTTTTACTCGATGGTTTTGACTTGTTGGGTTTTTGACCGACGTTGCGGTCCCCTAGGCACGACGATTTCGGTTTTGCGGGTTTAACGTAACAGTGGTTGGGACCACTGGTTTTTACCTGATTAGGGTAAGGTGTTAATTTGTGCTATTGGATATTTTAGTAGGCAGCGAGGAGTCCTGATTTGCTTAGGAGGGTCGCGGGCGCGGTCGTATATCTTCAACTAGGTGGGTACCCTTGCTATAAGTGCAACAAGTGCAGTAAGTGCATCTATCATCATAAAAAGGCTCGTTAAATTGCCTAACAAAGTAGATGGAATGTTAAACCTTTCGCTTAAATGTTTCTTTTCATTCTAACATGATAATTGTGGCGACTGCGGTCGCGGTGCTCAATACACGCCGACACCGGCAAATATTGGGGTGGGATGCTGCACATACACAGGCGGATTGGCCTCCGCATGGGTGTACTTTTCCGGAGAAGTGGTCTCTTTTGACCCGTGTGCCTCACAAAGGGGTGGGAGCCGTGAGGACCTCTTCGCGCCTGCTGCAAATAGCACACCAGCACCGTGAAGAGGTTAAAAGCATCAAGGGGTTGTGCACGAGGGGAGACTTCCGTCTCTCCGACAGGTACTCTGGGGTTGGTGCCCAGCTTAACTCGGTATTCTGGGGTTGGTGCCCAGCTTATTTTGTGACAGGGTTTTAGCGAAAGGTTCCGGTGTATTTCGGTTTGTTCTTGAATCTATGTTAATCGTTAAGACATCTACTTTGTTTGTCACTGACTTTACCCACTCCGTGACAGGTTTGACTAGGTGTAGTAGTCGGGACGACGGTGAGGCAGCGATTAAAGAACATTAGCTGGATGAGGTTTATTCCATTATTTCTTGCTTGAGTTATCTCTTCCCCTTGTTATCTAAGTTTAAGTTCTGAATTGCTTGATTGTGGAATGTTGTGGATGTTGGATTGAGAGACGGTTTTGTGATGTGATTTTTATAATGTTCCTTGATGATTTATATGCGGCATGTTTTATACCGAACAAAAAGGGGTTTTGAAAATGTTTTCCAAAACCAAGTGTCGTGTGGGCACTGCTTTGAAAACCTGTGGATTTATCCTTTCCGAAACGATGTAGCCGCCTTACTGTGAATGTGTAGACGTTTTTAAAGGAATGGGTGTCGAGTGGACACCGTTTACAAACTTGTAGGTTCCTCTTAATGTGATTAAATGTCTTTACACTCTCGTACTTGTTGACTGTGACTGTGTGGTTAAAGAATGTATGTTGATGTTGTAAATGAGACGCCGTGCATATACAAAGGAGACTCTGTCCGTGGGCAGAGAGAATTTGTGTATGTGGCGGTCTGGCACGCACCGGGGATGAGGTTTAAGTTACCTTGTTAAGAAAGAAAAAAAAAATAATACACGCAATTTTTCGCTTATCTTTACCTAAAAACCCCCGGGGGCGTGACACTCTATGTGTTTTTTCCCCTATTTAGATCATTATTTACGTAACCCGACAAGTGGTATCACAGCGGGAATAGGGTTGTAAACAATGGCTGAAGGTGGAAACATCAACAAACCCCCGTTTTTCGATGGAACAAATTATGCCTACTGGAAAGTACGGATGAAAGCATTTCTTATTTCCATCGACGAACGGGTGTGGCAATCTATCGAGTTAGGATGGTCAAATCCAACTGAAGTTATTGTTGATGTTCAAACCATCAAACCTAGGTCGAAATGGACCAAGGAAGAGATAGACTTATCTTCTTACAATGGCAAAGGAATCAATGCTTTATTTAATACCTTGTCTCAAACTGAATTCTCTCGCGTCTCAGCATGTGAGACTGCGAAAGAAATCTGGGATGTTCTTCAAGTTACACATGAGGGAACTAACCTTGTGAAGATTCAAAAGCTGCAAATGCTTACGAGCAGATTTGACTCTATTTTCATGGCGGAAAATGAATCATTCACAGACTACTATACACGATTGCAAGACATCGTAAACACATGTGCTAACTTGGGAGAGAAGATTCCAGAATTTAAAATTGTAAGAAAGATCTTAAGAACTCTTCCTGAAAGATTTCGTTCCAAGGTTACGGCCATTGAAACTATTAAACACCCGGACGAAATCCGTGTAGAAGAATTAGTTGGTTCATTACAAACATATGAAATGACATTTCCTACTAACTATTCTTCTAGAAAAGCATCTACTTCTAAGTCTTCAGGTTTTGCGTTGAAAACTACAAAAGAAGAAGACGCGGATTCATCCTCCTCAGGCGATGACGAGAACCTATCTATAGAGGACTTTGAGAAGCAGCTTGCTCTCTTGACAAGAAATTTTCGCCGAAACTTTCGAAGGGGTAATTCAAGTAAAACTTCGTCCTCCGGAAAGTCGAAGAAAGGCAAAGGTTTTTCAAGCCAAAAGTGAAGAAAGCAAGAAAATTTTTCAAAGGATAAGAAAAGCTCAGAAGGACAAGTCCAATGCTTCAAGTGCCGAGGATACGGCCATATCTCAACGGAGTGTCCAAATAAGAATCCGTCCAAGAAGAAGGCGATGCAAGCCGTCACTTGGGATGACACCTCAACGACAAATGAGTCATCTTCAAGTGATGAAGAGAACAACGCAACGGCATTCTACGCGTCCACATCTTCACCCTTCATATGCTTAATGGCAAGTACATCCGATTCATTGTCCAACTTCTCCCAGGTTGAAAAAACTGCAACGGACGACGAATCGAGTAACTCTGAAGGTGAAGATTTTGCTCTTGCCTACCATAAGCTTTTGAGGGATTCAAAAAAACTGGCAAAACAAAACAAGAGTTTGAGAGGGAGATTGCAGGATCTCGAAGAAGAAGCAAAAAGGGCAACTTCTCTCTCAAACGCTCTTGAAGCGGAAAGGGATAATCTGATTAAAGTAAATGTTTCCCTTCAAGAGTCCAATGAGCATTTCGAGAAGAATTATGTAGATATGGTGAATAAAGCAAATTACTTCTTGAAGCTCTACGGCGAGGCTCGACAAGAAAAAATGGAAATGACAGAGACCATTTTCCAACTCAAGGATGATTTAAAGCAATTCTCTTCTGGAAGGAGCAAGTTGGATAAATTACTTGGTCTTGGTCAAACAAATCGGTTTGGCCTCGGATACACTCGAACTAGAGACAGTCCTAGTTCGAGTGGGACAGTGTTTGTGTCTCAGTCGGTATCTCCTTCTCCGACACCGAAATTCACGACAAGCAACGACAACAAGCCTACTTCACCCTCTTCGGAATCGTCAAGCACTAAGGTATGTTTTCGTTGTGGTTATACAGGGCACATAAGAAGAAATTGCAAGAATGGAGCTTTAAGATCAAATCAAGCACATCTTGCAACTACTACCAATGGGTTCATTTCCCGCAAATCAAAGAAGGATCTTTCAAAAGGAAAGAACATTGGTAGTACATCAAACAAGACGACGACGTCAAGGAAAAGTGATGGATCAATCAAGACGCTTTCACCAAAGGTATCAACTTCACAATCATTTCCGACGTACTCCAAAACTCAAAAGATTTGGGTACGCAAAGGTGAAATCTTCCCTTGTCTTGTTGTTCATACTTCTTTACATGCTTATGATAATTCGTCTTGGTATTTGGATAGTGGTTGTTCTCGTCACATGACCGGTGACAAAAATAGTTTTCAAACTTTAGAGAAAATCTCCGGAGGACATGTTGTTTTCGGAGACGGTCGTTCTTCCAAAATTGTTGGAAAGGGAACAATCGCTATTCCTGAAGGCCCGGTTTTGAACAATGTTTTATTTGTTGAAGGCCTAAAGACTAACCTCATTAGTATAAGTTAACTTTGTGACAATGGGTTCTCAGTTAATTTTTCTTCTGTAGAATGTGTTGTAACTGATAAGGACCAGGTATTCTTTTTAAAAGGGGTTAGATCGGAAAATAATTGCTATGTTGTTTCTAACAAAGTTTCTAAAAAATGTAACCTAGTTTCTTTGGATAATGAAACTGTTTGGCATGAAAGACTAGGTCACATGAATTTTAAAGAACTAGCAAGGATTTCAAATAAGGACGTGGTTAAGGGGGTTCCTAAACTTTTATTTAAAGAAAACATTGTCTGTGGTGGTTGTCAAAAGGGAAAACAATCAAGAGTTGCACACAAGAACTTGAACCACGTCGGTACCAAACGGCCTTTGCAATTACTGCATATGGATTTAATGGGGCCGATTCGTCAACCATCTTTGGGAGGTAAATGGTATATTTTTCTTTTGGTTGATAATTTCTCTAATTATTCATGGGTAACTTTTTTAAAAGAGAAAGCGGATACTTTCGACTCTTTTCATGAGGTTTGTCATCGTATTATGAATGAAAGAAATGAAAAGATCGTTCGTGTTCGAAGTGATAGAGGTGGAGAATTCATTAATTCTAAATTCATTGATTTTTGCACTTCCAATGGGATAAAATATGAATTCTCAGCACCCTATACACCTCAGCAGAATGGTGTTGTTGAGCACAAAAATAGGGTTGTTCAAGAGATGGCGCGTGTGATGCTTCATAGCCGGAATTTACCGTTATATTTTTGGGCTGAAGCTGTAAACACCGCTGTCTATGTAATTAATCGAGTGTATTTGCGCCCTGGAACTTTAAATACACCATATGAGCTGTGGTTTAGTAGAAAACCGAATATCAAATATTTTCGTATCTTTGGGAGTCGATGTTTTATTCTGCGTGATCGCGAAAACCTTGGTAAGTTTGACTCTCGAAGCGACGAAGGGATTTTCATGGGTTATTCTACTAACAGTAGGGCATATCGGGTATTTAACTTGGAATCTAAAACGATGATAGAATCTATAAATGTTAAAGTAGATGAAGCTTTCCACTTTGCATCTGATAAATCTACCCTTGATATGTCTCTAGATGATGATACTCCTATAAATGCATCTTCTCGTAATAACTCTTTCAATAAAGTTGATGCATCTAATGGTTCTTCAAGTGAATCTAATGTGCAGGAATTATCACATGTACCTCCGACTACTCCATTACCGCAAACGTTACGTATCTCCAAGGATCATCCGGAATCTAATATTATTGGAGACCCACAAGAAGGAGTTACAACTCGGAGTGTCACGCCCCCGGGGGTTTTTGAGTCTATCAAAGCGGAAAATAGCGTGTATTATTTTTTTCTTCTCAGCAAGGTAACTTAAACCTCATCCCCGGTGCGTGCCAGACCGCCACATACACAAATTCTCTCTGCCCACGGACAGAGTCTCCTTTGCATATGCACGGCGTCTCATTTACAACAACATACATCAACCATCAACCATACAATAGACATACATCGTCAAACAGAGTACAGTAGTTTAACTAATGTTTAAAAGACTGGTGTCCACTCGACACCTTGTTGTTTTATTTTCAAGCGGAATACTAAAGCGGCATCAGTGTTTAGAAAGGATAAAACCAACGGTTGCAAAACCCGCGCCCACACGGCACTTCGTTTTGAGAAAACATTTTCGAAATCATTTGGTTCATCATGAAAGCGTGCCGCATATGAAAACATCACCAGAAGCATCAAAGTATAAATGTACACCTCATCCACAGCGCTAGGTAATACATGTCCACGACTGATACGATCCACAAGCAAATTAACTAAATAAGGCATAAGGGAAATGAGATAATAAACCCAAGTGTCTGACTACGGTCCTCGCGACGCAGTCTCACCGCCCTCCCGGCTAACGCACCTCGTAACACCTGTCACGGAGTGGGTAATGTCAGTGACAAACAAAGTAGATGTCTAATAACAATAAGGAATAAGGAATAAGGAGCAAACCGAAAACACCGGAACCTTTCGCTAAAACCCTGCACACAATTGAGCTGGGCCCCAACCCCAGATTTATCAATTAAGTTGGGCACCAACCCCAGAGTACCTGTCGGGGAGACTAAAGTCTCCCCTCGTGCGCAAACACCTCTTTGATGTATTTAACCTCTTCGCGGTGCTGGTGTGCTATCTTCAGCGGGCGCGATGTAGAAACTCGAAATATTTTATTCTTAATAAATGGTCTAAAAGTGAATTTTGATCTGGTTTTGAATTCAAAAGACCCCTGTTGGCCTATATGGTCAATCGCCAGTGTGCAAGTTGCACGGTTTACGAGGCAAAAATGCTAATTTCCAATCCGGACGTGATCTTGGAAAATCCGAATTGACTGTTGCGATCGTCTCATCGAACTGAACGAGATTCATATTCAGCACTTTTCGATCCGACGGTCGGATCTTCCAGAAATCGATGAATAAGCGAGCAAATAACCACGACCAGGGTAACAGTGCTCTGTGCACAGTGTAAATTAAGTTGTTACTGTAGGTGAACAGTAACCCTAGGTTTCGGAACCCCGACGGACACAACGTTGACTAATTCGCTAGCTGGAAACCGATCATAGCACTTCAGGTAGGCGTTTCGAACGGTTTCGGCGTTCGGGACGCAATGGCGCTGACGGAATCTCCGTTTGACGGCCCTAGAGTCTCGAAAAGAGCGAAAACTGTATTTCGGAACAGTACTTCATGGACCGAGATTTTATCCGGATAGTTTCTCGAAAATCAGAAATCGGTACCTGATAGGTCTCGTCGAGCCGGACGCCGTGGCGCAGTCCATTTTCCGTTTCGACGATCAGATCGCCTCGAAAAGCGTGAAATAAGGCGAAAAAGGTGACAATTGCACATGAAACCCAAGTGAAGTCGCCTCGAATTGCGTGCCTGTTCTTGGAGAAGGACTTAAGTGCAAGGGAAAGCTACTGTGGAGGACCCAACAGCAAATAGCAAAGCTAGAAGGGCTTAATTGCAAGATTGCCAAACCCTATATATATAGGTGTATAACCGAGCTAGGGTTCCCTGCACACGAAACCTAAACCCTGTAGCCCTGGCCGCAACCCTCAACAACCTCCTCTCCTCTGCCGCGCTCCCCGGAGTTTCCCCGCACCGGCCGCCACCACGTCGCCGGAGAAGAAAACCTCAAAGATCACCTTGCTCGCGGGTGTCTTGGTGAGGAGGGTGTTGGGAGGGGCTCAACTGGATCAAGTCTGTACCTGAGGACTCCTCGGTGAAGCCGCAGCCGAGCCCGGGGTGATCCGACGTCGAACGCCGCCCTGCGCCGCCGCGGGAGGCACCATCTCCCTTCCAAACTCCGGTGAAGGTGAGTTCTTGGAACTTCTGATCTAGTTTCGGCATTAGGGCACGCCCATTGTGCATCTGACACGGAGGAGGTCGTCCTGTTGCAGCCCGAGCCACGGCCGTCGTCCCGGCCGCCGGCGGGAGCAAGCTTTGTTGGAATTCCTTGTTTCGGCCGAGAATCACCACGAGCCTCATCCGATCAATTAAATCCAGATCAAGACCGTGGATCTGGCCCCTCTGGGTGACTGCGAGCTGCTCCCAAAGACTGGTGTGGATCGGACGAGGATCGGCGGAGATCCAACATGCCCTAGAACCGGCTGTGTGTGCACTTCGCCGGATTCCCCTCAACCGGCGCCGCCGCTCGACCCCGACGCCGGCCAACCACCCAGAAAGCACCGGGGCACCCAGAAGAACCTTTTGGTCCAAGTTGCTACGGCCCGGAGCGAGTTGGCCGGGATCCGCCATTAACGGGTTTTGGAGCTACAACCGAGCTTCGCCGCCGCGCCTGGCCGGCGATCCCCGGCACCGTAAAATCATCCAAGTGAGCTCCCCTATCCTAGTGAGCTCCTCCATCATCTCGCATGGCTCTCTTAACGTTGGGGTTTGGATCTGCACAGTTGCGCCCGAGCTTGGCCACGATCTTCTCCTCCGGCCATCTCCGGCGCTCCGGACTCCGGCCAACCCCACAGGTAAGCGGTAAAGGTTAATTAGAGAAGCTCCAAGATTTTATTTTAGCCCAGGGTGACTCCTGTAGTCGGTTTCCAAACTTGCACCCGAAACCATCATTTCGGGCTTGTCTCCGGCCGCCGCCGCCCCCGGCCGCCGGGGCTCGACCCCACTTGCACCAAACAACTTCAGAGACCTCTATTTACCTGACGCTCCCCTCTGGTACAGGTCTGAGCAAGGTTGATCCAAGAGTACCCCAACCCGAGCTTGGACATTAAGTTGGTGCTGCTCCGGCTACTGTTCCGGCCAAGCTCCGGCAAGCCTGAGGTGAGCCCTCAACTCTACTAAGTCTCCAGTACACCATGCTCCTTTAAGCTCTGGATTTGATCAAGTAGATGTTAACTATTAGCATTGTTGCTATTTGGAACCCTAATGTTTATGGGCCAACTTGTAAATGGGCCTGGTCTCGGCCCAATTCTTGTGAGCACGGCCTGGGTCTTGTCGTAATGGACACGCTGAAATTTACGGCGCAGCTTTTGGACCCCAGGATTTTAAGAACAAGTCAAAACGAGCAATAATGTTAGGTTTTATGCAATTGAAGAAATTGTTAGGGATCAAATTGTAAATGGGACATGATAGCTGTCATCAACAGGGTTTTCACACCCACTGGTCACACAGCGAGGGCGTTTTAGTTGGAGTTCCGCACGTCTTCTCCTTCGCATTGGGGTGGGTTTCATTTCCTTTGTCCTAGCATCTAACTCTATCATGTTGGACGGAGTCTATTCTAAGTGTACTGGGGTTAAATAGTGATGGGTGATAGCTTATGCATTTTAGTGGGTTCTTCATAGTGTTTAGCGTCGGTCTCCGACGATCGTTCTCCTTTTGATAACTATATATTGGCGGGCTACCTTCGAGTGCACGTATTATTACATTGATTTTGATTATACATGATAGCGGGCTACTTTTGATCGCAAATGCTACGGTTTGATTTTGATTATACATGATAGCGGGTTACTTTTGATCGCATATGCTACGGTTTTGCTTTGGATTATACACTTCGCCGCATTACTCTTGTTATATGTATTATGATGCTGACATGATGGTGGTTATGGTTACTTGGCTCGAGGCTGCAACACGCGCACCCGCGGTTTGGCCACCGCAAAGGGTGCGCTTTTCCGGAAAAGTGGTCTATGACCCGTGTATACCCACGAGGTCACGTAGTGGGGCCCCTTATTAGTTGTGGGGTTTGAGGCACCGAGGTGCGAGCGGTGCGACCCATCGGTTTAGTTGTCCGACGTGGTCAGGTTTCTGCAGGTACGGTATGGGCCGTCGGTTTAGATGTCCGACGTGTCCGGGTATTACAGGATACAGGTGTACAGGTTGCCTTTCCTCCTTGAGGGGGTGGTTGCTCCAGTTGTCTTCACGGTTTGTTTTATTATATTCTCCTGCTCTACTATTTTTGCGTCACTGACTTCCCACTTCGTGACAGGGTTCAGACGGGGGGGAGATGTAGGCGGTGGGGAGGACGGGACAGGAGCAGCTGGGTCGCTGGGGACCCTGGACTGTATTTCTTCTTTCATTCTTGCATTTCATTTACATTGTAGTTATGTGAGAGGTTCTCGATACCCTCGTGGGGTCGGCGTGGATGTCGGTACGGGTTGCATTTAATTATCCTCTTATGCGTTACTCTTCCTTCTATCTCTGTTGGCCATTTGAAATGAAAAAGGGCAAAAGCCAAAGAAAGGATTGCGAAAATCGTTTTTAAAATCTAAGTGTCGTGTGGGCACTGGTTTCAAAACTCTATGGATTTATGGATTGCGAAATGGATTTCAAAACTTGGGTGTCGGGTAGGCACCGTTTTCAAAACCTTGTGGTTTTATGCTGAGTTCGAAACTCGCTTTCAAAACGAAAGCGCCGGGTAGGCGCTCCTTTAAAACTGTGGATTTATCCTTTCCAAATTGATCGGCCATGCATTTCTAAGTGAATTAGAATGCTGGTGGTATATGAATAATTGTTGTGATTGAATGGATGTGTATGTTTGGAATATGTACTGAGCTCCACGCCGGGCATATACAGGGGAGGCTCTGTCCGTTTACAGAGTGATCCTGTATGTGTGGCGGGTCTGGGCACGCGCCGGGGAAGAGGGGTTCTCCTTTATCAAAAAAAAAAAAATTTATACGTCAAATGCTTGACTTTTGTGAATCGTTTTCGCTAAAATAAACCCCCGGGGCGTGACAGATTAAATGGTATCAGAGAGTTCTTTCAATCACAACAGTTAGTGCCGACATCCGTGGGAACACCTCACTTGCCTACACATGAATGAAATGGGTAGGGCATAGGACTGTAGAACGCGAGCGATCGAGGGGGGGGGAAGAGTTCGAGTTGTTTCTTTCGCTAAGTGGTTCGTTGTCCCATCGCTTATTAGCAAAGGCTAAAGCTGACTTTCCTTGTGTGTATACAGATAGAGGGCCGACTTAGCAAGCAACCGGCGACGGGAATGGACCTTGCCGACGAAGCCAATCGCCTGCTCCGCAACCAGCTGCGCGACGTGGCTGGGCAACTGCTGACTCTCGCGGAGCGCCTGAGCTTGCTGATACAGGAACTCGAGGGCGTCGATCGATTCCGGGGCGGCAGCGGAGGCGTTGCCCCTCCCGGGATGCCACCGACGGGCCCTCCCATCTTCCAGGAGGCTGCTAACTTGGCCGTGTACACCAACGTAGGGCGCGCCCGGCAGGAATACTCTTACCCCGAGTCGGCCGGGGACCTCCATCGGAGGGGCCGGGCGAGCAAACGCCCGAGAGCCGGGCAGAACCTCGGGCAGATGACGGAGGAGAGACTTAGGCCACGGAAGCCGTGCGTCATATGCGGCAACGCGCACCTCATGACGAGTTGCCCGTGGCGGGACGGACACTGCTTCCGGTGTGGCGAGCTGGGCCACACGCGTCAGGAGTGCCCTCTGAAGCCGGCTGTCAATAGACCCCCGGCGCCGCGACATGTTGAGCCTAAGGGAACTGCTGCCCCCGCCCCTCAAGAGGGCACCGATCCAGAGAGCCGGCCAAATCCATGCCCGAAGCAAGCGCCGGAGAACGAGCGAGGGCTCAAGGGAAGCGCGCACGTGCAACCAGGGCCCTGCGTCATCTGCGAGGGCGCGCACCCAGTGACGGAATGCACTTGGAGGTACCACTACTGTAACCGGTGTGGCTTGCCAGATCACACTTATCTCTCCTGCCCTCAGGGGCCAACCCCTGCCTCCGCCGCCACGCCACCACCGCAGAGAGGAACAGAGAGCGCTGCGGCCCCCGTGTAGGCAAAGGGCTCGCCCGGCGACCAGCAATCCCCGGACTCCTTAGACAGCAAACCCCTACCCCAACACGCGGTGCGAAGCTGGCCCAAGGGTTGTGGGCGGACTTCCCCGGCCGCCCCGGCAGACGACGCGTCGTCCCAAAATAGGGAATGACAGGTACTTATTTTATTGTTTTGTTTTTTTTTTCTTTCCTTCCTTCTCTTGTCTAGATAGGAGCACCCTTTGGGCCGGAGCAACCCGCCCCTACCAGACCCTTGCGAACCCTCCTGCCTTTAGCTCTATCGTTCGTCCAGCTGATGGCACAGCAGTAGATGACTGCTATTATTGCACTAGCCTCACAGTTTGCTTAGAGGTTGAACAAGTTGTTGATCCTTCAGTGTCCCCGCGTCATAATTCAATGGCCTATGGGCCCGATGGTAACCCTATTTTGGGACGGATGCAAATTGACCCCACCTTTTGCACAGATTTTGTGGATCGACGTGGACTCGCCTATGTGTTAGTCATGGCGATGTTTGTGACCACGAGGTGGTAGTAATCCTTGATAAAGGTTCTGTTTTTAGCACTGAGATTGTGTTGGGAGGAATGTGATATACCTTCTGATAGGAGTTGCGTCCCCAACTAGTTGTTGGCGACAGATCTATGGTATTTCGCTGTTCTTTTGGTAAGCACGTTGGCTGCAGGCAACGGACTGTCGAAAGAACCGAGGAAGTACTCTGCCCTGTAATGGGGAGTAACAGATTGGGTCTAAATTAGTAGCCTTAGAGTTGTCGATACCTTGCGACCGACTTGTAGCCCTCGAATAAACTTTTTGAGCATTTCATAAAGTATGACTTCAGGCTATAAGCTCCGGGAATAAAACTTTGTTTTAAGTTGTAAGTTTCGGGGACGAAACTTCTTTTAAGTTGTAAGTGATGTAGAAACTCGAAATATTTTATTCTTAATAAATGGTCTAAAAGTGAATTTTGATCTGGTTTTGAATTCAAAAGACCCCTGTTGGCCTATATGGTCAATCGCCAGTGTGCAAGTTGCACGGTTTACGAGGCAAAAAGGCTAATTTCTAATCCGAACGTGATCTTGGAAAATCCGAATTGACCGTTGCGATCGTCTTATCGAACTGAACGAGATTCATATTCAGCACTTTTCGATCCGACGGTCGGATCTTCCAGAAATCGATGAAGAAGCGAGCAAATAACCGCGACCAGGGTAACAGTGCTCTGTGCACAGTGTAAATTAAGTTGTTACTGTAGGTGAACAGTAACCCTAGGTTTCGGAACCCCGACGGACACAACGTTGACTAATTCGCTGGCTGGAAACCGATCATAGCACTTCAGGTAGGCGTTTCGAACGGTTTTGGCGTTCGGGACGCAATGGCGCTGACGAAATCTCCGTTTGACGGCCCTAGAGTCTCGAAAAGAGCAAAAACTGTATTCTGGAGCAGTACTTTATGGACCGAGATTTTATCCGGACAGTTTCTCAAAAATCAGAAATCGCTACCTGATAGGTCTCGTCGAGCCGGACGCCGTGGCGCAGTCCATTTTCCGTTTTGACGACCGGATCGCCTCGAAAAGCGTGAAACAAGGCGAAAAAGGTGACAATTGCACTTGAAACCCAAGTGAAGTCGCCTCGAATTGCGTGCCTGTTCTTGGAGAAGGACTTAAGTGCAAGGGAAAGCTACTGTGGAGGACCCAACAGCAAATAGCAAAGCTAGAAGGGCTTAATTGCAAGATTGCCAAACCCTATATATATAGGTGTATAACCGAGCTAGGGTTCCCTGCACACGAAACCTAAACCCTGTAGCCCTGGCCGCAACCCCAACAACCTCCTCTCCTCTGCCGCGCTCCCCGGAGTTTCCCCGCACCGGCCGCCACCACGTCGCCGGAGAAGAAAACCTCAAAGATCACCTTGCTCGCGGGTGTCTTGGCCAGGAGGGTGTTGGGAGGGGCTCAACTGGATCAAGTCTGTACCTGAGGACTCCTCGGTGAAGCCGCAGCCGAGCCCGGGGTGATCCGACGTCGACCGCCGCCCTGCGCCGCCGCGGGAGGCACCATCTCCCTTCCAAACTCCGGTGAAGGTGAGTTCTTGGAACTTCTGATCTAGTTTCGGCATTAGGGCACGCCCATTATGCATCTGACACGGAGGAGGTCGTCCTGTTGCAGCCCGAGCCACGACCGTCGTCCCGGCCGCCGGCGGGAGCAAGCTTTGTTGGAATTCCTTGTTTCGGCCGAGAATCACCACGAGCCTCATCCGATCAATTAAATCCAGATCAAGACCGTGGATCTTGCCCCTCTGGGTGACTGCGAGCTGCTCCCGAAGACTGGTGTGGATCGGACGAGGATCGGCGGAGATCCAACATGCCCTAGAACCGGCTGTGTGTGCACTTCGCCGGATTCCCCTCAACCGGCGCCGCCGCTCGACCCCGACGCCGGCCAACCACCCAGAAAGCACCGGGGCACCCAGAAGAACCTTTTGGTCCAAGTTGCTACGGCCCGGAGCGAGTTGGCCGGGATCCGCCATTAACGGGTTTTGGAGCTACAACCGAGCTTCGCCGCCGCGCCTGGCCGGCGATCCCCGGCACCGTAAAATCATCCAGGTGAGCTCCCCTATCCTGGTGAGCTCCTCCATCATCTCGCATGGCTCTCTTAACGTTGGGGTTTGGAACTGCACAGTTGCACCCGAGCTTGGCCACGATCTTCTCCTCCGGCCATCTCCGGCGCTCCGGACTCCGGCCAACCCCACAGGTAAGCGGTAAAGGTTAATTAGAGAAGCTCCAAGATTTTATTTTAGCCCAGGGTGACTCCTGTAGTCGGTTTCCAAACTTGCACCCGAAACCATCATTTCGGGCTTGTCTCCGGCCGCCGCCGCCCCCGGCCGCCGGGGCTCGACCCCACTTGCACCAAACAACTTCAGAGACCTCTATTTACCTGACGCTCCCCTCTGGTACAGGTCTGAGCAAGGTTGATCCAAGAGTACCCCAACCCGAGCTTGGACATTAAGTTGGTGCTGCTCCGGCTACTGTTCCGGCCAAGCTCCGGCAAGCATGTGGTGAGCCCTCAACTCTACTAAGTCTCCAGTACACCATGCTCCTTTAAGCTCTTGATTTGATCAAGTAGATGTTAACCGTTAGCATTGTTGCTATTTGGAACCCTAATGTTTATGGGCCAACTTGTAAATGGGCCTGGTCTCGGCCCAATTCTTGTGAGCACGGCCTGGGTCTTGTCGTAATGGACGCGCTGAAATTTACGGCGCAGCTTTTGGACCCCCGGATTTTAAGAACAAGTCAAAACGAGCAATAATGTTAGGTTTTATGCAATTGAAGAAATTGTTAGGGATCAAATTGTAAATGGGACATGATAGCTGTCATCAACAGGGTTTTCACACCCACTGGTCACACAGCGAGGGCGTTTTAGTTGGAGTTCCGCACGTCTTCTCCTTCGCATTGGGGTGGGTTTCATTTCCTTTGTCCTAGCATCTAACTCTATCATGTTGGACGGAGTCTATTCTAAGTGTACTGGGGTTAAATAGTGATGGGTGATAGCTTATGCATGTTAGTGGGTTCTTCATAGTGTTTAGCGTCAGTCTCCGACGATCGTTCTCCTTTTGATAACTATATATTGGCGGGCTACCTTCGAGTGCACGTATTATTACCTTGATTTTGATTATACATGATAGCGGGCTACTTTTGATCGCAAATGCTACGGTTTGATTTTGATTATACATGATAGCGGGTTACTTTTGATCGCATATGCTACGGTTTTGCTTTGGATTGTACACTTCGCCGCATTACTCTTGTTATATGTATTATGATGCTGACATGATGGTGGTTATGGTTACTTGGCTCGAGGCTGCAACACGCGCACCCGCGGTTTGGCCACCGCAAAGGGTGCGCTTTTCCGGAAAAGTGGTCTATGACCCGTGTATACCCACGAGGTGACGTAGTGGGGCCCCTTATTAGTTGTGGGGTTTGAGGCGCCGAGGTGCGAGCGGTGCGACCCGTCGGTTTAGTTGTCCGACGTGGTCAGGTTTCTGCAGGTACGGTATGGGCCGTCGGTTTAGTTGTCCGACGTGTCCGGGTATTACAGGATACAGGTGTACAGGTTGCCTTTCCTCCTTGAGGGGGTGGTTGCTCCAGTTGTCTTCACGGTTTGTTTTATTATATTCTCCTGCTCTACTATTTTTGCGTCACTGACTTTCCACTTCGTGACAGGGTTCAGACGGGGGGGAGATGTAGGCGGTGGTGAGGACGGGACAGGAGCAGCTGGGTTGCTCGGGACCCTGGACTGTATTTCTTCTTTCATTCTTGCATTTCATTTACATTGTAGTTATGTGAGAGGTTCTCGATACTTTCGTGGGGTCGGCGTGGATGTCGGTACGAGTTGCATTTAATTATCCTCTTATGCGTTACTCTTCCTTCTATCTCTGTTGGCCATTTGAAATGAAAAAGGGCAAAAGCCAAAGAAAGGATTGCGAAAACCGTTTTTAAAATCTAAGTGTCGTGTGGGCACTGGTTTCAAAACTCTATGGATTTATGGATTGCGAAATGGATTTCAAAACTTGGGTGTCGGGTAGGCACCGTTTTCAAAACCTTGTGGTTTTATGCTGAGTTCGAAACTCGCTTTCAAAACGAAAGCGCCGGGTAGGCGCTCCTTTAAAACTGTGGATTTATCCTTTCCAAATTGATCGGCCATGCGTTTTTAAGTGAATTAGAATGTTGGTGGTATATGAATAATTGTTGTGATTGAATGGATGTGTATGTTTGGAATATGTACTGAGCTCCACGCCGGGCATATACAGGGGAGGCTCTGTCCGTTTACAGAGTGATCCTGTATGTGTGGCGGGTCTGGGCACGCGCCGGGGAAGAGGGGTTCTCCTTTATCAAAAAAAAAAAAAAATTTATACGTCAAATGCTTGACTTTTGTGAATCATTTCCGCTAAAATAAACCCCTGGGGCGTGACACGCGAAGAGGTCCTCACGGCACCCACCCCTTTGTGAGGTACACGGGTAAAAAATAGACCACTTCTCTGGAAAAGTACACCCATGCGGAGGCCAATCCGCCTGTGTACGTGCAACATCCGAAACAGATTTGCCGAGATCGGCGTGTAGTGAGCACCGCGACTGTAGCCTCTTCATTTGTTAGATAAAACACAATTATGCGAAAGGTTAAACTGTCCATCTACTTTGTTAGATAAATTAAGAGCACTTTAATGACGAAAGATGCACTTACTGCACTTGTTGCACTTATCGCAACCGTACCCACCTGGAATGAAGATATACGACTGCTCCCAAGACCCTCTGAAGCAATCGGAACTTCACGCGGCCTAACGGAACAACCAAAGGCACAAATTAACACCTCACCCTAATTAGGTAACATCAGTGGTCCCAACCACTGTAACAATGAGCCCACCAAAACCGAAATCACTGTACCTAGAGGATCGCGACGTCAATCAAAAACCCAACAAATCAAAACCGTCAAGTAACACCGCACACTTAGCTCAAACCGGTAACATCGAAGACTAACAACAACCGGACCGCGACTATTTCGTCGCGAACTCCGTCGGAACCCAAAACCGCTAACGGAAATCCAACAAAACTCAATCCTCAACCGGTAGCCCACTTGGGACGTCAATGGTTAAAACCAAGAAGGCCCCGATGGCGGAAATGATGAGAAAAGAGACCCGACGGCGCGCCCCCGACGATTTCGTCGAGGCGCGGAGCGTCGGCGAAATTAGCACCCGACATAATAAAGAAGTGACCAAAAAGATCCCAAGTTGCCATGCCAAGAAAACCGCGGAGATTGTGATCCCAACGGCGAAGACGGTGCTCAAAACGGTGGAAAAATGGACCCAAACGGAGCCACCGAACTTTGGGCTGTCGGGTGGTGCACAGGGCAGGCGCGGACCGGGTTTACAGCGTCGGCGGCTGTGCGGAATGCGCCGGGTGCACGCAGGAAGCGTGCACCGCGCATTCTGGGTCGGGCCGGTGCACGACACGAGCGCGCACCGGGCTCACGGCCGCACGGGCCTGCGGCACACACCGGGTGCACGCTGTTGCGTGCACCGCGCCTGAGCGGGCTGGGCCGGCGCACGAAGGCGTTCGCCGGGTCTGCGGCTTCTGCGCCTTGGGGCGTGCACCGGGTGCACGCTCTGGCCCGTGGACCGCGGGCTGAGAAACCCGTATGGGGTGAATAGTAATGCACCTTTCTCGGTTTTCTTCTCCGTTTTCGCTCCCGTGCGACTCCGGCGACGACCCCGCGAATATGGTAACGACGGCGGCGGCCTCCCGTTTAACAACGGCGGCGGCGGCCTCCCGTTAACCCACTATGTTCCAACGAAACATCCCCAAAAATTCCCGAATAAATACACGATAGTTCTAATGACTAAACCAATGATCGACGGACAACCAAAACGTCGATCGGAAGCCCGATGAAAAGAAACCGATTAAAAAATCATCGATTAAACTCGATAAAAACCATCGATCACCCTCGATCAAGAACGAGAATAAAACATGGATCAAAACCCGACGAAAATCCGCGATCGATGTACCAATTAAAACGATCTTACAAGAACACGGAAAACCCCCGATTAATTTGACAAACGTAACGATGATCACTAACCTTAATTTATCGGAACTAAAGAACCGATCTTGGTTCTCGCGGCGTTGGAGATCCAGATCCGCTCCCCGTAGATGACGGCGTCTTGTTCTCCGGTCTCCGGACGTCAATCGGGGCGATCGGGTTCCTTCGCTTTCCTCCCTCTCTTTTCAAACTAGGGTTTCGTTTGGTTTTCGGTACGCACGAAAGAGGAGGGTTTGAGAATACGGTATTTTTAAATTAGGGTTTTCCTTCCGGTAACGGAATTTAATTATCCTCTTATTAATTTAATTTCCTCTTTTATTTTATTCTTTTATTTTCCTTTTATTATACGTACGTAAAAAGGAAAAACCCACGAATATTCGGATATTTATCTTCTAACAATAAATATCTAATCCCACGAGATAAACCCCACCTTTTAAATCCTAGTCACCGATTAATTAATTTCCTAATCAATGAATATAGGGAATAAATTCCCAGATTTAATTTCACGTCATTGATTAATTAATTCCTTAATTAATTAATCATACGGAATATCCAAAATTCCTCAAAAAAGCGTGCCGGATATTTTACACGAATTTCGATGCACACCTTAAGTCATCGCGATCTTAGAAACCCCATTCCGGGAGATCCGTAAGTCGGATTTTGGATCCGATTGCACTGTTGCTCATCGTTTTTCGAGCTCTATCACCGAAAAATACCCGCACCGCATGTTAGTCAACTCTAAAGAGCCCGATATTTTAATTCCCTCTAACTTACACTTTATTAGCAGGAGGGTAAAATAATATTAGAAAAGTCGTGTCATTACACCACTCACACTTTATAAAAAGTTTCGTCCTCGAAACTTACACTCAACCCTCGCTAAACAATTCTGGGAAAACTTCCTTCATTTTCGTCTCAAGTCCCCAAGTCGCTTCGCGCTCCTCATGGTTACTCCATTACACCTTTACGTAAGGGATTGTCCAGTTGCGGAGTTTCTTTTCCTCCCATGCCAGCCTCCGTATCGATGTTTGGCAGTAACGTCAACCGGTATGCCACCGGGCCTACGTGCCTCGAAATCCCAAATGTCGGGTCGTCGACTCCAACTAACAATCTCCAAAGCTCGAACTATAAGAAATACGCAACCCATTTACTTAAGGCGTTCTGTCACACCGCCACCGATCTTGACCTGACTCAACCCACCTGGACGTCTAAGGCGTACTGTTACAACGCCTCGGGTCTTGGCCCGACTCACCTCACCTGGACGTCCAAGGCATACTGTTACAACGCCTCGGGTCTATTGTCACAAGGCCAGAAGTTGGACCTATTTAACCCTTAACTAAATAGCCAACATAAAAGACAACTAAGTCTTCACCTCCTTATTGGGCAGGAAGGTACGAAGCATTACTTCTAAGGGTTCCTCTGGGGTCGTGGCCAAAATTACTCTTTGTAAGAGGTCTTCCTTGCTACTACCTCCCTCGTAGCCGAAACGTCTGCTTTCCCCCGCCGGTCGCTGATGTTTCGCTTTCACCTGTTGGCACACCCAATATTGCGCCACAATTTGTGCCACATCGCCCTTTCGATTTGGGCCAACTGAAGGTCTGCCACAGATCCTTGCACCTCTTTGTACCTCCGGGATGCACGGTATATGAGGTATTACATACTTTTGCTAGATTTTCTTCCCTTATTTCTAGCTTACCAGGTACACAAATTCGTCGCCGGCACCTCATTAGATTATCTGAGTCAGTTGTAACAAAACTTCGCCTTGCCCCGAGAACATTCTGTCTCGCATCAGTTGTACCTGGCCATCGGTCGATTGTCCTTTCAGAATCCTGTCCAGCAGGGTAGGTCTAACCACCAGGGTCAAGAGCCGTGCGACCGTACCCGCTGGTACTACCTCCAATCTCAATTGCGAAGATTCTTCAATCAGACGGTCCTGTTGGGTAAGGGCGTTCGTCATTGATTCCACCGTCTGTCCCTTGCGGCTCAAGGCATCAGCCACCGCGTTCGCTTTCCCGGGGTGGTAGCGGATGGTTAGATCATAGTCCTTTAGTAATTCGAGCCACTGCCCTTGCCGCAATTTTAACTCCCTCTGAGTGAAGAGGTACTTGAGGCTCTGATGATCGGAGTACACATTGCCATGTGTACCGTACGAATAGTGACTCCACAGTTTGAGGACGAACACGACCGCTGCAAGCTCCATGTCGTGCACGGGGTAGTTTCTCTCGTACTCCTTGAGTTGCCTTAACGCGTAGGCTATGACCTCACCTCGTTGCATAAGCACGTCTCACAATAAACCTCAAAGTCTTCACCAGGCTCCGTAGGGCGAGCACCGGGGCCTACGTCAACCTGACTTTGAGTTCCTCAAAACTCTTCTGGCATTGGTCAATCCAGATAAACTTCTCCCCTTTTCGGGCCAGGCAAGTCAGGGGCATTGCTATCTTGGAGAAGCCTTCCACAAAACGTCTGTAATACCCTGCCAAACCCAGGAAGCTTCAAATCTAAGTTGCCGTTGTCGGTCGGAGCCAGTCGGTTACCGAATCTATCTTCTTCGGTCTACCGTAATCCCAGCTGCCGACACGATATGCCCCAGAAAACTCACCTCGTGGAGCCAGAACTCACACTTTATGAGTTTGGCATACACTTCCTGGTCCCGGAGGGGTCTGGGGGATTACTCGCGTGTGTTTCCCCATACCCCTTGCCTATGCGAGAGTAGACCGGAACGTCAACTAGAGGACTATCACCGACTGGTTAAGAAGGGGCTGGAGTAGTCATGCCCATGAGCACCGCTGGTGCGTTACCGAGTCTAAACGGTATAATCGTAACTCATGTTGACCATTCCGAGCTCGCAGGTCTATTTCCAGTATGTCATTACCCCGGACTCTAGGCTGGCGATAGCCGGACCGCAGATCATTCTTTGGGAACGCCGTTTCTCCTTGTAGTTGATCGCGTAGGTCATCTATCCGAGGTAGAGGAGTATTTGTCCTTCTCGTGTCGAGATCCATACAGTACTCGTGAACGCTACTCGACTGCCTTCTACCAAGCTCCTTGCCTGCAACAAAGAAAAGCGAGCAGAAGGCGTTCCTACAAGCTAAGTTTACAAGTTCCGGTAAGTCCGTTCCCGGAGACTCGCTTGGAACTTCAAGCAGTCAACTACCGCTTAAAGATTGCCGCGACTGTCGGCCCCCAAGCGCTACACCGACAACCTTTAACGGAACCTCATTAGTTCTTAGAGACTAAGAACCCGCCTCACCCTCGCTGGGCAGGAAGGGGTACAGCCACCTGCCTCGAGGGGTAGCCGAAGGTTCCGACCAAACTTATTCCTACGATGGGAATTTTCTCCTAATAACTAAGGTAAGGTGAAAACATGAAGCGAGGTGAAAGAGTGGGATGCTTAGGTGTTGCCACCAAAGTTCTAGCACGATGGTCTGAAACTCGAGTATTTCCTGTTACATCATGCTCTATGGGTCCGTCCTGTGGTGGGTCATCGTATAGACTCTCCCTCCTCCCGATTGCGGAGACGAGGGTGTAGATGTTGCTACGGATGATGTCCCCGTTTTCGAGGGGCAGTTGCAACGATAGTGCCCTGGTTTGCCACTTTGAAAACAATGGTCTTGCTTCTGGAGACATCCGGTCACTTGGTGTATTCCATCGCAAATGATGCAAGACTTGTCCACCGGCCATTGTCCTCTCGTCGGCGCATTCTTGTTCCTTGTTGCAATCTCGAGTAATTTAGGAGGCCGGCTCCTCTTGGTATGCTCTCTTCCGAAGCTTGGCCGAGTTCGTTTCTTATCCCTGTTGTGTTCTGAGCTCTCCCGTCGGGCTCGTGAAATCATAAATCCGCGCTCCACTGCGGTGGCTCTATCGACTACCTCTTGGAATTCGCCAAGTTCGCCGTCGCCCTATCCCATTCGGTTTGCTGGATAGGGGCTTTCCCCGCGGCATCGGTGGACATTCTAGGGGTAGGCGCCACCACGGTCTCTCTCAAGGGGTCTCCAACAGTGGCCCCTGGCAGAAGTCCCGCTGTTACTTGTGTTGGTGCTACTGAAGGTGTTGTTGCCTGAACCGACGGTGCCCCCCGCTTACCGTGGTCGGAGGAGGGGTGACCATAGTCTCGCTGTCCGCCACCGGCGGTCCCGGTCACTAGTGCGGCTGGTCCGGGCAGAGGAGCCTGGGTGACCTCCACTGGTGTAGTCGATAGTTGCGCCAACGGACGCAATTGCTCCATAAGGTTGCTAACTGCCCGGCCATCTGTCGTAGTTGTTGCCGGAGGAGCTGATACTCCGCCGCTGTTGGCACCGTACTTTCTGCCCCTGTGTCTCCGTTGCTAACCCATTTCGGGCCGTTATGCTGCTGTATACAAAGAAACCGCATTAACCCTAAGGTTCCTGGCCTAATACTTGACCTACAAAAACACTGAGGCTATGACCCTTGTTCCCCGTACTCTCACGTACTACGCACCTATACCTTGGTTATCTCATGTCTAATTTGCTTGTGGCACCGTACACTGTGGATGTGGATCACGTCTACTATGGTTATGGTTTTTTTCTCTGATACCATTTAATCTGTCACGCCCCCGGGGGTTTTTGAGTCTATCAAAGCGGAAATAGCGTGTATTATTTTTTTTCTTCTCAGCAAGGTAACTTAAACCTCATCCCGGTGCGTGCCAGACCGCCACATACACAAATTCTCTCTGCCCACGGACAGAGTCTCCTTTGGCATTGCACGGCGTCTCATTTACAACAACATACATCAACCATCAACCATACAATAGACATACATCGTCAAACAGAGTACAGTTTTTAACTAATGTTTAAAAGACTGTCCACTCGACCCTTGTTGTTTTATTTTCAAGCGGAATACTAAAGCGCATCAGTGTTTAGAAAGGATAAAACCAACGTTGCAAAACCCGCGCCCCCACGGCCTTCGTTTTAAGAAACATTTTCGAAATCATTTGGTTCATCATGAAAGCGTGCCGCATATGAAAACATCACCAGAAGCATCAAAGTATAAATGTACACCTCATCCACAGCGCTAAGTAATACATGTCCACGACTGATACGATCCACAAGCAAATTAACTAAATAGGCATAAGGGAATGAGATAATAAACCCAAGTGTCTGACTACGGTCCTCGCGACGCAGTCTCACCACCGCCCTCCCGCTAACGTACCTCGTAACACCTGTCACGAGTGGGTAATGTCAGTGACAAACAAGTTAGATGTCTAATAACATAAGGATAAGGAATAAGGAGCAAACCGAAAACACCGGAACCTTTCGCTAAAACCCTGCACACAATTAAGCTGGGCCCCAACCCCAGATTTATCAATTAAGTTGGGCACCAACCCAGAGTACCTGTCGGGGAGACTAAAGTCTCCCCTCGTGCGCAAACACCTCTTTGATGCATTTACCTCTTCGCGGTGCTGGTGTGCTATCTTCAGCGGGCGCGAAGAGGGTCCTCACGGCACCCACCCCCTTGTGAGGTACACACGGGTCAAAATAGACCACTTCTCCGAAAAGTACACCCATGCGGAGGCCAATCCCCTGTGTACGTGCAGCATCCGAAACGATTTGCCGAGATCGGCGTGTAGTGAGCACCGCGCCGTAGCCGCTTCATTTGTTAGATAAAACACAATTATGCGAAAGGTTAAACTGTCCATCTACTTTGTTAGATAAATTAAGAGCACTTTAATGATGAAAGATGCACTTACTGCACTTGTTGCACTTATCGCAACCGTACCCACCTGGAAAGAAGATATACGACCGCTCCCAAGACCCTCTTAAGCAATCGGAACTTCACGCGGCCTAACGGAACAACCAAAGGCACAAATTAACACCTCACCCTAATCAGGTAACATCAGTGGTCCCAACCACTGTAACATGAGCCCACCAAAACCGAAATCACTGCACCTAAGGATCGCGACGTCAATCAAAACCCAACAAATCAAAACCATCAAGTAACACCGCACACTTAGCTCAAACCGGTAACATCGAAGACTAACACAACCGGACCGCGACTATTTCGTCGCGAACTCCGTCGGAACCCAAAAACGCTAACGCAATCCAACAAAACTCAATCCTCACCGGTAGCCCACTCGGGACGTCAATGGTTAAACCAAGAAGGCCCCGACGGCGGAAATGATGAGAAAAGAGACCCGACCGCGCCCTCGACGATTTCGTCGAGGCGCGGAGCGTCGGCAAAATTAGCACCCGACATAATAAAACAGTGACCAAAAGATCACAAGTTGCCATGCCAAGAAAACCACCGAGATTGTGATCCCAACGGCGAAGACGGCGCTCAAAACGGTGGAAAAAACGGACCCAAACGGAGCCACCGAACTTTGGGCTGTCGGGTGTGCACAGGCAGGCGCGGACCGGGTTTACAGCGTCGGCGGCTGCGCGGAATACGCCGGGTGCACGCAGGAGCGTGCACCGCGCATTCTGGGCCGGGCCGGTGCACGACACGAGCGCGCACCGGGCTCACGGCGACGGGCCTGCGGCACACACCGGGTGCCGCTGTTGCGTGCACCGCGCCTGAGCGGGCTGGGCCGGCGCACAGAAGGCGTGCGCCGGGTCTGCGGCTTCCGCGCCTTGGGGCGTGCGCCGGGTGCACGCCTGGCCCGTGGACCGCGGGCTGAGAACCCGTACGGGGTGAACAGTAATGCCCCTTTTTCGGTTCTCCCTTCTCCGTTGTTCGCCTCCCATGCGACTCGGGGCGACGACCCCCGACTGATCGAATATGGACGACGGCGGCGGCCTCCCTTTTACAACGGTCTGCGGCGGAACTCCCTTTAACCCACTATGTTCCACTAGCATCCCCAAAAAATTCCCCGAATAAATACACGCTATTTCTAATGACTAAACCACGATCG
>CM055071.1:28004858-28035143 GCA_029204045.2 Tillandsia leiboldiana
GCCGCTTAATATTCCGCTTGAAATAAAACAACGGTGTCGAGTGGACACCAGTCCTTGTAAACATTAGTAAACTACTGTACTCTATTTGACGATGTAGGTCTATTGTATGGTGATGGTTGAGGTATGTGTTGTAAATGAGACCGTGCATATACAAGGAGGACTCTGTCCGTGGACGAGAGAATTTGTGTATGTGGCGGTATGGCACGCGCCGGGGATGAGGTTTAAGTTACTTGTTAAGAAGGAAAAAAATATAATACACGAAATTTCCGCTTTGATAGACTCAAAACCCCCCGGGGGCGTGACAGATAAATGGTATCAGAGAAACAACCATAACCTAATAGACGTGATCCACATCCACAGTGTAGGGTGCCACAAGCAAATTAGACATGAGATACCAAGTATAGGTGCGTAGTACGTGAGAGTACGGGGAAAAGGGACGTAATGTAGGTGTAATCGTAAGACCGGGTGTTAGGGTTATAACCTTAGGGTAACGTGGTTTCTTTGTATCACAGCAGACACGGCCAGGATCGGCCACCGAGTGCTAACCATTTCAATGGACAGGATGGATCCCGTAGCCGCAGCCAACAACGCTTACTCCGCAACCAGCTACGCGACATAGCAGGGCAAATGCTAACTCTCACTGAGCGCCTAGGCCTACTGACTCAGGATTTCGAGGGCGTCGACCGCATCCAGCGAGACGCCAGGGGACGGCGCCTATCGGGGAATGCCACCCGCAGGGTTTCCCACTTTTAACGAAGCGGTTATGTTGGCCCGGCGGGCAGAGCAAGAACTGGCCGAGACACGCACCCGGCAGAGTTATCCCTATCCCAGTCCGGCGGAGGACCCTTTCCAGCAGGGCCCGGCACTCAAACGCCCGAGGACAGAGGGGAACTTGGGAAGGGCGATGAGAGGAGAATCAAACCGCAGGGAAGCCGTGTCCCATATGCGTGGGGCGCATCAGGTGACTGATTGTCCATGGAGTCACGGCCACTGCTACCGATGTGGCAAACCAGGACACGCACGCTACGAGTGCCCACAGAAACCGGGCACCACCAGGCCCTGGCGCCGCGACGGAGGGGACAAAGAAGACTGCTACACCCGTTCCGCAAGGGGCCCCGCCCCGGAGGGCCGAGGAGGAGGACGTCGGAGAAAGCACGGAAGGACGAACCGACACCGCAAGGGACGCGAAACCACCTCGGGACCGTGCGTAATCTGCGAGGTGCTCACCCGGTGGCAGAATGTACGTGGAGGTACCATTACTGCAATCAGTGCGGTTTACCGGACCACTCCCGTGCCTTCTGCCCTTAGAGGCCCATCCCCGCCGCTGCCGCGCCACCACAGCAGAAAGGACCAGAGAGTGCTACGGCCCCCGTTCAGCCAAAGGATTCGCCTGACGACCAGCAATCCGCAGACTCCTCAGACGTCAAGTCCCTCCCCAGCACGTCGTACGACGCTGGCCCAAGGGCTGTGGATGGACTCCCCGGGATACTACAGCGGAGGACGCGACGTCCCAGACCTAGAACGGCAGGTAATTTTGGTTTCTCTTTTTCTCTTAGATTAGGAACACCGGTTACACCTTAGCCTGCTACCCCCTGTTAGACTCTCTTTCTCCCTCCCTCGATCTAAAATCCTTAAGTATTAGGCGAAGCCTCCCCCGGCCGATGTGCGCGGGCGGGCTTCGAAGCATAGGAGAACCTTGTGTACTCGGGGCCCATTAAGGGCCATGCAAGGAATAAATAGGCTCCACCCTATGCCTTGCAGCCGAGGACCCAATGGGCCGATAGGTAGTTCAGGGCCGCTCCCCAGATAAGGATCAGCGGTCCCGTGGTAAGGGAATTTCCGGACGTGTTTCCGGCAGAGCTCCTCGGAGCGCTTCCGGAACGAGAAGTCGACTTCCCTATTGAACTACTCCCCGGCACCAAACCCATTACCAAGGCACCGTACAGGATGGCCTTCGCGGAGTTGAAGGAACTCAAGGCACAGTTGGAGGACCTTTTGGATAAGGGCTTCATCAGGCCTAGCGCGTCACCCTGGGGCGCGCCCGTCCTGTTTGTGAGGAAGAAGGACGGAAGTCTCCGGTTGTGCATCGACTACTGGGAGATAAATAAGGTCACCGTTAAGAACAAGTACCCCCTGGCAAGGATCGACGACCTCTTCGACCAACTACAGGGGGCGACGGTGTTTCAAAGATTGACCTGCAGTCGGGCTATCATCAGGTCCAGGTCAAGGGGGAGGACATCCCCAAAACGGCTTTTCGAACTCGCTATGGCCATTACGAATTTACAGTAATGCCGTTCGGGCTCACAAATGCCCCGGCAGTGTTCATGGACATGATGAACAGGGTATTCAAACCCTTCCTGGACTTATTCGTGGTGGTCTTCATCGATGATACCCTCATCTACTCCTGTACAGACGAGGAACATGAAGAACATCTGCGCACAGTCCTCCAGACCCTACGAGAACAGAAACTCTACGCCAAACTCAAAAAGTGTGAGTTTTGGCTCCATGAGGTCGGCTTCTTGGGGCACGTAATCTCGGCGACTGGGGTCGCAGTCGATCCGAAGAAGATAGATTCGGTGACGGACTGGTCCCAACCGACGACGGTGACGGAGATTCGAAGCTTTCTAGGATTAGCCGGGTACTACCGGCGCTTCGTGGAGGGTTTCTCCAAGATAGCCACCCCCTTAAACTGCTTGACTAAAAAGGGGGAAAAGTTCATCTGGACGGACAAATGTCAGAGGAGCTTCGAGGAGCTCAAGGATAGATTGGCGCGAGCTCCGATTCTCGCCCCGCCAGAACCAGGGGAGGATTATGAAGTGTATTGCAATGCGTCGCGAAACGGACTGGGTGGAGTACTCATGCAACGGGAAAGGTTATAGCCTATGCGTCAAGGCAGCTCAAAGAATACGAGCGAAACTACCCCTGCACGATTGGAACTCGCAGCGGTTGTGTTCGTCCTCAAGCTTTGGAGACACTACCTGTATGGGGCACACTGCAATGTGTATTCAGATCATAAAGTCTTAAGTACCTTTTGTCACGCCCCCGGGGTTTTTGAGTCTATCAAAGCGGAAAATAGCGTGTATTATTTTTTTTTCTCAATAAGGTAACTTAAACCTCATCCCCGGTGCGTGCCAGACCGCCACATACACAAATTCTCTCTGCCCACGGACAGAGTCTCCTTTGCATATGCACGGCGTCTCATTTACAACAACATACATCAACCATCAACCATACAATAGACATACATCGTCAAACAGAGTATAGAAGTTTAACTAATGTTTAAAAGACTGGTGTCCACTCGACACCTTGTTGTTTTATTTTCAAGCGGAATACTAAAGCGGCATCAGTGTTTAGAAAGGATAAAACCAACGTTTGCAAAACCCGCGCCCACACGGCACTTCGTTTTCAGAAAACATTTTTGACATCATTTGGTTCATCATGAAAGCGTGCCGCATATGAAAACATCACCAGAAGCATCAAAGTATAAATGTACACCTCATCCACAGCGCTAAGTAATACATGTCCACGACTGATACGATCCACAAGCAAATTAACTAAATAAGGCATAAGGGAAATGAGATAATAAACCCAAGTGTCTGACTACGGTCCTCGCGACGCAGTCTCACTGCCCTCCCGGCTAACGCAGCTCGTAACACCTGTCACGGAGTGGGTAATGTCAGTGACAAACAAAGTAGATGTCTAATAACAATAAGGAATAAGGAGCAAACCGAAAACACCAGAACTTTCGCTAAAACCCTGCACATAATAATTAAGCTGGGCCCCAACCCCAGATTTATCAATTAAGTTGGGCACCAACCCCAGATTTATCAACTAAGTTGGGCACCAACCCCAGAGTACCTGTCGGGGAGACTAAAGTCTCCCCTCGTGCGCAAACACCTCTTTGATGCATTTAACCTCTTCGCGGTGCTGGTGTGCTATCTTCAGCGGGCGCGAAGAGGTCCTCACAGCACCCACCCCTTTGTGAGGTACACGGGTCAAAAATAGACCACTTCTCCGGAAAAGTACACCCATGCGGAGGCAAATCCGCCTGTGTACGTGCAACATCCGAAACAGATTTGCCGAGATCGGCGTGTAGTGAGCACCGCGACTGTAGCCTCTTCATTTGTTAGATAAAACACAATTATGCGAAAGGTTAAACTGTCCATCTACTTTGGTAGATAAATTAAGAAGCACTTTAATGACGAAAGATGCACTTACTGCACTTGTTGCACTTATCGCACCGTACCCACCTGGAATGAAGATATACGACTGCTCCCAAGACCCTCTGAAGCAATCGAACTTCACGCGGCCTAACGGAACAACCAAAGGCACAAATTAACACCTCACCTAATTAGGTAACATCAGTGGTCCAACCACTGTAACAATGAGCCCACCAAAACCGAAATCACTGTACCTAGAGGATCGCGACGGTCAATCAAAAACCCAACACATCAAAACCGTCAAGTAACACCGCACAACTTAGCTCAAACCGGTAACATCGAAGACTAACAACAACCGGACCGCGACTATTTCGTCGCGAACTCCGTCGGAACCCAAAACCGCTAACGGAAATCCAACAAAACTCAATCCTCAACCGGTAGCCCACTTGGGACGTCAATGGTTAAACCAAGAAGGCCCCGATGGCGGAAATGATGAGAAAGAGGACCCGACGGCGCGCCCCCGACGATTTCGTCGAGGCGCGGAGCGTCGGCGAAATTAGCACCCGACATAATAAAGAAGTGACCAAAAAGATCCCAAGTTGCCATGCCAAGAAAACCGCGGAGATTGTGATCCCAACGGCGAAGACGGTGCTCAAAACGGTGGAAAAATGGACCCAAACGGAGCCACCGAACTTTGGGCTGTCGGGTGGTGCACAGGGCAGGCGCGGACCGGGTTTACAGCGTCGGCGGCTGTGCGGAATGCGCCGGGTGCACGCAGGAAGCGTGCACCGCGCATTCTGGGTCGGGCCGGTGCACGACACGAGCGCGCACCGGGCTCACGGCCGCACGGGCCTGCGGCACACACCGGGTGCACGCTGTTGCGTGCACCGCGCCTGAGCGGGCTGGGCCGGCGCACGAAGGCGTTCGCCGGGTCTGCGGCTTCTGCGCCTTGGGGCGTGCACCGGGTGCACGCTCTGGCCCGTGGACCGCGGGCTGAGAAACCCGTATGGGGTGAATAGTAATGCACCTTTCTCGGTTTTCTTCTCCGTTTTCGCTCCCGTGCGACTCCGGCGACGACCCCGCGAATATGGTAACGACGGCGGCGGCCTCCCGTTTAACAACGGCGGCGGCGGCCCTCCCGTTAACCCACTATGTTCCAACGAAACATCCCCAAAAATTCCGAATAAATACACGATAGTTCTAATGACTAAACCAATGATCGACGGACAACCAAAACGTCGATCGGAAGCCCGATGAAAAGAAACCGATTAAAAAATCATCGATTAAACTCGATTAAAAACCATCGATCACCCTCGATCAAGAACGAGAATAAAACATGGATCAAACCCGACGAAAATCCGCGATCGATGTACCAATTAAAACGATCTTACAAGAACACGGAAAACCCCCGATTAATTTGACAAACGTAACGATGATCACTAACCTTAATTTATCGGAACTAAAGAACCGATCTTGGTTCTCGCGGCGTTGGAGATCCAGATCCGCTCCCCGTAGATGACGGCGTCTTGTTCTCCGGTCTCCGGACGTCAATCGGGGCGATCGGGTTCCTTCGCTTTCTCCCTCTCTTTTCAAACTAGGGTTTCGTTTGGTTTTCGGTACGCACGAAAGAGGAGGGTTTGAGAATACGGTATTTTAAATTAGGGTTTTCCTTCCGGTAACGGAATTTAATTATCCTCTTATTAATTTAATTTCCTCTTTTATTTTATTCTTTTATTTTCCTTTTATTATACGTACGTAAAAGGAAAAAACCCACGAATATTCGGATATTTATCTTCTAACAATAAATATCTAATCCCACGAGATAAACCCCACCTTTTTAAATCCTAGTCACCGATTAATTAATTTCCTAATCAATGAATATAGGGAATAAATTCCCAGATTTAATTTCACGTCATTGATTAATTAATCCTTAATTAATTAATCATACGGAATATCCAAAATTCCTCAAAAAGCGTGCCGGATATTTTACACGAATTTCGATGCACACCTTAAGTCATCGCGATCTTAGAAACCCCATTCCGGGAGATCCGTAAGTCGGATTTTGGATCCGATTGCACTGTTGCTCATCGTTTTTCGAGCTCTATCACCGAAAAATACCCGCACCGCATGTTAGTCAACTCTAAAGAGCCCGATATTTTAATTCCCTCTAACTTACACTTTATTAGCAGGAGGGGTAAAATAATATTAGAAAAGTCGTGTCATTACACCACTCACACTTTATAAAAGTTTCGTCCTCGAAACTTACACTCAACCCTCGCTAAACAATTCTGGGAAAACTTCCTTCATTTTCGTCTCAAGTCCCCAAGTCGCTTCGCGCTCCTCATGGTTACTCCATTACACCTTTACGTAAGGGATTGTCCAGTTGCGGAGTTTCTTTTCCTCCCATGCCAGCCTCCGTATCGATGTTTGGCAAGTAACGTCAACCGGTATGCCACCGGGCCTACGTGCCTCGAAATCCCAAATGTCGGGTCGTCGACTCCAACTAACAATCTCCAAAGCTCGAACTATAAGAAATACGCAACCCATTTACTTAAGGCGTTCTGTCACACCGCCACCGATCTTGACCTGACTCAACCCACCTGGACGTCTAAGGCGTACTGTTACAACGCCTCGGGTCTTGGCCCGACTCACCTCACCTGGACGTCCAAGGCATACTGTTACAACGCCTCGGGTCTATTGTCACAAGGCCAGAAGTTGGACCTATTTAACCCTTAACTAAATAGCCAACATAAAAGACAACTAAGTCTTCACCTCCTTATTGGGCAGGAAGGTACGAAGCATTACTTCTAAGGGTTCCTCTGGGGTCGTGGCCAAAAATTACTCTTTGTAAGAGGTCTTCCTTGCTACTACCTCCCTCGTAGCCGAAACGTCTGCTTTCCCCCGCCGGTCGCTGATGTTTCGCTTTCACCTGTTGGCACACCCAATATTGCGCCACAATTTGTGCCACATCGCCCTTTCGATTTGGGCCAACTGAAGGTCTGCCACAGATCCTTGCACCTCTTTGTACCTCCGGGATGCACGGTATATGAGGTATTACATACTTTTGCTAGATTTTTCTTCCCTTATTTCTAGCTTACCAGGTACACAAATTCGTCGCCGGCACCTCATTAGATTATCTGAGTCAGTTGTAACAAAACTTCGCCTTGCCCCGAGAACATTCTGTCTCGCATCAGTTGTACCTGGCCATCGGTCGATTGTCCTTTCAGAATCCTGTCCAGCAGGGTAGGTCTAACCACCAGGGTCAAGAGCCGTGCGACCGTACCCGCTGGTACTACCTCCAATCTCAATTGCGAAGATTCTTCAATCAGACGGTCCTGTTGGGTAAGGGCGTTCGTCATTGATTCCACCGTCTGTCCCTTGCGGCTCAAGGCATCAGCCACCGCGTTCGCTTTCCCGGGGTGGTAGCGGATGGTTAGATCATAGTCCTTTAGTAATTCGAGCCACTGCCCTTGCCGCAATTTTAACTCCCTCTGAGTGAAGAGGTACTTGAGGCTCTGATGATCGGAGTACACATTGCCATGTGTACCGTACGAATAGTGACTCCACAGTTTGAGGACGAACACGACCGCTGCAAGCTCCATGTCGTGCACGGGGTAGTTTCTCTCGTACTCCTTGAGTTGCCTTAACGCGTAGGCTATGACCTCACCTCGTTGCATAAGCACGTCTCACAATAAACCTCAAAGTCTTCACCAGGCTCCGGTAGGGCGAGCACCGGGGCCTACGTCAACCTGACTTTGAGTTCCTCAAAACTCTTCTGGCATTGGTCAATCCAGATAAACTTCTCCCCTTTTCGGGCCAGGCAAGTCAGGGGCATTGCTATCTTGGAGAAGCCTTCCACAAAACGTCTGTAATACCCTGCCAAACCCAGGAAGCTTCAAATCTAAGTTGCCGTTGTCGGTCGGAGCCAGTCGGTTACCGAATCTATCTTCTTCGGGTCTACCGTAATCCCAGCTGCCGACACGATATGCCCCAGAAAACTCACCTCGTGGAGCCAGAACTCACACTTTATGAGTTTGGCATACACTTCCTGGTCCCGGAGGGTCTGGGGGATTACTCGCGTGTGTTCCCCATACCCCTTGCCTATGCGAGAGTAGACCGGAACGTCAACTAGAGGACTATCACCGACTGGTTTAAGAAGGGCTGGAGTAGTCATGCCCATGAGCACCGCTGGTGCGTTACCGAGTCTAAACGGTATAATCGTAAACTCATGTTGACCATTCCGAGCTCGCAGGTCTATTTCCAGTATGTCATTACCCCGGACTCTAGGCTGGCGATAGCCGGACCGCAGATCATTCTTTGGGAACGCCGTTTTCTCCTTGTAGTTGATCGCGTAGGTCATCTATCCGAGGTAGAGGAGTATTTGTCCTTCTCGTGTCGAGATCCATACAGTACTCGTGAACGCTACTCGACTGCCTTCTACCAAGCTCCTTGCCTGCAACAAAGAAAAGCGAGCAGAAGGCGTTCCTACAAGCTAAGTTTACAAGTTCCGGTAAGTCCGTTCCCGGAGACTCGCTTGGAACTTCAAGCAGTCAACTACCGCTTAAAGATTGCCGCGACTGTCGGCCCCCAAGCGCTACACCGACAACCTTTAACGGAACCTCATTAGTTCTTAGAGACTAAGAACCCGCCTCACCCTCGCTGGGCAGGAAGGGGTACAGCCACCTGCCTCGAGGGGTAGCCGAAGGTTCCGACCAAACTTATTCCTACGATGGGAATTTTCTCCTAATAACTAAGGTAAGGTGAAAACATGAAGCGAGGTGAAAGAGTGGGATGCTTAGGTGTTGCCACCAAAGTTCTAGCACGATGGTCTGAAACTCGAGTATTTCCTGTTACATCATGCTCTATGGGTCCGTCCTGTGGTGGGTCATCGTATAGACTCTCCCTCCTCCCGATTGCGGAGACGAGGGTGTAGATGTTGCTACGGATGATGTCCCCGTTTTCGAGGGGCAGTTGCAACGATAGTGCCCTGGTTTGCCACTTTGAAAACAATGGTCTTGCTTCTGGAGACATCCGGTCACTTGGTGTATTCCATCGCAAATGATGCAAGACTTGTCCACCGGCCATTGTCCTCTCGTCGGCGCATTCTTGGTTCCTTGTTGCAATCTCGAGTATTTAGGAGGCCGGCTCCTCTTGGTATGCTCTCTTCCGAAGCTTGGCCGAGTTCGTTTCTTATCCCTGTTGTGTTCTGAGCTCTCCCGTCGGGCTCGTGAAATCATAAATCCGCGCTCCACTGCGGTGGCTCTATCGACTACCTCTTGGAATTCGCCAAGTTCGCCGTCGCCCTATCCCATTCGGTTTGCTGGATAGGGGCTTTCCCCGCGGCATCGGTGGACATTCTAGGGGTAGGCGCCACCACGGTCTCTCTCAAGGGGTCTCCAACAGTGGCCCCTGGCAGAAGTCCCGCTGTTACTTGTGTTGGTGCTACTGAAGGTGTTGTTGCCTGAACCGACGGTGCCCCGCTTACCGTGGTCGGAGGAGGGGTGACCATAGTCTCGCTGTCCGCCACCGGCGGTCCCGGTCACTAGTGCGGCTGGTCCGGGCAGAGGAGCCTGGGTGACCTCCACTGGTGTAGTCGATAGTTGCGCCAACGGACGCAATTGCTCCATAAGGTTGCTAACTGCCCGGCCATCTGTCGTAGTTGTTGCCGGAGGAGCTGATACTCCGCCGCTGTTGGCACCGTACTTTCTGCCCCTGTGTTCTCCGTTGCTAACCCATTTCGGGCCGTTATGCTGCTGTATACAAAGAAACCGCATTAACCCTAAGGTTCCTGGCCTAATACTTGACCTACAAAAACACTGAGGCTATGACCCTTGTTCCCCGTACTCTCACGTACTACGCACCTATACCTTGGTTATCTCATGTCTAATTTGCTTGTGGCACCGTACACTGTGGATGTGGATCACGTCTACTATGGTTATGGTTGTTTTCTCTGATACCATTTAATCTGTCACGCCCCCGGGGGTTTTTGAGTCTATCAAAGCGGAAAATAGCGTGTATTATTTTTTTCTTCTCAGCAAGGTAACTTAAACCTCATCCCCGGTGCGTGCCAGACCGCCACATACACAAATTCTCTCTGCCCACGGACAGAGTCTCCTTTGCATATGCACGGCGTCTCATTTACAACAACATACATCAACCATCAACCATACAATAGACATACATCGTCAAACAGAGTACAGTAGTTTAACTAATGTTTAAAAGACTGGTGTCCACTCGACACCTTGTTGTTTTATTTTCAAGCGGAATACTAAAGCGGCATCAGTGTTTAGAAAGGATAAAACCAACGGTTGCAAAACCCGCGCCCACACGGCACTTCGTTTTAAGAAAACATTTTCGAAATCATTTGGTTCATCATGAAAGCGTGCCGCATATGAAAACATCACCAGAAGCATCAAAGTATAAATGTACACCTCATCCACAGCGCTAGGTAATACATGTCCACGACTGATACGATCCACAAGCAAATTAACTAAATAAGGCATAAGGGAAATGAGATAATAAACCCAAGTGTCTGACTACGGTCCTCGCGACGCAGTCTCACCGCCCTCCCGGCTAACGTACCTCGTAACACCTGTCACGAAGTGGGTAATGTCAGTGACAAACAAAGTAGATGTCTAATAACAATAAGGAATAAGGAATAAGGAGCAAACCGAAAACACCGGAACCTTTCGCTAAAACCCTGCACACAATTGAGCTGGGCCCCAACCCCAGATTTATCAATTAAGTTGGGCACCAACCCCAGAGTACCTGTCGGGGAGACTAAAGTCTCCCCTCGTGCGCAAACACCTCTTTGATGCATTTAACCTCTTCGCGGTGCTGGTGTGCTATCTTCAGCGGGCGCGAAGAGGTCCTCACGGCACCCACCCCTTTGTGAGGTACACGGGTCAAAAATAGACCACTTCTCCGGAAAAGTACACCCATGCGGAGGCCAATCCGCCTGTGTACGTGCAGCATCCGAAACAGATTTGCCGAGATCGGCGTGTAGTGAGCACCGCGACCGTAGCCGCTTCATTTGTTAGATAAAACACAATTATGCGAAAGGTTAAACTGTCCATCTACTTTGTTAGATAAATTAAGAGCACTTTAATGATGAAAGATGCACTTACTGCACTTGTTGCACTTATCGCAACCGTACCCACCTGGAAAGAAGATATACGACCGCTCCCAAGACCCTCTTAAGCAATCGGAACTTCACGCGGCCTAACGGAACAACCAAAGGCACAAATTAACACCTCACCCTAATCAGGTAACATCAGTGGTCCCAACCACTGTAACAATGAGCCCACCAAAACCGAAATCACTGCACCTAGAGGATCGCGACGTCAATCAAAAACCCAACAAATCAAAACCATCAAGTAACACCGCACACTTAGCTCAAACCGGTAACATCGAAGACTAACAACAACCGGACCGCGACTATTTCGTCGCGAACTCCGTCGGAACCCAAAACCGCTAACGGAAATCCAACAAAACTCAATCCTCAACCGGTAGCCCACTCGGGACGTCAATGGTTAAAACCAAGAAGGCCCCGACGGCGGAAATGATGAGAAAAGAGACCCGACGGCGCGCCCTCGACGATTTCGTCGAGGCGCGGAGCGTCGGCAAAATTAGCACCCGACATAATAAAACAGTGACCAAAAAGATCACAAGTTGCCATGCCAAGAAAACCACCGAGATTGTGATCCCAACGGCGAAGACGGCGCTCAAAACGGTGGAAAAACGGACCCAAACGGAGCCACCGAACTTTGGGCTGTCGGGTGGTGCACAGGGCAGGCGCGGACCGGGTTTACAGCGTCGGCGGCTGCGCGGAATACGCCGGGTGCACGCAGGAAGCGTGCACCGCGCATTCTGGGCCGGGCCGGTGCACGACACGAGCGCGCACCGGGCTCACGGCCGCACGGGCCTGCGGCACACACCGGGTGCACGCTGTTGCGTGCACCGCGCCTGAGCGGGCTGGGCCGGCGCACGAAGGCGTGCGCCGGGTCTGCGGCTTCCGCGCCTTGGGGCGTGCGCCGGGTGCACGCTCTGGCCCGTGGACCGCGGGCTGAGAAACCCGTACGGGGTGAACAGTAATGCCCCTTTTTCGGTTTTCTTCTCCGTTTTCGCTCCCATGCGACTCCGGCGACGACCCCGCGAATATGGTAACGACGGCGGCGGCCTCCCGTTTAACAACGGCGGCGGCGGCCTCCCGTTAACCCACTATGTTCCAACGAGACATCCCCAAAAATTCCCGAATAAATACACGATAGTTCTAATGACTAAACCAACGATCGACGGACAACCGAAACGTCGATCGGAAGCCCGATGAAAAGAAACCGATTAAAAAATCATCGATTAAACTCGATAAAAACCATCGATCACCCTCGATCAAGAACGAGAATAAAACATGGATCAAAACCCGACGAAAATCCGCGATCGATGTACCAATTAAAACGACCTTACAAGAACACGGAAAACCCCCGATTAATTTGACAAACGTAACGATGATCACTAACCTTAATTTATCGAAACTAAAGAACCGATCTTGGTTCTCGCGGCATTGGAGATCCAGATCCGCTCCCCGTAGATGACGGCGTCTTGTTCTCCGGTCTCCGGACGTCAATCGGGGCGATCGGGTTCCTTCGCTTTCTCCCTCTCTTTTCAAACTAGGGTTTCGTTTGGTTTTCGGTACGCACGAAAGAGGAGGGTTTGAGAATACGGTATTTTTAAATTAGGGTTTTCCTTCCAGTAACGGGATTTAATTATCCTCTTATTAATTTAATTTCCTCTTTTATTTTATTCTTTTATTTTCCTTTTATTATACGTACGTAAAAAGGAAAAACCCACGAATATTCGGATATTTATCTTCTAACAATAAATATCTAATCCCACGAGATAAACCCCACCTTTTTAAATCCTAGTCACCGATTAATTAATTTCCTAATCAATGAATATAGGGAATAAATTCCCAGATTTAATTTCACGTCATTGATTAATTAATTCCTTAATTAATTAATCATACGGAATATCCAAAATTCCTCAAAAAGCGTGTCGGATATTTTACACGAATTTCGATGCACACCTTAAGTCATCGCGATCTTAGAAACCCCATTCCGGGAGATCCGTAAGTCGGATTTTGGATCCGATTGCACCGTTGCTCATCGTTTTTCGAGCTCTATCACCGAAAATACCCGCACCGCATGTTAGTCAACTCTAAAGAGCCCGATATTTTAATTCCCTCTAACTTACACTTTATTAGCAGGAGGGTAAAATAATACTAGAAAAGTCGTGTCATTACACGGAGACAGTTGGTTTGTGGAGTCGCATGCTACGTCTCCATGATTGAACCAAAGAACATCGATGAAGCTCTTCAGTATGACTACTGGATTGAAGCTATGCAGGAAGAGCTCCATCAGTTCGAACGAAACAAAGTCTGGGAATTAACAAAGCCTCCGAAGCAACACAACGTGATTGGTACTAAATGGATTTTCAAGAATAAGAAGAACGAGGATGGTACCATCATCAGGAATAAAGCACGCTTAGTTGCTCAAGGCTACTCTCAAATAGAAGGTAAGGACTTTGATGAAACGTTCGCCCCGGTAGCTAGACTCGAGTCAATTCGTATTTTATTCGCTATTGCTTGTCATTTTAAAATCAAACTCTTTCAAATGGACGTCAAGAGCGCATTTTTAAATGGGTTTTTAAATGAGGAAGTTTATGTGGCTCAACTGAAAGGTTTTGTAGACTGTAAACAACATAACCATGTTTTTCGTTTCAAAAAGGCTCTTTACGGTTTAAAACAAGCACCGCGAGCGTGGTACGAAAGGTTGACAAAGCACCTACTAGAAAAGGGCTATACTCGAGGGGGAGCTGACCGGACTCTCTTTGTGAAGCATTATCAAAATAATTTCATTGTGCCACAAATCTATGTCGATGACATTATATTTGGGGCGACTAGAGACAATGATGCTTCTAAATTCGCTGAAACCATGGAAAGCGAATTTGAGATGTCGATGATGGACGAACTGACATACTTTCTTGGATTGCAAGTGAAACAAAATGATGATGGCATCCATTTTTGTCAATCCAGATACGCAAGGGAGTTGGTGAAGAAATTCGATTTAGAAAACTCTAAAGATTTTCCGACTCCTATGGGAACTAGCAATAAGGGATTAGGAAGTGAATCTCTTAGTGAGAGTGTAGACGAGAAGCTTTATCGCAGCATGATAGGAAGTCTACTCTATCTTACAGCTAGTCGCCCGGATATATCCTTTAGTGTTGGGATTTGCGCGAGATATCAATCAGCACCAAAGGAGGTTCACCTGAAAGCGGTGAAAAGGATCATCCGGTACATCAAAGGAACTTTGAATTTCGGAATTTGGTATCCTATGGGAACAACGCTTGACATTATAGGATATTCAGATGCCGATTGGGCAGGATCTGTGGATGATCGGAAGAGCACGAGTGGTGCACGTTTTTATCTTGGCCATTACCTTGTTGCATGGTATAGTAAAAAGCAAAACTGCATTGCACTCTCGACTGCCGAATCAGAATATATTTCAGCAGGTAGTTGTTCAACCCAACTAATTTGGATGAAAAGTGTGTTGAGCGACTTCCGAATTTCATCAACTTCGGTAACGATTCTTTGTGACAACACAAGTGCTATAAACATTTCAAAAAACCCTGTGTTGCACTCGAGAACAAAACACATTGAACTTAGATATCATTTTCTAAGAGAGCTAGTTGAATCAAATATTCTTCAAATCTCCTACATTTCAACTGAGGATCAATTAGCTGACATCTTAACAAAACCCTTGGATCTAAAACGATTTATTCATTTGCGTAAGGCAATTGGAATGCTTTCCTTGAAATAATTCCTTTTGAAATCATTGCTTAGGTTAGGTTTTGTTTTTGTGTTTTTGTTCATTATCTATGCTTAGACATAGAACATTAATTGAGCATGTGTATTATTGACTTTAATAGCATCTTTTCGTTTATTTAGAAATTTATTATGCTTTGGATATCAGAATAATTCATTTGATGCAATGATCATTTATGTCAATTAAATCATCTTTGTTTTGATCAAAGTCAATTTCTCTCTCAATGATCTCTTGGTATAGTTTTATCTTATTCGACTATTTAGTCGAGGATGAAATCGAGATCAATTTTTGGTTGAATACTTTATATTTTAAATAATTGATAGCCAATTGAGGGGGAGTCAAAGAAAAAGTGTTATGCTCAAAAGATGTGGAAAGAGTTACATCCCAATGAGGAGTGTGAAAACTACCACCACATGGAGGAAAGAGTTACCACCTCGGTCGTCCGAGTACTGTGTGCAGCTACCACATGTATACCAAGCATGGTTGTTCGATTTGATTAAATAAAATGCTTTTTGGAATACTTGACTCTGTCAAATTCCAAGGTTGGTATAAGGTGGGGATTTTATTGAAAGATGCTCAAAGAGCCACTCCTTATAATAATTTGATTAGATATATTATCTAATTTATCTGGGATTTCAAACATCTATTGATCTTGGTATTTCATTTTCTTTACCAAATTGATGATTTGATAAAGGCATTACTCATAAGATCATGTTAGATGTGATTGAAGTTGTTCTACTTTAAGGGATTTAATTTTTATAAATTTTCGTTTCATTTGTTGGATATTATTGATAGATTTTGCATAATCTATTTCTTTTAATATGAAACAATGATTTTTATTTAAAGTTGACATGCATAAGTGCTTACAATCTTTTTCTGGATTTTCTAGAATTTTTCAGAATTTTTCTGAAGAAAAAGTTTGGAGCCGATCCGGACTGGACAAGCCGATCCGGATTCCGAACGCAGGTATTTCCTGCGGGTAGCCGATCAGGACTGGATTCACGATCCGATCCAGACCGCGGCTAGGGTTTTATATAGAACAAAAGGGTTTTGATTTCTTTTTACTTCAATCTTTTGTTCCTAAGTCTCCAGAGCTTCTCTCTCTAGAATTCATCCATTTTGGAGGCTTCCAAACTAAAGTTCTTCGATTCTAAGTAAGTTTTCTTGATCAAAATCTTGGTTTTTCACAGCTTTTCATGTTTTTCCTCAAAACGTGATGAAATTTTTGTATCTTTTTCGTTTTGGATTGGTTTTTTATCAAATTTCTTTTGAAATAAGAACTCTGGGTAGACTAGTTTTAATTATATGCTAGGTACTCTCCTGATTAACGGATTTTTAGGCTTCGATTTCTAAAAATTTCGGTTTTAGGGCATATAATAGGAATTTTTGAAAATCATGGGTTTGATCTATTTTTAAAATTCTTTTGGCAAAACTAATTTGATACCTAGTCTCTCTACACGATAATGATTGTTTAGGTACAATTTTTCCAATTTTTGAAAATAAACAATTTTTTCGTGTTCTTGAGTTGTTGCTCGCAGGTTCTTGAGTTTGAATAGCGACAATGGTGTACTCTCTGATAATAGTTCTGTTGGTTGCTATGGTCCATGCAAAATCAACTGACAAGCCTAAGAGAACCAGGAAAAGCAAGAAAATGAGAGATGATTCCGAGACAGAATCGGAAACTGAATCTATAGATTGGGATGAGCTTCAGGTTGAAGCAACTGCTCCCACTGCTTCGAAAGGGAAAGCCCCTGCAGAAACGCCAAAGGCAAAGGCTCTGCCTACCGCCGCTGAAAAAGGGAAAGCCCCCATGGAAACAAGCCCGATAAAGCCAAAGAGGAAGAGTGTTGCAAGAAAGAGAGGGAGTGCTCGAGGAATATCCATTGAGGAGCCACTTGCTAGCCAGCCTCCTCCACAAGATTTTATCAGCTCTGCAAGGATCAAGGATTTTGAAAATCGAGAATGCATTGGCGAAAGACATGTCAATGTCATAGCACTGAAGGAACGATCTGCACTCTTTGGGACTCTGTATGACCAGACAGGTCTTGGCCCCATTTGCAATTTCCCTGAGTCCACTGGGTATTGTCTTCATTCGGTAAGAATGTTTTATCAAAATGCTTCAAGTCTAATTGATCAGGAGGACAGACAGCGAGAATTTCTAACAAAGGTTAGAAATATTAAGATTAAAGTCACACCTCAATTGATTGGAGAGGTGTTAGGGATGAAAGCTAGAGTTGATGGACCTAATTATCTGAAAAGTCAAATCTTTTCCACCAACTCCTGGAGAGTGGTCGTTGATGGAATTTGTCTTCAAGATACTCTGTCAACAGGAAATTCCGTTTTCTCAAAAGAACTTCGACCAGAATATCGCTATGTGAACTTTATTGTTTGCTATAACATTCTTCCAAACATGCAAACAAAGGTTCTTCGATGGGATAGAATGTTATTTCTTTATCTTCTTGGAAACCCTGCAGTAGCTTTGGGATCAAATTTAAACATTCCTTATCTCATCTGGTCAAGAATGGCATGCTATGTGGAACATGCTCACCCTACAGAGAGACTCCCCTATCCTATGATCATTATGCACATCTTTCGGAAATTTAAGGTCGACACTAGTGTGAGCTCCTACATGCACAGTCTAGGTACAATCAAAGAAACGACTATTGTGAAGTCTCTCTCCACTAAACAAGATGAGCCTCCGTCACCTCCTCGCCGACGGAAAGCACAACCACAAGCAACAGCTTCACAACCACAAGCAACAGCTTCAGCTCCACCTTCAACAGCTTCCCCTTCAGAGGATGATGCTTCCGTTACATCTATTTATAGGGAACAACAACGACTCTCTTCCGAGCAAGAACGCATGTCCAATGAGTTCATTGAAATGAAGGAAGAAATAAAAGAGGTTAAAAAGACGCAGTCGTCCATGAATAAGCGTTTAAAGAAAATTTTTCAAAAACTCGGATGCATTAGTTCGGACGATTCTGAGTAATCGTTTTTCTTCTAATCTCTTCTCATGCAGGTTTTAGATTTACTTTTCACGTTTTCTGAACTCTTAACTCTCCAATTTTTGTAATTTGGCTTCTTTTGTGACAAAAAGGGGGAGAGAGAGAATGAACAATGGTTTGTGAGAAGAACGTTAAACCTTGAACAACTTTGAACCTTGAAAGGTAAGTATCACAACTTTTGGTTTTGTATTGTGATTGCATGCATGTCTCGACTAACTATTCGACTAACTATTTGGGCATGTAATATTGCTAACAAGTTGTGTGATTACTAACAAAGTTATGACATTTGGAATTTTATTGCCTAGAAGATATGTCGATGTTCGATTGTTATCTTATTACATATCTGAATTCGTGAATGTCATGGTGAGTATAAACTCTATCTCTGTTAGGTTTTGAATGCCAAATATTCTTGAGGTATCTAACGATCTTTTGTTTGTCAAGAATGATTTCTTTTTGCAGAGAGTACAGATGTCTAAGTCTAGAGTCTGTTTTAGGAGTTTATCTCATGTGTTTATTTATTAGTTCTCCAATGTAAATTTTTGTTGTATGGTGATATCAACAAAAATATCTTTTTAAATTTTCTTGAGTGGATTTTTGTTTTGTCACGAAACCGCCAAAGGGGGAGATTGTTAAGGAATTTGTTTTGGCGTATTTCGTGAAAGTTTTAAGTCTTGATGATTGAAGATGAAGAAGTTTGGATCATATACCTCAATCTCAAGAAAGAAGAATTTAAAAGAATCATGTACGTTTAACTAATTATTTTTGATGATCCGAATACTTCGTATAGTGTAGAAACACTTGGATGAATTTTTAATTGCATAAAAATAAAAAACTGGACATGGGACATGTTCAGGATCCGGATCAGGCACGACAGTCCGGATCCCGAATGGTGTTTGTTCATACGCAAATCCACTCCGGATCCAAGCCATTTCTGATCCGGACCCCGAACATGGGTTTTGCTGAACTGTATGAACAGTCCGGATCAAAGCTATTTCTGATCCGGACCCCGAACAAGGGTTTTGCTGAGATGTATGAACAGTCCGGATCAGGCATTTCAGTCGGGACCCCGAACGTCTGTTTTTCTGGAAATAGTCTGTCTCGTTACGACAGTCCGGACCGCCATAATTCCAGTCCGGACCGTCGTCCTGTAAAATTCCAGAAAAGGTTAGTTTTTGATTATTATCCTCTTCCAACGGTTTCTAACCTATAAATATACCCTATGATTCATTTTCTAGGGTAAGCCGAATAAATCAAAATACGGCCATAAAAAGAAAAATCCACCTATAGAGAAGAAAGGAAATCAATAGATTTAATCCTATGTTTCTTCATCTATATTGATTGATTTGATTCTAGGGTTTCATACTCAGATTTTGAGTAGAATCAAATTAATGAATACTTAGATGGTATTTCCGATCTATTTCTAATCTAAGTATTCGGTGGATCATCACCACCCAAAAACAACGATTTTTCCAAAATCGGCGCGTGGACTCGCGTGGCCTTGTGGATTCAAGGTGCTACCGCTCTCGTGGATTCGGAGCGAGGTACGTTCGTGGATTCGAGACGTGCTACTGGGTGAAGACCGTGGATTCGGTCGGACGTCGTGGACTCGACGTTGGACGCCGGGGATTCGGCGTTGGACGCAGATCGTGGATTCGAGAAGCATTGCGGAGCGAGCGGAGAAGATCAACTCGGAGCGTATGGAAAAAGGTTGAGTCGTCTGTGAGTGCGTTACATCACCTTCGTACGTGTTATAATCTTAGTTGATTTCACCGTGTTATCGGTCCCGTGGTTTTTTACTCCTGGTTTTGGAGTTTTCCACGTAAAAATCTTGCGTGTTAGTTTTCATTTCCGCATTGGGTTTTATTGCGCAAAGATTTTTGAGTGTTTATTGTTTACACCTATTCACCCCCCCCTCTAGGTGTTTTTTCCCCTATTTAGATCATTATTTACGTAACCCGACAACTTTCAATATGTTGTTGCAAAGATAGGAACTCACTAACAAGTAATCTGTCTAAAGTATGAACTCTAACCACATGCCCAAACCTTCCATTATACATACAACATGATATGGATTTAGCATGATTTCCAAGTGTTTAAACTACACATCTAAAGCAAGGAAACACAACTTACTAACATTCAGTTCTCTTACAATGCAAGTAGTAACAATGAATCCATGATCTCATACAAGCATGCTAGGTCCATTTCACAATTCTAACTAGCAACATGATCAAGCAACACTCTAATATGCCTAGTGGGAAATCAAAAGTAGGAGGTTTACAACAACACCCACCTCGAAAGCTAAATCCTTGTCCAAAGGTGAAATCCACGCTCAACACAAAGATTCGCCACAACACTGATTACAACAACCCCAAAGAATATAATTAATCATACAACCAATACAACATCACACTCAAACACATGCTGTCCAAATACCAACAGTCCAATTTCAGGCAATTTTCACCTACGAGTTGATCCCAGAAAAATCCAAGAAAAATACTACCACGATCCTCGCGACGAACCGGTCGAAACGAGTACCTGCACGTTCAAATCCGAGTTTCCTACACTGAGATACAAATTTCACAAGGGAACCACCCCGAAATAAACTAGTCTCAAAATCTGTAGCACAAAGTTCTGTAAACAGAGATTTTTCACCTTTGAAAAATATTCAGAAAAATCCTAGAAAATTCGAGGGTGTTCCTTGCGCTGTGTAGATGAAAAACGCCTGCTGGCACGCCTCAATCCGACTCCCGTACGCAAAGATATCGCCGAAACACCGATGTGCCGTCCAAAACTCCGCCCCAGAAAAAGGGTCAAAAGAAAGCTCGGAAAACTCCAAGATAAACTCAAAACGAGGGGAAACTCAAATCACGCAAGATCGTAGCCCTACCAGTCAGAAGCCAACGGCGCAAGAATCAACGAAAACGGTGGTCGGAGTAAGCCGGGGGAGTCCTCACACCCAAACCGCGACAAAGGAGACCACAAATGAACGAGCGTCGCGCCGCGCCGTAAAAATGGAAACCTCAGGATGCGTGCTGCAGAAAAATCCGGGAATCTGTAGATGGAACCAGCTCTGGGAGAGGAGAAATTCTCGTGAAGGTTGCACAGTGAGAAGAAGAGCAGGGAAGGAGCTCTCAGCAGTTGAACTCGGCCTATTTATATGCTGGAAGAAACAATTCAACAAATGACCACCATGTCCCTGGATTCGGGCGCCCACACCGGATTCGGGCGCCCGAATCCGCTGCGGGAAGCTGAACAGGAAGCGCCCGAATCGCACCTGTGCTGCCACGTCATCGCCGAACACCGAACAGCAAAACCAACCGCTTACTGCGCGATGCGTGGCCCACCGCGGAAGCCGACGCGTGGCGCGCACCTGGTCAGCGCGCGCTAGCCGCGCCCACGTGTGCGCCTGGCACGCCGCCTGGCGCGCCGCCTGGCACCCCTGCCAGGCACGGTTCCCAAGGCACCCTGGTGCACCACGGTGGACCCCGCCTACCTGAGCCAGCCAACCGGAAGCCAACACGATTCCCTCCCGGTCCATGCACCGCCCCGCGCAACTCCGTGAACCGCGCCCACTGAACCGACCCTATCGCAAGCAGCCACGTGTCCAACGCGCTCCCGTGCACTGCGCGCCTGCCCGCGCGCCTGCCCGCGCGCTGCCCGCGCCCGCGCGCTGCCCGCTCCAGCGCGCTGCCCGCGGCCGCTCCGCCGCCTGCCCGAGCCCGTCCGCCGCTGCCCGACGCCGCCGCCGCTGCCCACCGGCCGCCGGAGTTACTGTTCCGGCGTGAACAGTAACCAGTGGCGCAAAAATCAAGTAGCACAATTTCATCGTTTTCGCGCGCTGAATCCAAATCCGCTGTCCGTTTTGCCAAATTCCAACTCTAAAAATTGTCGAAGGCATCCGGAAAGGTGTTCTTTTGTCCAAACTTCGCGCTGAGTCCAATTTTAATTTCTGTTTTGCGCGAAACCACTTCTAAACATCTGATGGGGTCCTCTGACTACTCTCGTGATCCATTTAACACACTGAGTCCATCACTAGTGCCCAATTGGTGCACAAACACTACCGACACGCCACAAAGGCCTCCAGAAGCTGCTGGTCACACTAGAGAAGCCGTGCAGAGATCCAGGTCACCACATCCTCCCCCACTAAAAGAAAGTTTCGTCCTCGAAACTGACACAACTCAAAAGGTGTCACAAAATCATGGGTAGGTACTCAACATTCCCGTCTCCTGCTCCTAAGTCACCGCTCACTCCCCGTGATTACTCCGCAATAACAATAACAAGTACGGCATAGCCCGATTGCGCAATTCCCTCACTTCACGAGCCGAAATTCGCAATGGGTGTCCCTCGTACTCCGAACACTCTTAGCTCTCAAATGGAGCGAGTCAATCACGGGTGAGGGATCCAAAAGAAAAACACTCCTGAGCTGAGACGTGAAACACCACAGGGGCTCCGTCAAAAAGCTGGGGGAAACAAAATAACCACCAGTGCAACACACACCAAACCACATCCTGTGTCAACTCAACCAAGGTAACCCGAAGCGTAGCCACACTATTTATCCAATAAGGAAAAGAACCCGAACAGGGAGGGGTCCTCACTCGGTCACTCCCGAATCTAGACCATCCGAGTGGACTGCTCAACAACGGTCTACCATCAAAAGGGACCCACTAGAGATACAATCTCAAGCCACAGTTGGTCACACAACATGCCATCACAACCCCAACGGATCCACAGGTCGAAGTCGATCTCTCAACTAGTAAAGAACACTCTGACGGTGGCCAAACCGTCAGTGAACGGGGCTGAAAGCTGGCTCAAAAGGTGATCATAATGCTGATGCCCAAGCAGGCATGGCCTACGCCCAAGTATATCAATCAAAACTAAAAATAATAGGCGTACTGAAAGGCTCAACTGTGGAATCCAAGCTGCCTACAAAACAGTGGTTCGTCCAACCACAATACTCATAGGGTTGGACTGATGAAGCACGGACCGAAGGTAAACCCATGGTAATTCCACGACCACTGAGAGAGGCCTCACTATAACACGCAAATCCATCTCCCAATACTGGAAGTACTAGCATTGGCGTTGGTATCAGTCTCATTATCCATCAGCCATGCTCTCCTGGCACTGCTAAGCCCAAGAAGCTCCTCGCCTCAAGAATAAATGTTGGTCTCAGCCAATCTCGAATAACATCCATTTGGTCGGGTTCCACCGCCGCTCGAACGGCTAAAATAAGGTGACCCAAGAAGGCATGCACTTGGAGCTAAAACTTGAACCTCAATAACTTGGCATACAGCTTCATCCACACAGGCATGGTAGCACATCCACAAGTGCTCCACGTACTCCAAATTGCTCTGGGAGTAAATCAAAATATCCCTGGAGGATCTTGTTACCAATCTAATCAAGTACAACTGAAACACAATTCCTCAAATCATAAGAGTGGCAGGGCATTAATCAATCCAATTGGCCTCACTATGAGTTCATGGTGCCCTACCGTGTCCTGAACGCCATCTAGGCAAAGTCCTCGGCTGTCTGATTCCAAGTAGGTACTCGCATCATACAATAAGTGCCGGAGTATAGCTCCATCAAAAGGTCCTAGATACCACTCGAACCTGTCTACACTCGAACCATAAAAGAACCCTCACAGTGGTGTATCAACGACGTGGCATCACCACCGTGTATCAACGGCGTGGCACTAGGTCAAACAGACCCCTCGATCCATCAGATCCTGCGACTGTACCATCAGCTTTCTTAGCTCTACAGGCGATAACCAATGAGGTGCTGTTGAGGGTGGCGCGGCTCCCCGAACCACGTCAAATGCAATCTCTATCTCCCTAACCGGCGGCATCTCAAACAGCTCAGGTGAAATCACACCCGGGATCTCGTGGGCAACAGAGATATCCTTGAGTCCCGGTGCCGCCGTAAGCACCTCTCACCCTGTCGCTAAAGCCTGTGTGCTCTAACAATCTCAACAACCAAACCTCCTCTCGTCTGCCTTGCAGAAAATCGACGTCCTCTCTCTCCTCAGTCAAAACATCCTGTGGCATTGTGCCAATCAGTCTCAAGCACATGGTCAAAATACCGAACTGCCACAATTACCAATAAGTCTACCGGCATAACTCGCGGCCTCAATTGCATTGGACATGATCCACAAGCCTCCTCCACATGCACAACACTAACAGGAACCTGTACCTCTAGAGCACGAGGTAACAAATCTACCTCTAGTCCATGCAGGAATGCAACATGCTCTAACTCCGACTGCTGTAATAAAATCCCACCTGCGACACTCGATCCACTATCGTGGCGCCCTCCAACCGGGCGGCACAGATTCATCTGCTCAAGGCAAGTAGTTGTCGCTCAATCTGCCTGAAAATCAGGACTATCCACAATGGAGCATGACCTCTGTCTCTGCTCACATTGAGGCGACGAATGCGGCCCTCCGCAGATCACCGATCCATGCTACCGCTGCGCCGCTCTGATCTAGATGCTGATGCTGCCATCGGGGTCCACCCGATCTCTGGCATCTCGGGAACCCGTTATCCTGGAAAAAGAAATCAGAAATGCCTCTGCCGGCCGATCTGTCCTCCATCACCCGGCGCCAAGCGCCAATATCCAGGACTCGCCTCTGGCGGCAGATCCCTATCCAAAGGAACTGCAACTCAACGCTCCATACACAACGCCTACTCCATCGAGGCGTCTATAATCTGTAACTGAGGGACTAACTAAACTGAAAGGTATCCTGGCGCAATCCACTCCCAGTCTCACATATCCTATGCGCCTCGTCCCTCGAAACCTGGAGCGCGCAGTTCAACAACTGCAAAAACTCTCTAGCACAAGGAGGCTTTCAATTGATCACTCCATCACCACCAACCACGACTCTGCCTCAAAAGGCTCCAAACTCAATCTTACGAGTCGGGGTGGTTCACCTGCCAAATCTGGCTCACTCAATCAAACATGCCCCACAGCTCCTCTGCTGTCAACTATCCACCCTGCCTCGGTGCCTCGACACTAAACATTGGCACGAAGGGGGCTACTCAGTGCTCCGACAACTGTGTCACCAAAACCAGCAGCTCACTCTGCTGCTGAAAGGCCTCAAACAATCATGTCATCTGGGTCCGGAGTGCTCTGACCTCAATCCGGGTATCTGGCCCAAAACCCATCGCTCAAGCTCAACTGCTATGACAGGATGCACACGGGTCAAACCCAGCGTCGGGGAGATACAGCTCACCACGACGAAACCACAAAACAGCACACAACAACGCTCGACCCAATCCAGCGAAAGTCTAAAGCATGTCACCCGTTCCATAGCATTATGTTGTCTACAGCCAACATAATCACTCAGGAGAATAACAATGCCAATCACTCTTTCCGTCCCTTGGGAGAGGTATAAAACTCAATCAGGACTCTCGCTAAAAATCACGACTCTCACGAAGTCAACCAAAGGTCAAACCAAAAGCCTAGGGTTTCTAAGTCCACCATGACCTACAACGTAGGCTCTGATACCAACCTAATCTGTCACGCCCCGGGGTCGAAACTGCGACCCGGGCTCGCCAAAAGATCCACCACTTATGCCAAACCCCGCATAGGCGAAGCGTCCTACCTGCAAGAAAGGTGCTTCAGCTAAACAGATATCAGAGCTATAAGATAAAACTGCTGTAAAAATATAATCAACCACTGTACAACTGGAAAATAATACCACAATGTCCACCTCTCAAAATGATAATTGTACAATATCCTCAGATACAAAACTCATAGCTCAACAGGGAGGTATCTCCAATAAATACATCAGTGTACAGGCTCTCAATACATATCATATCCTCACTACATCAGTCTCTCAAAAGAGGAAATAAAATACCTAATCTACTGAAGATCTCCTCTGAAGGGTACCACTACTCTCCAACGATGGGTAGGGATCTAGCTCGCGACTCCCTCGCCTCGATCAACAACCGCAGAATCAGCAGCATCCGCTAAAACTCTGCAAAACAAAAAAGAGAAAGGAAAAAAGAGGGGGAAAACCCCCAGCGGGTGTGAGAACTACACCAAAAAGGGAGTTCTCAGTGGGTACCATCGCCAGGCCCGGCGATTAGCCCACTAAGACCACTAGAGGCAATAAATAACAAGCAGTAAAAACTGAACTAGAAAGGCTGGAGCTACTCTACAGCTACCCTGCCTCCATCTAAATGCTCAACCTCTCACCCAATGGTCAAAGTACTCACGACACACCGTCAAACCTGACGGCTCCCAACTACACTAGCACCGGTCTAAACACAGCTACTAGACTCCACTCAGCCCCCAAGCACGAGTGCAACTATAAAGGTATCTGACCGAATAAACCCAATCAAATGAACCGGTATAAGACCCGGTACTGCCTGCTCTGCCGTCGAACTCAAGAACTCATCTGTGGGAAATACTGACCGACTACTTGTAGTGTTCTGGTTTTCCCATGCAACTTTTCGATGAATCCACTGTGTAGAACAACTAGTGTTGGTGTGTCTGGCCCATGGTGCATCGAAGGGGTGCCACAGATGGACCTAGTGAGACTTTGTTAGCGGATTTGGCCTTCGGCTGCATTTGCCGAATTTTAGAAAAGGTTTTGGGCCAATCTGAGGTTGGATTTGGATTCAGCGCGGAAAAACGCTTGAAATCGGCTATTTGCTTGTTAAATTTGGAGTCCGGATGACCAAAAGCGGGCTTCCGGAAGTTTTGGGGGTTATTCCGTGCATGGGGGAGCCTCGTGGACCGGCCTGAGCCACGTGGCGGCCTATTATTGGCCGGCTCATGCAGCGCGGTCCACGGAGAAGCGCGGCGGTGCATGGACCGCGGGCGGGAGACGCGTGGCGTGCCCTGATAGGCCGGCGCACGCGGCATGGTTCACCGATTGTGCGGGGTTGCGGTGGACCGGGCGCATGACACGTGGCGGCTTCGGATTCGTCGACTCACGTGGGCGCGGTCCACGGTGTGCGCGGGGGGGGGCGCCTCGGGACTGCGCGCGCACAGTGGCGCCAGGCGGGACGGTCGGCCGCACTCGAGTGCGCCACGTGTCGCCTCGCGGTTGGGCGGCCGTACCTACCCCCGCTGACCGCGAGGGGACACGCGGCGCACTGTGGGCCGCGGGGATTCGCTGTCCCCTGTTTGGGGTGACGTGGCCGCTCCTGGGAGATTTGGGCGCGTCGGACGGGAGGCGTACAACCGGGTTTCCCGGCGCAGTGCGCCCGAAACTTGCGCCCGAAAACCCGGCCCGGCAGCTTATGGGCTGGGCCTATAAATAGCTTCCCCTATTCGTTCTTTTGGCTTTTTGGACCCCATTTTCGCAGAGCATCCTTCAGTAAAGTTTTTCCTCCCTCAGTGCACTACCCATTGGAGAACTTTGAGGATTTTTGGATGCACTCTTCCCGAGGTTCACCATTTTACGGCGCGGCACGATGCTTGTTTCCCCGGCGATCTTCTTCGCCGCTTCTCAGTGTTTGGACTCCTCCGACTCACGCCAACATCGGATTTCGCCGATTCTTGCGCCGTTGGACTCACGACAGGTAGGACTTCAACTCCTGTGTTTCGAGGTTCCTCGATTTCCATGCTGATCTTGGAGTTTTCTGAGCACCCATTTGACCCATTTTTCGTCGCGGACTTTTGGACAGCACCGCGGTGTTCTTGCCATATCTTTTCGCTCGGACGTCGGATCGAGGCGATTCAAGAGGCAATTTTGATCTACACTTCGCAAGGAGTCTCCTGGATTTTTCTCAGATTTTTATGGTTTTAGGACGAGGGTGAGAATCTCCTTTTTCTGTGGTTCTTTGTTACAGAAATTTGGTACAGTTTGGATTGGGATGTTTCTCTTGTCGGATTTTTATCTCAGCGTAGGAAACTCCGATTTGGGCGTGCAGGTACTCGTTTCGACGGGCTCGTCGCGAGGATCGCGACAGTATTTTCCTTGGATTTTTCTGGACATTTTTCGCAGGTAAAAATTGGTGAATTCTGGACTGTGGTATTAAGGGACAGATTCTGGGAATTGTGAATGAATAGCTTATGTACTTTCCTTTGGGGTATTTTGTACAGATTGGTGGGGAGTTTTGGACTGAGCTTGGGTTTCGCTTTTGGGAACTGGGATTAGCGCTCGAGGTGGGTGATGTTGTAAACCTCCTATTTGTGATTTATCACTAGGCCTATTAGAATGCTCTTGATCAGGCTGTTATTAGAACTGTGAGATGGACTTAGCATGCTTGTATGAAATCCTAGTTCCTTCGTTAATAATCGCATTATTAGAAAACTACAAGTTAATTAGTGGTGGGTCCATGCTTTAAATATGTAGTATAATTACTTGGAAATTATGCTAAATCCCTATCTTGTTGAATGTTAAATGAAAGGTTGGGGTATGTGGTTAGAGTATTTAAAATGGTTCATTAAGAAAAGGACTTTTGCATGCTTGAATGGTCACCTAGATAGGCCACCTTTTTCTGCTACACTATCATGCTGGAATTGACTTAGGAGAAACCATGTTTCATTCTTTCTTCAGTCACTTAGACATAGGGGATATTATGCTCGGGTTAGAGCAGGGGCTGGGATAGTGTAGTCAGATACTTGGGTTTCGGGGAGAGGGGTTTGGGCTTCCTTTGGGGGATGGTACTTTCCTTATAGATCAGAGTGCGCGATTCGCAGACTTGAGACCCTGAGACTCCTGTCCCATATCGGTGTTATGCGTAGGCTGGCATACCCGATTTGGCAGACATTGAGAATCCTTTCCCATATCGGTGTTATGCGTAGGCTGGCATACCCGATTTAGCAGACCTTGAGACTCCTGTCCCATATCGGCGTTATGCGTAGGCTGGCATACCCGATTCAGCGGACATTGAGACTCCTTTCCCATATCGGTGTTATGCGTAGGCTGGCTACCCGATGTGGCAGGCTTCGATATTCTGATGCATACATTTAGCTATCTTTAGCTGGGCAGGTAGAGGCATATTAGTGGTAGCTTTTATCAGGAGTCATACTCATAGTTACCGCATTTATTCTTTTAGCCTCTGGTAGTCCTAGTGGGCAGGTATGAGTTTTGAGTTGAGGTTTACCCACTAGGGGAGGCTACTGTCTTTATAGTAGTTCTGACCCCCAGTGTTTTCCCTTTTCTTGTCCCCTTTGTTTTGCAGAGTCATCTGCTGGAGTTGCGGGACCCTCCTCCCAGGATCGAGGTAAGAGGATCGTCCGACTAGATAGCTGCTACCCCGAGCTCGAGTTTTTGTAGTTTTGTTGTATCCCCTGTACACTCAGACGGTTGTATTTTTTTTTTATTTTTGGGTCTGGCTGCGGCCAGCTGGTTGTATTTACTTCGTGAGCTGGGAGAGACATATGTATATTCTGAGAGTTTATTGTACTTTTATTTCCAGCATTTGTCTAAGATGTACTAGTTTCAGTTTAGCTCTGTTTTATGCTCTAGTATTATTTCTCTATATCTGAGCAGGTTACCAGCGCTTCGTGTACACGGAAAATACCGGGGGCACGGCGGTCTGGGACGAGCCGGGTTTCTGGTTTACACCCGGGCGTGACAGATTATTTGGTATCAGAGCTTAGGGATAGTCAGTTGGGACGTAGGAAACCCTAGGCTTTGGCAGACCCTAGGAAGGCATAGCGTGGTGACGTGATATTGTGCGAAGTCGGCAATTATTTGTTAACTCTTCTTGTGAGTTGCGAGGGATTGGCATAGCCTATTTCTGGGGACTATTTATGTTGGCTGCAGACAACATAAGGTTACAGAAATGGGTGAAATGTCATGACTTTCGCTGGATTGGTCGAGGTGGTTTGGTTTACTGACCCGTGGATTCTTTGTGGTCAACAGTATGCCTCCTAGGCGGCAGATCCCTAGCTCGGGTAATCCTACCCCCCGGAGGAGCCGGCAGTCCGGGCCTTCGTGAGATAGTAGCTGAGGGCCATGGGGGCCCATTTGGCGGAGAGTCACACCGAAGGAGGCAGGGTTTTGAGCAGTTGCTGGCTCAGTGGCGGCACCTCCCCCTACTACGGTAGAGGCCCTGACCACGGTTGTACCGCCGGCCTATTCACTTGTTCCTACGCACCGTCGTCTAGCATGGGCTCAGGGGTGGATCATGCCATTGACCCCAGCGTAGGAGCATGAGTTTGCTGAGCAAACGCGCACATTCTGTAAGCGAGGACAACCTAGGGTCTCGGGGGGGGTACTCATCCCAGCGGAGATAGGATCGTGGTTGGCATCATGGAAATTGTTCAGAGATTCTTCATTGATTC
>CM055071.1:28035243-28057094 GCA_029204045.2 Tillandsia leiboldiana
AATGGAAATGGGAGCATTTCCATGAATTTTGTCACTGGTTGCCGAGAGCACAGACGGGAGCGGATGCTATCTGGGTAGTCGTGGATAGACTCACCAATCCGCACACTTTTACCGGTGCAGGTGACTGGTCCCTCGATCGGCTGGCACAGCTGTACTTATACGAGGTAGTGAGGCTGCATGGTGTGCCCGTCTCCATTGTATCTGACCGAGATCCGAGATTGTTTCGCGCTTCTGGAGGAGCCTACAGGCCACTTAGGGACACGCTCAGTTTCAGCACAGCATTTCACCCGCAGACAGACGGACAGTCAGAGCGTACTATCAGATTCTTGAGGACATGCTCCGGGCTTGCACGCTGGACTTTGGAGGGGGTTGGGTACGACACTTATCATTGGCAGAGTTTGCGTACAACAATAGCTTTCAAGCGAGCATCCGAATGGCTCTGTTTGAAGCATTGTATGGACGCAAGTGTCGTTCCCCTCTTTATTGGAGCGATGTGGGTGAAAGGCGGACCTTGGGGCCAGAGTTGCTTAGAGAAGCGGAGGCTAAGGTCAAGGTAGTCAGGCAGCACCTTCAGACAGCACAGAGCAGACAGAGGAGCTATGCAGATGTGCGGAGGCGAGACCTGGAGTTCGTGGTTGGGGATCATGTCTTTTTGAAGGTCTCGCCTTCAAAGGGGATCCGAAGATTTGGGATTCGGGGGAAACTGAGCCCCTCTACATTGGACCTTTCGAGGTATTAGAGCGCATAGGGCCAGTTGCCTACAGGCTTGCACTTCCTCCCAGACTTTCAGGTGTTCACGACGTTTTTCATGTATCGACTCTGAGGAAGTATGTTCATGACCCGTCTCATATCATCGATTTCACCCCACTGGAGGTCACCGAGGACCTGAGCTATGTTGAGCGGCCGTTGAGGATCTTGGACCGGGAGGTTAGGGAGTTGCGCAGTCGGGCATCCCTTATGTGAAGATCCTCTGGAGCAGTCATGAGGAGCGCGAGGCTACCTGGGAGTTGGAGTCAGCGATGATGGCTGCTTACCCCCACCTGTTCGAGGCACCTGCTTGAGGTATGACTTTTGTTTCGAGGACGAAACTTTTTCTTTGGGGGAGGATGTAGTGTTCTGGTTTTCCCATGCAACTTTCCGATGAATCCACTGTGTAGAACACCTAGTGTTGGTGTGTCTGGCCCATGGTGCATCGAAGGGGTGCCACAGATGGACCTAGTGAGACTTTGATAGCTGATTTGGCCTTCGGCTGCATTTGCCGAATTTTAGAAAAGGTTTTGGGCCAATCTGAGGTTGGATTTGGATTCAGCGCGGAAAAACGCTTGAAATCGGCTATTTGCTTGTTAAATTTGGAGTCCGGATGACCAAAAGCGGGCTTCCGGAAGTTTTGGGGGTTTTCGGTGCAAGGGGGAGCCTCGTGGACCGGCCTGAGCCACGTGGCGGCCTATTATTGGCCGGCTCACGCAGCTCGGTCCACGGGGAAGCGCGGCGGTGCATGGACCGCGGGCGGGAGACGCGTGGCGTGCCCTGATAGGCCGGCGCACGCGGCATGGTTCACCGATTGTGCGGGGTTGCGGTGGACCGGGCGCATGACACGTGGCGGCTTCGGATTCGTCGGCTCACGTGGGCGCGGTCCACGGTGTGCGCGGGGGGGGCGCCTCGGGACTGCGCGCGCACAGTGGCGCCAGGCGGGACGGTCGGCCGCACTCGAGTGCGCCACGTGTCGCCTCGCGGTTGGGCGGCCGTACCTACCCCCCCCGGACCGCGAGGGGACACGCGGCGCATGTGGGCCGCGGTGGTTTGCTGTCCCCTGTTTGGGGTGACGTGGCCGCTCCTGGGAGATTCGGGCGCGTCGGACGGGAGGCGTACAACCGGTTTCGGGCGCAGTGCGCCCGAAACTTGCGCCCGAAAACCCGGCCCGGCAGCTTATGGGCTGGGCCTATAAATAGCTTCCCCTATTCGTTCTTTTGGCTTTTGGACCCCATTTCGCAGAGCATCCTTCAGCAAAGTTTTTCCTCCCTCAGTGCACTACCCATTGGAGAACTTTGAGGATTTTTGGAGGCACTCTTCCCGAGGTTCACCATTTTACGGCGCGGCGCGACGCTTGTTTCCCCGGCGATCTTCTTCGCCCCTTCTCAGTGTTTGGACTCCTCCGACTCACCCCGACATCGGATTTCGCCGATTCTTGCGCCGTTGGACTCACGACAGGTAGGACTTCAACTCCTGTGTTTTGAGGTTCCTCGATTTCCGTGCTGATCTTGGAGTTTTCTGAGCACCCATTTGACCCATTTTTCGTCGCGGACTTTTGGACAGCACCGCGGTGTTCTTGCCATATCTTTTCGCTCGGACGTCGGATCGAGGCGATTCACGAGGCAATTTTCATCTACACTTCGCAAGGAGTCTCCTGGATTTTTCTCAGATTTTTCTGGTTTTAGGAAGAGGGTGAGTATCTCCTTTTTCTGTGGTTCTTTGTTACAGAAATTTGGTACAGTTTGGATTGGGATGTTTCTATTGTCGGATTTTTATCTCAGCGTAGGAAACTCCGATTTGGGCGTGCAGGTACTCGTTCGACGGGCTCGTCGCGAGGATCGCGACAGTATTTTCTTTGGATTTTTCTGGGCATTTTTCGCAGGTAAAAATTGGTGAATTCTGGACTGTGGTATTAAGGGACAGATTCTGGGAATTGTGAATGAATAGCTTATGTACTTTCCTTGGGGTATTTTGTACAGATTGGTGGGGAGTTTTGGACTGAGCTTGGGTTTCGCTTTTGGGAACTGGGATTAGCGCTCGAGGTGGGTGATGTTGTAAACCTCCTATTTGTGATTTATCACTAGGCCTATTAGAATGCTCTTGATCAGGCTGTTATTAGAACTGTGAGATGGACTTAGCATGCTTGTATGAAATCCTAGTTCCTTCGTTAATAATCGCATTATTAGAAAACTACAAGTTAATTAGTGGTGGGTCCATGCTTTAAATATGTAGTATAATTACTTGGAAATTATGCTAAATCCCTATCTTGTTGAATGTTAAATGAAAGGTTGGGGTATGTGGTTAGAGTATTTAAAATGGTTCATTAAGAAAAGGACTTTTGCATGCTTGAATGGTCACCTAGATAGGCCACCTTTTTCTGCTACACTATCATGCTGGAATTGACTTAGGAGAAACCATGTTTCATTCTTTCTTCAGTCACTTAGACATAGGGGATATTATGCTCGGGTTAGAGCAGGGGCTGGGATAGTGTAGTCAGATACTTGGGTTTCGGGAGAGGGTTTTGGGCTTCCTTTGGGGGATGGTACTTTTCCTTATAGATCAGAGTGCGCGATTCGCAGACTTGAGACCCTGAGACTCCTGTCCCATATCGGTGTTATGCGTAGGCTGGCATACCCGATTTGGCAGACATTGAGAATCCTTTCCCATATCGGTGTTATGCGTAGGCTGGCATACCCGATTTAGCAGACCTTGAGACTCCTGTCCCATATCGGCGTTATGCGTAGGCTGGCATACCCGATTCGGCGGACATTGAGACTCCTTTCCCATATCGGTGTTATGCGTAGGCTGGCCATACCCGATGTGGCAGGCTTCGATATTCTGATGCATACATTTAGGCTATCTTTAGCTGGGCAGGTAGAGGCATATAGTGTAGCTTTTATCAGGAGTCATACTCATAGTTACCGCATTTATTCTTTTAGCCTCTGGTAGTCCTAGTGGGCAGGTATGAGTTTTGAGTTGAGGTTTACCCACTAGGGGAGGCTACTGTCTTTATAGTAGTTCTGACCCCCACTATTTTCCCTTTTCCTTGTCCCCTTTGTTTTGCAGAGTCATCTGCTGGAGTTGCGGGACCCTCCTCCCAGGATCGAGGTAAGAGGATCGCCGACTAGATAGCTGCTACCCGAGCTCGAGTTTTGTAGTTTTGTTGTATCCCCTGTACACTCAGACGGTTGTATTTTCTTTTATTTTTGGGTCTGGCTGCGGCCAGCTGGTTGTATTTACTTCGTGAGCTGGGAGAGACATATGTATATTCTTGAGAGTTTATTGTACTTTTATTTCCAGCATTTGTCTGAGATGTACTAGTTTCAGTTTAGCTCTGTTTATGCTCTAGTATTATTTCTCTATATCTGAGCAGGTTACCAGCGCTTCGTGTACACGGGAAATACCGTGTGCACGGCGGGTCTGTGGACGAGCCGGGTTCTGTTTTACACCCGGGGCGTGGACACTACTGACCGGTACGGTCGCATCCCAAAATAGGTGACAGGACCGACTACTGACCGGTACGGTCGCAACCAAAATAAGTAACAGACGGCTCCTGACCGGCACGGTCGCACACTAAATAAGTAACGGACCGGCTTCCTGTCCGGCACGGTCGCACACTAAATAAGTAAAAGACCGGCTCCTGACCGACACGGTCCGCCACACTAAATAAGTAACAGACCGGCTCCTGACCGACACGGTCGCACACTAAATAAGTGGAAAACTCCGCCCACTAGAGAATCTGATAACCAATCTGGTGCATAAATAATGTCCGGTCAACCGCCCAATATCCGCGGTTGCCGTAATACCCTGCCGTCTATAATTCAGCACAATAACCGACCTCCGGTCAACCGCCCAAAATCCGCGGTTTGCCGCAAAACCCACTATCCACAATCCAGGCCCGGCTACACTATCCCAAACCCCTGCTCAAACCCGAGTAACAATAACCACCTAACTAAAGAATAAGGAGAACAGAAGCAAACAAGGTTTCTCCTAAGTCAAGTTCCAGCATGATAGTGTAGCAGAAAAAGGTGGCCTATCTAATGTCCATACAAGCATGCAAGGTCCTTTACTTGATAAGGCAATTACAAGTATTCTAACTTTTACAAAACTAGGTGCATAGAACCTCCAATGTACTTGATGCATGGTCCTTTCTTCTTAGTGTGGGATGCATGTACACTCGTGCTTGGGAGCAGAGTGGAGTCTGGTAGTTGTAGCTAGTATTTATCTGTGGCGGGAGCTGTTTGGGTGAACGGTAATCCCGGGGGTGTTTTGTTCTTTGTTTCTTTTGTTGCCGCTGTGTTAGTGGCAGCAGTATACCAGTGTTAGTAGGACCTAGAACCCAGAACCTTTTGACATACACATGATTTTAGTCTACCAATGTTTTCTTCCAAGCATCGAAGGGCTGCTGGAGTCTGTCCTTGTTTGGTTGGACAAAGGCATTAGCCCTGCGGGGTTTGGGTATAAATATTGGTTTATAACTGTTTTTCTAAAAGAACTAAAATATATTAAATTGGGTTTCTCAGATTAAAATAGTTTTCAGTAATAACTGTCACCTTTTATTACAACCTCCTCACCCGAGAGAGAGTTTGGGTGATCTGTGTTGGTTTTTATATATTAAGGATCCACAAGGATCTAAATAGGTACTATCAAACAACTAGAGGGGGGGTGAATAGGTGTAATACTTATAAAACCAATGCGGAAAAATAAAAACAGCACACCAAGATATACGTGGAAACTCCAATCCAGGAGAAAAACCACGGGACCAACACGCAATAACAATCCACTAAGAATAGAAGAATAACAAGGTGATTACCGACTCCACGGACTCAACCCCTTCTTCAGCTTCTTCGGACCTTGCGCTGACCGGTTAGATATCCACGCAATACAATCCCTAAGAAAAGAAGAATAACAAGGTGATTACCGTCTCCACGGATTTAACCCCTCCTTCAACTTCTTCGGACCTCGCGCTCCACCGTTTGCACGTCCACTGCACACGTTCGAATCCACGAACGCCACTCGAATCCACGAGCACACGTTTCGAATCCACGAAACGCCTTTAGCACACCGAATCCACGATGCCACGTCGAATCCACGACGCAAACTCAGTCGATAGAATATTGACTTCGATGGTGATCCTTTGCTTAGATTCTCATTGAGGAACCGTAGAAGAAATCTCTAAGCAAAGATTAGATCAATTCGACAAAAGATAGATCTTGGAAGAACCGTCGAATTGACCTAAAAGAGGCTATTAAGAAGAACGATGAAAACCTAGCCTCTAGGGTTGCTCTCAAGTGTTTTATTAATTAATCGGTAGAGAACCCCCGTTCTTGAGAAACCCTAAGAGTCTATTTATAGTTTAGAAACCTTTGGAAAGAGATAAGAATCAAAAACTTACCTTATCTGGAAATTTTCAGGACGGTGATCCGGATCGGATTTACTGCGATCCGGATCGTCGTAACGAGATTGACGATTCCAGAAAACCAAGGGTTCGGGATCCGGATTGCAAGGTCCGATCCGGATCGTTCATGCAATTCAGCAAAGGCCCATGTTCGGGATCCGGATCGGAATGGCCTAGGATCCGGATTGAAATTGCCAATGAACAAGTACCCTTCGGGATCCGGATTGCAAGGTCTGATCCGGATCCTGAACATGTCCCATGTCCAGTTTTTGATTTTTATGCAATTAAAAATCATCCAAGTGTTTCTACACTATAAGAAAGTATTCGGATCACCACAATTATTTAGTTAAACATACCTGATCCTTTTGAATACTTTCTTCTTGAGATTGATGTAACTGATCCACAATTCTTCAACTTCAATCTTCAAGACTCAAGACACTGAGTGTCAACTTGAGCTCTTGTTGAATCTTCTCTAAGTCTTTGATTGCTGATTGACAATTTGATCCCTTTAAGACTCCGACTCAACTCACTGACTTGACTCACGAAATATGCCAATACCAAAATGCCGTAACAATCTCCCCCTTTGGCAATTTCGTGACAAAACCCAAAAATACATAAAAGCGCTCAAGTCACTCATCTTAAACCAAAAAGTCGAAATTCAATGTTATCACCAAAACATTGATTTTCTTTGTGTGAAAGATCCAATAAATACAAAATTACATTTGAACCAAACAGTCCTAGAACATACTCTACGACTTAGGACTTGGAGTCTTAAAGTGATGTAATTCCTGCAAAACAAAACTCCAAACAAAATCAAACGTTAGTCGTTAGAAATTAAAATCCTACATTTGATTCGTCCTTTTGGTTCTTTTGTTTTTTCCGGCTCTTTCAACCTTTTCTTTATCTCCCCCTATCAAGAGCATCTCTAACATGTTCTCCATGTTCTCCATGTTCTCCCCCTGTCTTGAGCATTTATGTCTCCCCCTTTGTGATACGATCATTAATTTCTGTTCTCCCCCTTTTGTCACAAATTGTCAAACGGTGAACATACTAGACAAAAGGAAATCACTAACAATATTAGTTCATAGAGAAAGAGAGATAAAAGCTCAGTTCTGGTATATAACAAAAATGCAGATTCCGTACCTGTACCAGAAAGCAAAAATCAAATAATTTCTTGAAACAAATCCAGATTTTAGAATCTTTTCAAATACCGATTTTGTATTCCATCAAGAAATCAATTTAAGTGCTTTAAACAGTGAATTCACACAGATGTCATTCAATCCAATTAATTTCACAAAATTAAAAAGATTTACTCCAAAATCATGAAAAATAAAGGTAAAACATTATAAACCGTTTTTCATGTTATATTCATCAAACACAAGTCATCAAAAATAATCTTGAGATCCAAACTCTATCAAGATGTAACGGATTTACAAAGATGACTTACAGAGATTTCCAAATGACATCAATTTGATTTCTTACCCTTTCAAATTTGAGATAAGCACTAAAATACCTAAGGGTGGCTCTTTGAGCATCTTTCAACTATCCCACCTTATACCAACCAGGAGATTGTTCAAAATATAAGAGCTTTAAATTTAAATCTCCGAATGCTTCAACTAAACAAAATTTCATAAATAATTTTCAAGCATCCATAACATGTGGTAGCTTCACACACAGACCGGACGACCGGGGTGGCAGCTCTTTCCAACATGTGGTGGTAGTTTTCACACTCCTTTCGGATGTAACTCTTTCCACATCTTTTGCAAATTATTTCAATACCCTTGTAAGAATGCAATCTCTTACGTGAAAGAATTAAATCCCAAATTTTAGTCTATCGGTTGTCTCACGTTTATCACAATGAATTCACACAACCGAGATAGATTAAGCATCTAAAGATCACACATGATTTCTAAAATTTGATGCTTATAATATCAAAAACTCCTATAATGAAGTATCTTCAAGATTTATGATTATGGAGTAAAGTTGATAATTCAAATAAAATTAAATTGGAGTGATTGAAAGTGAAAACCCTTTTTATTCAATGCACTTGTTCGTTAAAATCCTTTTGTTTAAAAAAACAAAACATAAAAACGAAGAGCATTGAAAACATGTAATGCAGAGATTCAGAAAAATATGAAAGGAAAACCAATCAAAGCATTACATACAGTCATAAGCTATTTAGAACTTAAGACAAGGAAAGATATCACCTTTCCGAATCCAAAATCGCTGGATTTTGGGTTGTCTTGATTCGTTGTGGCCGGGGGTTGTCCGCTTTGACTGTTGGTCCACCTTAGGTCTTTGCCTCGTAGTGATCCACTTGTATGATTGATATTGTGGCTCGGACCTTTGGTGGGTTGAGTGAACTCCTTTGACTTGATGTGTCTTTTGATTCCGTTGAGTTCGCTCCGTAGATAAAGTTGCCGAAGGACTCTTCTTTCTCTTTTTCGGGCAATTCTTCACCAAATGTCCTTCAAGTCCACATAAGTGACAAGTTCTTCCTTTCAATTTCATTGTGGAACTTGAAGCATGCACAGTTTGGTCCTTTTTGAATCCCAAACCAACCTTTCTTGTTTGACCTAATCCGCACATACAATCTAGTTTCTTGGAAACGGTTGAAAGCCTTTGTATGTCGGATTTGAGTTCATGAACTTGCTTGGTCAATGCTTGGTTGGTGACATGAATTTCCTCAAACTGTTTTTCTAGAAAATCAATCTTGTTAATATGGGAATTAACGATCGTTTCCGATTGATTTATCTTTTCCTGGAGGATTTTATTATTTTCCAATAAAAGTTCTCGTTCCTCCTCGAGATCATGAAGTTTGATCTTTAAAGCATGATTCTCGTCTTGATTCTCAAGTCGTTGCTTCCTCAACTTCTTGATATGCTTGGCCATCTTCTTAGATTCCGCAAGAAGTTGTTGATATGCCTCAACGAGTTCTTCTTCGTCCGACTCCCCCTCACTTGATGACTCTCCGTTGGATGTTGATGTTTCATGCAAAATCAAAGGAATAGAGTCAGTGATTAAAGATGATAAACAAACATTAGAAGAGGGAATTTGAGAAGCATGTAAGGCAACGACTTTTTCCTCTTTACTTGAGGTCGATTCATTAGAAGTAGAATCGTCCCAAGTTTTCGCTTGCAAAGCCTTCTTTTTATATGATTTCGGAGAAGGACAATCCGTTGAAAAATGGCCGTAGCCTTTGCATCGATAGCATTGGATTTCCCCTTCGAAATCATCTTTTTCTTTTTCTTTAGAAGGTTTTGCAACGCCTTTGAGATTAGAGGATTTAGAACCCGATGATCCTTTAGATTGTTTCGTGAAAGAAGATCCAGCGGTTCGATTCTTCCAAAATTTCCGACGAAATTTCTTTGTGATCCGCGCCAATTGTTCTTCAAAATCGGCAAAAGAGATTTCATCGTCGGAACTTGATTCGCTATCTTCTTCCTTTGTGGATTTGAATGCAATACCTGTAAGCTTAGAAGAAGACTTGGAAGAAACTTGATTAGTAGGAAAAGTCATTTCATAAGTTTGCAAAGCACCTACTAATTCCTCTACACTCATCTCATCCGGATGACTAACGGTTTCAATGGCGGTAACTTTTGCCCTAAACCGTTCCGGAAGAGTCCGAAGTATCTTTCTTACAATTCTCGACTCCGGGATCTTTTCTCCTAAATTAGCACATGTATTTATTACATCTTGAAGTCTAGTGTAATAATCTGTAAACAATTCATGCTCTTCCATATGAATAGAGTCAAATTGACTTGTAAGCATCTGGAGCTTTTGAATTTTTACCAGATTAGTACCCTCATGTGTAATTTTGAGAATATCCCAAATTTCCTTCGCGGTTTCACACGCGAAAATTCGTGTGAACTCAGTCGAGGAAAGAGAATTAAATAAAGCGTTCATACCTTTCCCATTGTAAGAAGATCTTTCAAATTCCTCTTTGGACCATCTAGAGCGAGGTTTTGGGGTAGTAGAATTTCCTACTTCCTCAACAGGATGCACCCAACCGTATTCCACGGATTGCCATACCCGCTCATCAATTGCGATGAGAAAAGCTCTCTTCCGCACTTTCCAATAAGCATAATTAGTCCCATCAAAAAGAGGAGGTCTATAAATATTACCACTTTCACCCAACATGATAGATAAACCTAAAACCCTCTCTGATACCACTTGTTGGTTTTTATATATTAAGGATCCACAAGGATCTAAATAGGTACTATCAAACAACTAGAGGGGGGGTGAATAGGTGTAATACTTATAAAACCAAATCTCAGTGCAAAATAAAAACCAATGCGGAAAATAAAAACAGCACACCAAGATATACGTGGAAACTCCAATCCAGGAGATAAACCACGGGACCAACACGCAATAACAATCCACTAAGAATAGAAGAATAACAAGGTGATTACCGACTCCACGGACTCAACCCCTCCTTCAGCTTCTTCGGACCTTGCGCTGACCGGTTGGATATCCACGCAATAACAATCCCTAAGAAAAGAAGAATAACAAGGTGATTACCGTCTCCACGGATTTAACCCCTCCTTCAACTTCTTCGGACCTCGCGCTCCACCATTTGCACGTCCACTGCACACGTTCGAATCCACGAACGCCACTCGTATCCACGAGCACACGTTTCGAATCCACGAAACGCCTTTAGCACACCGAATCCACGATGCCACGTCGAATCCACGACGCAAACTCAGTCGATAAGAATATTGACTTCGATGGTGATCCTTTGCTTAGATTCTCATTGAGGAACCGTAGAAGAAATCTCTAAGCAAAGATTAGATCAATTCGACAAAAGATAGATCTTGGAAGAACCGTCGAATTGACCTAAAAGAGGCTATTAAGAAGAACGATGAAAACCTAGCCTCTAGGGTTGCTCTCAAGTGTTTTATTAATTAATCGGTAGAGAACCCCCGTTCTTGAGAAACCCTAAGAGTCTATTTATAGTTTAGAAACCTTTGGAAAGAGATAAGCATCAAAAACTTATCTTATCTAGAAATTTTCAGGACGGCGATCCGGATCGGATTTACTGCGATCCGGATCGTCGTAACGAGATTGACGATTCCAGAAAACCAAGGGTTCGGGATCCGGATTGCAAGGTCCGATCCGGATCGTTCATGCAATTCAGCAAAGTCCCATGTTCGGGATCCGGATCGGAATGGCCTAGGATCCGGATTGAAATTGCCAATGAACAAGTACCCTTCGGGATCCGGATTGTAAGGTCTGATCCGGATCCTGAACATGTCCCATGTCCAGTTTTTGATTTTTATGCAATTAAAAAATTATCCAAGTGTTTCTACACTATAAGAAAGTATTCGGATCACCACAATTATTTAGTTAAACATACCTGATCCTTTTGAATACTCTCTTCTTGAGATTGATGTAACTGATCCACAATTCTTCAACTTCAATCTTCAAGACTCAAGACACTGAGTGTCAACTTGAGCTCTTGTTGAATCTTCTCTAAGTCTTTGATTGCTGATTGACAATTTGATCCCTTTAAGACTCCGACTCAACTCACTGACTTGACTCACGAAATATGCCAATACCAAAATGCCGTAACAATCTGTGTGACGCCCCACTTCCCAGGGGGTCACCCATCCTAGAACTACTCTAGCTCTAGCACGCTTAACTCTCATAACCTCTTGAATCTTGCTACCATCCAAAATGCTATAGCCGGGTTAAGAGATTTAGTCCTATTATATCATTTATATATAGGACTAATCCAAATTCCGGGGGTGTCACATTCTTCCCCCCTTTAAGCCCTGACGTCCACGTCAGGCTCAAGCACACTCACAAGCACCAGGCTATGTGAGACTCGTCTCGCTAGCCTTAGCCGACCTTGTGAGGAGCTACACTCCACTCACAACGGTCGTTAGCCGGGGAGCCTCACTCTACTAATCTGTCACGCCCCGGGGTCGAAACTGAGACCCGGGCTCGCCAACAGATCCGCCACCTATGTCAAACCCCGCAGAGGCGAAGCGTCCTACCTGCAAGAAAGGTGCTACAGCTAAACAGATATCAGAGCTATAAGAAAAAATGGCTATAAAAATATAATCAACCACTGTACAACTGGAAAATAATACCACAATGTCCACCTCTCAAAATGATAATTGTACAATATCCTCAGATACAAAACTCATAGCTCAATAGGGAGGTATCTCCAATTAATACATCAGTGTACAGGCTCTCAATACATATCATATCCTCACTACATCAGTCTCTCAAAAGAGGAAATAAAATACCTAATCTACTGAAGATCTCCTCTGAAGGGTACAGCTACTCTCCAACGATGGGTAGGGATCTAGCTCGCGACTCCCTCGCCTCGATCAACAACCGCAGAATCAGCAGCATCTGCTAAGACTCTGCAAAACAAAGGAGAGAAAGGGAAAAAGATGGGGAAAACCCCCAGCGGGTGTGAGAGCTACACCAAAAAGGGAGTTCTCAGTGGGTACCATCGCCAGGCCCGGCGATTAGCCCACTAATACCACTAGAGGCAATAAATAACAAGCAGCAAAAACTGAACTAGAAAGGCTGGAGCTACTCTACAGCTACCCTGCCTCCATCTAAATGCTCAACCTCTCACCCAATGGTCAAAGTACTCACGACGACACGGGACCACCGTCAAACCTGATAGCTCCCAACTACACTAGCACCGGTCTAAACACAGCTACTAAACTCCACTCAGCCCCCAAGCACGAGTGCAACTATAAAGGTATCTGACCGAATAAACCCAATCAAATGAACCGGTATAAGACCCGGTACTGCCTGCTCTGCCGTCGAACTCAAGAACTCATCTGTGGGAAATACTGACCGACTACTGACTGGTACGGTCGCATCCCAAAATAGGTGACAGACCGACTACTGACGGGTACGGTCGCACCCAAAATAAGTAACATACCGGCTCCTGACCGGCACGGTCGCACACTAAATAAGTAACGGACCGGCTCCTGTCCGGCACGGTCGCACACTAAATAAGTAACAGACCGGCTCCTGACCGGCACGGTCGCACACTAAATAAGTAACAGACCGGCTCCTGACCGGCACGGTCGCACACTAAATAAGTGGAAAACTCCGCCCACTAGAGAATCTGATAACCAATCTGGTGCGTAAATAAATGTCCGGTCAACCGCCCAATATCCGCGGTTGTCGTAATACCCTGCCGTCTATAATTCAGCACAATAACCTGTTACGGATTTTGAGTTAGCGTATTTCGTGAATTCGGTTAAGTCTTGAAGATTGAAGATAAAGAAAGTTGGATCATTTAACTCAATCTCAAGAAAGAAGAATTCAAAAGGATCAGGTATGTTTAACTAATTATTTTTGGTGATCCGAATATTTCTTATAGTGTAGAAAGACTTGGATGAATTTCTAATTGCATAAAAATCAAAAACTGGACATGGGACATGTTCAGGATCCAGATCAGACTTTCCAATCCGGATCCCGAAGGGTGTTCGTTCATACACCAGTTCAATCCTGATCGTAGCCTCATTTGATCCGGATCCCGAACACTGGTTTTACCATTTTATTTGAACGATCCGGATCAGGCATCTCAATCCGGATCCCGAACGTTGGTGTTTGGTGAATTGTATGAACGATCCGGATCAGGCACTTCGATCTGGATCCCGAACCTTGGTTTTTCTAGAAACTGTTTGTCTCGCTACTGCAATCCGGATCGCCGAAGTCCGATCTGGATCGCCGTCCTGAAAAATTCCAGAAAAGGTTAGTTTTTGATTCTTATCCTCTTCCAATGGTTTCTAACCTATATATAGACCCTTTAATTCATCTTTTAGGGCAACCCACGATAAAGGGAAAAAGACGACCGAATTATATAGATCCACAAATAGAGAAGAAAGGAAATCAATAGATTAAATCTTATGTTTCTTCATCTATATTGATTGATTTGATTCTAGGTTTTCATACTCACATTTTGAGTAGAATCAAATCAATGAATACTTAGATGGTATTTCCAATCTATTTCTAATCTAAGTATTCGGCGGATCATCACCACCCAAAAACAACGATTTTTTCAAAATCGGCGCGTGGACTCGCTTGGCCTTGTGGATTCAAGGTGCTACCGCTCTCGTGGATTCGGAGTGAGGTACGTTCGTGGATTCGAAGCGTGCTACTGGGTGAAGACCGTGGATTCGGTCGGACGTCGTGGATTCGGCGTTGGACGCAGATCGTGGATTCGAGAAGCGTCGTGGAGCGAGCGGAGAAGATCAACTAGGAGCGTATGGAAAAGGTTGAGTCGTCTGTGAGTACGGTATATCACCTTGTACGTGTTTAATTCTAGTGGATTTCATCGTGTTATCGGTCCTGTGGTTTTTTACACCGGTTTGGAGTTTTCCACGTAAAAATCTCTGCGTGTTATTTATTTTTCCGCATTGGGTTTTTTATCGCAAAGATTTTTGAGTGTTTATTGTTTACACCTATTCGCCCCCCTCTAGGTGTTTTTTCCCCTATTTAGATCCAATTATACATAACCCAACAAGTGGTATCAGAGTGGGAATAGGGTTGTAAACAATGGTTGAAGGTGGAAACATCAACAGACCTCCGTTCTTCGATGGAACAAATTATGCGTACTGGAAAGTACGGATGAAAGCCTTTTTAATTTCCATCGACGAACGGGTGTGGCAATCAATTGAATTAGGATGGACTAATCCAACAGAAATTATTGCTGATGTTCGCACCATCAAACCTAGGTCGAAATGGACCAAGGAAGAGATAGATTTTTCTTCTTACAATGGCAAAGGGATTAATGCTCTATTTAATGCTTTGTCTCAAGCAGAGTTCTCTCGCGTCTCGGCATGTGAGACTGCGAAAGAAATCTGGGATGTTCTTCAAGTTACGCATAAGGGAACTAACCTTGTGAAGATTCAGAAACTGCAAATGCTTACGAGCAAGTTTGGCTCTATTTTCATGGCAGAAAACGAATCTTTCACAGACTATTACACACGATTGCAAGACATCGTAAACTCATGTGCTAACTTGGGAGAAAAGTGTTATGGAATTTGAGTTGGCGTAATTTCGTGAAAGGTTCAAGTCTTGAAGATTGAAGGTGAAGAAGGTTGGATCATTTAACTCAATCTCAAGAAAGAAGAATTCAAAAGGATCAGGTATGTTTAACTAAAGATTTTTGGTGATCCGAATACTTCTTGTAGTGTAGAAACACCTGGAAGAATTTTTCATTGCATAAAAATCAAAAACTGGACATGGGACATGTTCAGGATCCGGATCAGACAATCCAATCCGAATCCCGAAGGGTGTTCGTTCATACACTGGTTCAATCCGGATCGCAGCATTTCATGATCCGGATCTCGAACACTAGTTTTACCTTTTTACTTGCACGATCCGGATCAGGAATTGCAATCCAGATCCCGAACGTTGATGTTTGGTGAAACTGTATGAACGATCCGGATCAGCCATTTCGATCCGGATCTCGAACCATCGTTTTTCTGGAAACCGTCTTTCTTGCTGCTGCAATCCGGATCGCCGAAATCCGATCCGGATCGCCGTCCGTAAAAATTCCAGAAATAGTAGGTTTTTGATTCTTATCTCCTTCCTAGGGTTTCTAACCTATAAATAGACCCTGTGATTCATTTTTCTAGGGCAAGCCGATAAAAGAAAAATAGCCGTCATATTCAAATATCATCTTATACGGCCTAAGATCCACATATAGAGAAGAAAGGAAATCATTAGATATTACTCTATGTTTCTTCATCTATATTGATTAGTTTGATTCTAGGTTTTCATACTCACATCTTGAGTTGAATCAAACTAATGAATACTTAGATGGTATTTCCTATCTATCTTTGATCTAAGTATTCGGCGGATCATCACCACCCAAAAACAACGATTTCCCCAAAATCGGCGCGTGGATTCGCGTGCCCTTGTGGATTCAAGGTTCAACCGCTCTCGTGGATTCGGAGCGAGGTACGTTCGTGGATTCGAAGCGTGCTACTGGGTGAAGACCGTGGATTCGGTCAGACGTCAGGGACTCGACGTTGGACGCCGTGGATTCGGCGTTGGACGCAGATCGTGGATTCGAGACGCGTTGCGGAACGAGCGGAGAAGATCAACTAGGAGCGTATGGTAAAAGGTTGAGTCGTCTGTGAGTACGTTAAATCACCTTGTACGTGTTTCAATTCTAGTGGATTTCACCGTGTTATCGGTCCCGTGGTTTTTTACTCCGGTTTGGAGTTTTTCCACGTAAAAATCTTGCGTGTTCTTTTATTTTTCCGCATTGGGTTTTATTGCGCAATGATTTTTTGAGTGTTTATTGTTTACACCTATTCACCCCCCTCTAGGTGTTTTTTCCCCTATTTAGATCTATATTTCATATAACCCAACAAGTGGTATCAGAGCGGGAATAGGGTTGTAAACAATGGTTGAAGGTGGAAACATCAATCGACCCCCTTTCTTTGATGGAACAAATTATGCGTACTGGAAAGTACGGATGAAAGCCTTTTTAATTTCCATCGACGAAAGGGTGTGGCAATCAATTGAATTAGGATGGTCTAATCCAACTGAGATTATTTCTGATGTTCGCACCTTAAAACCTAGGTCGAAATGGACCAAGGAAGAGTTAGATTCATCTTCTTACAATGGCAAGGGAATTAATGCTATTTTTAATGCCTTATCTCAAACTGAATTCTCTCGCGTCTCGGCATGTGAGACTACGAAAGAAATCTGGGATGTTCTTCAGGTTACACATGAGGGAACTAACCTCGTGAAGATTCAAAAGCTGCAAATGCTTATGAGCAGATTTGACTCCATTTTTATGGCAGAAAATGAATCTTTCACGGACTACTATACACGATTGCAAGACATCGTAAACTCATGTGCTAACCTGGGAGAGAAGATTCCAGAATTTAAGGTTGTAAGAAAGATCTTAAGAACTCTTCCTGAACGATTTTGCCTAAAGGTTACAGCCATTGAAACTATTAAACACCCGGACGAAATACGTGTAGAAGAACTAGTTGATTCATTACAAACTTATGAAATGACATTTACTACTAACTATTCTTCGAGAAAAGCATCCTCTTCTAAGTCTTCAGGTTATGCGTTGAAAACAACTAAGGAAGAAGACACGGATTCATCCTCCTCAGACGATGATGAGAACCTATCTATGGAGGACTTTGAGAAGCAACTCGCTCTCTTGACAAGGAAGTTTCGCCGCAACTTTCGAAGGGGTAATTCAAGTAAATCTCCATCCTTCGGAAAGTCGAAGAAAGGCAAGGGTTTTTCAAGTTACAAGTCAAGAAAGCAAGAGAACTTCTCAAAGGATAAGAAAAGTTCAGAGGGACAACTACAATGCTTCAAATGTCGAGGCTACGGCCACATTGCAACGGAGTGTCCCAACAAGTATCCGGCAAAGAAGAAGGTGATGCAAGTCGTCACTTGGGATGACAACTCAACGTCAAATGAGTCGTCTTCAAGTGATGAAGAAGAAAGCGCAACGGCATTCCACGCGTCCACATCTTCACCCTTCATGTGCTTAATGGCAAGTACATCCGAGTCGTTGTCCAACTCCACTGTTGAAAAGATTGCAACGGACAACGAATCGGATGATTCGGAAGGTGAAGATTTTGTTTTAGCCTACCACAGACTTTTGAGGGATTCAAAGAAACTGGCTAAGCAAAACAAGAGTTTGAGAGGGAGATTGCATGATCTCGAAGAAGAAGCAAAAAGGGCAACTTCTCTTTCAAACGCTCTTGAAGTGGAAAGGGAAAATCTGATAAAAGTAAATGTTTCCCTTCAAGAGTCCAATGAGCTTTTTGAGAAGGAACATACAAAACTGGTGGATAAAGCGGATCACTTCTCAAAGCTCTACAACGAGGCTCGACAGGATAACCTGGAAATGACAAAGACCATTTTCCAACTCAAGGATGACTTGCAGCGATTCTCTTCAGGAAGGAGTAAGTTGGATAGGCTTCTTGGTCTTGGTCAAACAAATCGGTTCGGCCTCGGGTACACTCAAACTGGAAACAGTCCAAGTTTGAGTGGGACAGTTTTTGTGCCCCAGTCGGTATCTCCTCCTCCGACACCGGAACTAACGACAAGCAACGACAACAAGCCTACTTCATCCTCCTCGGGATCGTCAAGTACTAAGGTATGTTTTCGTTGTAATTTTGCAGGGCACATTGAAAGAAATTGCAAGGTTGGAGCTCAAAGTTCAAATCAACCACATCTTGCAACTGCTACCAATAAGTTCACTCCCCGGAATTCAAAGAAGGACTTTTCAAAAGAAAAGAACATTGGTAGTACTTCAAACAAGACGATGACAAAAGAAAAAGATCAATCATACAAGACGTCTTCATCAAGGAAAATTTCTCAACCATTGCCAACATACTCCAAAACTCAAAAGGTTTGGGTATGCAAAGGAGAAATCCTTCCTTGTCTTTAATCGTTATACGGTTAAATGTTGTGTAGTTTATGTAGACTATTTTTCTTTCTTTTGGCCAACTCGTCAACCATCTTTGGGAGGTAAATGGTATATTTTCTTATTGGTTGATGATTTCTCTAGATATTCTTGGGTAGCATTTTTTAAAAGAGAAAGCTGATACTTTTGATTCTTTTCACGAGATTTGCCATCGTATTATGATTGAAAAGAATGAAAAGATCATTCGTGTTAGAAGTGATAGAGGTGGAGAATTCATAAATTCAAAATTCTTTGATTTTTGCACTTCCAACGGTATTAAGCATGAATTCTCAGCACCCTATACACCTCAACAGAATGGTGTTGTCGAGCGCAAAAACAGGGTTGTTCAAGATATGGCACGTGTTATGCTTCACAGCCGGAATTTACCGCTACATTTTTGGGCTGAAGCTGTGAACACTGCAATCTATGTAATTAATCGAGTTTATTTGCGCCCGGGAACGTTAAATACACCATATGAACTATGGTGTGGTAGAAAACCCAACATCAAATATTTTCGCATCTTCGGGAGTCGGTGTTACATTTTACGTGACCGTGAAAATCTTGGAAAGTTTGACTCTCGAAGTGACGAAGGGATTTTCTTGGGGTATTCTACAAACAGTAGAGCATATCGAGTATTTAACTTGGAATCTAAGACGATCGTAGAATCGATAAATGTTAAAGTAGATGAAGCTTTTCACTTTGCATCTAAAAAATCTACCCTCGATATCTCTCTAGATGACGATACACCTGCCATTGCATCTTCTCATAATAATACTTCCAATATTAATGATGCATCTAATGGTTCTTCAAGTTTATCTGATGTGCAGGAATCGTCTCATGTACCTCCGAGTACTCCGTTACCTCAAACGTTACACATCTCCAAGGATCATCCTGAATCAAACATCATTGGAGACCCACAAGAAGGAGTTAGAACTCGGAGGCAGTTGGTTTGTGGATTCGCTTGCTACGTATCTTTAATCGAACCAAAGAATATAGATGAAGCTCTTCAGGATGACTACTGGATTAAAGCAATGCAGGAAGAGCTCCATCAATTTGAGCGAAACAAAGTCTGGGAATTAACGAAGCCTCCAAAGCAACATAATGTGATAGGTACCAAATGGATTTTCAAGAACAAGAAAATGAGGATGGTACTATCATCAGGAACAAGGCACGGTTAGTTGCTCAAGGCTACTCTCAAGTAGAAGGTATAGACTTTGATGAAACTTTCGCCCCTGTAGCTGGACTCGAGTCCATTCGTATACTATTTGCTATTGCTTGTCATTTTAAAATCAAATTATTTCAAATGGACGTTAAGAGCGCGTTTCTAAATGGGTTTTTAAATGAGGAAGTTTATGTGGCTCAACCGAAAGGTTTTGTAGACCATAAACAACCTAATCATGTTTTTCGTTTGAAAAAGGCTCTTTACGGTCTGAAACAAGCACCGCGTGCATGGTACGAAAGGTTGACAAAGCACCTTTTGGAGAAGGGCTATACTCGAGGGGGAGCTGACAGGACTCTCTTTGTGAAGCATTATCAAAACAATTTCATTGTAGCACAAATCTATGTCGATGACATTGTATTTGGCGCAACAAGAGATAATGATGCTTCTAAATTCGCGGAGACCATGGAAAGCGAATTTGAGATGTCCATGATGGGCGAATTGACTTATTTTCTTGGATTGCAAATTAAACAAAATGATGAAGGTATTCACTTATGTCAATCCAAGTATGCAATGGAGTTGGTTAAAAAGTTTGACTTAGAAAATTCGAAGGATTTTCCGACTCCAATGGGAACTAGCCACAAGGGACTTGAAAGTGAATCACATAGAGAGAATGTAGATGAGAAACTATATCGAAGTATGATTGGAAGTCTACTTTACCTCACGGCTAGTCGCCCGGATATATCCTTTAGTGTTGGGATTTGCGCGAGATATCAATCAGCACCAAAGGAGGTTCACCTGAAAGCGGTGAAAAGGATCATCCGGTACATCAAAGGATCAATTAATTTCGGAATTTGGTATCCTATGGGAACTAGTTTGGATATTGTTGGATACTCAGATGCCGATTGGGTAGGATCAGTGGATGATCGGAAAAGCACGAGTGGTGCATGCTTCTATCTTGGCCATTGCCTTGTTGCATGACACAGTAAAAAGCAGAATTGCATAGCACTCTCGACTGCCGAAGCGGAATACATTTCACCGGGTAGTTGTTCAACCCAACTCATTTGGATGAAAAGTGTGTTGAGCGACTTCCGGATTTCAGCAACTTCGGTAACAATTCTTTGTGACAACACTAGTGCTATAAACATTTCCAAAAACCCTGTGTTGCACTCTAGAACAAAACACATTGAACTTAGATATCATTTTCTTAGAGAGCTAGTTGAATCAAATACTCTTCAACTTTCATATATTTCAACTGAAGATCAATTAGCTGACATCTTAACAAAACCTTTGGATCAAAAACGTTTTATTCATTTGCGTAAAGCAATTGGAATGCTTTCCTTGAAATAACTTCTTTTTGAAACTTTTGCTTAGGTTAGGTTTTGTTTTTGTGTTTTTGTTCTTTATCTATGTTTATACATAGTACATTAATTGAGCATGTGTATTATTGACTTTACTTGCATCCTTTCATATAATTAGAAATCTATTATGCCTTGGATATCATAATAATTCAGTTGATGCATTGATCATTTATTTAAATTAAACCATTTTTAATTGATCAAAGTCAATTTCTCTCTCAATGATCTCTTGGTATTGTTGTTATCTTATTTGACTATTTAGTTGAGTATGAATTCGAGATCAATCCTTAGGTTGAATACTTTATATATTAAATAATTGATAGCCAATTGAGGGGGAGTCAAAGAAAGTAAAATGCTCAAAAGATGTGGAAAGAGTTACATCCCAATGAGGAGTGTGAAAACTACCACCACATGGAGGAAAGAGCTACCACCTCGGTCGTCCGAGTACTGTGTGCAGCTACCACATGTATACCAAGCATGGTTGTTCAATTTTTGATTAAGTAAAATGCATATTGAGATACTTGACTCTGTCAAATTTCAAGGTTGGTATAAGGTGGGTTTTTAAAGAAAGATGCTCAAACAGCCACTCCTTCAACAGATTGTCTAGATACATTATATAATTTATTTGGGATTTCAAACATCTATTGATCTTGGTAATTCATTTTCTTTACCATTTTAATGATTTGATAAACGCCGTACTCATAAGATCATGATGATGTGTTTGAACTTGATCAACTTTAAAGGTGTTAATTT
>CM055071.1:28057194-28097281 GCA_029204045.2 Tillandsia leiboldiana
GTTCTCTAGACTTCAGATTTACCCTAAACCTAACCAGAAACTAAAAAACAACTAACAAGAGTTAAATAAAAGGCAATTAAGTTACTCCTACAGATCAAATGAATCACCGCTGTGAGTTTCATTCACCAAAATTCACAATGAGAATCCCAAAAAAGGAGTCAAAAAATTTAATTAACATGAATAAATTCGCAGGCAAGAGAAAGAAACAAGCAAGAATCAATCAAAAGAATAAGAATTAACGATAAATTGACCTTAAATTAGCACTAAAATCCCAAATAATATCACAATAAAAAGAAAGAATTAGGAGATCTTAATCTAATTCGATTTGGGAATTAACAAATAAGAAGTTAGAGAGAATCTCACGAGCTCCTTGAGTTGACAAGTCTCGCAATTCATGGCGAACCTCTGATTCGCATCAGGTACCAAATTGGAACAAGAGAGAAAGAGAGAGAAGAAGACGCAATAAAATCCATTTGGATTTTGGGATAAATTTTTTAGGGTTTCGGTTTTTTCCTTTTATATTTCAGAAGAGCGACCGAGCGAGGGGGCGGGGAAGAGATTATCAATAGCTGCGTTTTTTATTTTTTTTTGGTAAAAATGTATGGAGACCCCCTATAGTTTATAGGATTCTGAAATAGGCTCCCTAACTGTGTTTTTCTGATTTAGACCCTCAAACTATTTTTTACACTTTTTTTTTTTTTTTTTTTTATACTATTTGATGTCTAGACAATGATTTTTCAAAACGAGTGATTTTTTTGATGGGTAAGCGTTTTAAGTTTTAAAGATTATATTTATACAATTAGATTAGATTTTTAACTATAAAATATAAATAAGAATTAATTTATACAGATCCCTATAAATATATCAAATAGATTTCTACAAAATTTAACTTTTTAAATTTATTTTTTAAAAATCTAGATGGTTCATATATATATTCCTTTGATTATTATCTTTTTATTTTTAATATATAATATAATGAAATATCAATTTTATCTTTATTGTTAAAAAATATACATATGATTAAATATAACACATGAAAGGATAAAAAGGTAATTTATTTTACTTAGTAACTAAGGTTAAATATTTAAAATTAACTATATTTTTCTTATGAATATTGACGGTAGGAACATATATAAATAACTTAATATTTTTAAAATAATAAATATGAAAAATTAAACTTTATAATAATATATATATATGATTAAATATAACACATGAAAGGATAAAAAAGTAAATTTATTTTACTTACTAACTGAGGTTAAATATTTAAGATTAACTATATTTTTTTAATGAATATTAACGGTAGAAACATATACGAACAACTTAATATTTTTGAAATGATAAATATAAAAAATATATAACACACCACCTAGGAAGCTCCACCGCATTAAGAGCAACCGACATGTGCCCTTGCCTGGACCCGAGAGCCTCGGGTTGAAGATTCACCATTAGAGCTCTACCTTGCCCGAGTTCTTCTCCCAGCCGCCACCGCCGCTTCCCTGCGCCGGCGAACCCTCTGGTAAGCTTCCCTGCATCAAGAAACTTCGTCCAGACCCTTTGCATGGAAGCTTGAACGTTCGGATTAAGATCTACCATTGTTGACCCATCTTTGGTGCCCTAGCCTTCTTCTTCGACTAAGCTGCGCACCAGGAGCCCGAAGCTTGCGTGGTTGAGGAGCATTCCACCTCTGGGAGTCCCCTGGAGTTGATGCTCACCTTGGATTGAAGTTTGATCTAGTGGGGAATTGGACTCGGCCAAGTTGAGCTCCAATAAAGAAGAAGCTCCTTTCCTCTGCTCCAGCCAGCCACACAGCTGCTCCACAACTTGGCTAAGGTGAGCCCCCGAACATTTTCAGTGCCCTTTAACTGCTGCTCCCCTTGCTTGCTGCCCAAAATCCCTGGGTTGGCCATTGACAAAAACCAAGCCCCAAATAAGCTTAGTTGGGCTCGTCTTGCTCCAGCTTCTTCTCTAGCTGCTTGGCTTGGGTCCAATGGTGAGCCCTTGAAGGTTTTTGGGGCTCTGAGCATGATGGTCATCTGTCACGCCCCGGGGTCGAAACTGCGATCCGGGCTCACCAACAGATCCGCCATCTGTACGAAAATTCCCGCACAGACGAAGCGTCTACCCTGCAAGTCAGATCTATAGCTAAGCATGTATCAGAGCTGAAATAAAACTAATAGCTACATAAATCATAACTGAATATCTGAATATACATAAATCCACGATACATAGTCACTCCTGCTATGTAAATAAATATACAAATCTCCCAGACTGTCCAGTACAAAAGTAGAATATCAAAATATACATGGTACATCTACCTCTGACTCTCAAAATAAGATGGGAAAGGAGCTACTCGGCCACGCCCTTACCTCGATCTGCTGTCTCCGCACGAACTGAAGCCGGAACAGCAACCTCTGGAAACCTGTCACCGCGGTGGGTGTGAGAACTACTGCAATAGGTAGTTCCCAGTGGGTACCGTCACCAATATCCACGGTATGCCTACTAAGTCTACTGGAGGCAAAACAATAGGTATACAGATAGATAATATGAAAGCTGAAATGGAACTACAGCTAATATGCCTCAAGTATCATGCTCAAGGAAAAAACTCAACTAAGAACATGCAATGCATCCACTCGCTCACGAGGTGCTAACATCAACCCAAATCTCACCAATTGCCAAATCTGGTCCGGTCAAGCCTGCCCCCCCTACTACTCCAACGTAGGGTCCCTCGTGTATCAACGAAGGGTGTCCAATCGGACTATCACAGTACCACGCAAAGCAGCCTCATCAGGCGTATCATCATCGCATCCGGAGCGGCAACTCGAGCGGAGCGACCCCACCGAGGAAAAACGTGTCTCATCTGGCTCAATAAATGGCATCTGCAGGCTATAATCCACGATCAAACAGATCGTAAACTCGAATGCCTAAATAACCATAACTCAGTCGGAGAACCCTCCACGACTCGATCTGATAATGCCCAAATAAACATAGCTAAGCCGGAGAACCCTCCACGACTCAATCTGCTAATGCCCAACCCATGATCTAGAGTAAACCAATCGACATCCATGAAGGGCCCGAAAATTTTGAAAGGCTGACGCCTACAACCCCAATCAAACAAGAACAGGCTGCAGGCACAGCCGCCCGTAGCTTTCGACCCAACAATGGAACCAATCCTCAATCTCTCACATGAGGGCCCGGAAATTCCGAAAGACTAACACCTACAACCCCAATCAAACAAGAGCAGGCTGCAGGCACAGCCGCCCGTAGCTTCCGTCCCCGAAGTGAAACAATGCTCAAACTCTCATGACATTAGAAACTCATCCCATAAAGCTATAAAAATCCACTCGGCCCCCTGGCACGAGGATACATGCATCCCGAACTACCCGGACCACCCATAATGCTCTCAATATTTTAAAATAATTCAAAATGGGAGTTTTAACTTAAAACCAGTTTCATAAATTTTATGAATGTCCAGATGCAACCCGAATGACAAGAAAATGTGTAGTCTAGTGTCAATTCATCTCTAGATCATGCTAAAAATATCTGGGGCTCAAGGTTAACATTATGTAATTTTCTAGACAACTATCAGATTTACCAGCTATAATAACAGATAAGCTAGACATGCTAAACATGCATACAATAGCATTAGAAGGCATTCCACAAAGTTTGGAAGAATTTTCAACCCACCTGGATCGCTTTCCACAGGCTACTCCGAAGCCAGTGAAACGCGTACTCGCTCACTCACTGTCAAAAATCTGCCGGAAACAGCTCCTCGGCAACCCGGTCGCGCACAACTCTGTCGCTGCCCAAGGGAAACCTCCAGGAGCTCACAGCAAGCTCCACGGCCTCTAGCAAGGCCTCCTCTGAACTCAGGTCTAAACAATCGTCACTCCGCTAACCCACCTGCGAACCCAGCCCGCGTTCCTCCGCGGCTCCGCACAGTGCACAGGGCACTCTAGCATGCTCCTCTGCGGCACGCGCAACACTCTGCTGTTCCACTCAACACAAGGAAGAAGGAAGGATGAAAAAAAATCCATTCCAAGCTCAAAAATCTAGTCCACTGTCCAAATCCCGAAAATCCGAGAAAAAACCGAAAACTCGAAAAAGCACAGTACTCACCTCTACTATTGCTTCTCGCGCGCGCAGGCTCAAATCTGAGCTTTCCTCAACAGGACAAGCTCTCCAACACGCTCACAATCGAAACCCAAAGCTTCGGCGCGAAGAAAATCCACCTAGTGCTCACAGTATGCACACTCACACTCCCTCTCTCGGCTTCGCGCAACACCCAGCCGAAGCTCCCCGTCCAACTCTCTCTCTCTCCCTTTCTTTCTCTCGTTCTATCTCTCTTTCTTTCCTTGGATCCCACGGAAAAGAGAGGAGGAGGAGGGTCCATATATACAGGCAAAGAGGAGTTAATGCTGTGCAGGGGGTGGTTGGGAAGTGAAAATACTCTTTCACCCTCACTTAAAACGGGAAATTACCTCACTACCCCAAGTTATGGAGGGTGAGTACCGGTACTCGGGTGTTCAGTTTCGGTACCCAAGCATAAATTCCCAACCCGAATGCCAACTCTGCTCAGCCCGTCAAAGAGTGCCGGTACCCTCCTAGGCGTTCCGGTTGTTACGGAATTTGAGTTGGCGTAATTTCGTGAAAGGTTTAAGTCTTGAAGATTGAAGGTGAAGAAGGTTGGATCATTTAACTCAATCTCAAGAAAGAAGAATTCAAAAGGATCAGGTATGTTTAACTAAATATTTTTGGTGATCCGAATACTTCTTGTAGTGTAGAAACACATGGAAGAATTTTTCATTGCATAAAAATCAAAAACTGGACATGGGACATGTTCAGGATCCGGATCAGACATTCCAATCCGGATCCCGAAGGGTGTTCGTTCATACACTGGTTCAATCCGGATCGCAGCATTTCATGATCCGGATCCCGAACACTAGTTTTACCTTTTTACTTGCACGATCCGGATCAGGAATTGCAATCCGGATCCCGAACGTTGATGTTTGGTGAAACTGTATGAACGATCCGGATCAGCCATTTCGATCCGGATCCCGAACCCTCGTTTTTCTGGAAACCGTCTTTCTTGCTACTGCAATCCGGATGTAGAAATCCGATCCGGATCGCCGTCCGTAAAAATTCCAGAAATGGTAGGTTTTTGATTCTTATCTCCTTCCTAGGGTTTCTAACCTATAAATAGACCCTATGACTCTTTTTCTAGGGCTAATCCAAGGAAGCCGATAAAAGAAAAATACCGTCATATTCAAATATCATTTTATACGGCCTAAGATCCACATATAGAGAAGAAAGGAAATCATTAGATATTACTCTATGTTTCTTCATCTATATTGATTAGTTTGATTCTAGGTTTTCATACTCACATCTTGAGTTGAATCAAACTAATGAATACTTAGATGGTATTTCCGATCTATCTTTGATCTAAGTATTCGGCGGATCATCACCACCCAAAAAACAACGATTTCCCCAAAATCGGCGCGTGGACTCGCGTGTCCTTGTGGATTCAAGGTTCAACCGCTCTCGTGGATTCGGAGCGAGGTACGTTCGTGGATTCGAAGCGTGCTACTGGGTGAAGACCGTGGATTCGGTCGGACGTCGTGGACTCGACGTTGGACGCCGTGGATTCGGCGTTGGACGCAGATCGTGGATTCGAGAAGCGTTGCGGAGCGAGCGGAGAAGATCAACTAGGAGCGTATGGAAAAGGTTGAGTCGTCTGTGAGTACGGTAAATCACCTTGTACGTGTTTTAATTCTAGTGGATTTCACCGTGTTATCGGTCCCGTGGTTTTTTACTCCGGTTTGGAGTTTTTCCACGTAAAAATCTTGCGTGTTATTTTTATTTCCGCATTGGGTTTTATTGCGCAATGATTTTTGAGTGTTTATTGTTTACACCTATTCACCCCCCTCTAGGTGTTTTTTCCCCTATTTAGATCTATATTTCATATAACCCAACAAGTGGTATCAGAGCGGGAATAGGGTTGTAAACAATGGTTGAAGGTGGAAACATCAATCGACCCCCTTTCTTTGATGGAACAAATTATGCGTACTGGAAAGTACGGATGAAAGCCTTTTTAATTTCCATCGACGAAAGGGTGTGGCAATCAATTGAATTAGGATGGTCTAATCCAACTGAATTTATTGGTGATGTTCGCACCTTAAAACCTAGGTCGAAATGGACCAAGGAAGAGTTAGATTCATCTTCTTACAATGGCAAGGGAATTAATGCTATTTTTAATGCCTTATCTCAAACTGAATTCTCTCGCGTCTCGGCATGTGAGACTGCGAAAGAAATCTGGGATGTTCTTCAGGTTACACATGAGGGAACTAACCTCGTGAAGATTCAAAACTGCAAATGCTTACGAGCAGTTTGACTCCATTTTTATGGCAGAAAATGAATCTTTCACGGACTACTATACACGATTGCAAGACATCGTAAACTCATGTGCTAACCTGGGAGAGAAGATTCCAGAATTTAAGGTTGTAAGAAAGATCTTAAGAACTCTTCCTGAACGATTTCGCCCAAAGGTTACAGCCATTGAAACTATTAAACACCCGGACGAAATGCGTGTAGAAGAATTAGTTGGTTCATTACAAACTTATGAAATGACATTTACTACTAACAATTCTTCTGGAAAAGCATCCTCTTCTAAGTCTTCAGGTTATGCGTTGAAAACAACTAAGGAAGAAGACGCGGATACATCCTCCTCAGACGATGACGAGAACCTTTCTATGGAGGAATTTGAGAAGCAGCTCGCTCTCTTGACAAGGAAGTTTCGCCGCAACTTTCGAAGGGGTAATTCAAGTAAATCTCCATCCTTCGGAAAGTCGAAGAAAGGCAAGGGTACTTCAAGTTACAAGTCAAGAAAGCAAGAGAACTTCTCAAAGGATAAGAAAAGTTCAGAGGGACAACTCCAATGCTTCAAGTGCCGAGGCTACGGCCACATTCAACGGAGTGTCCAACTAAGTATCCGGCAAAGAAGAAAGCGATGCAAGTCGTCACTTGGGATGACAACTCAACGTCAAATGAGTCGTCTTCAAGTGATGAAGAAGAAAGCGCAACGGCATTCCACGCGTCCACATCTTCACCATTCATGTGCTTAATGGCAAGTACATCCGAGTCGTTGTCCAACTCCACTGTTGAAAAGAATGCAACGGACAATGAATCGGATGATTCGGAAGGTGAAGATTTTGCTTTAGCCTACCACAGACTTTTGAGGGATTCAAAGAAAGTGGCTAAGCAAAACAAGAGTTTGAGAGGGAGATTGCATGATCTCGAAGAAGAAGCAAAAAGGGCAACTTCTCTCTCAAACGCTCTTGAAGTGGAAAGGGAAAATCTGATAAAAGTAAATGTTTCCCTTCAAGAGTCCAATGAGCTTTTTGAGAAGGAACATACAAAACTGGTGGATAAAGCGGATCACTTCTCAAAGCTCTACAACGAGGCTCGACAGAATAACCTGGAAATGACAAAGACCATTTTCCAACTCAAGGATGACTTGCAGCGATTCTCTTCTGGAAGGAGTAAGTTGGATAAGCTTCTTGGTCTTGGTCAATCAAATCGGTTCGGCCTCGGGTACACTCGAACTGAAAACAGTCCAAGTTCGAGTGGGACAGTTTTGTGCCCCAGTCGGTATCTCCTCCTCCGACACCGGAATTAACGACAAACAACGACAACAAGCCTACTTCATCCTCTTGGGATCGTCAAGATCTAAGGTATGTTTTCGTTGTGGTATTTCAGGGCACATAAGGAGAAATTGCAAGATGGGAGTCAAACGCTCAACTCAAGCACTTCTTGCAACGACTACCAAAAGGGCGCCTCCCCGGAAATCAAAGCAAAACTTTTCAAATGAAAAGAGCCTTGGTAGTTCACCGCGCAAGACGACATCATCAAGGAGCGGCAATCGATCTAACAAGACGCCTTCACCTAGGAGAATAACCTCACGACCATTACCGACGCACTCCAAAAGGGTTTGGGTGCGCAAAGGTGAAATTTTCCTTGTCTTGTTACTAATGTTTCCTTGCATGCATATGATAATTCGTCTTGGTATCTGGATAGCGGGTGTTCCCGTCACATGACCGGTGACAAAAATAGTTTTCAAAACTTTGAGAAAATCTCCGGAGGACTCGTTGTTTTCGGAGACGGTCGATCTTCCAAAATTGTTGGAAAAGGAACGGTAGCTATTCCAGATGGCCCGATTTTGAAAAACGTGTTATTTGTTGATGGCCTTAAGACTAACCTCATAAGCATAAGTCAACTTTGCGACAATGGTTTTTCAGTTAACTTTTCATCTGTTGAATGTGTTGTAACTGATAAGGACCATGTATTCTTTTTAAAGGGGTTAGATCTGAAAACAATTGTTATGTTGTTCCTAATAAAACTTCTGAAAATTGTAACTTAGCCTCTTTGAATAATGAAACACTTTGGCATGAAAGGCTAGGTCACATAAATTTTAAGGAACTTGCTAGAATTTCAAACAAGGACGTGGTCAAGGGGGTTCCAAAACTTTTACTTAAACAAAACATTGTGTGTGGTGGTTGTCAAAAGGGAAAACAGTCCAGGACTGCACACAAGAACTTGAACCACGTTGGTACAAAACGGCCTTTGGAACTTTTACACATGGATTTAATGGGGCCAACCCGTCAAACCATCTTTGGGAGGTAAATGGTATATTTTCTTATTGGTTGATGATTTCTCTAGATATTCTTGGGTAGCATTTTTTAAAAGAGAAAGCTGATACTTTTGATCTTTTCACGAGATTTGCCATCGTATTATGATTGAAAAGAATGAAAGATCATTCGTGTTAGAAGTGATAGAGGTGGAGAATTCATAAATTCAAAATTCTTTGATTTTTGCACTTCCAACGGTATTAAGCATGAATTCTCAAGCACCCTATACACCTCAACAGAATGGTGTTGTCGAGCGCAAAAACAGGGTTGTTCAAGATATGGCACGTGTTATGCTTCACAGCCGGAATTTACCGCTACATTTTTGGGCTGAAGCTGTGAACACTGCAATCTATGTAATTAATCGAGTTTATTTGCGCCCGGGAACGTTAAATACACCATATGAACTATGGTGTGGTAGAAAACCCAACATCAACTATTTTCGCATCTTCGGGAGTCGGTGTTACATTTTACGTGACCGTGAAATCTTGGAAAGTTTGACTCTCGAAGTGCCGAAGGGATTTTCTTGGGGTATTCTACAAACAGTAGAGCATATCGAGTATTTAACTTGGAATCTAAGACGATCGTAGAATCGATAAATGTTAAAGTAGATGAAGCTTTTCACTTTGCATCTAAAAAATCTACCCTCGATATCTCTCTAGATGACGATACACTGCCATTGCATCTTCTCATAATAATACTTCCAATATTAATGATGCATCTAATGGTTCTTCAAGTTTATCTGATGTGCAGGATCGTCTCATGTACCTCCGAGTACTCCGTTACCTCAAACGTTACACATCTCCAAGGATCATCCTGAATCAAACATCATTGGAGACCCACAAGAAGGAGTTAGAACTCGGAGGCAGTTGGTTTGTGGATTCGCTTGCTACGTATCTTTAATCGAACCAAAGAATATAGATGAAGCTCTTCAGGATGACTACTGGATTAAAGCAATGCAGGAAGAGCTCCATCAATTTGAGCGAAACAAAGTCTGGGAATTAACGAAGCCTCCAAAGCAACATAATGTGATAGGTACCAAATGGATTTTCAAGAACAAGAAAAATGAGGATGGTACTATCATCAGGAACAAGGCACGGTTAGTTGCTCAAGGCTACTCTCAAGTAGAAGGTATAGACTTTGATGAAACTTTCGCCCCTGTAGCTGGACTCGAGTCCATTCGTATACTATTTGCTATTGCTTGTCATTTTAAAATCAAATTATTTCAAATGGACGTTAAGAGCGCGTTTCTAAATGGGTTTTTAAATGAGGAAGTTTATGTGGCTCAACCGAAAGGTTTTGTAGACCATAAACAACCTAATCATGTTTTTCGTTTGAAAAAGGCTCTTTACGGTCTGAAACAAGCACCGCGTGCATGGTACGAAAGGTTGACAAAGCACCTTTTGGAGAAGGGCTATACTCGAGGGGGAGCTGACAGGACTCTCTTTGTGAAGCATTATCAAAACAATTTCATTGTAGCACAAATCTATGTCGATGACATTGTATTTGGCGCAACAAGAGATAATGATGCTTCTAAATTCGCGGAGACCATGGAAAGCGAATTTGAGATGTCCATGATGGGCGAATTGACTTATTTTCTTGGATTGCAAATTAAACAAAATGATGAAGGTATTCACTTATGTCAATCCAAGTATGCAATGGAGTTGGTTAAAAAGTTTGACTTAGAAAATTCGAAGGATTTTCCGACTCCAATGGGAACTAGCCACAAGGGACTTGAAAGTGAATCACATAGAGAGAATGTAGATGAGAAACTATATCGAAGTATGATTGGAAGTCTACTTTACCTCACGGCTAGTCGCCCGGATATATCCTTTAGTGTTGGGATTTGCGCGAGATATCAATCAGCACCAAAGGAGGTTCACCTGAAAGCGGTGAAAAGGATCATCCGGTACATCAAAGGATCAATTAATTTCGGAATTTGGTATCCTATGGGAACTAGTTTGGATATTGTTGGATACTCAGATGCCGATTGGGTAGGATCAGTGGATGATCGGAAAAGCACGAGTGGTGCATGCTTCTATCTTGGCCATTGCCTTGTTGCATGACACAGTAAAAAGCAGAATTGCATAGCACTCTCGACTGCCGAAGCGGAATACATTTCACCGGGTAGTTGTTCAACCCAACTCATTTGGATGAAAAGTGTGTTGAGCGACTTCCGGATTTCAGCAACTTCGGTAACAATTCTTTGTGACAACACTAGTGCTATAAACATTTCCAAAAACCCTGTGTTGCACTCTAGAACAAAACACATTGAACTTAGATATCATTTTCTTAGAGAGCTAGTTGAATCAAATACTCTTCAACTTTCATATATTTCAACTGAAGATCAATTAGCTGACATCTTAACAAAACCTTTGGATCAAAAACGTTTTATTCATTTGCGTAAAGCAATTGGAATGCTTTCCTTGAAATAAACTTCTTTTTGAAACTTTTGCTTAGGTTAGGTTTTGTTTTTGTGTTTTTGTTCTTTATCTATGTTTATACATAGTACATTAATTGAGCATGTGTATTATTGACTTTACTTGCATCCTTTCATATAATTAGAAATCTATTATGCCTTGGATATCATAATAATTCAGTTGATGCATTGATCATTTATTTAAATTAAACCATTTTTAATTGATCAAAGTCAATTTCTCTCTCAATGATCTCTTGGTATTGTTGTTATCTTATTTGACTATTTAGTTGAGTATGAATTCGAGATCAATCCTTAGTTGAATACTTTATATATTAAATAATTGATAGCCAATTGAGGGGGAGTCAAAGAAAAGTAAAATGCTCAAAAGATGTGGAAAGAGTTACATCCCAATGAGGAGTGTGAAAACTACCACCACATGGAGGAAAGAGCTACCACCTCGGTCGTCCGAGTACTGTGTGCAGCTACCACATGTATACCAAGCATGGTTGTTCAATTTTTGATTAAGTAAAATGCATATTGAGATACTTGACTCTGTCAAATTTCAAGGTTGGTATAAGGTGGGTTTTTAAAGAAAGATGCTCAAACAGCCACTCCTTCAACAGATTGTCTAGATACATTATATAATTTATTTGGGATTTCAAACATCTATTGATCTTGGTAATTCATTTTCTTTACCATTTTAATGATTTGATAAACGCCGTACTCATAAGATCATGATGGATGTGTTTGAACTTGATCAACTTTAAAAGTTTTAATTTCTATAAATTGTCATGTCATTATTTGAATGTTATTGATAGATTTAACATAATTTATTTTTCTTGACATGAAACGATGATTTTTGTTTAAAGTTGATGTGCTAAAATGCTTACAAACGTTTTCTGGATTTTATGAATTTTTTCTAAATTTTTCTGAAGAAAAAGTTGCAGCTGATCCGGATTGGGATAAGTAATCCGGATCCCGAACGCAGGCTTCTTCCTGTGGCTAGCCGATCCGGATCGAAATCTCGATCCGATCCGGATCACGGCTAGGGTTTTAATTAGAACGAAAGGGTTTTGATTTCTTTTACCTTAATCTTTTGTTCTCAAGTCTCTAGAGCCTCTCTCTCTAGAATCCTTGCACCTTGGAGCTTTCCTAACCCAAGTTCTTCGAATCCAAGTAAGTTTTATTGATCAAAATCTCGTTTTTCACAGGTTTTCTCTTCTTTTTCTTCAAAACGTGATGAGATTTTTCTATCTTTTTCGTTTGTGAATGGTTTTTGGTCAAATCTTTTTTTGAAATAAGAACTCTGGGTAGATTAGTTTTGATTATATGCTAGCTATTCTCCTGATTAACAAAATTTTGGGCTTCGATTTCTGAGAATTCGGTTTTAGGGCATATAATAGGAATTTTAGAAAAACATGCAATTGATCTAATTTTAAAATTCTTTTTGCAAAACTAATTTGATTCTTAGTCTCTCTACATGATTATGATTGTTTGGGTACAATTCTTCTAATTTTTGAAAATTAACAATTTTTTCATGTGTTCTTGAGTTGGTCTTCACAGGATTTCAATCTTCTTAAGGCGCTTGAATCAATGGGATTCTCATGGATCATCCTTTTGTTGGTCACCATGGTGCACACTCGGGCCACAAACAAATTAAAGAGAGCTAAGAAAACACAACAAAAAGGTGAGTTTCTTCTGATCAGCGACACAGAAGTAGAAGCAGATTGTCAAGAGATAGATTGGACTGAATTGACAGATGATGATGACTCATTGCCTGAACAAAAGGCGTCTGATGGTTCAAAAGGAAAAGCTTCCGATGGATCAAAAGGAAAGGGACCCATGGACACAGGAAAAGCGCCTATGGCTAATCCAACCATCTTTGTGAAAAGAAAACGAGTAACTAGACGCTTTGGACTACGACGAGACGCTAATATTAACACACCGATAGTTCCTGACTCCCCGCCTCGCGTGGAAGGAGTGTTCGTCAGCATGGATCGCCTTCGAGCGTTTGAACGTCGTGAATGCATCGGTGAACGTCATGTCAACTCTGAAGCTCTCCGAAATCACTCACAAGAGTTTGGAACCTTGATTGAGCAAGCTAATCTCATCCAAGTCTGCTGATTCCCCGAACTACTTGGGTATTGTTTGTATCGTGTAAGAACCTTTTACACGAATGCAAGACATCTTCAAGAAGATGAACATGGATCAATGCATTTCTATACAAATATCCAAGGGATGAAACTTAAAATCACTCCGCAGCTAATTGGCGAAGTCCTTGGAATGGAATCTAACACATCGGGGCTCAACTTTTTGAAAGGAAGAAGTTTGACGAGTGCCTTGTGGCAAACAGTGATAGATAAAATTTGTTTGGAAGGAACGAAATCAGCTGATGGTAAAAGTGTAAAATCCAAACATCTTCGACTGGAGTACCGATTTCTAAATTTCATCACGTGTTACAACATTCTACCTAACATGCAGACTAAGGTCGTGAGATGGGAGAGACTGCTGTTCTTATATCTCATAGGTCATCCCTCTGAGGCTGTAGGATTGAACATGAATATACCCTACATAATTTGGAATAGAATGTCAAGATATATTGTGCATCCTCATCCTTCTGAGCGACTTCCGTTTCCTTTAATCATCATGAGGATCTTACAAAAGTTTGACATTGATATAAGCTCAACATCTTATCAACACTGCCGGGGGATGATAGATGAGTCAACGATTGTGAAGTCACTTCACAAATTACCACATGTTACTCCGACACCGTCCACTGGAAAGAAACCTTGTGTCGGCACCTCGGCCTCACCGTCTCAACAAGCACCTGGCGCGGATGATGACGCATTAGTAACTTCGATTTTCAAGCAACAACAGCGCCTATCTTCTGAGCAAGAGCGGATAACCATAGAACAAAGGCGAATGTCTGAAGAACTCGAGATCATAACGGCATCCCAAATTACTTTGACCAAGAAAGTAAATTCGGTGAGGAAATTGATCAAAAACATGTTCGCTAAGATGGGATATAGTGCGTCTGAGGATTCAGACTCCGATAACTAAGTTGTGCTCTAACAATTTTTGTGCAGTTTGTGCAGGCTTTTATCTTTTTAGATTTTAGTTCAGTTTTTAGGACTTACTCTTAGTTCTAGTTCTTACATTTACTTACATTTTTGATTTTTTTTAACTCTCCTTAAATTTTTGTAATTTTGGCTTAGTTTGTGACAAAAAGGGGGAGAGAGTTTAGAGAGAACTTGAACAATGATGATGTGAAAACTGTGTGAATGTGTGAACATCAAGGTAAGTATCACTTCAACTTCAACTTTGGTTTTTAACTTGTGATTTGTGTGCATGTCCCTACTTACTCTTCGACTAACTATTTGGGCATGTAATATGACTAACAAGTTGATGTTGGACTAACACTTTGTGACATTTGGTTTTTGAATGCATAGAAGATATGTTGGTTTTTGACTATGATTCTCTTACATATCTGAATTCTCAAATGTCATGATGATCAGATAAACTCTATCTCTGTACTTGGTTTTGTATGTTTCAATTCTTGAGGTATCTAACGATTCTTTTTGTCAAGAATGATTTCTTTGTGCAGAGAGTACAGATGTCTAAGTCTAGAGTCTGTTTTAGGAGTTTATCTCATGTTTTTAAAATTTTTGGATCTCCATTGTAAATTTTTGTTGTATGGTGATAGCAACAAAAATATCTTTTTGAATTTTCTTTAGTGGATCTGTGTTTTGTCACGAAACCGCCAAAGGGGGAGATTGTTATGGAATTTGAGTTGGCGTAATTTCGTGAAAGGTTCAAGTCTTGAAGATTGAAGGTGAAGAAGGTTGGATCATTTAACTCAATCTCAAGAAAGAAGAATTCAAAAGGATCAGGTATGTTTAACTAAAGATTTTTGGTGATCCGAATACTTCTTGTAGTGTAGAAACACCTGGAAGAATTTTTCATTGCATAAAAATCAAAAACTGGACATGGGACATGTTCAGGATCCGGATCAGACATTCCAATCCGGATCCCGAAGGGTGTTCGTTCATACACTGGTTCAATCCGGATCGCAGCATTTCATGATCCGGATCCCGAACACTAGTTTTACCTTTTTACTTGCACGATCCGGATCAGGAATTGCAATCCGGATCCCGAACGTTGATGTTTGGTGAAACTGTATGAACGATCCGGATCAGCCATTTCGATCCGGATCCCGAACCATCGTTTTTCTGGAAACCGTCTTTCTTGCTGCTGCAATCCGGATCGCCGAAATCCGATCCGGATCGCCGTCCGTAAAAATTCCAGAAATGGTAGGGTTTTGATTCTTATCTCCTTCCTAGGGTTTCTAACCTATAAATAGACCCTATGATTCATTTTTCTAGGGCAAGCCGATAAAAGAAAAATAGCCGTCATATTCAAATATCATCTTATACGGCCTAAGATCCACATATAGAGAAGAAAGGAAATCATTAGATATTACTCTATGTTTCTTCATCTATATTGATTAGTTTGATTCTAGGTTTTCATACTCACATCTTGAGTTGAATCAAACTAATGAATACTTAGATGGTATTTCCTATCTATCTTTGATCTAAGTATTCGGCGGATCATCACCACCCAAAAACAACGATTTCCCCAAAATCGGCGCGTGGATTCGCGTGTCCTTGTGGATTCAAGGTTCAACCGCTCTCGTGGATTCGGAGCGAGGTACGTTCGTGGATTCGAAGCATGCTACTGGGTGAAGACCGTGGATTCGGTCAGACGTCGTGGACTCGACGTTGGACGCCGTGGATTCGGCGTTGGACGCAGATCGTGGATTCGAGACGCGTTGCGGAACGAGCGGAGAAGATCAACTAGGAGCGTATGGTAAAAGGTTGAGTCGTCTGTGAGTACGTTAAATCACCTTGTACGTGTTTCAATTTTAGTGGATTTCACCGTGTTATCGGTCCCGTGGTTTTTTACTCCGGTTTGGAGTTTTTCCACGTAAAAATCTTGCGTGTTCTTTTATTTTTCCGCATTGGGTTTTATTGCGCAATGATTTTTTGAGTGTTTATTGTTTACACCTATTCACCCCCCTCTAGGTGTTTTTTCCCCTATTTAGATCTATATTTCATATAACCCAACAAAAAGATTCCAGAATTTAAAGTTGTAAGAAAAATATTAAGAACTCTTCCTGAGATATTTTGATCCAAGGTTACGACCATTGAAACTATTAAACACCCGGACGAAATCCGTGTAGAAGAATTAGTTGGTTCATTACAAACTTATGAAATGACATTTCCTACTAACTATTCTTCTGGAAAAGCATCATCTTCTAAGTCTTCAGGTTATGCGTTGAAAACAACAAAAGAAGAAGACGCGGATTCATCCTCCTCAGACGATGACGTAAACCTATCTATGGAGGACTTTGAGAAGCAGCTTGCTCTCTTGACAAGAAGATTTCGCCGAAACTTTCGAAGGGGTAACTCAAGCAAAACTCCATCCTTCGTAAAGTCGAAGAAAGGCAAAGGTTCTTCAAGTTTCAAACCAAGAAAGCAAGAGGGTTTTTCTAAGGATAAGAAAAGCTCAGAAGGACAAGTCCAATGCTTCAAGTGCTGAGGGTACGACCATATCTCAACGGAGTGTCCTAATAAGAATCCGTCAAAGAAGAAAGCGATGCAAGCCGTCACTTGGGATGACACCTCATCGTCAAATGAGTCATCGTCAAGTGATGAAGAAGATAACGCAACAGCGTTCCACGCGTCCACATCTTCACCCTTCATGTGCTTAATGGCTAGTACATCCGAGTCATTGTCCTCCTCCCAAGTTGGAAAGAATGCAACGGACGATGAATCGGATGATTCGGAAGGTGAAGATTTTGCTCTAGCCTATCACAGACTTTTGAGGGATTCAAAGAAACTGGCTAAGCAAAACAAGGGGTTGAGAGGGAGATTGCAGGATCTCGAAGAAGAAGTAAAAAGGGTAACTTCTCTCTCGACCGATCTTGAAGTGGAAAGGGATGATCTGATTAAAATAAATGTTTCCCTTCAAGAGTCCAATGAGCAACTCGAGAAGAATTATATAGATATGGTGAACAAAGCGAATTACTTCTTGAAGCTCAACGGCGAGGCTCGACAGGAAAAATTGGAAATGACAGAGACCATTCTCCAACTCAAGGATGACTTACAGCGATTTTCATTAGGAAGGAGTAAGTTGGATAAGCTTCTTGGTCTTGGTCAATCAAACAAGTTCGGCCTCGGATACAATCGAACTAACGACAATTTTAGTTCGGTTGGGACAGTCTTTGTGCCCCAGTCGGTATCTCCTCCTCCGACACCGGAATTGACGACAAACAACGACAACAAACCTACTTCCCCCTCTTCGGAATCGTCAAGCATCAAGGTATGTTTTCGTTGTGGTATTGCAGGGCACATAAGGAGAAATTGCAAGATGGGAGCCAAACGCTCAACTCAAGCACTTCTTGCAACGACTACCAAAAGGGTGATTCCTCGAAAATCAAATGCAAATTCTACGAAGGAAAAGAGCCTCGGTAGTTTATCAAACAAGACGACGACGTCAAGGAAAAGCGACGGATCAAACAAGATGCTTTCACCAAAGGTATCAACCTCACAATCATTTCCGACGTACACCAAAACTCGAAAGGTTTGGGTACGCAAAGGTGAAGTTTTCCCTTGTCTTGTTACAAATATTTCCTTGCATGCTTATGATAATTCGTCTTGGTATCTGGATAGCGGTTGTTCTCGTCACATGACTGGTGACAAAAAAAAAAAAAAAACTGTTTTCAAAATTTTGAGAAAATCTCTGGAGGACTTGTAGTTTTCGGAGACGGTCAGTCTTCCAAAATTGTTGGAAAAGGAACAGTAGCTATTCCAGATGGGCCGATTCTAAATAATGTGTTATTTGTTGATGGCCTTAAGACTAACCTCATAAGTATCAGTCAACTTTGCGACAATGGTTTTTCAGTTAATTTTTCATCTGTCGAATGCATTGTAACTGATAAGGACCATGTTTTATTTTTAAAAGGGGTTAGATCTGAAAATAATTGTTATGTTGTTCCGAATAAATTTTCTGAAAATTGTAACTTAGCCTCTTTGAATAATGAAACACTTTGGCATGAAAGGCTTGGTCACATAAATTTTAAGGAACTTGCTAGAATTTCAAACAAAGACGTGGTCAAGGGGGTTCCTAAACTTTCACTTAAACAAAACATTGTGTGTGGTGGTTGTCAAGAGGGAAAACAATCTAGGACTGCACACAAGAACTTGAATCACGTCGGTACCAAACGGCCCTTGGAATTATTGTATATGGATCTTATGGGGCCGACACGTCAACCATCCTTGGGAGGTAAATGGTATATTTTCTTATTGGTTGATGATTTCTCTAGATACTCATGGGTAGCATTTTTAAAAGAGAAAGCTGATACTTTTGATTCTTTTCACGAGATTTGCCTTCGTATTATGATTGAAAAGAATGAAAAGATCATTCGTGTTAGAAGTGATAGAGGTGGAGAATTCATAAATTCAAAATTCACTGATTTTTGCACTTCCAACGGCATTAAACATGAATTCTCAACACCCTATACACCTCAACAGAATGGTGTAGTCGAGCGCAAAAACAGGGTTGTTCAAGAGATGGCACGTGTTATGCCTCATAGCCGGAATTTACCGTTATATTTTTGGGCTGAAGCTGTGAACACTGCAATCTATGTTATTAATCGAGTTTATTTGCGCCCGGGAACCTTAAATACACCATATGAGCTGTGATTTAGTAGAAAACCAATTGTGAAATATTTTCGTATCTTTGGGAGTCGATGTTTTATTCTGCGTGATCGCGAAAACCTTGGTAAGTTTGACTCGCGAAGCGACGAAGGGATTTTTATGGGTTATTCTACTAACAGTAGAGCATATCGGGTATTTAACTTGGAATCTAAAACGATAGTAGAATCTATAAATGTTAAAGTAGATGAAGCTTTTCACTTTGCATCTGATAAATCTACCCCTGATATCTCTCTTGATGATGATACTCCTGCAAATGCATCTTCTCATAACAATTCTTCCGATAATAATGATGCATCTAATGGTTCTTCAAGTTTATCTGATGTGCAGGAATCATCTCATGTACCTCCGAGTACTCCGTTACCTCAAACATTACGCATCTCCAAGGATCATCCGGAATCTAATATTATTGGAGACCCACAAGAAGGAGTCAGGACTCGGAGACAGTTGGTTTGTGGATTCGCTTGTTACGTTTCCTTAATCGAACCAAAGAACGTTGATGAAGCTCTTCAGGATGACTACTGGATTGAAGCAATGCAGGAAGAGCTCCATCAGTTTGAACGCAACAAAGTCTGGGAATTAACGACGCCTCCGAAGCAACACAATGTGATTGGTACTAAATGGATTTTCAAGAACAAGAAAAATGAGGATGGTACCATCATCAGGAACAAAGCACGTTTAGTTGCTCTAGGCTACTCTCAAATAGAAGGTATAGACTTTGATGAAACTTTCGCCCCTGTAGCTAGACTCGAGTCCATTCGTATCTTATTCGCTATTGCTTGTCACTTTAAAATAAAACTCTTTCAAATGGACGTTAAGAGCGCGTTTTTAAATGGGTTTTTAAATGAGGAAGTTTATGTGGCTCAACCGAAAGGTTTTGTAGACTGTAAACTACCTAACCATGTTTTTCGTTTGAAAAAGGCTCTTTACGGTTTAAAACAAGCACCGCGAGCGTGGTACGAAAGGTTGACAAAGCACCTTTTGGAGAAGGGCTATACTCGAGGGGGAGCAGACAGGACTCTCTTTGTGAAGCATTATCAAAATAACTTCATTGTTGCACAAATCTATGTCGATGACATTGTATTTGGAGCAACAAAGGATAATGATGCTTCTAAATTCGCTGAAACCATGGAAAGCGAATTTGAGATGTCTATGATGGGCGAACTGACATACTTTCTTGGATTGCAAGTGAAACAAAATGGTGAAGGCATCCATCAATGTCAATCCAAGTATGCAAAGGAGTTGGTAAAGAAATTCGGATTAGAAGATTCTAAAGATTTTCCTACTCCTATGGGAACTAGCAATAAGGGATTAGGAAGTGAATCTCTTAGTGAGAATTTAGACGAGAAACTTTATCGCAGCATGATTGGAAGTCTACTTTACCTCACAGCTAGTCGCCCGGATATATCCTTTAGTGTTGGGATTTGCGCGAGATATCAATCAACACCAAAGGAGGTTCACCTGAAAGCGATGAAACGGATCATCCGATACATCAAAGGAACCATTAATTTCGGAATTTGGTATCCTATGGGAACAAGTCTAGATATTATTGGATACTCAGATGCCGATTGGGCAGGATCTGTGGATGATCGAAAAAGTACGAGTGGTGCATGTTTTTATCTTGGCCATTGCCTTGTTGCATGGCATAGTAAAAAGAAAAACTGCATTGCACTCTCGACTGCCGAAGCGGAATACATCTCAGCGGGTAGTTGTTCAACTCAACTCATTTGGATGAAAAGCGTGTTGAGCGACTTCCGGATTTCAGCAACTTCGGTAACTGTTTTATGTGACAACACTAGTGCTATAAACATTTCAAAAAACCCTGTGTTGCACTCTAGAACAAAACACATTGAACTTAGATATCATTTTCTTAGATAGCTAGTTGAATCAAATATTCTTCAAATTTCCTACATTTCAACTGAAGATCAATTAGCTGACTTTCTAACAAAACCTTTGGATCAAAAACATTTTATTCATTTGCGTAAAGCGATTGGAATGCTTTCCTTGAAATAACCTCTTTTTGAAACTTTTGTTTAGGTTAGGTTTTGTTTTTGTGTTTTTGTTCAGTATCTATGCTTAGACATAGAACATTAATTGAGCATTAGTTTTTATAGACTTTAACTGCATCCTTTTATATGTTTAGAAATTTATTATGCTTTGGATATCATAATAATTCATTTGATGCAATGATCATTTTTGTGAATTAAATCATCTTTGTTTTGATCAAAGTCAATTTCTCTCTCGATGATCTCTTGGTATAGTTTTTATCTTATTTGACTGTTTAGTCGAGTATGAAATCGAGATCAATATTTGGCTGAATACTTTATATCTTAAATAATTGATAGCCAATTGAGGGGGAGTCAAAGAAAAAGTGTTATGCTCAAAAGATGTGGAAAGAGTTACATCCCAATGAGGAGTGTGAAAACTACCACCACATGGAGGAAAGAGCTACCACCTCTGTCGTCCGAGTACTGTGTGCAGCTACCACATGTATACCAAGCAAGGTTTTTCAAGTTTGATTAAATAAAATGCATGTTGAAATACTTGACTCTGTCAAAATTTCAAGGTTGGTATAAGGTGGGAATTTTAATGAAAGATGCTCAAAGAGCCACTCTCTTTAATAAATTGACTAGATATATTATCTAACTTATCTGGGATTTCAGACATCTATTGATCTTTGTATTTCATTTTCTTTACCGAATTGACGATTTGATAAAGGCATTACTCATAAGATCAAGTTAGATGTAATTGAAGTTGTTCAACTTTAAGGGATTTAATTTTTATAAATTTTCGTTTCATTTGTTGGATGTTATTGATAGATTTGGTATAATCTATTTCTTGTTGTATGAAACGATGATTTTCATTTAAAGTTGATACACAAAAGTGCTTACAATCTTTTTCTGGATTTTCTAGAATTTTTCTGAATTTTTCTGAAGAAAAAGTTGGAGCCGATCCGGATTGGACAAGCCGATCCGGATCCCGAACGCAGGTATTCTCCGCGGGTAGCCGATCTGGATCGTAATCACGAACTGATCCGGATCGCGGCTAGGGTTTTATATAGAACAAAAGGGTTTTGATTTCTTCTTACCTCAATCTTTTGTTCGGAAGTCTCCAGAGCTTCTCTCTCTAGAATTCATCCATCTTGGAAGCTTTCAAACTCAAGTTCTTCGATTCCAAGTAAGTTTTATTGATCAAAATCTCGGTATTTCACAGTTTTTCATATTTTTCTTCAAAACGTGATGGAATTTCCGTATCTTTTTCGTTTGTGGATGGTTTTTGATCAAATTTCTTTTGAAATAAGAACTCTGGGTAGATTAGTTTTGATTATATGCTAGGTATTCTAATGATAAACGGATTTTTGGCCTTCGATTTCAAAAATTTCGGTTTTAGGGCATATAATGGGAATTTTCCAAAATCATGCGATTGATCTATTTTTAAAATTCCTTTTGCAAAACTAATTTGATTCTTAGTCTCTCTACATGATAATGATTGTTTGGGTACAATTTTTCAAATTTTTGAAAATTAACAATTTTTTCGTGTTCTTGAGTTGTTGCTCACAGGATTTCCTTTCTCACAAGAAACTAGTAGCAATGGTGATCACCTGGATCATTTTTCTTCTGGCTACTATGGTCGATACTAGAGACACTATCAAGCCCAAGAGGGCTAAGAAGGCGAAGAAAACAAAAGATAATTCCGATACGGAATCTGAGACGGAATCGATCGATTGGGATGAGTTGCAAGTTGAAGCAACTGCACCCACTGCTTCGAAGGGAAAAGCGCCTGCAGAAACATCAAAGGCTCCGCCTACTGCTGCTGAAAAGGGCTGAAAAGGGCAAAGCTCCAATGGAAGAAACTTTTGTGAAAACAAGAAGAAAAAGTGTTGCTCGCAAGAAAGGGAGTGCTCGAGGAATTTCCATTGAGCAACCAGTTGCTAGCCAGCCTCCTCCACAAGACTTTATCAGCTCTGCTAGGATAAAGGATTTTGAGAACAGGGAATGCATTGGCGAAAGATATGTTAATGTCAAAGCCTTGAAGGAACGATCTTCGCTTTTTGGGACTCTGTATGACCAGACAGGTCTTGCTCCTATTTGCAACTTCCCCGAGACCACTGGGTATTGTCTTCACTCAGTAAGAATGTTTTATCAAAATGCCTGCTATCTAGTTGATCAGGAGAGCGGACGTCGAGAATTCCAAACATTGGTCAAGAATGTTAAGATCAAAGTAACCCCTCAACTGATTGGAGAGGCGTTAGGAATGACGGCCAGAGCTGATGGGGCTCATTATATGAAGTGTCAAACCTTCACCACCAACTCCTGGAGAGTGGTAGTTGATGGAATCTGTCTTCCAGACACTCTGTCGGCAGGAAACTCCGTTTTTTCAAAAGAACTTCGACCAGAGTATCGCTATTTGAACTTCATTATCTGTTATAACGTCCTTCCAAATATGAATACAAAGGTTCTTCGGTGGGATAGGATGTTGTTCCTCTATCTTCTTGGCAACCCCACAGCAGCAATCGGAGCAAACTTAAATATTCCTTACATCATCTGGTCGAGGACGGCACGCTATGTGGAACATGCTCACCCTTCAGAGAGACTACCTTATCCAATGATCATTATGCGCATTCTTCGAAAGTTTAAAGCTGACACAAGTGCGAGTTCCTACATGCACAGTCTAGGAACGATCAATGAAACAACTATTGTAAAGTCTCTCTCAACAAAACAAGATGAGCCCCCATCACCTCCTCACCGACGAAGAGCACAACAACAAGCAACAACCTCTGCACCAGCAGCACCTCCAGTCCAACCAGCACCTGCAGCACAACAAGCACCTCCATCGACATCCGATGATGATGCATCGGTTACCTCCATTTATAAAGAACAACAAAGGCTCTCCAACGAGCAAGAACGCATTTCGAATGAACTGATTGAAGTAAAGGAAGAAATAAAAAAGGTCAACAAGAACCAGTCATCCATGAACAAACGTTTAAAGAAAATCTTCCAAATACTCGGCTGCATCAGTTCGGATGATTCTGAGTAATCCCCTTCCTTTTTAATCTTTTCTTGTGCAGATTTTTAATCTTTTTCCTGTGCAGGTTTTAAGTTTTAGAACAGTTTTCTTGAACTTGTTAACTTTTTTCTCCTTTTTGGTAATTTTGGCTAACTTTGTGACAAAAAGGGGGAGAGAGTATTAGAACAGTTTGAACAATCTTGATTGTCCAGTTGAACTATGAAGGTAAGTAAGGTAAGTAGAACTTCAACTTTTGGTTTTCATTTGTGATTGCACGCATGCCTCGACTAACTATTTGCTAACTATTTGGGCATGTAATATAACTAACAAGTTGATGTTCACTAACAATTTTTGTGACATTTGGATTTTGATTGCATAGGAGATATGTTGGTTTTTAACTATGATCAAATTACATATCTGAATGTATAAATGTCATGGTAAGTATAAATGAGCATAAACTTCATCTCTGTAAGTGGTTTTTGAATGATATAAAATTCTTGAGGTATCTAACGATTTCTTTTGTCAAGAATGATTTCTTTTGCAGAGAGTACAGATGTCTAAGTCTAGAGTCTGTTTTAGGAGTTCAACTCATGTATCTATTTTATTTTGGATCTCCATTGTAAATTTTTGTTGTATGGTGATAGCAACAAAAATATCTTTTTGAATTTTCTTGAGTGGATTTATGTTTTGTCACGAAACCGCCAAAAGGGGAGATTGTTACGGATTTTGAGTTGGCGTATTTCGTGAATTCGGTTAAGTCTTGAAGATTGAAGATAAAGAAAGTTGGATCATTTAACTCAATCTCAAGAAAGAAGAATTCAAAAGGATCAGGTATGTTTAACTAATTATTTTTGGTGATCCGAATACTTCTTATAGTGTAGAAACACTTGGATGAATTTCTAATTGCATAAAAATCAAAAACTGGACATGGGACATGTTCAGGATCCGGATCAGACTTTCCAATCCGGATCCCGAAGGGTGTTCGTTCATACACCAGTTCAATCCGGATCGTAGCCTCCTTTGATCCGGATCCCGAACACTGGTTTTACCATTTTATTTGAACGATCCGGATCAGGCATCTCAATCCGGATCCCGAACGTTGGTGTTTGGTGAATTGTATGAACGATCCGGATCAGGCACTTCGATCCGGATCCCGAACCTTAGTTTTTCTGGAAACTGTTTGTCTCGCTACTGCAATCCGGATCGCCGTCCTGAAAAATTCCAGAAAAGGTTAGTTTTTGATTCTTATCCTCTTCCAATGGTTTCTAACCTATATATAGACCCTTTAATTCATCTTTTAGGGCAACCCACGATAAAGGGAAAAAGACGACCGAATTATATAGATCCACAAATAGAGAAGAGAGAAAATCAATAGATTAAATCTTATGTTTCTTCATCTATATTGATTGATTTGATTCTAGGTTTTCATACTCACATTTTGAGTAGAATCAAATTAATGAATACTTAGATGGTATTTCCGATCTATTTCTAATCTAAGTATTCGGCGGATCATCACCACCCAAAAACAACGATTTTCCCAAAATCGGCGCGTGGAGTCGCGTGGCCTTGTGGATTCAAGGTGCTACCGCTCTCGTGGATTCAGAGCGAGGTACGTTCGTGGATTCGAAGCGTGCTACTGGGTGAAGACCGTGGATTCGGTCGGACGTCGTGGAGTCGACGTTGGACGCAGATCGTGGATTCGAGAAGCGTCGTGGAGCTAGCGGAGAAGATCAACTAGGAGCGTATGGAAAAGGTTGAGTCGTCTGTGAGTACGGTATATCACCTTGTACGTGTTTAATTCTAGTGGATTTCACCGTGTTATCGGTCCCGTGGTTTTTTACTCCGGTTTGGAGTTTTCCACGTAAAAATCTCTGCGTGTTATTCATTTTTCCGCATTGGGTTTTATATCGCAAAGATTTTTGAGTGTTTATTGTTTACACCTATTCACCCCCCTCTAGGTGTTTTTTCCCCTATTTAGATCTAATTATACATAACCCAACATAACCGACCTCTGGTCAACCACCCAAAATCCGCGGTTGCTACAAAGCCCTCTAGTCCATAATCATGTCCTACCACCGATGTCCTATAACCGACATCCGGTCAACCGCCCAATATCCGCGGTTGCCGCAAAACTCACAATCCACAATCCAGGCCCCGGCTACACTATCCCAAACCCCTGCTCAAACCCGAGCAACAATAACCACCTAACTAAAGAATAAGGAGAACAGAAGCAAACAAGGTTTCTCCTAAGTCAAGTTCCAGCATGATAGTGTAGCAGAAAAAGGTGGCCTATCTAAATGTCCATACAAGCATGTAAGTCCTTTACTTGATAAGGCAATTACAAGTATTCTAACTCTAGGACCCCTGAACCCCATGCAGCTTTTTCCCGTGAATCCACTGTGCAAAACACCTGTTGATGGTGTGTTTAGTCCATAGTGCATCAAAGGGATGCCACAAATGGACCCGGTGAGCTTTTGATAGCTGGGTTGGCCTCCGGCAGCTTTTGCCGAATTTTAGGAAAGGTTTTAGGCCGAACAGAGGTTGGATTTGGATTCAGCGTGAAAAAACGCTTGAAAACGGCTATTTACTTGTTAAATTCCGAGTCCGGATGCCCAAAAACGGACTCCCGGAAGTTTTGCTGGATTTCTGGTGCATGGGGGAGCCGTGGATCGGCGGGAGTGCCACGTGGCGCCCTCTGATTGGTCGGCGCACGCGGCTGGGTCCACGGAAAGGCGGGGGTGTGACCGGGGTGCACGGTTGGAGGCGTGGACCGGTGGGTGTCCACGTGGCAGTGCCGGATTGGGCGGCCCACGTGCGCTCGGTCCACGGGAGCGCGCGGGGGAGCGTGGACCGGGGGCTTGCCACGTGGCGGCACCGGATTGGCGGGTCCATAGGCGCGCGGTCCACGCACGCGCGGGGGCAGGTGCGGGGGCGGTTGGCCGTACGGGCGGGCAGGTGGGCAGCGCCACGTGGCGCCCGCTGGTTCGCGGGCGCCACCCACCGCGTTGACCGCGGGTGGGGACGCGTTGCGGCTGCGGGCGCGGCTTGCACGGCTGCCGCCTGTTCGGCGACACGTGGCGGGCCCCGAGGCGGGTCGGACGAAGCAGCGGATCCCGTCCGACGGCGCGAGGTGGGCTGGGCCGCACTGTGCGCGCCCGAAACCGGCGGGCTGGGCCGCACTGTGCGCGCCCGAAACCGCGCGGGCCGGGCCGGGCCGCACTGTGCGCGCCCGAAACTTGGGACAAAATGGGAATTTTCCCATTTGTTCCTCCAGCACTATAAATACCTGCCCAAGCCTTCTTCTTTGCCTTTTTTCTCTCAGCCCACACACCTTCTGCCCGAGAAGCCTTAAGATGAAATTTTCCTCTCTTAATGCTTGATCATCCTGCAAAGTTTCAGGATTTTTTGTGCACGCATCCCGAGGTTCCGGATTTTACGGCGCGGCGCGACGTTGCATTTCCCGTGTTCTTCTTCGTCGCTGATAGGTGTGAAAATTCCCCTGGGCTACCCCGACCTTCTTTTTTAGCGATTCTTGCGCCGACTTACTCCTGAGAGGTAGGACTTCGTCTTTCGTATTGATCGCTCACTTCGGTTTCGATTCTGTGGCACGAATCCCGAGGTCCTTTCATGACTATTTTTCTGTGTGGATTTATGGACAGCATCGAGGTGTTTTGGCCGTATCTTTGCACACGAGCATCATACGGAAACGAGCTTATACAACTTTTTCATCTACTGATCGCAAGGAACGCGCTCGTATTTTTCGAGGATTTTTCCGATATTTTATCAGAGGTGAAGATTACTGTTTCTCTGTGTACAGTGCTACAGTCTTTTTGTGCTGAAATCTTTTGAGTGTACCACTTTGCCGAATTAATATCTTGACTTACCCAACACAGATTTGGGCATGCAAGCAGCCGTTTCGAAGGTATCGACGCGAGGATCGCTGTGATATTTTTCTAGGAATTTTCTGGGCATTTTCAGCAGGTGAAAATTAAGCATCTTTGGGACTGTTGTTGTATGTGATTGTGAGAGCAGTTTTTGGAATGTATGTGTAATGGTGGACTTTGTATTGTGCCCAGGAGAATTGCGGGTGTTGCTGGGCTCTTTGGAGTAGGAGATTTGGACTTATCTGGTATTTTCAGCTGTTGGGACTTGGACTGTTAGCACTTCAGGTGGGTGGTTGTTGTACTCCTCTCTTTTGGTGTGCCCACTAGGAATATCAGAGTAACCTAATGTTAGGACGGCCTAGCTTATTGTTGATGACATTGCATGAAATAAGAGAGTAAATAGTTGACAATTGATCTATGACGTTGACATTTTTGGCATGAGCTCGGTATCATGATTACTCTGTTTATTTAATATTTATCCTGGACAGCATGTTTAGTGATAGGTTAGCAAATTATGACTTTGCTATAGGGAGCATTACCTTGAGACAGTATGTTTGACACTTAATGCTTCATTATATTTATTCATGTAAAGTAGACTAAAATATTGGAACAATTGCATGCTTAAACTGGTCACATAGCTGGGTCACTATTTACTGATGCACTCTCATTTGGTACTTGACTTAGGAGAAACCATGCTTTCAGTTTCTTTCTCCTGTTATTTAGACTTGGGGGTTAGCGTGCTCGGGTTCGAGCGGGAGCTGGGATAGTGTTGTCTGGTTGCTGGGGATTTGGGACAGGCTGGGCTTTATGTCAGGGTGTTGCGGCAACCACGGATTTTGGGTGGTTGACCGGGTTATACTATTGCATCAGATTGGGTGAGGGGGATCGGGCTATCTTTTGTGGAGGGTTTTTCCCACTTGATCTGAGTCACGATCCAGTCCTGCTACATCAGGTTACTTGTGGTTACTTACTTTACTCGTGTGGGTCGCTCCCCTCGAGTGCCACTCCGGAGTGTGCGTCAGACAGACTTTGAGTCCTTGAGACTCCTTTGCTTCGGTGTTATGCATAGGCTGGCATACCCGTTGCGGCAGGCAGAGCAGGCAGTACCAGTGTCTACTGGTGGTCGGATTGGGTTCTTTAGGCAGGCTTCTAGCTACTGATGCATACTCTCCATTCTTATGAGCTTGACATGTAGAGGCTTTTTAGGGGATTGCACTTATCAGTTGTCATACCTAGCTTTTCCCCTTTTTCTTCTCTTTTGCCTCTGGTTGACCTGGTGGGCATGTCTGAGTTGAGGCTTTACCCACTAGGGGAGGCTACTGTTTTATAGTAGTACTTACCCCCATTGTCTTTCCTTTGTTCTTTTTCCACCTTGTTTTACAGAGTCCTCTGCGGGAGTTGCTGGGCCGTCAGCAGCGGATCGAGGTAAGAGGATTGCGGATTAGTTAGCGAGCCACCCGAGGGATGTTAGCTGGAGTTTTTGGTGTACCTGGTTTTCTCAGACAGTATTTTTATGTTTCCTTTTGGGTCTGGCTTTTGCCAGCTAGTTGTATATTTGTGGTGAGCTGGGAGAGATGTTGTATTTATTTTACAGTTGTACTTCTTACTTCCAGTTTCTGTCTGAGATACAGTAGTTTTAGTTCAGCTCTGACTTTTATGCTCTTTTATTATTATCTCTTATATCTGAGCAGGTTACTGACGCTTCGTGTACACGGGAAATACCGTGTGCACGGCGGATCTGTAGACGGGTCCGGGTTCTGGTTTACACCCGGGGCGTGACACTAACTTTTACAAAACTAAGTTCATAGAACCTCCAATGTACATGATGCATAATACATGATACATGATACAATCTTGATACATGATCTACTAACAATAAGCTTTTCAAGATGCAAGCCCTAACCACATGCTTTCACAAGAATAATGAATTTCCCTAACACCTTGCTTTTCAAGATGCAAGCCCTAACCACCCTGCTTTTCAAGATACAATCACTTTCAATATGTTGTTGCAAAGATAGGAACTCACTAACAAGTAATCTGTCCAAAATATGAACTCTAACCACATGCCCAAACCTTCCATTATACATACAACATGATATGGATTTAGCATGATTTCCAAGTGTTTAAACTACACATCTAAAGCAAGGAAATACAACTTACTAACATTCAGTTCTCTAACAATGCAAGTAGTAACAATGAATCCATGATCTCATACAAGCATGCTAGGTCCATTTCACAATTCTAACTAGCAACATGATCAAGCAACACTCTAATATGCCTAGTGGGAAATCAAAAGTAGGAGGTTTACAACAACACCCACCTCGAAAGCTAAATCCTTGTCCAAAGGTGAAATCCACGCTCAACACAAAGATTCGCCACAACACTGATTACAACAACCCCAAAGAATATAATTAATCATACAACCAATACAACATCACACTCAAACACATGCTGTCCAAATACCAACAGTCCAATTTCGGGCAATTTTCACCTGCGAGTTGATCCCAGAAAAATCCAAGAAAAATACTGCCACGATCCTCGCGACGAACCGGTCGAAACGAGTACCTGCACGTTCAAATCCGAGTTTCCTACACTGAGATACAAATTCCACAAGGGAACCACCCCGAAATAAACTAGTCTCAAAATCTGTAGTACAAAGTTCTGTAAACAGGGATTTTTCACCTTCGAAAAATATTCAGAAAAATCCCAGAAAAATCGAGGGTGTTCCTTGCGCTGTGTAGATGAAAAACGCCTCCTGGCACGATCCTCGCGACGAACCGGTCGAAACGAGTACCTGCACATTCAAATCCGAATTTCCTACACTGAGATACAAATTCCACAAGGGAACCACCCCGAAACGTGTACCTGGTTTTCTCAGACAGTATTTTTATGTTTCCTTTTGGGTCTGCCTTTTGCCAGCTAGTTGTATATTTGTGGTGAGCTGGGAGAGATGTTGTATTTATTTTACAGTTGTACTTCTTACTTCCAGTTTCTGTCTGAGATACAGTAGTTTTAGTTCAGCTCTGACTTTTATGCTCTTTTATTATTATCTCTTATATCTGAGCAGGTTACTGATGCTTCGTGTACACGGGAAATACCATGTGCACGGCGGATCTGTAGACGGGTCCGGGTTCTGGTTTACACCCGGGGCATGACAGATTAGGTGGTATCAGAGCTTAGGGATAGGTCAGTCGGGACTTAGGAAACCCTAGGCTTTTGAGCAGACCCTAGGATGATAGGGCGTGAGTGACGTGATATTTTGCGAAAGTCGGTGATTATTTTGTTGACTCTTCCAGTGAGTGAAGAGGGATCGACATAGTCTATTTCTGTTGAACAATTATGTTGGCTGCAGACAACATAAAGTTACAGAAATAGGGGGATGTCTTTTGACTTTCGCTAGATTGGGTCGTGTGGGGCTTTGGTTACTGATGTTGGTTTCTTGTGGCAGGATGCCTCCTCGACGCCGGATTCCTACTCGGGGTGCCCCTTCACCCCCTGACGAGCCAGAGCAGTCCAGACCCTCTGAGCTTAGCGAGTTGAGGGCCTTGGTGGCCCAGTTGGCGGAGGGTCAGCGCCGCCAGGAGCAGAGGATGGACCAGTTCCTTGCCCAAAGAGAGGCACCACCCCCGGCTGTTCCTGAGGCCCCTGTGCCTCCTGTTGCACCTTCTGTGCCTTCGGCGCCATCCTCTAGTAGCGGGGCTCTAGGAGCTATTCAGCCTTTGACTGCGGAGGAGGAGCAGGACATTGCCGACAAACTCTCCAAGTTTGTCCGGCGGGACCCGCCTAGGTTTTCAGGGCGGGATGCACAGCCTTGGGACGTTGGGAGATGGCTTTCAGCGATGGAGAAGCTTTTCCGGGACTTTTTCATCGATCCGAGGTACCGTGTGCACATGGCAGTGCACTGTTTGGACGGAGATACAGATTCTTGGTGGCAGCGGGTAGAGCCACTGGAGTTCCGGATTACCCGACAGCTGCCTTGGGAGGAGTTTCGACGCATGGTTTTGGACACCTACTTTTCGACCAGTGTGAAGAGAAAGTTGGAGGACGACTTGAAGAACCTTCAGCAGGGCGACCGAATGGCTCAGGCTTATTTTCAGGAGTTCATGGAGTTGCTAAACTGTGTGCCTTTCGTCGCTCGTGATGGTCCCCACCAGGTAGAGTTATTCGAGGCAGGCCTCCGTCCAGAGATTTACACTTTAGTGCATGCCTAGAGGTTTCAGACCCTTGAGGCGGCCGCGGAGCATGCACAGTGGGTTGAGAGAGGGGATCAGGTGGTAGCTAGACGGAGGAGTGTGGTCGCGCACAGTTCCGACAGGAAGCGACCAGCCCCAGATGGCGGGGGACAGGCCAGTTCATGGAGACCGCCACGACCGCCGCAGCCTCAGTTTTCTGGCCGTGGGCGTTCTGAGAGGAGGGGGCCTGGTGGATCCCAGAGGCCACCGCAGCATCAGCAGCAGCAGCATCAGCAGCAGAGATCGCAGTCGAGGCAGCAGAGGTCTCAGCAGCAGTCCTCGAGACAACAGCAGCAGTCGAGGCAGCCCCGGTCTTCCGACAGATGCATCTTTTGTAGGGGTCAGCATTCGGCGGACACTTGTGACTTGCGTTGGGGGCGATGTTACCGGTGCGGACAGTCTGGGCATGTACGAGCTACTTGCCCCCTTTCTACTTCCGCAGCACCTTCTTCGGCATCGGCTCCATATTCCCCTCAGTAGCAGCGGCCACCAGCTCAGTGGCCTTATGCTCCAGCGAGCAGGCCATCTTCATCATATCCTACCGATTTTCGACCTCCAGCACCGAGCGGGCGGGTATATGCCGCCCAGTTAGCAGACTCTTCAGCGGCCGACCAGGTGGTGGCAGGTATTATTTTACTTTCTGGCATTAGGACTCGCACTCTATTCGACACTGGAGCATCTCATTCTTTTATTAGTCGAGCATTTGCATCCCTTCATGGTCTAGAGGTAGAGTCCTTGTCATGTGCATTAGAGGTGCGGATTCCTGATCGTATTTTGCATGTCGAGGAGCGTTGTGTGGCCTGCCCAGTGCAGTTGGGACCTTGGATGTTGCCTGCAGACTTGCTTGTCTTGCAGCAGCTCCAGTATTTTGACTTAGTGTTAGGGATGGATTGGTTGTCACGGTATTCCGCCACTATCGACTGCAGAGAGAGGACGGTGACTCTTCGAGAGCCAGGACAGGAGGAGTTCATCTTCAGAGGTTGCCAGAGCACGCTGTTTGCAGCGACTATTTCTTCGGCGAGAGCTAGGCGGATGATTAGCAGAGGTTGCACTGCCTTTCTGGCCACTGTTGTGGAGGTGCCTACGACGGCACTGGGACTCAAGGATATCCCTATTGTCCGCGAGTTTCCAGATGTGTTTCCCCCAGAGTTGACGACTATGCCGCCGGAGAGGGAGATAGAGTTTGTGATTGATGTGGGTTCCAGGGACTGCACCAATCTCTAAGGCACCTTATAGGATGGCACCTGCCGAGTTGAGGGAGTTGAAGGCCCAGCTGCAGGATCTGATGGATAGGGGCTTTGTTAGGCCCAGTGTTTCTCCGTGGGGAGCGCCTATATTGTTTGTGAAGAAGAAGGATGGGTCGCTTCGATTGTGTGTGGATTATAGGGAATTGAACAAAGTGACCATCCGGAACAAGTATCCCCTCCCCCGGATAGATGATTTGTTTGATCAGTTGCAGGGAGCGTCTGTGTTCTCGAAGATTGATCTGCAGTCCGGTTACCACCAGCTGAGGGTGAGGGCCGTGGACATCTCCAAAACGGCATTCAGATCGCGGTACGGGCATTATGAGTTTACGGTGATGCCCTTCGGGTTGACTAATGCCCCTGCCGCATTCATGGACTTGATGAACATGATATTTCAGCCGTTTTTGGACAGGTTTGTGGTGGTGTTTATTGATGATATACTGATCTATTCCCGGAGTGATGTGGAGCACGAGGAGCACTTGAGGATTGTGCTACAGCTTCTGCGAGAGAGGAAGTTGTATGCCAAGTTTAAGAAGTGCGAGTTTTGGCTCCGGGAGGTCGCCTTTCTGGGCCACGTGGTTTCAGCTGCCGGAGTGGCGGTTGATCCGGCCAAGGTGGATGCTATTCGGGATTGGCCGAGGCCGACGACTATCACCGAGGTGCGGAGTTTTCTGGGATTGGCTGGTTATTATCGCCAATTTGTGGAAGGCTTTGCGAAGCTTTCCTCTCCCCTCACACGTCTGACTAGGAAAGGGGTTAAATTTATTTGGAGCGAGACTTGCCAGAGCTGTTTCGAGGAGCTGAAACAGAGGTTGATGACCGCTCCGATCCTTGCCCTCCCGGTTATGGGGGAAGGATTTGTGATTTACAGCGATGCCTCTCATAGTGGTCTAGGGTGTGTGTTGATGCAGCATGGTAGGGTGATTGCCTATGCTTCACGGCAATTAAAGGACTATGAGAGGAATTACCCTACTCATGATCTTGAGCTGGCAGCGGTGGTGTTTGCTCTGAAGCTGTGGCGGCATTACTTGTATGGAGAGCATTGCGAGATATACACTGATCATAAAAGCTTGAAGTATCTGTTCACCCAAAAGGAGCTGAATTTGAGACAGCGCCGATGGTTGGAGTTGCTAAAGGATTATGACCTGAGTATCCTTATCATCCCGGCAAGGCCAATGTTGTGGCGGATGCTTTGAGTAGGAGGACGAGTCTGAGTTTGATGATCTCGCAGCAGGCGCCGTTGGTCGAGCAGATGAGGCGGCTACAGATAGAGGTGGTATCCCCTGGGGTCTCTCCTAGACTTATGTCTATGGTCTTGCAGCCCACTTCTGTTGGACAGGATCAGGGACGCACAGAGTGAGGACCCCCACTTGATGAGGATCAGGACGCAGCTTCAGGCGGATCAGACGGGAGATTTTTCTGTGGATAGCTCGGGAGTACTGCGGTACAGGGACCGAGTATGTGTGCCCATGGATCAGGAGATTAGAGACCAGATTTTGAGGGAGGCCCATTATACACCATATACCGTTCATCCTGGCGGTACTAAGATGTATAAGGACCTCAAGGCACATTTTTGGTGGCCCGGAATGAAGCGGGACATTGGGAGATTTGTGGCTCATTGTTTAACTTGCCAGCAAGTGAAGGCAGAGCACCGGGTTCCTGCTGGCAAGTTGCAGAGTCTTCCAATTCCCGAGTGGAAGTGGGACCACGTTACTATAGATTCGTCACTGGATTGCCGAGGGCGCAGAGTGGGGTAGATGCGATTTGGGTTGTCGTGGATAGACTCACCAAGTCGGCACACTTCTTACCGGTTCAGATGACTTGGCCACTGGAGCGTCTGGCGCAGCTGTATCTGGATGAGATAGTGAGGCTTCACGGTGTACCTGCTTCGATTGTGTCAGATAGGGACCCGAGATTTGTGTCGCACTTTTGGGGGAGTTTGCAGTCAGCATTGGGGACCCAGCTCAGGTTTAGCACCGCTTTCCACCCACAGACCGATGGACAGTCTGAGCGCACCATACAGACCCTAGAGGATATGTTGAGAGCTGTGCGTGATGGATTTTGGAGGAGGGTGGTACCGACACTTATCATTGGTCGAGTTTGCGTACAACAACAGCTATCAGGCGAGCATTCAGATGGCCTCCGTTTGAGGCGTTGTATGGACGCAAGTGTCGGTCGCCCTTGTATTGGAGTGACGGTGGGTGAGAAGAGAACTTTGGGACCGGATTTACTTTCGGAGGCTGAGGAGAAGTCAGAGTTATCCGCCGGCATCTTGAGACAGCCCAGAGTCGTCAAAAGAGCTACGCCGACACTCGACGACGGAACCTAGAGTTTCAGGTTAGTGATCATGTCTTCTTAAAGGTCTCGCCCTCAAAAGGGGTCGGAGATTTGGAGTGCGGGGGAAGCTCAGTCCCCGCTTTATTGGACCCTTTGAGGTACTTGACAGAGTTGGTCCTGTGGCATACAGAGTTGCTTTACCCCCACGTCTGGCCGGAGTTCATGATGTCTTCACGTCTCAGCTCTGAGGAGATATGTTTTTGACCCGTCGCACATGATTGACTTCACTTCTTTGGAGATCGGTGAGGACTTGGTCTACGAGGAGCGCCCGGTGCGGATTCTGGCTCGTGAGGTGAGGGAATTGCGCAACCAGGCCATTCCGTATGTGAAGATCCTGTGGAGCAACCACGAGGAGCGAGAGGCTACGTGGGAGCTGGAGACAGAGATGAGAGATACCTACCCCTTTTTGTTCGAGGCTTCGAGTTGAGGTACGTCTGTTTTGCTTCCCTTTGTTTCGTGGACGAAACTTTTTTTAGTGGGGGAGGATGTAGGACCCCTGAACCCCATGCAGCTTTTTCCCGTGAATCCACTGTGCAAACACCTGTTGATGGTGTGTTTAGTCCATAGTGCATCAAAGGGATGCCACAAATGGACCCGGTGAGCTTTTGATAGCTGGGTTGGCCTCCGGCGGCTTTTGCCGAATTTTAGGAAAGGTTTTAGGCCGAACAGAGGTTGGATTTGGATTCAGCGCGGAAAAACGCTTGAAAACGGCTATTTACTTGTTAAATTCCGAGTCCGGATGCCCAAAAACGGACTCCCGGAAGTTTTGCTGGATTTCTGGTGCATGGGGGAGCCGTGGACCGGCGGGAGTGCCACGTGGCGCCCTCTGATTGGTCGGCGCACGCGGCTGGGTCCACGGAAAGGCGGGGGTGTGACCGGGGTGCACGGTTGGAGGCGTGGACCGGTGGGTGTCCACGTGGCAGTGCCGGATTGGGCGGCCCACGCGCGCTCGGTCCACGGGAGCGCGGGGGAGCGTGGACCGGGGGCTTGCCACGTGGCGGCACCGGATTGGCGGGTCCACAGGCGCGCGGTCCACGCACGCGCGGGGGCAGGTGCGGGGGCGGTTGGCCGTACGGGCGGGCAGGTGGGGCAGGTGGGCAGCGCCACGTGGCGCCCGCTGGTTCGCGGGCGCCACCCACCGCGTTGACCGCGGGTGGGGACGCGTGGCGGCTGCGGGCGCGGCTTGCACGGCTGCCGCCTGTTCGGCGACACGTGGCGGGCCCCGAGGCGGGTCGGACGAAGCAGCGGATCCCGTCCGACGGCGCGAGGTGGGCTGGGCCGCACTGTGCCGCCCGAAACCGGCGGCCGGGCCGCACTGTGCGCGCCCGAAACCGCGCGGGCCGGGCCGGGCCGCACTGTGCGCGCCCGAAACTTGGGACAAAATGGGAATTTTCCCATTTGTTCCTCCAGCACTATAAATACCTGCCCGAGCCTTCTTCTTTGCCTTTTTTCTCTCAGCCACACACCTTCTGCCCGAGCACCCTTAAGATGAAATTTTCCTCTCTTAATGCTTGATCATCCTGCAAAGTTTCAGGATTTTTTGTGCACGCATCCCGAGGTTCCGGATTTTACGGCGCGGCGCGACGTTGCATTTCCTGTGTTCTTCTTCGTCGCTGATCGGTGTGAAATTCCCCTGGGCTACCCCGACCTTCTTTTTAGCGATTCTTGCGCCGACTTACTCCTGAGAGGTAGGACTTCGTCTTTCGTATTGATCGCTCACTTCGGTTTCGATTCTGTGGCACGGATCCCGAGGTCCTTTCATGACCATTTTTCTGTGTGGATTTATGGACAGCATCGAGGTGTTTTGGCCGTATCTTTGCGCACGAGCATCATACGGAAACGAGCTTATACAACTTTTTCATCTACTGATCGCAAGGAACGCGCTCGTATTTTTCGAGGATTTTTCCGAGATTTTATCAGAGGTGAAGATTACTGTTTCTCTGTGTACAGTGCTACAGTCTTTTTGTGCTGAAATCTTTTGAGTGTACCACTTTGCCGAATTAATATCTTGACTTACCGAACTCAGATTTGGGCATGCAAGCAGCCGTTTCGAAGGTATCGACGCGAGGATCGCTGTGATATTTTTTGGGAATTTTCTGGGCATTTTCAGCAGGTGAAAATTAAGCATCTTTGGGACTGTTGTTGTATGTGATTGTGAGAGCAGTTTTTGGAATGTATGTGTAATGGTGGACTTTGTATTGTGCCCAGGAGAATTGCGGGTGTTGCTGGGCTCTTTGGAGTAGGAGATTTGGACTTATCTGGTATTTTCAGCTGTTGGGACTTGGACTGTTAGCACTTCAGGTGGGTGGTTGTTGTACTCCTCTCTTTTGGTGTGCCCACTAGGAATATCAGAGTAACCTAATGTTAGGATGGCCTAGCTTATTGTTGATGACATTGCATGCAATAAGAGAGTAAATAGTTGACAATTGATCCATGACGTTGACTTTTTGGCATGAGCTCGGTATCATGATTACTCTGTTTATTTAATATTTATCCTGGACAGCATGTTTAGTGATAGGTTAGCAAATTATGACTTTGCTATAGGGAGCATTACCTTGAGACAGTATGTTTGACACTTAATGCTCATTATATTTATTCATGTAAAGTAGACTAAAATATTGGAACAATTGCATGCTTAAACTGGTCACATAGCTGAGTCACTATTTACTGATGCACTATCATTTGGGACTTGACTTAGGAGAAACCATGCTTTCAGTTTCTTTCTCCTGTTATTTAGACTTGGGGGTTAGCGTGCTCGGGTTCGAGCGGGAGCTGGGATAGTGTTGTCTGGTTGCTGGGGATTTGGGACAGGCTGGGCTTTATGACAGGGTGTTGCGGCAACCACGGATTTTGGGTGGTTGACCGGTTATACTATTGCATCAGATTGGGTGAGGGGGATCGGGCTATCTTTTGTGGAGGTTTTTCCCACTTGATCTGAGTCACGATCCAGTCCTGCTACATCAGGTTACTTGTGGTTACTTACTTTACTCGTGTGGGTCGCTCCCCTCGAGTGCCACTCGGAGTGTGCGTCAGACAGACTTTGAGTCCTTGAGACTCCTTTGCTTCGGTGTTATGCATAGGCTGGCATACCCGTTGCGGCAGGCAGAGCAGGCAGTACCAGTGTCTACTGGTGGTCGGATTGGGTTCTTTAGGCAGGCTTCTAGCTACTGATGCATACTCTCCATTCTTATGAGCTTGACATGTAGAGGCTTTTTAGGGGATTGCACTTATCAGTTCATACCTAGCTTTTCCCTTTTTCTTCTCTTTTGCCTCTGGTTGACCTGGTGGGCATGTCTGAGTTGAGGCTTTACCCACTAGGGGAGGCTACTGTTTTATAGTAGTACTTACCCCCATTGTCTTTCCTTTGTTCTTTTTCCCCCTTGTTTTGCAGAGTCCTCTGCGGGAGTTGCTGGGCCGTCAGCAGCGGATCGAGGTAAGAGGATTGCGGATAGTTAGCGAGCCACCCGAGGGATGTTAGCTGGAGTTTTGGTGTACCTGGTTTTCTCAGACAGTATTTTTATGTTTCCTTTTGGGTCTGGCTTTGCCAGCTAGTTGTATATTTGTGGTGAGCTGGGAGAGATGTTGTATTTATTTTACAGTTGTACTTCTTACTTCCAGTTTCTGTCTGAGATACAGTAGTTTTAGTTCAGCTCTGACTTTTATGCTCTTTTTTATTATCTCTTATATCTGAGCAGGTTACTGACGCTTCGTGTACACGGGAAATACCGTGTGCACGGCGGATCTGTAGACGGGTCCGGGTTCTGGTTTACACCCGGGGCGTGACACTACAACTTTTACAAACTACGTGCATAGAACCCCATGTACATGATGCATAATACATGTAACATGTACAATCTTGATACATGATTACTAACAATAAGCTTTCAAGTGCAAGCCCTAACCACATGCTTTACAAGAATAAGAATTTCCCTAACACTTGCTTTTCAAGATGCAAGCCCTAACCTACCCTGCTTTCAAGATACCAATCACTTCAATATGTTGTTGCAAAGATAGGAACTCACTAACAAGTAAATCTGTCCAAAATATGAACTCTAACCACATGCCCAACACCTTCCATTATACAACAACATGATATGGATTTAGATGATTTCCAAGTGTTTAAAAACTACACATCGTAAAGCAAGAAATACAACTTACTCACATTCAGTTCTCTAACAATGCAAGTAGTAACATGATTCCATGATCTCATACAAGCATGCTAGGTCCATTTCACAATTCTAACTAGCAACATGATCAAGCAACACTCTAATATGCCTAGTTGGGAAATCAAAAGTAGGAGGTTTACAACAAACCACCTCGAAAGCTAAATCCTTGTCCAAGGTGAAATTCCACGCTCAACACAACGATTCGCCACAACACTGATTACAACAACCCCAGAAGAATATATTAATCATACAAACCAATACAACATCACACTCAAACACCTTGCTGTCCAAATACAACAGTCCAATTTCGGGCAATTTTCACCTGCGAGTGATCCCAGAAAT
>CM055071.1:28097381-28350205 GCA_029204045.2 Tillandsia leiboldiana
TAGGAACGATCAATGAACAACTATGTAAAAGTCTCTCTCAACAAAAAAGATGAGCCCCCATCACCCTCCACCGACGAAGAGCACAAACAAGCAACAACCTCTGCACCAGCAGCACCTCCAGTCCAACCAGCACCTGCAGCACAACAAGCACCTCATCGACCTCCGATGAGATGATCGGTACCTCCATTTATAAAGAACAACAAAGGCTCTCCAACGAGCAAGAACGGCCTTTCGAATGAACTGATTGAAGTAAAGGAAGAAATAAAAAAGGTCAACAAGAAACCAGTCATCAGAGAAAAGTTAAAGAAATCTTCCAAATACTCGCGCTTGCATGTTCGGATGAGTCTGAGTATCACTGTACTTCCTTTTTAATCTTTTCTGTGCAGATTTTTATCTTTTTCATATGCAGGTTTTAAGTTTTAGAACAGTTTTCTTGAACTGTTAACTTTTTCTCCTTTTTGGTATTTGGCGAACTTTGTGACAAAAAGGGGAGCGGAGTATTAGAACAGTTTGAACAATCTTGATTGTACAGTTGAACTATGAAGGTACGTAAAGGTAAGAGAACTTCAACTTTGGTTTTCATTTGTGATTGCACGCATGCCTCGACTAAACTATTTGCTAACTATTTGGGCATGTAATATAACTAAGTTGATGTTCACTAACAATTTTTGTGGACATTTGGATTTTGATTGCATAGGAGATATGATTGTTTTTAACTATGATCAAATTACATATATGAATGTATAAATGTCATGGTAAGTATAAATGAGCATAAACTTCATCTCTGTAAGTGGTTTTGAATGATATAAAATTCTTGAGGTATCTAACGATTTCTTTTGTCAAGAATGATTTTTTTGCAGAGAGTACAGATGTCTAAGTCTAGAGTCTGTTTTAGGAGTTCAACTCATGTACATTTTATTTGGATCTCCATTGTAAATTTTGTTGTATGGTGATAGCAACAAAAATATCTCTTTTGAATTTTCTTGAGTGGATTTATGTTTTGTCACGAAACCGCCAAAAGGGGAGATTGTTAGGATTTTGAGTTGGCGTATTTCGTGAATTCGGTTAAGTCTTGAGATTGAAGATAAAGAAAGTTGGATCATTTACTCAATCTCAAGAAAGAAGAATTCAAAAGGATCAGGTATGTTTAACTAATTATTTTGGTGATCCGAATACTTCTTATAGTGTAGAAACACTTGGATGAATTTCTAATTGACTAAAAATCAAAAACTGGACATGGGACATGTTCAGGATCCGGATCAGGACTTCCAATCCGGATCCCGAAGGGTGTTCGTTCATACATACAGTTCAATCCGGATCGTAGCCTCCTTGATCCGGATCCCGAACACATGGTTTACCATTTTATTTGAACGATCCGGATCAGGCATCTCAATCGGATCCGAACGTTGGTGTTTGGTGAACTGTATGAACGATCCGGATCAGGACTTCGATCCGGATCCCGAACCTTAGTTTTTCTGGAAACTGTTTGTACGCTACTGCAATCCGGATCGCGTCCTGAAAAATTCCAGAAAAGGTTAGTTTTTGATTCTTATCCTCTTCCAATGGTTTCTAACCTATATTAGACCCTTTAATTCATCTTTTAGGGGAAACCACACGATAAAGGCGAAAAAGCGACCGAATTATATAGATCCACAAATAGAGAAGAGAGAAAATAAATAGATTATCTTATGTTTCTTATCTATATTGATTGATTTGATTCTAGGTTTTCATACCACATTTTGAGTCGAAATAAATGAATACTTAGATGGTATTTCCGATCTATTTCTAATCTAAGTATTCGGCGGATCATCACCACCCAAAAAACAACGATGTTCCCAAAATCGGCGCGGGAGTCGCGTGGCCTTGGGATTCAAGGTGCTACGCTCTCGTGGATTCAGAGCGAGGTACGTCGTGGATTCGAAGCGTGCATGGGTGAAGAACGTGGATTCGGCGCGGACGTCGTGGAGGCGACGTTGGACGCAGATCGTGGATTCGAGAAGCGTCGTGGAGCTAGCGGAGAAGATCAACTAGGAGCGTATGGAAAAGGTTGAGTCGTCTGTGAGTACGGTATATCACCTTGTACGTGTTTAATTCTAGGGATTCACCGTGTTATCGGTCCCGTGTGTTTTTACTCCGGTTTGAGTTTCCACGTAAAATCTCTGGTGTTATTCATTTTCCGCATTGGGTTTTATATCGCAAAGATTTTTGATGTTTTATTGTTACACCTATTCACCCCCTTAGGTGTTTTTCCCATATTTAGATCTAATTATAACATACCCAACATAAGAACCTCTTTGGTCAACCACCCAAAATCCGCGGTTGCTACAAAGCCCTCTAGTCATAATCATGTCCTACCACCGAGTCCTATAACCGACATCGGTCAACCGCCCAATATCCGCGGTTGCCGCAAAACTCACAATCCACAATCCAGGCCCCAGGCTACACTATCCCAAACCCCTGCTCAAACCCGAGCAACAATAACCACCTAACAAAGATAAGGAGAAAGAAGCAAACAAGGTTTTCTTAAGTCAAGTTCCAGCATGATAGTGTAGCAGAGAAAAGGGCATGGCCTATCTAAATGTCAATACAGCATGTAAGTCCTTTACTTGATAAGGCAATTACAAGTATTTCTACTCTAGACCCCTGAAACCCCATGCAGCTTTTCCGTGAATCCACTGTGCAAAACACCTGGTGATGGTGTGTTTAGTCCATAGTGCATCAAAGGGATGCCACAAATGGACCCGGTGAGCTTTTGATAGCTGGGTTGGCCTCCGGCAGCTTTTGCCGAATTTTAGGAAAGGTTTTAGGCCGAACAGAGGTTGGATTTGGATTCAGCGTGAAAAAAACGCTTGAACACGGCTATTACTTGTTTAAATTCCGAGTCCGGATGCCCAAAAACGGACTCCCGGAAGTTTTGCTGGATTTCTGGTGCATGGGGGAGCCGTGGATCGGCGGGAGTGGCCACGTGGCGCCCTCTGATGGTCGGCGCACGCTGGCCTGGTCCACGGAAAGGCGGGGGTGTGACCGGGGGGCACGGTTGGAGGCGTGGACCGGTGGGTGTCCACGTGGCAGTGCGGATTGGGCGGCCCACGTGCGATGGTCCACGGGAGCGCGCGCGGGGGAGCGTGGACGGGGGCTTGCCACGTGGCGGCACCGGATTGGCGGGCCATAGGCGCGCGGTCCACGCACCGCGCGGGGGCAGGTGCGGGGCGGTTGGCGTACGGGCGGGCAGGTGGGAAGGCCACGTGGCGCCCGCTGGTTCGCGGCGCCACCCACCGCGTGACCGCGGGTGGGGACGCGTTGCGGCTGCGGGCGCGGCTTGCACGGCTGCCGCCGTTCGGCGACACGTGGCGGGCCCGAGGCGGGTCGGACGAAGCAGCGGATCCCGTCGACGGCGCGAGGTGGGCTGGCGGCACTGTGCGCGCCCGAAACCGGCGGGCTGGGCCGCACTGTGCGCGCCCGAAACCGCGAGGGGCCGGGCGGGCCGCACTGTGCGCGCCCGAAACTGGGACAAAATGGGAATTTTCCACTTTGTTCCTCCAGCACTATAAATACCTGCCAAGCCTTCTTCTTTGCCTTTTTTCTCTCAGCACACACCTTCTGCCCGAGAAGCCTTAAGATGAAATTTTCCTTCTTAATGCTTGATCATCCTGCAAAGTTTCAGGATTTTTTGTGCACGCATCCCGAGGTTCCGGATTTTACGGCGCGGCGCGACGTTGCATTTCCCGGTTCGTCTTCGTCGCTGATAGGTGTGAAAATTCCCCTGGGCTACCCCGACCTTCTTTTTAGCGATTCTTGCGCCGATTACTCCTGAGAGGTAGGACTGTCTTTCGTATTGATCGCACTTCGGTTTCGATTCTGTGGCACGAATCCCGAGGTCCTTTCATGACTATTTTTCTGTGTTGATTATGGACAGCATCGAGGTGTTTTGGCCGTATCTTTGCACACGAGCATCATACGGAAACGAGCTTATACAACTTTTTCATCTACTGATCGCAAGGAACGCGCTCGTATTTTCGAGGATTTTTCCGATATTTTATCAGAGGTGAAGATTACTGTTTCTCTGTGTACAGTGCTACAGTCTTTTTGTGCTGAAATCTTTTGAGTGTACCACTTTGCCGAATAATATCTTGACTTACCAACACAGATTGGGCATGCAAGCAGCCGTTTCGAAGGTATCGACGCGAGGATCGCTGTGATATTTTTCTAGGATTTCTGGGATTTTCAGCAGGTGAAAATTAAGCATCTTTGGGACTGTTGTTGTATGTGATTGTGAGAGCAGTTTTTGGAATGTATGTGTAATGGTGGACTTTGTATTGTGCCCAGGAGAATTGCGGGTGTTGCTGGGCTCTTTGGAGTAGGAGATTTGGACTTATCTGGTATTTTCAGCTGTTGGGACTTGGACTGTTAGCACTTCAGGTGGGTGTTGTTTGTACCCTCTCTTTTGGTGTGCCCACTAGGAATATCAGAGTAACCTAATGTTAGGACGCCTAGCTTATTGTTGATGACATTGCATGAAATAAGAGAGTAAATAGTTGACATGATCTATGACGTTGACATTTTTGGCATGAGCTCGGTATCATGATTACTCTGTTTATTTAATATTTATCCTGGACAGCATGTTTAGTGATAGGTTAGCAAATTATGACTTTGCTATAGGGAGCATTACCTTGAGACAGTATGTTTGACACTTAATGCTTCATTATATTTATTCATGTAAAGTAGACAAAATATTGGAACAATTGCATGCTTAAACTGGTCACATAGCTGGGTCACTATTTACTGATGCACTCTCATTTGGTACTTGACTTAGGAGAAACCATGCTTTCATTTCTTTTCTCCGGTTATTTAGACTTGGGGGTTAGCGTGCGGGTTCGAGCGGGAGCTGGGATAGTGTTGTCTGGTTGCTGGGGATTTGGGACAGGCTGGGCTTTATGTCAGGGTGTTGCGGCAACCACGGATTTTGGGTGGTTGACCGGGTTATACTATTGCATCAGATTGGGTGAGGGGGATCGGCTATCTTTTGTGGAGGGTTTTTTCCACTTGATCTGAGTCACGATCCAGTCCTGCTACATCAGGTTACTTGTGGTTACTACTTTACTCGTGTGGGTCGCTCCCCTCGAGTGCCACTCCGGAGTGTGCGTCAGACAGACTTGAGTCCTTGAGACTCCTTTGCTTCGGTGTTATGCATAGGCTGGCATACCCGTTGCGGAGGCAGAGCAGGCAGGAGGAGTACCAGGTCTACTGGTGGTCGGATTGGTTTCTTTAGGCAGGCTTCTAGCTACTGATGCATACTCTCCATTCTTATGAGCTTGACATGTAGAGGCTTTAGGGGATTGCACTTATCAGTTGTCATACCTAGCTTTTCCCCTTTTTCTTCTCTTTTGCCCTCGGTGACCTGGTGGGCATGTCTGAGTGAGGCTTTACCCACTAGGGGAGGCTACTGTTTTATAGTAGTACTTACCCCCATTGTCTTTCCTTTGTTCTTTTTCCACCTTGTTTACAGGAGTCCTCTGCGGGAGTTGTGGGCCGTCAGCAGCGGATCGAGGTAAGAGGATTGCGGATTAGTTAGCGAGCACCCGAGGGATGTTAGCTGGAGTTTTGGTGTACCTGGTTTTCTCAGACAGTATTTTTATGTTTCCTTTTGGGTCTGGCTTTTGCAGCTAGTTGTATATTGTGGTGAGCTGGAGAGATGTTGTATTTATTTTACAGTTGTACTTCTTACTTCCAGTTTCTGTCTGAGATACAGTAGTTTTAGTTCAGCTTGACTTTTATGCTCTTTTATTATTTCTTATATCTGAGCAGGTTACTGACGCTTCGTGTACACGGGAAATACCGTGTGCACGGCGGATCTGTAGACGGGTCCGGGTTCTGGTTTACACCGGGGCGTGACACTAACTTTTACAAAACTAAGTTCATAGAACCTCCAATGTACATGATGCATAATACATGATACATGATACAATCTTGATACATGATCTATAACAATAAGCTTTTCAAGATGCAAGCCCTAACCACATGCTTTCACAAGAATAATGAATTTCCCTAACACCTTGCTTTTCAAGATGCAAGCCCTAACCACCCTGCTTTTCAAGATACAATCACTTTCAATATGTTGTGCAAGATAGGAACTCACTAACAGTAATCTGTCCAAAATATGAACTCTAACCACATGCCCAAACTTCCATTATACATACAACATGATATGGATTTAGCATGATTTCAAGTGTTTAAACTACACATCTAAAGCAAGGAAATACAACTTACTAACATTCAGTTCTCTAACAATGCAAGTAGTAACAATGAATCCATGATCTCATACAAGCATGCTAGGTCCATTTCACATTCTAACTAGCAACATGATCAAGCAACACTCTAATATGCCTAGTGGGAAATCAAAAGTAGGAGGTTTACAACAACACCCACCTCGAAAGCTAAATCCTTGTCCAAAGGTGAAATCCACGCTCAACACAAAGATTCGCCACAACACTGATTACAACAACCCAAAGAATATAATTAATCATACAACCAATACAACATCACACTCAAACACATGCTGTCCAAATACCAACAGTCCAATTTCGGGCAATTTTCACCTGCGAGTTGATCCCAGAAAAATCAAGAAAAATACTGCCACGATCCTCGACGAAACGGTCGAAACGAGTACCTGCACGTTCAAATCCGAGTTTCCTACACTGAGATACAAATTCCACAAGGGAACCACCCGAAATAAACTAGTCTCAAATCTGTAGTACAAAGTTCTGTAAACAGGGATTTTTCACCTTCGAAAAATATTCAGAAAAATCCCAGAAAAACGAGGGTGTTCCTTGCGCTGTGTAGATGAAAAACGCCTCCTGGCACGATCCTCGCGACGAACCGGTCGAACGAGTACCTGCACATTCAAATCCGAATTTCCTACACTGAGATACAAATTCCACAAGGGAACCACCCCGAAACGTGTACCTGGTTTTCTCAGACAGTATTTTATGTTTCCTTTTGGGTCTGCCTTTTGCAGCTAAGTTGTATATTGTGGTGAGCTGGGAGAGATGTTGTATTATTTACAGTTGTACTTCTTACTTCCAGTTTCTGTCTGAGATACAGTAGTTTTAGTTCAGCTCTGACTTTTATGCTCTTTTCATTATTATCTCTATATCTGAGCAGGTTACTGATGCTTCGTGTACACGGGAAATACCATGTGCACGGCGGATCTGTAGACGGGTCCGGGTTCTGGTTACACCCGGGGCATGACAGATTAGGTGGTATCAAGAGCTTAGGGATAGTCAGTCGGGACTTAGGAAACCCTAGGCTTTTGAGCAGACCCTAGGATGATAGGGCGTGGAGTGACGTGATATTTTGCGAAAGTCGGTGATTATTTTGTTGACTCTTCCAGTGAGTGAAGAGGGATCGACATAGTCTATTTCTGTTGAACATTATGTTGGCTGCAGACAACATAAAGTTACAGAAATAGGGGGATGTCTTTTGACTTTCGCTAGATTGGGTCGTGGTGGGGCTTTGGTTACTGATGTTGGTTCTTGTGGCAGGATGCCTCCTCGACGCCGGATTCCTACTCGGGGTGCCCCTTCACCCCTGACGAGCCAGAGCAGTCCAGACCCTCTGAGCTTAGCGAGTTGAGGGCCTTGGTGGCCCAGTTGGCGGAGGTGCAGCGCCGCCAGGAGCAGAGGATGGACCAGTTCCTTGCCCAAAGAGAGGGCACAACCCCCGGCTGTTCCTGAGGCCCCTGTGCCTCCTGTTGCACCTTCTGTGCCTTCAGGCGCCATCCCTCTAGGAGCGGGGCTCTACGGAGCTATTCAGCCTTTGACTGCGGAGGAGGAGCAGGACAATGCCGACAACACTCTCCAAGTATTTGTCCGGCGGGACCCGCCTAGGTTTCAATGGCGGGATGGCATCAGCCCTATGGGGACGTTATGGGAGAATGGCTTCAGCGATGGAGAAAGCTTTCCGGGACTGTTTTCATCGATCCGTAGGGTACCCAGTGTGCACATGGCAGTGCAACTTGTTTGGACGGAGTAACAGATTCTTAAGGTGGACAGCGGGAGAGCCACTTGGAGTATCCGGATTACCCGACAGCTGCCTTGGGGAGGAGTTTCCGCGCATGGGTTTTGGACACCTACTTTTACGACCAGTGTGAAGAGAAGTTGGAGGACGACTTGAAGAACCTTCAGCAGGGCGACCGAATGGCTCAGCTATTTTCAGGAGTTCATGGAGTTGCTAAACTGTGTGCCTTTTCGTCGCTCGTGATGGTCCCCACAAGGTAGAGTTATTCGAGGCAGGCCTCCAGTCCAGAGATTTACACTTTAGTGCATGCCTAGAGGTTTCAGACCCTTGAGGCGGCCGCGGAGCATGCACAGTGGGTTGAGAGAGGGGATCAGGTGGTAGCTAGACGGAGGAGTGTGGTCGCGCACAGTTCCGACAGGAAGCGACCAGCCCCAGATGGCGGGGGAACAGGCCAGTTCATGGAGACCGCCACGACCGCCGCAGCCTCAGTTTTTCCCTGGCCGTGGGCGTTCTGAGAGGAGGGGGCCTGGTGATCCCAGAGGCCCACCGCAGCATCAGTCACAGCAGCAGCATCAGCAGCAGAGATCGCAGTCGAGGACAAGCAGAGGTCTCAGCAGCAGTCCTCGAGACAACAGCAGCAGTCGAGGCAGCCCCGGTCTTCCGAACAGATGCATCTTTTGTAGGGTCAGCATTCGGCGGACACTTGTGACTTGCGTTGGGGCGATGTTACCGGTGCGGACAGTCTGGGACATGTACGAGCTACTTGCCCCCTTTCTACTTCCCGCAGCACCTTCTTCGGCATCGGCTCCATATTCCCCTCAGTAGCAGCGGCCACCAGCTCAGTGGCCTTATGCTCCAGCGAGCAGGCCATCTTCATCATATCCTAACCGATTTTCGACCTCCAGCACCGAGCGGGCGGGTATATGCCGCCCAGTTAGCAGACTCTTCAGCGGCCGACCAGGTGGTGGCAGGTATTATTTTACTTTCTGGCATTAGGACTCGCACTCTATTCGACACTGGAGCATCTCATTCTTTTATTAGTCGAGCATTTGCATCCCTTCATGGTCTAGAGGTAGAGTCCTTGTCATGTGCATTAGAGGTGCGGATTCCTGATCGTATTTGCATGTCGAGGAGCGTTGTGTGGCCTGCCCAGTGCAGTTGGGACCTTGGATGTTGCCTGCAGACTTGCTTGTCTTGCAGCAGCTCCAGTATTTTGACTTAGTGTTAGGGATGGATTGGTTGTCACGGTATTCCGCCACTATCGACTGCAGAGAGAGGACGGTGACTCTTCGAGAGCCAGGACAGGAGGAGTTCATCTTCAGAGGTTGCCAGAGCACGCTGTTTGCAGCGACTATTTCTTCGTCGAGAGCTAGGCGGATGATTAGCAGAGGTTGCACTGCCTTTCTGGCCACTGTTGTGGAGGTGCCTACGACGGCACTGGGACTCAAGGATATCCCTATTGTCCGCGAGTTTCCAGATGTGTTTCCCCCAGAGTTGACGACTATGCCGCCGGAGAGGGAGATAGAGTTTGTGATTGATGTGGTTCCAGGGACTGCACCAATCTCTAAGGCACCTTATAGGATGGCACCTGCCGAGTTGAGGGAGTTGAAGGCCCAGCTGCAGGATCTGATGGATAGGGGCTTTGTTAGGCCCAGTGTTTCTCCGTGGGGAGCGCCTATATTGTTTGTGAAGAAGAAGGATGGGTCGCTTCGATTGTGTGTGGATTATAGGGAATTGAACAAAGTGACCATCCGGAACAAGTATCCCCTCCCCCGGATAGATGATTTGTTTGATCAGTTGCAGTGGAGCGTCTGTGTTCTCGAAGAGTGATCTGCAGTCCGTTACCACCAGCTGAGGGTGAGGGCCGTGGACATCTCCAAAACGGCATTCAGATCGCGGTACGGGCATTATGAGTTTACGGTGATGCCCTTCGGGTTGACTAATGCCCCTGCCGCATTCATGGACTTGATGAACATGATATTTCAGCCGTTTTTGGACAGGTTTGTGGTGGTGTTTATTGATGATATACTGATCTATTCCCGGAGTGATGTGGAGCACGAGGAGCACTTGAGGATTGTGCTACAGCTTCTGCGAGAGAGGAAGTTGTATGCCAAGTTTAAGAAGTGCGAGTTTTGGCTCCGGGAGGTCGCCTTTCTGGGCCACGTGGTTTCAGCTGCCGGAGTGGCGGTTGATCCGGCCAAGGTGGATGCTATTCCGGGATTGGCCGAGGCCGACGACTATCACCGAGGTGCGGAGTTTTCTGGGATTGGCTGGTTATTATCGCCAATTTGTGGAAGGCTTTGCGAAGCTTTCCTCTCCCCTCACACGTCTGACTAGGAAAGGGGTTAAATTTATTTGGAGCGAGACTTGCCAGAGCTGTTTCGAGGAGCTGAAACAGAGGTTGATGACCGCTCCGATCCTTGCCCTCCCGGTTATGGGGGAAGGATTTGTGATTTACAGCGATGCCTCTCATAGTGGTCTAGGGTGTGTGTTGATGCAGCATGGTAGGGTGATTGCCTATGCTTCACGGCAATTAAAGGACTATGAGAGGAATTACCCTACTCATGATCTTGAGCTGGCAGCGGTGGTGTTTGCTCTGAAGCTGTGGCGGCATTACTTGTATGGAGAGCATTGCGAGATATACACTGATCATAAAAGCTTGAAGTATCTGTTCACCCAAAAGGAGCTGAATTTGAGACAGCGCCGATGGTTGGAGTTGCTAAAGGATTATGACCTGAGTATCCTTTATCATCCCGGCAAGGCCAATGTTGTGGCGGATGCTTTGAGTAGGAGGACGAGTCTGAGTTTGATGATCTCGCAGCAGGCGCCGTTGGTCGAGCAGATGAGGCGGCTACAGATAGAGGTGGTATCCCCTGGGGTCTCTCCTAGACTTATGTCTATGGTCTTGCAGCCCACTCTGTTGGACAGGATCAGGGACGCACAGAGTGAGGACCCCCACTTGATGAGGATCAGGACGCAGCTTCAGGCGGATCAGACGGGAGATTTTTCTGTGGATAGCTCGGGAGTACTGCGGTACAGGGACCGAGTATGTGTGCCCATGGATCAGGAGATTAGAGACCAGATTTTGAGGGAGGCCCATTATACACCATATACCGTTCATCCTGGCGGTACTAAGATGTATAAGGACCTCAAGGCACATTTTTGGTGGCCCGGAATGAAGCGGGACATTGGGAGATTTGTGGCTCATTGTTTAACTTGCCAGCAAGTGAAGGCAGAGCACCGGGTTCCTGCTGGCAAGTTGCAGAGTCTTCCAATTCCCGAGTGGAAGTGGGACCACGTTACTATAGATTTCGTCACTGGATTGCCGAGGGCGCAGAGTGGGGTAGATGCGATTTGGGTTGTCGTGGATAGACTCACCAAGTCGGCACACTTCTTACCGGTTCAGATGACTTGGCCACTGGAGCGTCTGGCGCAGCTGTATCTGGATGAGATAGTGAGGCTTCACGGTGTACCTGCTTCGATTGTGTCAGATAGGGACCCGAGATTTGTGTCGCACTTTTGGGGGAGTTTGCAGTCAGCATTGGGGACCCAGCTCAGGTTTAGCACCGCTTTCCACCCACAGACCGATGGACAGTCTGAGCGCACCATACAGACCCTAGAGGATATGTTGAGAGCGTGCGTGATGGATTTTGGAGGAGGGTGGTACCGACACTTATCATTGGTCGAGTTTGCGTACAACAACAGCTATCAGGCGAGCATTCAGATGGCTCCGTTTGAGGCGTTGTATGGACGCAAGTGTCGGTCGCCCTTGTATTGGAGTGACGTGGGTGAGAAGAGAACTTTGGGACCGGATTTACTTTCGGAGGCTGAGGAGAAAGTCAGAGTTATCCGCCGGCATCTTGAGACAGCCCAGAGTCGTCAAAAGAGCTACGCCGACACTCGACGACGGAACCTAGAGTTTCAGGTTAGTGATCATGTCTTCTTAAAGGTCTCGCCCTCAAAAGGGGTCCGGAGATTTGGAGTGCGGGGGAAGCTCAGTCCCCGCTTTATTGGACCCTTTGAGGTACTTGACAGAGTTGGTCCTGTGGCATACAGAGTTGCTTTACCCCCACGTCTGGCCGGAGTTCATGATGTCTTCCACGTCTCAGCTCTGAGGAGATATGTTTTTGACCCGTCGCACATGATTGACTTCACTTCTTTGGAGATCGGTGAGGACTTGGTCTACGAGGAGCGCCCGGTGCGGATTCTGGCTCGTGAGGTGAGGGAATTGCGCAACCAGGCCATTCCGTATGTGAAGATCCTGTGGAGCAACCACGAGGAGCGAGAGGCTACGTGGGAGCTGGAGACAGAGATGAGAGATACCTACCCCTTTTTGTTCGAGGCTTCGAGTTGAGGTACGTCTGTTTTGCTTCCCTTTGTTTCGTGGATGAAACTTTTTTTAGTGGGGGAGGATGTAGGACCCCTGAACTCCATGCAGCTTTTTCCCGTGAATCCACTGTGCAAAACACCTGTTGATGGTGTGTTTAGTCCATAGTGCATCAAAGGGATGCCACAAATGGACCCGGTGAGCTTTTGATAGCTGGGTTGGCCTCCGGTGGCGTTTGCCGAATTTTAGGAAAGGTTTTAGGCCGAACAGAGGTTGGATTTGGATTCAGCGCGGAAAAACGCTTGAAAACGGCTATTTACTTGTTAAATTCCGAGTCCGGATGCCCAAAAATGGACTCCCGGAAGTTTTGCTGGATTTCTGGTGCATGGGGGAGCCGTGGACCGGCGGGAGTGCCACGTGGCGCCCTCTGATTGGTCGGCGCACGCGGCTGGGTCCACGGAAAGGCGGGGGTGTGACCGGGGTGCACGGTTGGAGGCGTGGACCGGTGGGTGTCCACGTGGCAGTGCCGGATTGGGCGGCCCACGCGCGCTCGGTCCACGGGAGCGCGCGGGGGAGCGTGGACCGGGGGCTTGCCACGTGGCGGCACCGGATTGGCGGGTCCACTGGCGCGCGGTCCACGCACGCGCGGGGGCAGGTGCGGGGGCGGTTGGCCGTACGGGCGGGCAGGTGGGGCAGGTGGGCAGCACCACGTGGCGCCCGCTGGTTCGCGGGCGCCACCCACCGCGTTGACCGCGGGTGGGGACGCGTGGCGGCTGCGGGCGCGGCTTGCACGGCTGCCGCCTGTTCGGCGACACGTGGCGGGCCCCGAGGCGGGTCGGACGAAGCAGCGGATCCCGTCCGACGGCGCGAGGTGGGCTGGGCCGCACTGTGCGCGCCCGAAACCGGTGGGCCGGGCCGCACTGTGCGCGCCCGAAACCGCACGGGCCGGGCCGGGCCGCACTGTGCGCGCCCGAAACTTGGGACAAAATGGGAATTTTCCCATTTGTTCCTCCAGCACTATAAATACCTGCCCGAGCCTTCTTCTTTGCCTTTTTTCTCTCAGCCGACACACCTTCTGCCCGAGCACCCTTAAGATGAAATTTTCCTCTCTTAATGCTTGATCATCCTGCAAAGTTTCAGGATTTTTTGTGCACGCATCCCGAGGTTCCGGATTTTACGGCGCGGTGCGATGTTGCATTTCCTGTGTTCTTCTTCGTCGCTGATCGGTGTGAAAATTCCCCTGGGCTACCCCGACCTTCTTTTTTAGCGATTCTTGCGCCGACTTACTCCTGAGAGGTAGGACTTCGTCTTTTGTATTGATCGCTCACTTCGGTTTCGATTCTGTGGCACGGATCCCGAGGTCCTTTCATGACCATTTTTCTGTGTGGATTTATGGATAGCATCGAGGTGTTTTGGCCGTATCTTTGCGCACGAGCATCATACGGAAACGAGCTTATACAACTTTTTCATCTACTGATCGCAAGGAACGCGCTCGTATTTTTCGAGGATTTTTCTGAGATTTTATCAGAGGTGAAGATTACTGTTTCTCTGTGTACAGTGCTACAGTCTTTTTGTGCTGAAATCTTTTGAGTGTACCACTTTGCCGAATTAATATCTTGACTTACCGAACTCAGATTTGGGCATGCAAGCAGCCATTTCGAAGGTATCGACGCGAGGATCGCTGTGATATTTTTTTGGGAATTTTCTGGGCATTTTCAGCAGGTGAAAATTAAGCATCTTTGGGACTGTTGTTGTATGTGATTGTGAGAGCAGTTTTTGGAATGTATGTGTAATGGTGGACTTTGTATTGTGCCCAGGAGAATTGCGGGTGTTGCTGGGCTCTTTGGAGTAGGAGATTTGGACTTATCTGGTATTTTCAGCTGTTGGGACTTGGACTGTTAGCACTTCAGGTGGGTGGTTGTTGTACTCCTCTCTTTTGGTGTGCCCACTAGGAATATCAGAGTAACCTAATGTTAGGACGGCCTAGCTTATTGTTGATGACATTGCATGAAATAAGAGGGTAAATAGTTGACAATTGATCCATGACGTTGACGTTTTTGGCATGAGCTCGGTATCATGATTACTCTGTTTATTTAATATTTATCCTGGACAGCATGTTTAGTGATAGGTTAGCAAATTATGACTTTGCTATAGGGAGCATTACCTTGAGACAGTATGTTTGACACTTAATGCTTCATTATATTTATTCATGTAAAGTAGACTAAAATATTGGAACAATTGCATGCTTAAACTGGTCACATAGCTGAGTCACTATTTACTGATGCACTATCATTTGGGACTTGACTTAGGAGAAACCATGTTTTCAGTTTCTTTCTCCTGTTATTTAGACTTGGGGGTTAGCGTGCTCGGGTTCGAGCTGCAGCTGGGATAGTGTTGTCTGGTTGCTGGGGATTTGGGACAGGCTGGGCTTTATGTCAGGGTGTTGCGGCAACCACGGATTTTGGGTGGTTGACCGGGTTATACTATTGCATCAGATTGGGTGAGGGGGATCGGGCTATCTTTTGTGGAGGGTTTTTCCCACTTGATCTGAGTCACGATCCAGTCCTGCTACATCAGGTTACTTGTGGTTACTTACTTTACTCGTGTGGGTCGCTCCCCTCGAGTGCCACTCCGGAGTGTGCGTCAGACAGACTTTGAGTCCTTGAGACTCCTTTGCTTCGGTGTTATGCATAGGCTGGCATACTCGTTGCGGTAGGCAGAGCAGGCAGTACCAGTGTCTACTGGTGGTCGGATTGGGTTCTTTAGGCAGGCTTCTAGCTACTGATGCATACTCTCCATTCTTATGAGCTTGACTTGTAGAGGCTTTTTAGGGGATTGCACTTATCAGTTATCATACCTAGCTTTTCCCCTTTTTCTTCTCTTTTGCCTCTGGTTGACCTGGTGGGCATGTCTGAGTTGAGGCTTTACCCACTAGGGGAGGCTACTGTTTTATAGTAGTACTTACCCCCATTGTCTTTCCTTTGTTCTTTTTCTCCCTTGTTTTGCAGAGTCCTCTGCGGGAGTTGCTGGGCCGTCAGCAGCGGATCGAGGTAAGAGGATTGCGGATTAGTTAGCGAGCCACCCGAGGGATGTTAGCTGGAGTTTTTGGTGTACCTGGTTTTCTCAGACAGTATTTTTATGTTTCCTTTTGGGTCTGGCTTTTGCCAGCTAGTTGTATATTTGTGGTGAGCTGGGAGAGATGTTGTATTTATTTTACAGTTGTACTTCTTACTTCCAGTTTCTGTCTGAGATACAGTAGTTTTAGTTCAGCTCTGACTTTTATGCTCTTTTTTTATTATCTCTTATATCTGAGCAGGTTACTGACGCTTCGTGTACACGGGAAATACCGTGTGCACGGCGGATCTGTAGACGGGTCCGGGTTCTGGTTTACACCCGGGGCGTGACACTAACTTTTACAAAACTACGTGCATAGAACCTCCAATGTACATGATGCATAATACATGATACATGGTACAATCTTGATACATGATCTACTAACAATAAGCTTTTCAAGATGCAAGCCCTAACCACATGCTTTCACAAGAATAATGAATTTCCCTAACACCTTGCTTTTCAAGATGCAAGCCCTAACCACCCTGCTTTTCAAGATACAATCACTTTCAATATGTTGTTGCAAAGATAGGAACTCACTAACAAGTAATCTGTCCAAAATATGAACTCTAACCACATGCCCAAACCTTCCATTATACATACAACATGATATGGATTTAGCATGATTTCCAAGTGTTTAAACTACACATCTAAAGCAAGGAAATACAACTTACTAACATTCAGTTCTCTAACAATGCAAGTAGTAACAATGATTCCATGATCTCATACAAGCATGCTAGGTCCATTTCACAATTCTAACTAGCAACATGATCAAGCAACACTCTAATATGCCTAGTGGGAAATCAAAAGTAGGAGGTTTACAACAACACCCACCTCGAAAGCTAAATCCTTGTCCAAAGGTGAAATCCACGCTCAACACAAAGATTCGCCACAACACTGATTACAACAACCCCAAAGAATATAATTAATCATACAACCAATACAACATCACACTCAAACACATGCTGTCCAAATACCAACAGTCCAATTTCGGGCAATTTTCACCTGCGAGTTGATCCCAGAAAAATCCAAGAAAAATACTGCCACGATCCTCGCGACGAACCGGTCGAAACGAGTACCTGCACGTTCAAATCCGAGTTTCCTACACTGAGATACAAATTCCACAAGGGAACCACCCCGAAATAAACTAGTCTCAAAATCTGTAGTACAAAGTTCTGTAAACAGGGATTTTTCACCTTCGAAAAATATTCAGAAAAATCCCAGAAAATTCGAGGGTGTTCCTTGCACTGTGTAGATGAAAAACGCCTCCTGGCACGATCCTCGCGACGAACCGGTCGAAACGAGTACCTGCACATTCAAATCCGAATTTCCTACACTGAGATACAAATTCCACAAGGGAACCACCCCGAAATAAACCAGTCTCAAAATCTGTAGTACAAAGTTCTGTAAACAGAGATTTTTCACCTTCGGGAAATACTAAGTAAAATCCCAAAAAATTTGATGGTGTTCCTTGCGCTGTGTAGTTGAAAAACTCCTCTTAGCACGCCTCAATCCGACGCCTGTGCGCAAAGATATCGCCGAAACACCGATGTGCTGTCCAAAACTCCGCCCCAGAAAAAGGGTCAAAAGAAAGCTGGGGAAACTCCAAGATAAACTCGAAACGAGGGGAAACTCAAATCACGAAGATCGTAGCCCTACCTGTCATGAAGCCAACGGCGCAAGAATCAACAAAAACGGTGGTCAGAGTAAGCCGGGGGAGTCCTCGCACCCAAACCGCGACGAAGGAGACCACAAATGAACGAGCGTCGCGCCGCGCCTTAAAAATGGAAACCTCGGGATGCGTGCTGCAGAAAAATCCGGGAATCTGTAGATGGAACCAGCTCTGGGAGAGGAGAAATTCTCGTGAAGGTTGCACAGTGAGAAAGAGAGCAGGGAAGGAGCTCTCAGCAGTTGAACTCGGCCTATTTATATGCTGGAAGAAACAATTCAACAAATGACCACCATGTCCCTGGATTCGGGCGCCCACACCGGATTCGGGCGCCCGAATCCGCTGCGGGAAGCCGAACAGGAAGCGCCCGAATCGCACCTGTGCTGCCACGTCATCGCCGAACACCGAACAGCAAAACCCACCGCTCACTGCGCGACACGTGGCCCACCGCGGAAGCCGACGCATGGCGCGTACCTGGTCAGCGCGCGCCAGCCGCGCCCACGTGCGCGCCTGGCACGCCGCCTGGCACCCCTGCCAGCCACCGCTCACTGCGCGACACGTGGCCCACCGCGGAAGCCGACGCATGGCGCGTACCTGGTCAGCGCGCGCCAGCCGCGCCCACGTGCGCGCCTGGCACGCCGCCTGGCACCCCTGCCAGGCACGGTTCCCAAGGCACCCTGGTGCGCCACGGTGGACCCCGCCTACCTGAGCCAGCCAACCGAAAGCCAACACGATTCCCTCTCGATCCATGCACCACCCCGCGCAACTCTATGAACCGCGCCCACTGAACCGACCCTATCGCAAGCCGCCACGTGTCCAACGCGCTCCCGTGCACCGCGCGCCTGCCCGCGCCCCCGCGCACCTGCCCGCGCGCTGCCCGCGCGCTGCCCGCGCCCGCGCGCTGCCCGTGGCCGCTCCGCCGCCTGCCCGAGCCCGTCCGCCGCGCTCCGCCACTGCCCGTCGCCGCCGCCGCTGCCCCCCGGCCGCCGGAGTTACTGTTCCGGCGTGAACAGTAACCAGTGGCGCAAAAATCAAGTAAGTATCCCAATTTCATCGTTTTCGCGCGCTGAATCCAAATCCGTTGTCCGTTTTGCCAAATTCTAACTCTAAAAATTGTCGAAGGCATCCGGAAAGGTGTTCTTTTGTCCAAACTTTGCGCTGAGTCCAATTTTAATATCTGTTTTGCGCGAAACCACTTCTAAACATCCGATGGGGTCCTCTGACTACTCTCGTGATCCATTTAACACACTGAGTCCATCACTAGTGCCCAATTGGTGCACAAACACCACCGACATGCCACAAAGGCCTCCAGAAGCTGCTGGTCACACTAGAGAAGCCCTGCAGAGATCCAGATCACCACAATTTGGGTTCTAGGGGCCGTTCCTTTGTCGGGACGAAAGCCACGGGGGCCGAGCATGGAACCTGTTCTTGTTGATAGGGTTGTAGGTGCTGGTCACCCAGAACTTTCGGACCCTGGTTGGTGTCTTCTGCGTGTTGTACCGAGGTTGTCGTGTTCCCGAACTGTAAGGGGGTCGGAAACTTCGATAGGCGGAGCCTAGAGTCTGTTCTTGTTTGATAGGGTTCTAAGCACCGACCTATCGGGTTTTCCAAACCCTTATGGTGTCGGTCCTTCCTGTGTTATCTGTGAGTTTGATGTTCTGTCGTGGGGAGCCGTTGAGTAGATGGTGGTCCCGGGCCGTCGAGTATCTTCTGGCCTGTGTTGTTGGGAACCGTTGGGGTTGACGGTGGTCCCGGGTCGTTGAGTGTTGTCCGACCAGTTTTGTCAGCCCTGAGTTGTGGGTCGATCCCGACTGTGGAGTATCTCCAGCCAGTGTGTTTTGTGCTGTGAGTTGGTGGAGTTTGCTAGTATCTTTAGATTCGAGAGAGCTGATCAGCTGAGTCGTCGAGAGTGCTCCGACCGTTGTGCGAGATGTTTGAGGATCCTAAGTCTTTCCGTTCTGAGAGTGAGCGTGGATTTTGGACTATAGCCTGCAGTGCCACATTGAGCTCGACAGAGTGCGCAGATACCTTTTTCCTCGATGGGGTCGCTCCCCTCGAGTGCCACGTCCGGGATGGATCTGTTACTTTGGTATCGCGACTTGTCGACGCTGTCCCTCTGACTGGGCCAGTTTTGGCAGTCACGGACGCAGTCCCTCTGGCTGGGCCAGTTTTGGCAGTCACGGACGCCCTACGTCAGTCCGGTCCTACGTGGATGTAACGGCAGTAGGTAGGCGCAAGTTTGACTGGACCCGAGGAGGCAGTTAGGTAGATTGGGTGATCTGAGTTGAGGGATAGTAGATGCATCATGTTTTCATCTGTTCCACTTTTTGAGCATCTAGATGAGGCATAGTAGCTGTAGAGTTATTCTTTTCCAGCTCTTTCGCTCAGTATTTCATTTGTTACTTCATGCCTCTAGTAGACTTAGTGGGCAGACCGTCGGGCTTGTTGGCGGCACCCACTGAGAACTACTGTGGGATGTAGTTCCCACACCCGTCGTGGTGTCTTTTTCCCCAGGGACTTCTACTCCTGTTCCTGCTGCTCCAGCTGCTGCTTCTTCAGATCGAGGTAAGGGAGTCGCGAGCTAGATTCCTACCAGTCGTCGTCCAGAGAGTAGATGTACCCCCTTACTATTTTGAGAGTTACATGTTGAGAGACCTTTGTAGCGAGTTATAGAGTTGTACTTTTCTTTTATTGCTGAGAGACTAATGTATTTTGGAGAGGACTTGGATTGTATTTATTTTATTTCTAGCAGTTACTTTTCAGCTCTGATATCTGTATAGCTATAGTATCCTTCTTTTGCAGGTTAGTCGCTTCGTCTATACAGGACTTCCCGTATGGGCGGCGGATCTGTTGGCGAGCCCGGGTCGCAGTTTCGACGCCGGGGCGTGACATTAAGACCTCCCAAACCAGCTCCAGATCGAGATAAGTGGATTGCACCATAAATAGCAGCCCCTACTCAACATTATTTTGATTGAGGTAGTCCACTCTGTTAGTAGTATACATCGGGACTGGCCCGGTCATAGCCATTTACTTGTATTTATTTTTTTTTAGAGGTGGATTTGTATGTATTCTTGTACAGTGATAGATGTTAATATAGTTTTTTTTTTTTCGCTCTGATACTTATTTAGTTGTAGATTTGAGTTCTTTTGCAAGTTAGCTTGGACACTTCGCTTGTGTGGGGTGCGTCCTGGCACATGTGGTGGGTCTGTTGCATGCTCGAGGGCTTCTGCTGTTGGCTCAGAGCATGACAGATTTAGGTGGTATCAGAGCCTAGAAAAATAGGTCAAGTGGACTTAGGAGACCCTAGGCTTTTGGCAAACTTTAGGGGATTAGGATGTGAGAGACGTGATCTGTGGCGAAAGTCAATAGATTGATTGTGTAAAATCTTCAGAGGGAGATGAAGAGTGATTGAAGAACATATATCTTTTCTTACTGGATGATTATATTGGTTGCTGACAACATAATATCGCAGGAGAAAAAAGGGTGTCCTTCTAGACTTTTGCTGGATTGGGTCAAGCTGGATGGCCATAGTTGTGTGACTGGCATGAGTTTTGTTTTGCAGGAGATCGCAATGCCTTGATGTGGGCGACCACCGTTGCCAGCAGGACGCAGTCGATTGCACGGATGACCGCGCAGACTACCTACAGCAGGAGCTACCTCTGCCCACTTTGAGGTACTGGTTTAGAAGATACACTTCGAGGTGCCGGTTCAGGAGGGACCTATTGAGGTCCCAATTCAAGATCCACCTATTGAGGAGCCAGTCCCAAAGGAATCATCTGTAGAGCCAGCCTAGGAGAGACCCCATGAGGAACCGGTTCACTCGAGGCCAAGTGAGACACCGGGGGTGCAGGCACAGATAGTCCATTTGGTTGAGATGATTCTACGGTAGGGAGAGGCCATACATCGGTTGACACGGTTGTGGGCATGGTGGATTCCAAAGACTCAGGTGCCACAGGTTGTTTCCCCAGTAGAGGTTCCCTCTATAGCGACATCCCTAATAGCGGCAGTTTCGGTAGTACTGGCATCAAGAGAAGAGGCGTCGACAAATGGCAAACAGTTGACCAGGGTGAAATTACGGAGAGTTTGGTCTAGTTCCACAGATTTGATTCGCCTTGTTTTATCGGTAGGCTTACGGAGCCTTGAGGTAGAGGCGTGGGTAGCGGCGATGGAGAAGCTGTTAGAGGACCTATTCGTGCCGGAGAGGTACTAGGTGCATTTGGTGACTCACTTTCTGGAGAGGGACACAGATATATAGTGGCAGAGAGTTCGACCGACAAGACCGCCGGGCTCATAGTCGATGGCATGGGCCGAGTTTCGCGGCATGCTGTATGGGGCTTTCTTCTCGGACAGCGTAAAGCAGAAACTCAAAGAGAATCCTAGGAGCATGTAGTAGGGAGATAAGACGGTGCATGAGTACATCTAGGAGTTCACACGATTACTGAATTGCATGCCATTCACTTTGAGGGATGAGGCACACCGAGTATACCTATTTGAGCGAGGATTGCGATATGTGATTTTCGTATTTGTACCGTCACAATGCCTGCAGACCCTGGACGCATCGATGGACCAGGCCTTGTGGGTGGAGCGAGGTGCCGTAGTTTTGAGAGAGCGGGCTTCAGCGACGAGACAGGAGACCGATAGGAAGAGGCCTACTGAGAGTGAGGGTGGACCTTCTGGTGTTAGGGGAACACTGAGGCCAAAGCGTTCGCATTCACAGAATTGGGGGTCCTTTGTGTCACGCCCCGAGCCCGCCAATTTGTACGGTTCGGGCACGCCAACAGACCCGCTAATCGGGTAAGACCTTTTCCTACCCGTAAGGAACGGTAACATCCATAATAACACAACAAGTGTACGCGGAAGCTCAATATCAGAGTACTAAAAATCACTACAAATTTAAAACTTTCATTCAATAACAAACAGTTAATGCGAAAATGAAAGCATACAGGAGTGAACCATGCATTACTTTATTACACTTTACATCTCTGAACTTGCAAATAAAATTATTACAATTCTTTTACATAAATTCTTACCATACAAGGTTCACTCAAGAAATATATAAATGGGATACCTCTGCTAGACCCTCTAGGTCTCTATGCTGGTGGGCTCTTACCCCTGTCGTATGCCTCGCCGTCTGCATCTGGACCGTCGCGACCGCTGTATCCATACCCGAACCTGTGGGGAGGTCACCCAAGGGGTGTGAGAACTACATCTGAGTTCCCAGTGGGTTCAACCACCGAGAAAAAGTGTCCTACACCACTTGGTCAAATGGAAGCAATAATAATAGTGCTAGGAAACTAAAATCCTCGATATCAAAATGCAGCTACGCAAAATAATATATCACTGTCTGTAAATACTCATCGACCCAGCACTACTCTGTCTAGTCATACCAGGCTACTAAGCACCAACTCGGCCACTATGCCGCTGTATACAGGGTCAAACTAACCCGGCCATCTTGGCCACTCAAATTTCTCTTTATTCTTTAAATTCTGGTGCTTTAGTTCAAGTTAACCCTCAAAAATTTCTTATCCAACGGGCCCCAGCCCAGTAGTCCTGCTACCATAAGATAAGATTTATAAGGTTGTCGATAACACTCGCAAGTGTTACCCCGTCCTACGGAAGATACGTCCCGAACGGGTCTCTACCCGGGAGAGGGGCACTGCCTGCAACTCCAACATGGGCCGCATTTCACCGTAGGTCCGCCCGTTTTATCTTTAATTTTTCTTTCTTTTCTTTTCTTTTTCTTTCTCTTTTACTTTAGTTCTTAGCCTCTTTGCCTTTGAACACTTGCTTTTCTTTCTTATTCGAGCTTATAGCTCCCTTTTTGCCACTGGCAAATCACTTTCTCTTTCCTTTGAGCATTTAGCTCTTTGCTTTCACTTTAAGCCTTTCGAAAGTACCTCGTCCGACGGGTCACTGCCCAGGGAGTCCTGCTCCACTTGACGAGTCTCAAATTCGAAGGCGCCATTTACATTCTCTTTATGCTTTTTAGCCACTTTTAGCTTGCTTTTAACTTTAAACCTTTCGAAAGTACCTCGTCCGACGGGTCACTGCCCAGGGAGTCTTGCTCCACTTGGCGAGTCTCAAATTCGAAGGCGCCATTTACATTCTCTTTATACTTTTTAGCCACTTTTAGCTTTCTCTTAAGCTCTATTTCTTTTATCCTAAGTTCCTTACTCTAGGATAATTCGGGTGTCTCTAACACCAATTCAGGTTGGAACATCTTGTTATCAATTCACAGCCCTTATGCTTCAATTACCCTTAAGGTTTGCACTATGTCACAAGGACAATAGTCGCTTTCCATTTTATCAAACTTATAGTTTATTAACCCTATTTCCATTATCTTTTCCTTTCATGTCTCCACACTTGATCCTTTCCGCTTTTCTTTGTTTAACTCTACTTGAAGTTAAACAAGTCTATCCATTTACCCAGACGCCCTATGACTCTCTGGGGTCATGTTCACTAAATTCTTAACCGTGGGATCTAATCCCCTTTTCCTGATTTCACCCTGGAATTAGGGTTACACTGACTCTAATTTCCTGTTTTCCCTTTCATGTCTCCACACTTGATCCATTGTTCCCATTTTCCCGATTCCTTACTGAATCCTAGAGTCAACTTAACTCTATTTTCCTGTCTGTGAGTTTAAACTCTTCTAGCTCACCTTAGGTTCCCTTTACCTAAGTTCCATGTCACACTCATTCTAGAGTTCCCTGACTCTATGTTGATCACTAGCTCTCCTTAGGTTTCCTTTACCTAAGTCCCATGTCATATCCGTCCTAGAGTTCCCTGACTCTATGTTGATCACTAGTTCTCCCTAGGTTTCCTTTACCTAAGTCCCATATCATATCCGTCCTAGAGTTCCTTGACTCTATGTTGATCACTAGTTCTCCCTAGGTTTCCTTTACCTAAGTCCCATGTCATATCCGTCCTAGAGTTTCTTGACTCTATGTTGATCACTCTACCCAATTTCCTTAGGTTATCTCCTAAGACAATGCCACTCATCCCTCATAGGATAACTCCTAAGTTGATGTCACTCGTCAAACCCCTATACTAGGTTTTCTCCTAGTCTTACTACCAACAAATGTTGTTTCCTTATGTCACGTGATTCCTAGGGTTATACCCTAACATGATCACAATCATAAATAGCTAATCTTTTTCATGCATGCAATTATTTTCATTTCATTCATCAATAGTAATTACTTCTACGCATGCATATTCATCATATATCTTTGGCAACCAACAGTTGCACTTTTCCTCTGTGTCCATTTGTACATGCACATCTATTCCTCTATCTCTGGCAACCAACAGTTGCACTTTTTCATCTGAATCCACCTACACAGGCAATCTTAATCATAATTACCTAACGCCTCTAAAAGGCTACTATCATGCTTCGAATCGAAAAGCAAAGGAGCAAGGCGAGAGGTCACCCAATTTCGGCAGATTTCCCCACCTTGTGATGCCCCCAATTGCTTGTAGACACTTGCAATTGGTCTCCACGCGATTCCACTTGTTTCCTTGAGCTTGCACGCAAAATGATGCACAACCCTCGAGTCCGCACGCAAAACGGTGCACGTCCACCATACCTGCACGCAAAATGGTGCACGTCATTACAAATCCTCATGCAAAACGGTGCGTGCCATTTTAACCTGCACGGAAAATGGTGCGCGACTACACAATGTGCATGCAAAACGGTGTACGTACCTCGGGTTTGCACGCAAAACGGAGCATGCTTCTCTTAAGGTTGTACGCAAAATGGTACACGTCTTTTCTGACCCTACACGAGAAACGATGCACAATATTAGGGTCGGCACGCAAAACTGTGCGCGACAACACGACCTGCACGCGAAACGGTGCACGTACCTTGAATCTGCACGCAAAATGGTGCAGTCTGACTGTAGGGTTGCACGCAAAATGGTGCATATTTTTCCTAGCCCTGCACGAAAAACGATGCAAGCTATTAGAACCTACACGTAAAACGGTGCGTATTGGTCCAACCCGCACGCAAAACGGAGCACGTACCCCGTATTGGCACGCAAAATGGTGCACATTCTACTGTAGGGTTGCACACAAAACGGTGAACATTTTTCCAGCCCTGCACAAAAAACGAGACACAACGTTAGAGTCTGCACGCAAAACGGTGCCGGTTAGTCCAACCTGCACGCAAAACAGAGCACATACCTTGTATTGGCACGCAAAACGGTGCATGTTCCTTTCTCAACGTTGCACGCAAAACGGTGCACGTTTTTCGAGTTCGCATCCAAAACTGTGCACATTCGCCGTATCCGCACGCAAAATAGTGCACATCTCCCACGAGCTTGCACGCAAAATGAGGCGTGTCCAAAACGCCCGCGACACTCGCGCAGTAAAACGGCACAGAAAAAGTTGAGTCCCTAACACGCACGTGGGCATGGGATCAAATCCAAAATCCAAAATCCAAAAGGAATCTTCAAAAACTGTGCCAAAAATACCACAAAAACGACACACGGGGCCTACCTCGACAACTCCGTGACGTCCATCGCGCCTATTAGCCACATTGGAGCACCTTGCGCGCTCCACGGAGTCCACGGCGCACTCGTGCGCCCTCGAAAACCCCGCCTCGGAATCGCCCTCTCCCTCTCATGGTACGCTCGGGTGAAGCCAAAAAAGGAGAAAAGGAGGAAAAAAGGAGCCGTTTGGGCCTATATAGGCCGAGCCCGAACTTTCGGGCGCCCGAAAGTTTTCGGGCGCCCGAAAGTTTTCGGGCGCCCGAAAGTTTTCGGGCGCCCGAAAGTTTTCGGGCGCCCGAAAGTTTTCGGGCGCCCGAAAGTTTTCGGGCGCCCGAAAGTTTTCGGGCGGCTACAGTAACCGTCCCGCCAAGGTCCACGGGTCCACGCCATGCCAGCTAGGCGCCACGTCAGCACCGCTCGGCCAACCAGGGGACGACACGTGTCCCTGGACCCGTACACCGCGACCACTGAAATGTGGCGGCCAATCAGGGGCCGCCACGTGGACCGCACCCACGCTCCCGCTGACACCGGCCGCAGCGACGCGTCGTGTCAGCGCGTCGCGTCGCGCTGACCGACCTATGGGAGGCCGACACGTGGCCTCCCCCGCTGACACCGTGCCAGTGCCCGCGCGGGTTCCCGACGCGCCCCCGCTCCCTCGGTCAGAGCGTCCAATGAGGAAACGCCACGTGGCGCTCCCCACCTACCACGCGCGCCTCGGGCCGCGCGTCACAGCGCGCTGCCGCGCCTCAGGATTCGCGCCAGTGCCTCGGGATCCGCGCCCGCCGCCTCGGGATCCGTGCTACTACTTCGGGATCCGCGCCAACTGCCTCGAGATCCGTGCCACTGCTTCGGGATCCGTGCCAACTGCCTCGGGATCCGTGCCAACTCGGGATTCGGGCGCTGCTACAGTAACTTTCGGGCGCATCTCTTTTGGACCGGGCTGCTACAGTGAACCTGGTTCGCTACAGTGTAGCCTAGTTCGCTGTAGCCCATAAAAGCCGGTTTGCTATAGTACTTTTCGGGCGCCTGGAACTCATTTTCGGGCGCCCGAAACTTGGGCCCAAGCCCAGTTTCGCCCGTTTTCGTCCGTTCTTGCCCGTTTCTCGCCCGTTTTCGCTCAAATTTGACGGGCAGCCACAATTTAACTTAATTTACCTCATGGTACTTAAATTTTTCATTTTGGATCACCTCTGGGTCGCCATAAGTCCCATTGTATTTTATTTCGCTGGCGGAGCCCGTTCTCACTATCCGGGTGTCCGATCAACGCGAAACTTTTACTGTGGCCTTAAAACACATTTACGGAGCTCCCGTAATTTTCTCGGAATTTTCTGAAATTGTGAATTTTCCACTTACAATCTGGGCCCACTTTCTCATGTAAGATTCAAGATCTTACATTCTAATCCCGATTTGGGCCCAATTCATTTCCAGGTCATCCTTTACTTTTCTAAACTCAATAAAATAGCATTTCATACCATTTTATTTACATTAATTTATATACCAATTTTCAGTTCATTACACTTTGTGGGACAGGGCCCTAGAGGATCTGGGCATTATTGACAACAACAACAGCAGGGATTGAGGGGATTTGTGATTTCCGGTGGGCCACACCTCACACACGAGTGTGCTCAGTGATAGGTATCTTTCTGACTTTGGGGTTTTGGATTTTTGTGTTTTGAGGATGTTGCCTCTTGGTTTGGGTTTGTGTGCTGGAATTGTGGGTGTTGTTTTACTTTTGGGGACGAAACTCTTTGTAGTGGGGAAGGATGTAAGATACTGGACTTTTGTAAATGGCAAAGTTCCAGTATGTTGGTTGGTCGGCACGTTAGGGGAGTGCGAGGCCGAGTCGGGACTATTTTAGAATCGGTGCGAAAAATGAAGCTCGGGGTGCCGTTTGGAGTCTATTTCTTTACGGAATTTGAGTTGGCGTATTTCGTGAAATCGGTTAAGTCTTGAAGATTGAAGATGAAAAAGTTGGATCGTATACCTCAATCTCAAGTAAGAAGAATTCAAAAGGATCAGGTACGTTTAATTCAATAAGTTTGTTGATCCGAATACTTCTTATAGTGTAGAAACACTTGGATGAATTTTTGATTGCATAAAAATAAAAAACTAGGCATTTTACATGTTCAGAGTCCGGACCGTGGATCTCAGTCCGGACCCCGAACGTAGGTTTGTTCGTGCGCAATTCCAGTCCGGACCGTGGATCTCAGTCCGGACCCCGAACATGGAATTTGCAAGAAAAACATGAACAGTCCGGACCGTGGATTGCAGTCCGGACCCGGAATGTCGTCTTTTCTGGAAATAGTCTGTTTCGCTGAGACAGTCCGGACCATCAATTCCAGTCCGGACTGTCGTCCTGCAAAATTCCAGAAATGGTTAGTTTTTGATGCTTATCTTCTTCCAATGGTTTCTAACCTATAAATAGACCCTACGATTCATTTTTTAGGGTAATCCAAATACGGTCAAAAATAGAAAAATCCACCCATAGAGAAGAAAGGAAATCAATAGATTTAATCCTATGTTTCTTCATCTATATTGATTGATTTGATTCTAGGTTTTCATACTCAGATTTTGAGTAGAATCAAATCAATGAATACTTAGATGGTATTTCCGATCTATTTCTAATCTAAGTATTCGGCGGATCATCACCACCCAAAAAATAACGATTTCCCCAAAATCGGCGCGTGGACTCGCGTGGCCTTGTGGATTCAAGGTGCTACCGCTCTCGTGGATTCGGAGCGAGGTACGTTCGTGGATTCGAAGCGTGTTACTGGGTGAAGACCGTGGATTCGGTCGGACGTCGTTGACTCGACGTTGGACGCCGTGGATTCGGCGTTGGACGCTAATCGTGGATTCGAGCAGCGTTGCGGAGCAAGCGGAGAAGATCTACTAGGAGCGTATGGAAAAGGTTGAGTCGTAAGTGTGTACGGTAAATCACCTTGTACGTGTGTTAATTCTAGTGGATTTCACCGTGTTATCGGTCCCGTGGTTTTTTACTCCGGATTGAAGTTTTCCACGTAAAAATCTCTGCGTGTTATTTATTTTTCCGCATTGGGTTTTATATCGCAAAGATTTTTGAGTGTTTATTGTTTACACCTATTCACCCACCTCTAGGTGTTTTTTTCCCTATTTAGATCCAATTATACATAACCCAACAAGTGGTATCAGAGCGGGAATAGGGTTGTAAACAATGGTTGAAGGTGGAAACATCAACAGACCCCCGTTCTTCGATGGAACAAATTATGCCTACTGGAAAGTACGGATGAAAGCCTTTTTAATTTCCATCGACGAACGGGTGTGGCAATCAATTGAATTAGGATGGTCTAATCCAACTGAAATTCTTGCTGATGTTCGCACCATCAAACCTAGGTCGAAATGGACCAAGGAAGAGATTGATTTATCTTCTTACATTGGCAAAGGAATTAATGCTTTATTTAATGCCTTATCACAAACAGAGTTCTCTCGCGTCACGGCATGTGAGACTGCGAAAGAAATCTGGGATGTTCTTCAAGTTACACATGAGGGAACTAACCTTGTGAAGATTCAAAAACTGCAAATGCTTACGAGCAAGTTTGCCTCCATTTTCATGGCAGAAAATGAATCTTTCACAGATTACTATACACGATTGCAAGACATCGTAAACACATGTGCTAACTTGGGAGAGAAGATTCCAGAATTTAAAATTGTAAGAAAGATCTTAAGAACTCTTCCTGAAAGATTTCGTTCCAAGGTTACGGCCATTGAAACTATTAAACACCCGGACGAAATCCGTGTAGAAGAATTAGTTGTTTCTTTACAAACTTATGAAATGACATTTCCTACTAACTATTCTTCTGGAAAGGCATCCTCTTCTAAGTCTTCAGGTTATGCATTGAAAACAACAAAAGAAGAAGACGCGGATTCATCCTCCTCAGACGATGACGAGAACCTATCTATGGATGACTTTGAGAAACAGCTTGCTCTCCTGAGAAGAAATTTTCGCCGAAACTTCCGAAGGGGTAATTCAAGTAAAACCTCATCCTTCGGAAAGTGGAAGAAAGGCAAAGGTTTTTCAAGCCAAAAGTCAAGAAAGCAAGAAAGTTTTTCAAAGGATAAGAAAAGCTCAGAAGGACAAGTCCAATGCTTCAAGTGCCGAGGATACGGCCATATCTCAACGGAGTGTCCAAATAAGAATCCGTCCAAGAAGAAGGTGATGCAAACCGTCACTTGGGATGACACCTCATCGTCAAATGAGTCGTCTTCAAGTAATGAAGAAAAGAGCGCAATGGCATTCCACGCGTCCACCACATCTTCACCCTTCATGTGCTTAATGGCAAGTACTTCAGATTCATTGTCCAACTCCTCCCGGGTTGAAAAAACTGTAACGGATGATGAATCGAGTAACTCTGAAGGTGAAGATTTTGCTCTTGCCTACCATAAGCTTTTGAGGGATTCAAAGAAATTGGCAAAGCAAAACAAGAGTTTGAGAGGGAGATTGCAGGATCTTGAAGAAGAAGCAAAAAGGGCATCTTCTCTCTCAAACGCTCTTGAAGTGGAAAGGGATAATCTGATTAAAGTAAATGTTTCCCTTCAAGAGTCCAATGAGCAATTCGAGAAGAATTATGTAGATATGGTGAACAAAGCGAATTACTTCTTGAAGCTCTACGGCGAGGCTCGACAGGAAAAATTGGAAATGACGGAGACCATTTTCCAACTCAAGGATGATTTAAAGCAATTCTCTTTTGGAAGGAGTAAGTTGGATAAGCTTCTTGGTCTTGGTCAAACAAATCGGTTCGGCCTCGGATACACTCAAATTGGAGACATTCCTAGTTCGAGTGGGACAGTCTTTGTGCCCCAGTCGGTATCTCCTCCTCCGACACCGGAATTCACGACAAGCAACGACAACCAGCCTACTTCACCCTCTTCGGGATCGTCAAGCACTAAGGTATGTTTTCGTTGTAGTATTGTAGGGCACATAAGAAGAAATTACAAGAATGGAGCGAAAAGATCAAATCAAGCACATCTTGCAACTACTACCAATGAGTTCATTTCCCGCAAATCAAAGAAAAATCTTTCAAAATGAAAGAACATTGGTAGTACATCAAACAAGACGACGACGTCAAGGAAAAGCGATGGATCAAACAAGACGCTTTCACCAAAGGTATCAACTTCACAATCATTTCCGACGTACACCAAAACTCGAAAGGTTTGGGTGCGCAAATGTGAAATCTTCCCTTGTCTTGTTACTAATATTTCCTTGCATGCATATGATAATTCGTATTGGTATCTGGATAGCGGTTGTTCCCGTCACATGACCGGTGACAAAAACTGCTTTCAAAATCTTGAGAAAATCTCCGGAGGACTTGTAGTTTTCGGAGATGGTCGGTCTTCCAAAATTGTTGGAAAAGGAACTGTAGCTATTCCAGATGGCCCGGTACTGAATAATGTGTTATTTGTTGAAGGCCTTAAGACTAACCTCATAAGTATCAGTCAACTTTGTGACAATGGTTTTTCAGTTAATTTTTCATCTGTTGGATGTGTTGTAACTGATAAGGACCATGGTTTCTTTTTAAAGGGGGTTAGATCTGAAAACAATTGTTATGTTGTTCCTAATAAAATTTCTGAAAACTGTAACTTAGCCTCTTTGAATAATGAAACACTTTGGCATGAAAGGCTAGGTCACTAAATTTTAAGGAACTTGCTAGAATTTCAAACAAAGACGTGGTCAAGGGGGTTCCAAAACTTTCACTTAAACAAAACATTGTGTGTGGTGGTTGTCAAAAGGGAAAACAATCCAGGACTGCACACAAGAACTTGAACCACGTTGGTACTAAACGGCCCTTAGAATTATTGCATATGGATCTTATGGGGTCGACTTGTCAACCATCTTTGGGAGGTAAATGGTATATTTTCTTATTGGTTGATGATTTCTCTAGATACTCATGGGTAGCATTTTTAAAAGAGAAAGCTGATACTTTTGATTCTTTTCATGAGATCTGCCATCGTATTATGATTGAAAAGAATGAAAAGATCATTCGTGTTAGAAGTGATAGAGGTGGAGAATTCATAAATTCTAAATTCATTGATTTTTGCACTTCCTACGCCATTAAACATGAATTCTCAGCACCCTATACACCTCAACAGAATGGTGTAGTCGAGCGCAAAAACCGGGTTGTACAAGAGATGGCACGTGTTATGCTTCATAGCCGGAATTTACCGTTATATTTTTGGGCTAAAGCTGTGAACACTGCAGTCTATGTTATTAATCGAGTTTATTTGCGCTCGGGAACCTTAAATACACCATATGAGTTGTGATTTAGTAGAAAACCAATTGTGAAATATTTTCGTATCTTTGGGAGTCGATGTTTTATTCTGCGTGATAGCGAAAACCTTGGTAAGTTCGACTCGCGAAGCGACGAAGGGATTTTTATGGGTTATTCTACTAACAGTAGAGCATATCGGGTATTTAACTTGGAATCTAAAACGATAGTAGAATCTATAAATGTTAAAGTAGATGAAGCTTTCCACTTTGCATCTGATAAATCTACCCCTGATATCTCTCTTGATGATGATACTCCTGCAAATGCATCTTCTCATAACAATTCTTCCGATAATAATGATGCATCTAATGGTTCTTCAAGTTTATCTGATGTGCAGGAATCATCTCATGTACCTCCGAGTACTCCGTTACCTCAAACGTTACGCATCTTCAAGGATCATCCGGAATCTAATATTATTGGAGACCCACAAGAAGGAGTCAGGACTCGGAGACAGTTGGTTTGTGGATTCGCTTGTTACGTTTCCTTAATCGAACCAAAGAACGTTGATGAAGCTCTTCAGGATGACTACTGGATTGAAGCAATGCAGGAAGAGCTCCATCAGTTTGAACGCAACAAAGTCTGGGAATTAACGACGCCTCCGAAGCAACACAATGTGATTGGTACTAAATGGATTTTCAAGAACAAGAAAAATGAGGATGGTACCATCATCAGGAACAAAGCACGTTTAGTTGCTCAAGGCTACTCTCAAATAGAAGGTATAGACTTTGATGAAACTTTCGCACCTGTAGCTAGACTCGAGTCCATTCGTATCTTATTCGCTATTGCTTGTCACTTTAAAATAAAACTCGTTCAAATGGACGTTAAGAGCGCGTTTTTAAATGGGTTTTTAAATAAGGAAGTTTATGTGGCTCAACCGAAAGGTTTTGTAGACTGTAAACTACCTAACCATATTTTTCGTTTGAAAAAGGCTCTTTACGGTTTAAAACAAGCACCGCGAGCGTGGTACGAAAGGTTGACAAAGCACCTTTTGGAGAAGGGCTATACTCGAGGGGGAGCAGACAAGACTCTCTTTGTGGAGCATTATCAAAATAACTTCATTGTTGCACAAATTTATGTCGATGACATTGTACTTGGAGCAACAAAGGATAATGATGCTTCTAAATTCGCTGAAACCATGGAAAGCGAATTTGAGATGTCAATGATGGGCGAACTGACATACTTTCTTGGATTGCAAGTGAAACAAAATGGTGAAGGTATCCATCTGTGTCAATCCAAGTATGCAAAGGAGTTGGTAAAGAAATTCGGATTAGAAGATTCTAAAGATTTTTCGACTCCTATGGGAACTAGCAATAAGGGATTAGGAAGTGAATCTCTTAGTGAGAATGTAGACGAGAAACTTTATCGCAGCATGATTGGAAGTCTACTTTACCTCACAGCTAGTCGCCCGGACATATCCTTTAGTGTTGGGATTTGCGCGAGATATCAATCAGCACCAAAGGATGTTCACCTGAAAGCGGTGAAACGGATCATCCGGTACATCAAAGGAACCATTAATTTCGGAATTTGGTATCCTATGGGAACAAGTCTAGATATTGTTGGATATTCAGATGCCGATTGGGCAGGATCTGTGGATGATCGGAAAAGTACGAGTGGTGCATGTTTTTATCTTGGCCATTGCCTTGTGGCTTGGCATAGTAAAAAGCAAAACTGCATTGCACTCTCGACTGTCGAAGCGGAATATATCTCTGCGGGTAGTTGTTCAACCCAACTCATTTGGATGAAAAGTGTGTTGAGCGACTTCCGAATTTCAGCAACTTCGGTAATGATTCTCTGTTACAACACCAGTGCTATAAACATTTCCAAAAACCCTGTGTTGCACTCAAGAACAAAACACATTGAACTTAGATATCATTTTCTTAGAGAGCTAGTTGAATCAAATATTCTTCAACTTTCATATATTTCAACTAAAGATCAATTAGCTGACATTTTAACAAAACCTTTGGATCAAAAACGTTTTATTCATTTGCGTAAGGCAATTGGAATGCTTTCCTTGAAATAATTTCTTTTTGAAACCAATCCTTAGGTTAGGTTTTGTTTTTGTGTTTTTGTTCTTTACCTATGCTTGTACATAGAACATTAATTGAGCATTAGTTACATTGACTTTAACTGCATCCTTTTATATGTTTAGAAATTTATTATGCTTTAGATATCATAATAATTCATTTGATGCAATGATCATTTATGTCAATTAAATCATCTTTGTTTTGATCAAAGTCAATTTCTCTCTCAATGATCTCTTGGTATAGTTATTATCTTATTTGACTATTTAGTCGAGTATGAAATCGAGATCAAATTTTGGTTGAATACTTTATATCTTAAATAATTGATAGCCAATTGAGGGGGAGTCAAAGAAAAAGTATTATGCTCAAAAGATGTGGAAAGAGTTACATCCCAATGAGGAGTGTGAAAACTACCACCACATGGAGGAAAGAGCTACCACCTCGGTCGTCCAAGTACTGTGTGCAGCTACCACATGTATACCAAGCAAGGTTTTTCAAGTTTGATTAAATAAAATGCATATTGAAATACTTGACTCTGTCAAATTTCAAGGTTGGTATAAGGTGGGAATTTTAATGAAAGATGCTCGAAGAGCCACTCTCTTCAACAAATTGTCTAGATACATTATCTAATATATTTGGGATTTCAAACATCTATTGATCTTGGTATTTCATTTTCTTTACCAAATTGATGATTTGATAAAGGCATTACGCATAAGATCATGTTAGATGTGATTGAAATTGTTCAACTTTAAGGGATTTAATTTTTATAAATTTTCGTCTCATTATTTGGATATTGTTGATAGATTTTGCATAATCTATTTCTTTTAGTATGAAACGATGATTTTATTTAAAGTTGATACACAACAATGCTTACAATCTTTTTCTAGAATTTCTGGAATTTTTCTGAATTTTTCTGTAGAAAAAGTTTGGAGCCGGTCCGGACTGGACAAGCCAATCCAGACCCCGAACGCAGGAAAATCCTGCGGGTAGCCGATCCGGACTGCATTCTTCGGGCAGTCCGGACCGCGGCTAGGGTTTTATTAAGAACAAAAGGGATTTGATTTCTTTTACTACAATCTTTTGTTCAAAAGTCTCCAGAGCTTCTCTCTCTAGAATTCAAGTATTTTGGAGCCTTCCCAACTCATTTTCTCCAAATCCAAGTGAGTTTTCTTGATCAAAATCTCAGTTTTTCACAGATTTTCTATATTTTCTCAAAACGTGATGCAAATCTCATATCTTTTCGTTTGTGATTTGTTTTTGATCAAACTTCTTTTGAAATAAGAACTCTGGGAACATTAGTTTTGATTATATGCTAGGTTTTCTCTTGATTAACAGATTTTTAGGCTTCGATTTCTAAAAATTCGGTTTTAGGGCATATAATAGGAATTTTCGAAAATCATGGAATTGATCTACTTTTAAAATTCTTTTTGCAAAACTAATTTGATCCCTAGTCTCTCTATATGATAATGATTGTTTAGGTACAATTTTTCAAATTTTTGAAAATAAACAATTTTTGTCGTATTCTTGAGTTGTTGTTCACAGGACTTGACTCTCACAACGAACAGTAGGAATGGTAATCACTTGGATCATATTTCTTCTTTCTGCCATGGTTCACTCGAAAGCAACGACCAAGCCTAAGAGGGCTAAGAAGGCAAAGAAAACTCGAGATGATTCCGAGACGAAATCAGAAACTGAATCAATCGACTGGGATGAGTTGGTGGTTGAAGCGACAGTTCCTACTGCTTCCAAAGGGAAAGCACTTGCTGAAACCTCTAAAGCAAAGGCGCAGGATATTGCTGATGAGGAAGACGAATTGTATGTCAAGAAAAAAAAGCTCAAGAAGTCCAAACACTACACTAGACAGGAAAATGTCGAGGGAAGTGGAATTCAAATCTCTGAATCCCTCTCTAGAGCACACTCGGTACCTAGAGAATCCCTATGGGCTGAAGGCCAGCATGCATCATCTGCTTTTACAGCTCGTCCAGCGACTTCAAGGAGAAACGCTCTAGAAGCTTATGTATTGGCCTCCATTCATCAGGACCAAAGAAGACTTTCTGCTGACCAAGAGAAATTGGCATTAGGTCTCCGGCAAATGGCCGCTGAACAAAAACAGATGAAGAAGAAATTTTCCAAAATATCACGAATGCTGAAAGGGATTTTGAACAAGATAGAAGATACCAGTTCAGACAGTTCTGATTTGGCTTGATCTTTGGCTTATATGCTCTAACTTTTATCTTTTTATGCAGCTTTTTTTGGTACTTTTAACTTTTAGTTCTCAGTTATTTTCTTATCGTTTGAACTTTTTTTAACTCTCCTTAAATTTTGTAATTTTGGCTTCGTTTTGTGACAAAAAGGGGGAGAGAGTTTAGAGAACTTTGAACTTTGAACAGTAATTGAACAATGTACAATGCTGAAACTAAGGTAAGTATAACTTCAACTTTTTGGGTTTTTATCTTGTGATTTGATGCATGCCTCAACTAACTATTCGACTAACTATTTGGGCATGTAATATAACTAACAAGTTGCTTGTTGACTAACCTTTCTGTGACATTTGGATTTGTATTGCTTAGAAGATATGTCGATTTTTGATTGTGATTTTCATACATATCTGAATTTGCAAATGTCATGATGAGTATAAACTCTATCTCTGTGTTTGGTTTTGATTGCTGAAAATTCTTGAGGTATCTAACGATTTCTTTTGTCAAAAATGCTTCTTTTTGCAGAGATTACAGATGTCTAAGTCTAGAGTCTGTTTTAGGAGTTTAACTCATGTATTTATCTTTATTTGGATCTCCAATGTAAATTTTTTTTGTATGGTGATATCAACAAAAATATCTTTTTGAATTTTCTTGAGTGGATTTGTGTTTTGTCACGAAACCGCCAAAGGGGGAGATTGTTACGGAATTTGAGTTGGCGTATTTCGTGAAATCGGTTAAGTCTTGAAGATTGAAGATGAAAAAGTTGGATCGTATACCTCAATCTCAAGTAAGAAGAATTCAAAAGGATCAGGTACGTTTAATTCAATAAGTTTGTTGATCCGAATACTTCTTATAGTGTACAAACACTTGGATGAATTTTTGATTGCATAAAAATCAAAAACTGGGCATTTTACATGTTCAGAGTCCGGACCGTGGATCTCAGTCCGGACCCCAAACGTAGGTTTGTTCGTGCGCAATTCCAGTCCGGACCGTGGATCTCAGTCCGGACCCCGAATGTGGAATTTGCAAGAAAAGCATGAACAGTCCGGACCGTGGATTGCAGTCCGGACCCCGAATGTCATCTTTTCTGGAAACAGCCTGTTTCGCTGAGACAGTCCGGACCGTCAATTCCAGTCCGGACTGTCGTCCTGCAAAATTCCAGAAATGGTTAGTTTTTTATGCTTATCTTCTTCCAATGGTTTCTAACCTATAAATAGATCCTACGATTCATTTTTTAGGGTAATCCAAATACGGTCAAAAATAGAAAAATCCACCCATAGAGAAGAAAGAAAATCAATAGATTTAATCCTATGTTTCTTCATCTATATTGATTTATTTGATTCTAGGTTTTCATACTCAGATTTTGAGTATAATCAAATCAATGAATACTTAGATGGTATTTCCGATCTATTTCTAATCTAAGTATTCGGCGGATCATCACCACCCAAAAAACAACGATTTCCCCAAAATCGACGCGTGGACTCGCGTGGCCTTGTGGATTCAAGGTGCTACCGTTCTCGTGGATTCGGAGCGAGGTACATTCGTGGATTCGAAGCGTGCTACTGGGTAAAGACCGTGGATTCGGTCGGACGTCGTGGCCTCGACGTTGGACGCCGTGGATTCGGCGTTGGACGCTAATCGTGGATTCGAGCAGCGTTGCGGAGCGAGCGGAGAAGATCTACTAGGAGCGTATGGAAAAGGTTGAGTCGTAAGTGTGTATGGTAAATCACCTTGTACGTGTGTTAATTCTAGTGAATTTCACCGTGTTATCGGTCCCGTGGTTTTTTACTCCGGATTGGAGTTCTCCGCATAAAAATCTCTGCGTGTTATTTATTTTTCCGCATTGGGTTTTATATCGTAAAGATTTTTGAGTGTTTATTGTTTACACCTATTCACCCCCCTCTAGGTATTTTTTCCCCTATTTAGATCTAATTATACATAACCCAACATATTTTAGAGGTTTTTGAGCTTTTCGGCGCAGATCCGGGCGTCCGAATCTGCCTTATAGCCACCCGAATTGCATAGAGAGAGAGATAGAGAAAGAGAGAGATGGAGGGGGACATGTGGCCCGAGCTGCTGTGCGCGTGTGGCAGTGCGAGGCGTGAGACGGGCCATGTGGCACCGCCCCATTGGGCGCAGAGAAGCAAAGTGGCGGGGGTGACGCGCGATGCGACACGCGCGTTGACGCGCGCGGGCGACATGTGGCGGCTCCGGGTTATTTAGGGCACGCCTTTCGGGTGCCCGAAAGGCACCCTATAGCAACTCGAATGTTTCAGGTCGCCCTTTTGGAGTCTAGGCCACCCGAAATACGAAATTGGTGTTTCGGGCACCCGAATCGCCTATTTAAGCATATTTAACGCGTGCATACCCTATTTCTTCTCCTATTTCTTCCTTTGCTCACGTCTGAGGGTTTTAGATTGAGAAATAGAGAGCGAGGGAGAGGGAACGAGAGGTCGTGAGTGCGAGGAGAGTGCCATGGAATGCTCGGTTAAATCTAAAGAGTCGAGCACGGCGCGCGCACGAGATTTAGCAGTGTGTCGACCTTGGGGTAGGTTTTGTTTATTTTATTATTATTATTTATTGTGTTTTTTGGAGCAATTTTTAGTTGTTATAGGTTTAGCTCATTAGAGTTATTGGATTTGAACTCTGTGACTTTTTGGACTGTTAGGGCCGTAGTTGTATGTGTTGCACGGTCGGATTGGGGTGCTGTCGGATTTTTTGGGTCTGTGCCGTTCGCGTGTGGTGATCATCGTCGAGTGTGCAATCTTTCCGCCGACCATGTTCTACCTAGATTTGCTTTTTTGGTGAGTTCCGTGTAGTCGAGAATGACGGATTACTTAGTATGTCTGTTTGCTAGTCGTAGGGACTTTTGATTGCTTTTATATTGCTTTTTAGACGTAGAAAAATGCATACTAGTGTTTGGGTGTTATTTTATCTATTTTTGGACTGTTTGGGTTGGGGGTTAGGATTTTTTATTGTTATTGTTTTTATTGTTAGAAGACATATGAGAATTTCGGGTTGCAGGTGTATCGGGGTAGGTGTTGTTTTTATAGCATGATTAATGGGTTAGTCTAATTATCAAGCGATTCATGTTGTCGACCTGAGTTGACCATTCATTTGTGTTGTTGAGTATTAGATATAGGGGGTACTTAGGTAATGATATTTGTGTTATGTCATGGTGACATAGAGGTTGCTTTGTCCTAAGGTTTCGTGGGCCGTGGACTAGTGTGTGAGAGAGTGTGTGCATGAGGCACTGTGATTGAGATGAGTGATACTTTTACGGTGGGGACTTGTGAGTTGACCTTGGGATGTCTCTATTTTGTGTCGTCGATGATATGTGGGATCATCGTTAATCATAACCTAAATGTCACTTCAAGCTTTACTGAAAATTTATCGACACAGGGGCCGCGTGATGGGAGTGAAGAGGTAGGTTGGTGTCTACTATACTGTTGACGGGTCACCATCTGGGGTGCAAACCTGGAGAGTAGGGAGAGATGGACAGTGGCCTATTTATAGGCGGCGCAGGCTTGACAGGGCTATTGAGATGGTCAGTTCATAATTGGGTCCAGTGTTCTGTTGGGACGGCTAGAGTTGGGTTTTCTGTTGCGTTCATATTTGGGTAGAAATGTTTGGATTTTTGGTGCAGAGTTTTTGGTGTAGAGGCATAATAGCGTAGTTTTGTGTTGATTTTATTTTATTTTCTATTATACTCTTGTAGAAATCGAGAATTGAAAATTTTAAAGTTTAAATCTTTAAATTGAATAGTTTAAGTTATTTGAATAGTAATTTAAGTTATGAATAGTAATCATGATTTTTTTAGAGTTGTTTTGCGAAAGTGCCTAATCTGGCCGATTTGAACCCGAATCTAATGATGTAAATACTCGAGTTGATCAGTCTCATTGAGTTGAGCGAGATGGCGCAACCTGATTTTTATTTCGACGAGCCTAGAGCCTCGAAAAGCATGCTATATTGGATTTTTCACTGAAGATGATGATATTGTGAGGTTGCGAGAGCTAATTTTCACGAACCAAAATTGCAACTTGATAGGTCTCGTCGAGCCGGACGTCATGGCCTCGTCCGTTTTTCTGTTTGATGACTCTAAAGTCTCAAAAAGCATGGAAAACACTAAATTTCAGCTTATTAGTGCTTAGGGGTTCATATTTTATGCTTGGATTTTCACTAAACTTCTTTAGGAGGGACTTTTCTGCAAAAAGGATCTACAGGAGAGGGACCTACCTGAAATTATTCTTGGTTGGAGGACTTATTAGCATTTTGTGGCACCCACTTTTTTTAGCCACTAGCTGCACACGTGGGGATAACCGTAGCCACTTCCCATGTTTTCCTCCTCCTCTGCCATTACCCACGAGTAACCCCAACCCTCTCACTCGCCAGACATCGTAGGAGGAAGACGAAGGGGAAGCTTTTTTCCAGAGGGTAGGCTATCCATCTTCAACCTTATGCCAGAGGACCCCTGGTCTATCCCTTCTCTCTCTATAGACTGATGTACATTTTTCACCTTCTTAGCCTAAGGGGAGTTGAACCTCTCTCCCTCTAGATTTTCTTGACTCTAGACTCTCGGCGGTACCTTTCTGACATCCTGGGCATTCCCCTAGGTAAAGTCTCGAAGCCTTGAACCCTCTGTTTTGCTGGCGAGGGAGAAGAGGCCATCGAAACCCTTACCTTGGCCGGAGTTCTTGCACTCCATCTCCGGGGACTTAAGGGGTGAACCAACTTACTGAGCTCCAACTGTTGGATTCCTGGAGACCCTCCAAGAAGTCTCAAGATGTTTGGTTTAGAGACGAAACCGCAAGGTGAAGCCCTACCTTTCTTGTTTTTGAGGTTGGCCGATAGCCGCTGCCATCGCTCCCCGGCCCCGAAAAACACCCTGGTGAGTTTCCCCTCACCATGACAGACCCTCTGATGCCCTTGTTTAAACCGTTGAGCCCCTCATGTTTTAGATTTCACCATTAATGACTCTAGGTTGGCCACAAGCTTTGGCTCCGACCAACCATCGTTCTTCGGCGCTAGCACTGGTCCTGGTGGAGCTCCTGACAACCTCTGGGATTCCCCCTAGCTATTGCTTGCCTATTGGTGGAGTTCCCTATAAGCTCGACCAACCTGAGCCTTGGTGTAACTTGGTTGGGCCAAGGTTGCTCCGGCGGTGCCTCCGGCCGCTCCACGGTCTTGGGTAAGTGAGCCTCGACCTCTCTTTGACCTCTGGAGCAAGATGCTTATCTTTTTTTTGGTTGTTTGGCCGCAGAGAGAAGGCAGCTATTGTAGGCTCTATCTTGGGGGTTCTTGGCCGAGGTTGATCTTAGTACTGTTCCGGCAACCCCTCGACTTAGGCAATATGAGCCTCTGAACCTCCTTGGCCTCCTGAGCATGATGCTCTTTTCTGATTTCTGTTTGGTTGAGTGGTTGGTTAGCAATATCAACATAGGCCTTTGATTGCATGGATAGGTCAATCTCTAGCTAGCACTTCGCGGACTTCGTTCCACCTCTGGACAATGAGCACGAACTTATGTAAGTCGAGGGCCATCTACCGTTACCTGCGGATTGATTCGAAAGCCCCCGGATTCAGGCAACAAGTCGAACTTGGAATTTAGTATGTTATTATGTAAATTATGGAAAGCCTAGGGGCCTATATGCAAATGTGACAGCATGGGTAGTCTTGGGCAGCATGTAAATGATTCTGAACTTTTCGTTTAAGATCCGATGGCTCCCGTTGAGCGGGATTTGGTTAACGACTCGTAAATCGACAAAATTGTCGGTTTATCGACAACTTGGCGCTAATCACACAATTCGAGGAAATTAATTGACTATTTGTGAGTCCCTGGTTCCCTTGGCTGTTCCTGACACTATCCTGGCTTGTCTAGTGATTTTGGTTTGTGTCAAAGAATTTCAAAGTCGAAAGCAGCAATTCCGGTCTCAGACTTTAGTGCTTATGGCACTATTTGGACTTAGTATTATACCTAGTGATCTGTGGTTGCCCAGGTATCTTAAGTGAAGCTTTCTGGGGAAGCGCACCAAGTTTTATTTATTTTGGTTGCCTGTAGGCTCTGATCGGACCATTATCGATCGATCGGTGGATTACTGAAATTCCCGGCGAATCCCGTGACCTTGACCTACTATAGTGGTCCAAGTCTTTATTGCATAGTGTTGTCGTGGGTTGGGTTGAGTGAGTTATTTGCTGATAGTTTGTTATGATTTAGGCCCGAGCACTCAGGAGCCGCCTCGCCAGTTGAGGAGCGGATATCACGACCATCTGGGTTGAGGTGGGTACTCCGATTCGGGTATTGGCAGTTGAGCAGCGGATATCGGGAGCCGCCTCGCCAGTTGAGGAGCGGATATCACGACCATTTGGGTTGAGGTAGGTACTCCGATTCGGGTATTGGCATAGTGTAACTTTTGGGTACCGTGGATGATTAGACCCTTTGGTTGCTTTGCTAGCCTTACTTGTTGTTGCCTTTCTGCTTTGATGATATCATGCTTATACCTACTATGGTAGGGTTTCTTATCTGTTTATACACATATGTCATGATCAGTGTTTCAGATACTCTTAGACCCTACTTGCTATATATCACCTACTGCCAGTTTGTACTTATCAGTATTTACCTTGCATGATAGAATAGGTGATTATCTTGATGTGATGGCATATACTTGTGATTTTCGATCTCGTTTGGGAGTTCTCGGCTATTCACCGTGTTTTCGGTCTTCTGATCGCGGGCTTGAGCATTCGCATTGAGATCGCCATGCACCAGTGGGACATCCAGTGGGTTGATCTCCCACAGTGGTGTTCTTTACCGGTAGCTAGAGTGATCTATACGACCCGTGAGCTCGTTTTACATGGCTGCACCTGTGGGACTGGACGATATCGAGCCCCTGTTATAGTCAGCAGACAGGGCGATATTGAGTCCCTTCGATAGTCAGCAGGTGTGGGGTACATGTCAGACTTGGTTTGGCACTAGCCTAAGGTCCTAGTGACCAACTATGGCATATGATTGGGTATATCTGATTACTATTATGATGATGCATGATTATAGTTGACAGGTATTATTTTCTGTTATTATAGTAGACATGTATTAGTTCATATACCTGTTTTCATACCTGTGTTATATTGCTTCTATATCAGCTTTATTGCTTTTCACCCACTGAGATACATTCAGTTGTGTCTCACATCCTTGGGTGACCTTTTTTCAGATCGGTCGGGTAGTGAGCGTCGGGGTGATATGTGAGGACACTACTATAGTACCGTCCCGTGACAGTTGCTTACTCTAGTTTTTATTTCAAGTTATTTTATATCATGTTTATGACTCTTTTAGTTGTTGGATACATTTGTTGGATTCTACCTAGATTATCTGTAGTTTAGATAGTTATGTTTATGTAGTAAACTCTGAATGCAAACAATGATTTTTGTACTTATCTAGTCAAGCGTGTATAGGGAAGACTCTGTCCGTATGGATCGGGAATCTCCTATGTCCGTGGCGAATCTAGTCGCGCTCTGGGGTTATGTTTCGAACTTTGATTTTTTTAAAAAATAAAATTAGACCACTTTTGAAAACCCGGGGAGTAACAAATCTGTTACTCGCTTATTTTATAGTTTTACTGTCTTGCCTCTGATAGACCTAGTGGATCGGCTGTGGTTGTCGCTGACCATACCCAATGGGAACTACTATTTTGTAGTTCTCACGCCCGCTTGTGGTCTACTTTTTAGGGCCTTCCAACCCAGCTCTAGTTCGAGGTATGTGGATTGCACCGTAAATAGCAGTCCCTACCCAGTATTATTTTGATAGAGATAGTCCACCCTTTAGTAGTTTAGTTCCTAGCATTGTACATCGGGACTGACTAAGGCATGGCTCTTTACTTGTATTTATTTCTTTTGAGAGATAGATTTGTACGCATTCTTGTACAGTGATAGATGTTAGTATAGTTTCATTTTTTGCTCTTATACCTATTTAGTTGTAGATTTTAGTTCTTTTGTAAATTAGCTTGAATGTTTTGCGTGTCTGAGGTGTGTCCTCGCACACATGATGAGTCTGTTGCATGTCTGAAAACTTTCGCACTGAGCTTGGAACGTGATAGAAAGAGATGTGCATCATAAAAGGAGAGATCATTATGTTCTTTTCCATTATTTTTTGTCCAACACCTATAATAATTTTCATTACGTTACATGTTGATTGCTTATTTTTTATTTTTATTTTGAACACGTTTAAAATGTTGTGATGATATTTACATCCCAACCAAACTTGATGGAGAGAAACCTTACATATACACATGCCTCATGAACCAAATAGTTGACGATTAATTATTATTAAAATTTTATTATATTCTACATCTTCTTACAAAACTTAATTATTTATCAAAATATCTATATTTTGGATTTAGATATTAAATAATTAAAAAATATTAAATAAGTTGAAGTTTGATTTTGAAATAATTTTTTATTATAAGATTTTAAGGTACATCATGTGAGATCTACTTTTAATTATGCTCAATGCTGGCAATGATTTTCGACTGTTTGCAGACTGCGACAAGACGAGAATCTCAAGCAAATTGGTGGTTGGAAAGTTTACTTCTTTAACTGACATTAATTAATTAATTCATCATTGTTTCTGGCATAATTTAATAGTAAGTAATTGTAATAACAGAAAATTTTAAACTTCAAAATTTAAATTATATATGATTTTTAAAAATTTTTAATTTAAAAAATTTAAATTCAAACTCAAGCTCAACGAAATAAAATCGCTATCTAAACGGTCTTGTCGAGCTGAATGTCGTGATAAAGTCCGATTTTGAATTCGGTGAACTGAAACTACGAAAAAAAATATAAAAAATACTATTTTTTGTAGTGTATTAATTATTGCAGAAATACCTATATTTATGCGTTAAATCGTGCGAGATCGCATGTGGATTCAAGATACATCTATAGTGAGGGACCCAAGTTTAAATATCTAGGAGTTATGGACTTTCTAGCAACTTGTTTGTGGTGCACCGTCTTTCTCTAAAGTAGCAAAGTGCGGTTAAGTCACATTAAATATATTTTAAAATATGATTAAAATGAGTTAAAGACGGTTTGGTTCGAAATAAAATGCATTTGAACCAAAATTGAGTCGGAAAACGGGCAAAAAGAAATCAAACTAGAGTTGTGAGCACTTTCGGGCGCCCTAAATAGGGTGCGGGCGCTTGGCACTACAGTAGCGGGCGCTGGGGTGGGCGTCGTGTCCGTACTTTCGGACTCCCAACCCGAGAGCTAGAAATTTGGTGCGCGCTGGCTTTCGGACACCGGGGTGTGATGCCCCGGTTTTCCGCAGAGGTTTTACAGTGTGAGCAGCGGCTTCTGGAGGTACCCTGTGCGTTGGACGTGTCTGTGCGCGAATCGGACTCAAGGAATGGATCCCGCGCGAAAAATAGATCAAGGTTACATTTCGGATGCTTTCGCCGACTTTTAGATGTGGATTTTGGCAAAACGGATTGCAGATTTGGATTCAGCGCGTGAAAACGGTTAATATCGGCTATTTACTTGTATTTTTCGGAGTCCGGACACCCGAAAACGGATACCTGGAAGTTTTCCGTGTTTTCTGGTGCACGGGGGGAGCTGTAGACCGCCGGGTGGACACGTGGCGGCCGCTGAATGGCTGGTGCAGGCGGAGCGGTCCACGGAGCACGATGGGCAGGTACGGCAGGTGGGAGCAGGAGGGAGCGGGTGGGGGACGTAGCGCGCACGCGGGCGAGCCGCCACGTGGCGCCCCACGACTAGCGGGCACCACCCGCTCCCGACCCTATCGGGCCACGTGGCGCGACCCGGTTGGCCGCGCCCGGCTGTCCCGTGGCCCGGGACACATGGCACACCCGGAGCGATCCGGCGCTGCCTTGGGTGTTTCCTGTGCGGCGCCCGAAAGCTCCGGGCGCCCGAAATTGTACCCAGAACCCCTATTTTTGGTTTTTGCCTATAAATAGGCCATTTGAGCCCCTTTTTTTGAGTTTTTGGAGCTGCTCTTAGGGATTTCTCTGGCTGAGGACCTTCTCCACCCAATCCACCATATTTTCTTGGGATCTTGAGGATTTTTGGAGACCGCGGCATCGGCGATTTCTGCGATTCGGCACACTGCGATGTTCCTCTTTCGGTGGCTCTTTTCGTCGCATTTTGGTCCGCGAGCTCTCCTGTGCTCATCCGAAAATTTTTTTAGTCGATTCTTGCGTCAGCGGTTTCATGACAGGTAGGCCCACATTTTTCGTATTTTCCACTTCTGTCCGTTTCGAGTTTTTATTGGGTTTTCGGATCACCTTTAGAACCCATTTTCTGCGACAGATTTTTGGATAGCGGAGGAGTAATTATGGGTTTTCTCGGCCTACAAATGTCTGTACGTGGCGTATAAATACTCGATTTGCATCTACCCTTCGCGAGGATCGCAACGGTGATTTTTTTGGAATTTTTGGAGGACTCTTCGCAGATGAAAATTAGCCATCTTTGTGACTGATTTCACAGACAGTATAGTGCAGTTTTGTTAGGACTAAGTTTGGCACTGTATTCTACTTTGTTGCAGTTTTTGCTGGGATTTTAGTGTTGCGCGAGGAAAGGGAAGGTTGAAACTTGTCATCACAATTGGGGTGAGCATTTTACTTATTGGTCCCGGACATGAATTGTGTGTGATTTCTTATCTGCACCTTTATTGCGCGCCCGCTGATATTTGTACACCGTATTATTGGACAACACTTCACTGTTTTGCTCGCCACCACTGATCCAGGAGGAGTTATTAGAGGATTCTTGTTTCGTTGGGACCGTATACTCTGTGGGAACGCACGCGCCATACTTTCAGCTGAGGGGCTTCGGATTTGCACGTTCCAGGTGGTTTGGATTTTCCTCCAAATCGACGGACGGCTTTCTAATTCTATCTGATAGTGGACATACATGATAGAGTTAGTGACTTTTTTATTGATCCAGATATATGCATAATATCGTGGGGGATTTATTTACCGATGTAGGATGATGCATGATAGTATCCGGGAATAATGGTTGATTAAATGATTATATGTTAGAGTTGGCATTTTGAGCATAAGTTATATTGCATGTTAAACTGTGGAACTTGACTTAGCACCCCGTCATATGCTGCATGTTCAACCAGACTAGTAGAAAACCCTCACTTGGGCTAGGTTCTTTTATGCTTTAGCCTTCCTACACATTGCATGTTTCTTCCTAGACTTAGAGTTTTCTCCTCGCCCGGGTAGTGGGCCGAGTGGTCGGGACAGTGTAGGACGCTTATTATGCTCGTGCCGGGGGCAGAGTGGAGTCGGGTGGTAGAGGTTAGTTTGGTGCTAGTGTCGGGAGCCGTTTGGGATGACGGTGATCCCGGGTTGTTGGGTTTTTTCCCTGATTTTGGTTCATCGCCACGGAGTAGGGGCGATATTGATCTTATGTTTGCAGGACCTTAAACCCAGAGATAATTTTGGATACACATGATTTTGGTAAACTAGTTTTCTTTCCAAGCTCCTGAGGGACGCCAGAACCCGTTCTTATTTGATTAGGGCAAAGGCACCAGTCCTTCGGGACTTAGGAAAATAAAACCGTCTTTAATTGATTTTCTTAAAGAACTAAATGATATTAAAATTGGGTTTTCCTCCAAGCAAGATGGTTTTCTAAAAAGGAAGTTATTTTTTTGTCCTCGCCCAGAGAGGGGCCGAGCAAAATGGTTTTCGGAAACAAATGTCATCTTTTATATAAATCTCTGCACCCCGCTAAGGGTTGCGTGATCTGGGTTCCAAGGGCTGCCTCCTTTCGGGACGAGAGCTACGGGCGGCTGTGCCCGGAACCTGTTCTTGTTTGATTGGGGTTGTAGGTGTCAGCTTCCTGGAATTCTCGGTCACGGTGTTGTTGGTCGATTGGGTTCGATGTTGGGTCGATAGGTGTTCCGGTCCCGATGTGGTTAGACGGTTGGGTTCGTGTGTTGGGTTGGCGAGTTCTTTCGATCTGTTTGATTGCAGTTTCGATTATAGCCTGCATGTGCTATAGTTCTGGTTCGCGATCTCTGCTTGGTTCTTTTCCTCAGTGGGGTCGCTCCCTCTGAGTGTCGCTCCGGATGCGAGGGTATATTGGTTCGTGGTACGCCCTACGTAAATCCTGCCCATGCGTGGGAGGTGGTTGTAGGTGAGCGTTTATTAGTCCGTTGGGACACCTACGTAATTCCTGCCCAATGCTTGGGAGGTGGTTGTAGGTTAGCGCATGCTTGACTGGTCCTTTTTGGCAGTCATTATGATTGGGTATTTTTTTGGTCACCTCGAGTTAGAGTGGTTGCATATCATCATCTGTTTTACCCACCTATTGAGCATTGTAGATAGAGGCATGGTAGCTGTAGATTTCTGTTCTAGCTATTTTATTGTATCCTCAGTATTCCTGTTATCTTATGCCTCTAGTAGATTTAGTGGGCAGACCGTAGGGTTGGAGACGGTACCCACTGAGAACTACGTGACGGTGTAGTTCTCACACCCTCTGTTGGTGACCGTTTTACAGAGGCTCTCCTCCCGTCCCTGCTTTAGTTGGCTCGACGGACCGTGGTGAGGGAGTCGCGTGATAGATACCTACCAGTGTTGTCATTTGGTGAGATAGAGGTACCTACCCGGATTGTGAGTTTTATTGTGCACTGTGGTATTTACGATTTTAGTTTATCTCTCTTTTTGGATTCATAGATGATGTATAGGTGGATTTTACAAGTATTTAGTCTCAGTAGACCAGATTATTGTACTATTATTTTGGGAGATGGATATTGTACCTTTATTTTAGTTGTACAGTGGTTTCAGATTTTTATTACAGCAGTTATTTTCAGCTCTGATATCTGTATAGTTGGTAGTTGTTACTTTTCAGGTTGTACGCTTCGCCTATGCGGGGTTTCCCGTATAGGTGGCAGATCTGTTGGCGAGTCCGGGTCGCAGTTTCGACGCCGGGGCATGACAGATTAGGGTGGTATCAGAGCCTAGGATGTATGTCATTATGGACTTAGAGACCCTAGGCTTGTGGTTGGACCCTAGGATTACTTCGTGAGAGAGTCGTGATTTTTAGCGAGAGTCCTGATTGAGTTTTATACCTCTCCCGAGGGATGGGATGAGTGATTGGCATGTTTATTCTCTTAAGTGACTATGTTGGCTGCAGACAACATAATGCTAAAGAATGGATGGTATGTTCTAGACTTTCGCTGGAATGGGTCGAGTGTTTGTGGTGTTCTGATGGTTGGGTCTTGTTGCAGGCGAGCACGATGCCTCCCCGACGCGGTGTGCCAGCGCGTTCGCACTTCCTACCTTCTGAGAAGCTGGAACAGGAAGGGCCAGGGCAGCCCTGACTGAGTGAGATTCAGGAGTTGCGAGCCGAGGTGGCTTAGTTGGCAGAGATCAGTCATAGGCAGGGGCGACGTATTAATCAGTTGTTAGCGCAGAGAGGCGAGCCGCCTCAGTCTGTTCAGGGAACCTCTACACCACCTGTGGTGCTCCCTTCACCGGCAGTGCCTTTTTCTAGCAGTGGAGCTCTAGGAGTGGGTCGACCTTGGACCCCGGCTGAGGAGGAGCAGGTTGTTACACGGTTGCTTCAGTTTCGCAGTTTGAACCCACCCAGATTTACCGTTCGTGATACAGAGCCCTGGGAAGTGGAGGCTTGGGTCGCCGCACTAAAGAAGCTCTTTAGGGATTTCTTTATTCCCGAGAGCATGAGAGTTCATATGGCGGTGCATTATTTGGATGGAGATGCAGATGCGTGGTAGCGGAGAGTGGAGCCTGCTGAGTTTCGGATTACCCGCCAGATGCCTTGGTTAGAGTTTCGCCGAATGCTGTTCACGGCTTACTTTCCGAACAGTGTAAGACAGAAGCTTGAGGAGGACTTGAATTGTGATGACCCGGATCTCCGCGAAGGTCTTACAGTGTGAATTGTGGCTTCCGGAGGCCTATGATATGTGTTGGAGATGGTTGCGCGCAAATCGGACCTCAGATTTGGACCTAGCGTGAAATTTGGATTAAGAATACCTGTCCAGGTGCCTTCGACAAATTTTAGAAGTGGAATTTGGCAAAACGGATATCGGATTTGGACTCAGCGCGCGAAAACGATGAAAATGGATTGTGGGTTTTACTGTGCACTGTTGTATTTATGATTTTAGTTTATCTCCCTTTTTGGATTCATAGATGATGTATAGGTGGATTTTACTTGTATTCAGTCTTAGTGGACCAGATTATTGTACTATTATTTTGGGAGATGGATATTGTACCTTTATTTCAGTTGTACAGTGGTTTCAGATTTTTATTACAGCAGTTATTTTTAGCTCTGATATCTGTATAGTTGGTATTTGTTACTTTTCAGGTTGGACGCTTCGCCTATGCGGGGTTTCCCGTATAGGTGGCGGATCTGTTGGCAAGCCCGGGTCGCAGTTTCGACGCCTGGGCATGACATGGGGTGTCCTGCAGGTGCCCGAATCGACAGTAACGGGTGCAGGTAAGGGCACCCCGGAGAGCCAGCGGACTGTAGCCGCGAAGTTTCGGATGTTAGGAACAGGGTGGCGGGCGCCCGAAATGCGCGGAGACTGACATGGGTAGGTGAGAAAATGAGGACTTTTTGGGGGGCAAAATGGTCATTTCACACTCTCTGTCACCTCTGCCAACCCCCTGACTGAACCCATTCAAAATCCCTTTTCTTTATCTCCCTCTCACAAACCCTATTCCTCTCTGCCCCCCTCCCTCTCTCTCTCTCTCTCTCTCTCTCTCTCTCTCTCTCTCTCTCTCTCTCTCCCTACGTGCTGTCTAGAGAAGAAGAATAGGAAGGAGTAGAGGTGGGAGAGGCACTATGGGGGCCCTGTGGCTTAGGATTTGATCTCCAAAACAGCTAGAGGAAGGTGGAGAATACCTCTATGAAGACTTTGGGAGAAGAAAGAGCCATTTTCTCTATCTCTTTTGCTTGGAATCTTGATGGAATCTTGAGGAAGAAATTTTCTTGGAGGTTCAAGTAATCAAGCCATCTCTCTCGCAAGAGTGCATCGAATATCACACCCAAAGACCACCATTTTGGTCAGTTTGGGCACGCGCACAAACCCCCCGAACGGGCAGAACCTCCCTTACTTAAACGAAGCAGTGATAACTGTCCAATATGTATAATTTTGCACAAAATGGATATACAAGTATTAGAGTGAAACTATAATGTCTAAAACATACACTGAACTTTAAATTTAAAATTTACATTCATTCACCACAATATTACAAATATTACAACTCTTTATTTTTTCTTTAATTTTATAATTGGGTACTTGCTAGACCTCTCACTTGGTCTATCTATCCCGTGATACCTTTGCCGCGACCTCGCTCCTCACTAGCGGTACCTGGATCTGACAAAGGGTAACCACAACGGGTGTGAGAACTATAAATAAGTTTTCAGTGGGTGTAACTACCGAACGTCGTGCTCTACACTCACTCGGTCTAAAGGGGGCAACTGTAATTAATTTGCTAAACAAATATTTCTACTAAAGAAATATATAAATTGTAAATACAATTACATTGCCTTAATTTAAACAATATGCTATTAGATTATTGTCTATTTGTTACCCAATTTGTCACTATACAATGTGTCAGAGTCTTGCCATTAGATTCATCATAACCTTTACTTAACAATTTACTACTATGCTATGTGTCATAGTTTCCACTAGGTTCATTTTAACCTTTCCGGATCTATTTGCCATGACCTCTACTTAACCCACTAGCTAGTTAGGTCCCACTTACTTACCTATCAATCATGCACATACTCTTTGTGCCACATGTCCCGAACCGTCCATCGATCGGTTCAATATCTCAATACCTCATGGAGAGCCCGGGTAGTCAAGCTATTCTCCAATCGGTGGGCCCACGGCATTGATGGTGATCGGCATCACCACGTCTGCTATTCACTTGAAGTCGAGGGGGACCGACATCTCCAAGCATTACACAGTCACTTGGTGTCGAGGGGGATCGGCATCACCAAGCACTACATAGGGAGTCGAGGGTGATCGACATCTCCCCTGGGAGTCGAGGGTGATCGACATCTCCCGCCACTGTACTGGAAGTCGAGGGTGATCGACATCTCCCGCTAGACCATTTCGGAATGTTGCGAATTTGGTCACTGTCTGTCACGCCCCGGAGGTTTAAATATGCGGAAAACTTATATCTTTTTTTTTTTTTGAAACAACTCCACTCTCCGGTATGTGCCAGACCCGCCACACATACAAATTCGCCCCACACGGACAGAGCCTCCTTTGTATGTGCACGGCGTCACATTCGCGATTTGCACTTTAACCACAACAGTCAGGATAACAACTGAAGAAAGAGAAGGGAGAAGGTAATCATACAACCTTTCGAATAAGGCCACCAAGTTTTGAAAGGATAAATCCACCGGTTTACAAGACGGTGCCTACACGACACCTTATTCTTTTCAAAATCAATTTTCGCAAACCGTTTCTTTATTTGAAAATGGCCGAACTAAGAGGAAAACAAAGGAAAGCGTTCATCACAAAATTTTAGCGTCCACAACATCCACATTAAAGAGAAACCACATGCTACCTAACAAAACAAACTAACCAAAAGCATAAAGGAAAGGTATCTAGCCACAGTATGAAGCTACGGTCGTCTAGTCGAAACCTCACCGTCGTCCCGGAGCCCACCCCTGACCGAACCTGTCATAGTGTGGGAAGTCAGTGACAAAAAGAGTAAGAGGTAGACGTAAAACAAGTAAGATGCTATCAGTATTAAAAGAAAAGCAAACCGACAAGCCAGAGCACCCAATCTCCCCCTCATGAGTCCACAGTAACCCTCCTATAAATCGAAACAGAGCACCTGCCAAACGGACTAAAGACCTATGGCGAACGGAGATACTTTGCTCTCACCTTGATGCTTAAACCTCTCCCCGGTACTTGTGCAGCACCGTAAGTAACCGCGAGGCGTCCCTACTACGTCACTTTCACCTTTGTTGGGTACACGGGTCAACGAACCACTTTTCCGGAAAAGTACACCCATGCGGTGGCCAAACCGCCTGTGTACGAGTAAGCAGCCATGAGCATAAATGCCGATTCCGGCGTGTAGTAAAGCACCGCGACACTCAGCCGCCACAGTTAGAAATAAAAAGGGATTCTCATGCCATAGGGGTTAGACGATAACAAATGGCACATCTACTTCTCTCTCGTATATTCCAACAGAAAACATACTCTGAACACACAAACGATACCCACCTCGAGTTGCGTCGAAAGAAACTCCCGGAGCCGACCCACGCCCTCGAACAACTCCCGGACCTACAAAGTCCCCAAAAGAAACAACTGGTCAGACTCGACTCACTAGTAGAACTGAGACCCCGCTTGCGCCAAGTGAGGGCGGCAAGCCGAGCGGCAGCGGCGGCGCGACCCTGCGCGGGCACCTGCCTCGCGCAGCGCACCGCACGCGACACGGACCCACGCGAGCACCTTCCCCGCGTGGCGCGCCGCACCGTGCCGCGCGAGCACCTTGTCACGTGTCGATCGTGTTGGTTCGACCGTGACATCCTTGGGGGCCACTTTTGGAGGACATTTGGTAGGCATTTGGGTTGACAGAGTTACGGGTTTGCGAAGTTGGGACAATCCGTCAGGGTTGAGCCGTGGGTGAACCAACGGGGGCAATTCCCTAGCAATGGCCCATGCCATGACCATGAAAATGGTGCCGCATGCGGGGTTTCAAAACGTACCCCTCGATGAGACCTTTGTACCCCCGGGGTGCCACAGGGGTGGATGCCTCGTGGGTTATATTGAGGAGGGGATGGACACTTGCGAAGTGGCCCCGACTCCCCCATTGGCCTATTGGACATAGGCCATCCCTTGGCAAGCGGAGTCGCCAAGCCTAAGTTCGTGTGAGCGGGATTTGATGGTCGTTGAGCACACGGGCTTAGGGTAATGCCAAAGACACGAGGTCGACGGCATTACGGAGCGGGGTAAACCAAGAGGTGTTTCCTCTCGGTTCGCTTGCACTACCTTATGCCGTTTCGGATCTCTGTAGTGGAGCGAACGAGCGGATGAGGGACAGTCTTGCGAAGGTTGGTCCGCCTCAACGGACAAGGCTTGCGAAGGCATGTGTGTGCCTAGCGGGGATTCGTGAGGCGCGAGACCTACGAAGTTTGTGAGGCGAAGGAACGGTCGGTCCGCCGTAATGGACAAGGCTCACAAAGGCAACGGTGCCGAGCGGGGATTCATGCGGCGCGAGGCCCACGAAGTAGGAGGAGACAATCGATGCTGGTTTTCGTAAAGTGAGCCATGGAGAGTACCGAGGGTGTTGGGGGCCAGACATGGCCGTCCAATGTAGGTGCCGAATGGCTAGCGAAGCGGAGCGAGGCTGATTCGATTTTGGGCGACATCCGTCAAGCAAACCTTGGATGCTGGGCCGAGAGTGTTGGCGGCCGAGTATGGTCGTGCCATGGAGGTGCCAGGGGGTTGGCGACGCGGGGAGAATGTCGTTAGGTTGGCAAACCCTTGCAAAGGGAACACACGCGGGAACAAGTAGTGTAGGGTATTCGGGAAGCGGACCTTGGACCGAATCGGGAGCGATGACGGATCTAGGTGGCCGGCGGAACGGGACAGGCCCGACTCGACTATAGATCCCATAGTGGAAATTGAGGGGTGCGGGGCGCCTTGGCAAGGCAATGGGCTGGCGGACGGGTGAGATGCGTGGGAAAGGTCGCTCGGTTAAGCAGACGAGTGGAACGCGCAAGGACGGCTCGCTCGGGCCCATTCGAATGGACTAAGTTGGGAGAACTTGTATTGTCCTGGATGCTTGCTTCGGAGGCAAAGGGGCATTCGGTTAAGTAGCACTCTCGAGGAGAGTTTGTCCGGCTAGGCGGAATATACTCGGCTTAAAGGCCAACCTCGGTGGCGGGGTTGTTTGTTCGGAACTCGTGGAGTTCGACAAGGGGTTCGACGTAAGGCGCGACGCTAGGCAGTCAGGCTCGTGGAGGAGCCTGCTTGGTTAATGCTTGAGTTGTGATCTCGCTGTTTAAGTTTGAGGGCGTGTCTGTGGCAAGGGACTTGGGAAGGCTGGCTCGGGTGTGCGACACTTGAGCGCCGCATGGGGAAATTTTAAGGAGAAAAAGCTAACCCCGTGACAACCTGCCCCCGCGCGGCGGCACCGCATGGCGCGCCGCACTGCGCAGCGCGGGTAGCGGCCCCGCGCGGGCGGCGGCCTTCGTGCGGGAGGCCATCCCCGCGTGGCACGCCGCACCGCGCAGCCCGCGGCGCGGCCCCGCGCGGGAGGAGGCCCCGCGCTGGAGGCGGCCTCCGCGCGGCGCGCGGCACAGCGCCGCGCGCGGCACGGCCTCGCCCGGGAGGCGGCCCCGCGCGGGTGGTTGCCCCGCGCGGGCAGCGGCCCCGGGCGGGCGGCGGTCCACGCGCGTGCGCGGCGTGTGGTACGGATGGCGGCGCACCCGCACACCGCGGCTGCGGAAGATTAGGGCAACACGGTACAAGATAAAGAAGGACAAGACCCAAAACCCGAAAATAGAACACTAACCTTGATTTCGCGGAGAAGAAGAGGATGAGGAAGGAAAACACGTCCCTCGCCATTTTCGACGCGCTTGATCACAAAGAAGTTAGGAACGCTCTCTCTCTCTCTCTCTCTCTCTCTCTCTCTAACTAGGGTTCACGAAAGAGGAGAAGAATAAATCATCTAATTTTAAAAAATATTATTTTCTCCTACATACAAAACCCGAAATTCCGATAAGAGGGATTCTCCAATCAATCTTCTTGATAAGAGTGCCACCTAAGCAACGTTTCTAAAAATATCCGGCATGAATTTTGATGCACCAAGGTCTTAACGGGTTCGTCTTATCCTATCGTACCCGTTAACACAAAAGACCCATTCCGGGAGATCCGTAAGTCGGATTTTCGATCCGATCGCTTTGCCGTTCACCGTTTTTCACGCTCTATCACTAGAAAAAATACCCGCAACCACCGACGTTCTACCCAAGAAGACTCGATAGGTTACTTCCCCTAACACTTGTTGGGTTATGTATAAAATGGATCTAAATAGAGAAAAAAACACCTAGAGGGGGGTGAATAGGTGTAAACAATAAACACTCAAAAATCTTTGCGATATAAAACCCAATGCGGAAAAATAAATAACACGCAGAGATTTTTACGTGGAAAACTCCAATCCGGAGTAAAAAACCACGGGACCGATAACACGGTGAAATCCACTAGAATTAACACACGTACAAGGTGATTTACCGTACACACTTACGACTCAACCTTTTCCATACGCTCCTAGTAGATCTTCTCCGCTCGCTCCGCAACGCTGCTCGAATCCACGATTAGCGTCCAATGCCGAATCCACGACGTCCAACGTCGAGTCCACGACGTCCGACCGAATCCACGGTCTTCACCCAGTAGCACGTCTCGAATCCACGAACGTACCTCGCTCCGAATCCACGAGAGCGGTTGCACCTTGAATCCACAAGGCCACGCGAGTCCACGCGCCGATTTGGGATAAATCATTGTTTTTGGGTGGTGATGATCCGCCGAATACTTAGATTAGAAATAGATCGGAAATACCATCTAAGTATTCATTAATTTGATTCTACTCAAAATCTGAGTTTGGAAAACCTAGAATCAAATTAATAATATAGATGAAGAAACATAGAATAAAATCAAGTATTTCCTTTCTTCTCTATATGTGGAATATTTATGGATTAATTGGATTCCTTCCACTTCGCGTCGTCCCCTCAAAAGATGAATTAAAGGGTCTATTTATAGGTTAGAAAACTTGTGGAAGAAGATAAGAATCAAAAACTAACCATTTCTGGAATTTTACAGGACGAGAGTACGGACTGGAGTTGGCGGTCCGGACTGTCTCAGCGAAACAGACAATTTCCAGAAAAGACGACATTCGGGGTCCGGACTGAAATCCACTGTCCGGACTGTTCATACTTTTCTTGCAAATTCCACGTTCGGGGTCCGGACTGAAATTCCTAGGGTCCGGACTGGAATTATGCACGAACTAACCTATGTTCGGGGTCCGGACTGTAAAGCCCGATCCGGACTCTGAACATATGGAATGTCCAGTTTTTGATTTTTATGCAATAAAAAATTCATCCAAGTGTTTCTACACTATAAGAAGTATTCGGATCATCAAACTTATTTAATTAAACGTACCTGATCCTTTTGAATTCTTCTTACTTGAGATTGAGGTATACGATCCAACTTTTTCATCTTCAATCTTCAAGACTTAACCGATTTCACGAAATACGCCAACTCAAATTCCGTAACAATCTCCCCATTTGGCGGTTTCGTGACAAAACATAAATCCACTCAAGAAAATTCAAAAAGATATTTTTGTTGATATCACCATACAACAAAAATTTACATTTGAGATCTAAATAAAGATAAATATATGAGTTAAACTCCTAAAACAGACTCTAGACTTAGACATCTGTAATCTCTGCAAAAGAAATCATTCTTGACACAAAAGATCGTTAGTAACCTCAAGAATTTTCAACAATCAAAACCAAACACAGAGATAGAGTTTATACTCATCATGTATACTCATCATAACATTTGCAAATTCAGATATGTATGAAAATCACAATAAAAAAAACGACATATCTTCTAAGCAAAACAAATCCAAATGTCACAGAAAGGTTAGTCAACAAGCAACTTGTTAGTTATATTACATGCCCAAATAGTTAGTCGAATAGTTAGCGGAGGCATGCATCAAAACACATATAAAACCAAAGTTGAAAGTTATACTTACCTTAGTTTCAGCATTGTTCTCACACAAGTATAGTCATAGTCAATCACAGAGCATTGTGCATTGTTCAAAGTTCTCCTATACTCTCTCCCCCTTTTTGTCACAAAATCCGAATCATCAGAGCTGATGCATTCGAGCTTCTGAAATATTTTCTTGATGCGCTTGTTCATTGAAACTTGTTCTTTCTTTACCTCTCTAAGATCCTCTTTCATCTCAACGAACTCGTTAGACATGCGTTCTTGCTCGTTGGAGAGGCGCTGTTGTTCTTTGTAGATTGAGGTAACGGAGGCATCATCATCGGAGGTTGAAGGAGGTATTGGGGGAACTGATGTTGTAGCTGCTGGAGGTGGAGCTGCAGATTGTGTTCTTCGTCGACGAGGAGGTGATGGAGGCTCATCTTGCTTTGTGGAGAGGGATTTGACGATAGTCGAGTCGTTGATAGTCCCCAAGCTATACATATAAGTCGATGAAGAAGTATCGACTTTGAATCTTTTCAAAATACGCATAATTATCGTTGGATAGGGAAGTCTCTCGGTGGGATGCGCATGTTCGACATACCGAGCCATCCTAGACCAGATAAGGAACGGGATGTTGAAGTTAGAACCCATAGCAGTTGCCGGGTGTCCAATAAGATAGAGAAAAAGCATCCTGTCCCATCGAAGAACTTTAGTTTGCATATTCGGAAGGATATTGTAGCAAACAATGAAGTTTAGATATCAATATTCCGGTCTAAGCTCTCTTGAAAGAACCGAGTTCCCTGTTGACATCGTATCGGGCATACAAATCCCATTTACAACCACTCTCCAAGAGTCAGTGGAGTAGACATGACCTTTCAAGTAATGTCGGCCTTCAGCCCTAGCCTTCATCCCCACAACTTCTCCAATCAATTGTGGAGTGACCTTGATTTGAATATTTCTAACCTTTGTTAGAAATTCGCACTTTCCGTCCTCCTGATCAACCAATCCTGAACCATTCTGATAGAACATCCTCACCGAATGGAGACAATATCCGGTGGTCTCAGGAAAATTGCATATGGAGCCAAGACCTGCATGGTCAAACAAGGTCTCAAACAGTTCCTTCCGTTCCTTCAGAGCATTGACATTGACGTGTCTTTCGCCAATGCATTCTCTTTTCTCAAAATCCTTTATCCTTGTTGAGCTTATAAAGTCTTGCGGAGGGGGCTGGCTTGCCAGTGGTTCCTCAATTGAGATACCCCGAGCACTTCCTCGTTTCCTTGCAACATTCTTTCTCTTGGTTTTAGGTGGAGTTGCTTCCATCGGTGCTTTCCCTTTCTCAGCAGCAGTAGGTGGAGTTTTTGCCTTGGACGTTTCTGCTGAGGCTTTCCCTTTTGAAGCAGTAGGAACTGTCGCTTCAACCAACAACTCATCCCAGTCGATTGATTCAGTTTCTGATTCCGTCTCGGAGTCATCTCGAGTTTTCTTTGCCTTATTAGCCCTCTTAGGCTTGGTCGTTGCTTTCGCATGAACCATGGCAGAAAGAAGAAATATGATCCAAGTGATTACCATTTCTACTGTCCGTTGGGAGAGACAAGTCCTGTGAACAACAACTCAAGAACACGACAAAAATTGTTTATTTTCAAAAATTTGAAAAATTGTACCTAAACAATCATTATCATGTAGAGAGACTAGGAATCAAATTAGTTTTGCAAAAAGAATTTTAAAAATAGATCAATTCCATGATTTTCGAAAATTCCTATTATATGCCCTAAAACCGAATTTTTAGAAATCGAAGCCTAAAAATCTGTTAATCAAGAGAAAACCTAGCATATAATCAAAACTAATTTACCCAGAGTTCTTATTTCAAAATAAGTTTGATCAAAAACAAATCACAAACGAAAAAGATATGAGATTTGCATCACGTTTTGAGAAAAATATAGAAAACCTGTGAAAAACCGAGATTTTGATGAAGAAAACTCACTTGGATTTGGAGAAATGAGTTGGGAAGGCTCCAAAATACTTGAATACTAGAGAGAGAAGCTCTGGAGACTTTTGAACAAAAGATTGTAGTAAAAGAAATCAAAACCCTTTTGTTCTTAATAAAACCCTAGCCGCGGTCCGGACTGCCTGAAGAATCCAGTCCGGATCGGCTACCCGCAGGATTTTCCTGTGTTCGGGGTCCGGATCAGCTGGTCCAGTCCGGACCGGCTCCAAACTTTTTCTTCAGAAAAATTCAGAAAATCCAGAAAAAGATTTTAAGCACTTTTGTGTATCAACTTTAAATAAAATCATCGTTTCATACTAAAAGAAATAGATTATGCAAAATCTATCAACAATATCCAAATAATGAGACAAAAATTTATAAAAATTAAATCCCTTAAAGTTGAACAATTTCAATCACATCTAACATGATCTTATGCGTAATGCCTTTATCAAATCATCAATTTGGTAAAGAAAATGAAATACCAAGATCAATAGATGTTTGAAATCCCAAATATATTAGATAATGTATCTAGACAATTTGTTGAAGAGAGTGGCTCTTCGAGCATCTTTCATTAAAATTCCCACCTTATACCAACCTTGAAATTTGACAGAGTCAAGTATTTCAACATGCATTTTATTTAATCAAAATATAAAAACCATGCTTGGTATACATGTGGTAGCTGCACACACTAGTCGGACGATCGAGGTGGTAGCTCTTTCCTCCATGTGGTGGTAGTTTTCACACTCCTCATTGGGATGTAACTCTTTCCACATCTTTTGAGCATAACACTTTTTCTTTGACTCCCCCTCAATTGGCTATCAATTATTTAAAATATAAAGTATTCAACCAAAAATTGATCTCGAATTCATACTCGACAAAATAGTCAAATAAGATAAAAACTATACCAAGAGATCATTGAGAGAGAAATTGACTTTGATCAAAACAAAGATGATTTAATTGGCATAAATGATCATTGCATCAAACGAATTATTATGATATCCAAAGCATAATAAATTTCTAAACATATAAAAGGATGCAGTTAAAGTCAATATAACTAATGCTCAATTAATGTTCTATGTACAAGCATAGGTAAGAACAAAAACACAAAAACAAAACCTAACCTAAGGATTGGTTTCAAAAAGAAATTATTTCAAGGAAAGCATTCCAATTGCCTTACGCAAATGAATAAAACGTTTTTGATCCAAAGGTTTTGTTAAAATGTCAGCTAATTGATCCTCAGTTGGAATGTAGGAAAGTTGAAGAATATTTGATTCAACTAGCTCTCTAAGAAAATGATATCTAAGTTCAATGTGTTTTGTTCTTGAGTGCAACACAGGGTTTTTTGAAATGTTTATAGCACTAGTGTTGTCACATAAAATTGTTACCGAAGTTGCTGAAATTCGGAAGTCGCTCAACACGCTTTTCATCCAAATGAGTTGGGTTGAACAACTACCCGCTGAGATATATTCCGCTTCGGCAGTCGAGAGTGCAATGCAGTTCTGTTTTTTACTATGCCATGCAACAAGACAATGGCCAAGATAAAAACATGCACCACTCATACTTTTCCGATCATCCACTGATCCTGCCCAATCGGCATCTGAATATCCTATAATGTCAAGACTTGTTCCCATAGGATACCAAATTCCGAAGTTTACAGTTCCTTTGACGTACCGGATGATCCGTTTCACCGCTTTCAGGTGATCCTCCTTTGGTGCTGACTGATATCTCGCGCAGATCCCAACACTAAAGGATATGTCCGGGCGACTAGCCGTGAGGTAGAGTAGACTTCCAACCATACTTCGATAAAGTTTCTCATCTACACTTTCACTAAGAGATTCACTTCCTAATCCCTTATTGCTAGTTCCCATAGGAGTCGGAAAATCTTTAGAATCTTCTAATCTGAATTTCTTTACCAACTCCTTTGCATACCTGGATTGACACAGATGGATGCCTTCATCATTTTGTTTCACTTGCAATCCAAGAAAGTATGTCAGTTCCCCCATCATAGACATCTCAAATTCGCTTTTCATGGTTTCTGCGAATTTAGAAGCATCATTATCCTTTGTTGCTCCAAATACAATGTCATCGACATAGATTTGTGCAACAATGAAGTTATCCTGATAATGCTTCACAAAGAGAGTCCGGTCTGCTCCCCCTCGAGTATAGCCCTTTTCCAAAAGGTGCTTTGTCAACCTTTCGTACCACGCTCGCGGTGCTTGTTTTAAACCGTAAAGAGCCTTTTTCAAACGAAAAACATGATTAGGTTGTTTATGGTCTACAAAACCTTTCGGTTGAGCCACATAAACTTCCTCGTTTAAGTACACATTTAAAAACGCGCTCTTAACGTCCATTTGAAAGAGTTTTAATTTAAAGTGACAAGCAATAGCGAATAAGATACGAATGGACTCGAGTCTAGCTACAGGGGCGAAAGTTTCATCAAAGTCTATACCTTCTATTTGAGAGTAGCCTTGAGCAACTAGACGTGCTTTGTTCCTGATGATGGTACCATCCTCATTTTTCTTATTCTTGAAAATCCATTTAGTACCAATCACGTTGTGTTGCATCGGAGGCTTCGTTAATTCCCAGACTTTGTTTCGTTCGAACTGATGAAGCTCTTCCTGTATTGCTTCAATCCAGTAGTCATCCTGAAGAGCTTCATTGACATTCTTTGGTTCGATTAAGGAAACGTAACAAGTGAATCCACAAACCAACTGTCTCCGAGTCCTGACTCCTTCGTAAGGGTCTCCAATAATGTTCGTTTCTGGATGATCCTTGGAGATTCTTAACGTTTGAGGTAACGGAGTCCTTGGGGAAACATGTGATGAATCCTGCATGTCAGATAAACTAGAAGAGCCATTAGATGCATCATTAATATTGGAAGTATTATCATGAGAAGATGCATTTACAGGAGTATCATCATCAATAGAGACATCAGGGGTAGATTTTTCAGATGCGAGTGAAAAGCTTCATCTACTTTAACATTTATAGATTCTACAATCGTTTTAGATTCCAAGTTAAATACCCGATATGCTCTACTGTTTGTAGAATAACCCAAGAAAATCCCTTCGTCACTTCGAGAGTCAAATTTTCCAAGATTTTCGCGGTCACGTAAGATGTAACAGCGACTCCCAAAGATACGAAAATATTTGATGTTTGGTTTTCTACAGAACCATAGTTCATATGGTGTATTTAAAGTTCCCGGGCGCAAATACACTCGATTAATTACATAGACGGCGGTGTTCACTGCTTCAGCCCAAAAATATAGCGGTAAATTCCGGCTATGAAGCATAACACGTGCCATCTCTTGAACAACCCTGTTTTTGCGCTCGACTACACCATTCTGTTGAGGTGTATAGGGTGCTGAGAATTCATGTTTAATGCCGCTGGAAGTGCAAAAATCAATGAATTTAGAATTTATGAATTCTCCACCTCTATCACTTCTAACACGAATGATCTTTTCATTCTTTTCAATCATAATACGATGGCAAATCTCGTGAAAAGAATCAAAAGTATCAGCTTTCTCTTTTAAAAATGCTACCCATGAGTATCTAGAGAAATCATCTACCAATAAGAAAATATACCATTTACCTCCCAAAGATGGTTGACGAGTCGGCCCCATAAGATCCATATGCAATAATTCTAAGGGCCGTTTAGTACCAACGTGGTTCAAGTTCTTGTGTGCAGTCCTGGATTGTTTTCCCTTTTGACAACCACCACACACAATGTTTTGTTTAAGTGAAAGTTTTGGAACCCCCTTGACCACGTCTTTGTTTGAAATTCTAGTAAGTTCCTTAAAATTTATGTGACCTAGCCTTTCATGCCAAAGTGTTTCATTATTCAAAGAGGCTAAGTTACAGTTTTCAGAAATTTTATTGGGAACAACATAACAATTGTTTTCAGATCTAACCCCCTTTAAAAAGAAAACATGGTCCTTATCAGTTACAACACATTCAACAGATAAAAAATTAACTGAAAAATCATTGTCACAAAGTTGACTGATACTTATGAGGTTAGTCTTAAGGCCTTCAACAAATAACACATTATTCAGAATCGGGTCATCTGGAATAGCTACTGTTCCTTTTCCAACAATTTTGGAAGACTGGCCGTCTCCGAAAACTACAAGTCCTCCGGAGATTTTCTCAAAATTTTGAAAGCAGTTTTTGTCACCGGTCATGTGACGGGAACAACCGCTATCCAGATACCAAGACGAATTATCATATGCATGCAAGGAAATATTAGTAACAAGACAAGGGAAGATTTCACCTTTGCGTACCCAAACCTTTCGAGTTTTGGTCTACGTCGGAAATGATTGTGAAGTTGATACCTTTGGTGAAAGCGTCTTGTTTGATCCATTGCTTTTCCTTGACGTCGTCGTCTTGTTTGATGAACTACCGAGGCTCTTTTCCTTTGAATAATTTGCATTTGATTTCCGAGGAATCACCTTTTTGGTAGTCGTTGCAAGAAGTGCTTGAGTTGAGCGTTTGGCTCCCATCTTGCAATTTCTCCTTATGTGCCCTGCAATACCACAACGAAAACATACCTTGGTGCTTGACGATCCCGAAGAGGGGGAAGTAGGTTTGTTGTCGTCGTTTGTCGTCAATTCCGGTGTCGGAGGAGGAGATACCGACTGGGGCACAAAGACTGTCCCACTCGAACTAGGAATGTCTCCAGTTTGAGTGTATCCGAGGCCGAACCGATTTGTTTGACCGAGACCAAGAAGCTTATCCAACTTACTCCTTCCAGAAGAAAACTGCTGTAAATCATCCTTGAGTTGGAAAATAGTCTCTGTCATTTCCAATTTTTCCTGTCGAGCCTCGCCGTAGAGCTTCAAGAAGTAATTCGCTTTGTTCACCATATCTACATAATTCTTCTCGAATTGCTCATTCGACTCTTGAAGGGAAACATTTATTTTAATCAGATTATCCCTTTCCACTTCAAGAGCGTTTGAGAGAGAAAATGCCCTTTTTGCTTCTTCTTCAAGATCCTGCAATCTCCCTCTCAAACTCTTGTTTTGCTTTGCCAGTTTCTTTGAATCCCTCAAAAGCTTATGGTAGGCAAGAGCAAAATCTTCACCTTCAGGATTATCCGATTCATCGTCCGTTGCAGTCTTTTCAACAGTGGAGTTGGACAATGACTCGGATGTACTAGCCATTAAGCACATGAAGGGTGAAGATGTGGACGCGTGGAATGCCGTTGTGTTATATTCTTCATCACTTGACGATGACTCATTTGACGATGAGGTGTCATCCCAAGTGACGGCTTGCATCGCTTTCTTCTTTGACGGATTTTTATTGGGACACTTCGTTGAAATGTGACCGTAGCCTCGGCACTTGAAGCACTGGATTTGTCCCTCTGAGATTTTCTTATCCTTAGAAAAGCCCTCTTGCTTTCTTGATTTGAAGTTTGAAGAACCTTTGCCTTTCTTCGACTTTACGAAGGATGGAGTTTTACTTGAGTTACCCCTTCGAAAGTTTTGGCGAAATCTTCGTGTCAAGAGAGCAAGCTGCTTCTCAAAATCCTCCATAGGTAGGTTCTCGTCATCGTCTGAGGAGGATGAATCCGCGTCTTCTTCTTTCGTTGTTTTCAATACTAAACCTGAAGACTTAGAAGATGATGCATTTCCAGAAGAATAGTTAGTAGGAAAAGTCATTTCATATGTTTGAAGTGAGCCAACTAATTCTTCTACACGCATTTCGTCCGGGTGTTTAATTGTTTCAATGGCTGCGACCTTTGGGCGAAATCGTTCAGGAAGAGTTCTTAATATCTTTCTTACAACTTTAAATTCTGGAATCTTCTCTCCCAAGTTAGCACATGAGTTTACGATGTCTTGCAATCGTGTGTAATAGTCTGTGAAAGATTCATTTTCTGCCATGAAAATAGAGTCAAACTTGCTCGTAAGCATTTGCAGTTTTTGAATCTTCACAAGATTAGTTCCCTCATGGGTAACTTGAAGAACATCCCAGATTTCTTTCGCAGTCTCACATGCCGAGACGCGAGAGAACTCAGTTTGAGACAAAGCATTAAATAGAGCATTAATCCCTTTGCCATTGTAAGAAGAAGAATCTACCTCTTCATTGGTCCATTTCGACCTAGGTTTGATGATGCGAACATCAGCAATAATTTCAGTTGGATTAGACCATCCTAATTCAATTGATTGCCACACCCGTTCGTCGATGGAAATTAAAAAGGCTTTCATCCGTACTTTCCAGTACGCATAATTTGTTCCATCGAAGAACGGAGGTTTGTTGATGTTTCCACCTTCAACCATTGTTTACAACCCTATTCCCGCTCTGATACCACTTGTTGGGTTATGTATAAAATGGATCTAAATAGGAGAAAAAACACCTAGAGGGGGGTGAATAGGTGTAAACAATAAACACTCAAAAATCTTTGCGATATAAAACCCAATGCGGAAAAATAAATAACACGCAGAGATTTTTACGTGGAAAACTCCAATCCGGAGTAAAAAACCACGGGACCGATAACACGGTGAAATCCACTAGAATTAACACACGTACAAGGTGATTTACCGTACACACTTACGACTCAACCTTTTCCATACGCTCCTAGTAGATCTTCTCCGCTCGCTCCGCAACGCTGCTCGAATCCACGATTAGCGTCCAATGCCGAATCCACGACGTCCAACGTCGAGTCCACAACGTCCGACCGAATCCACGGTCTTCACCCAGTAGCACGTCTCGAATCCACGAACGTACCTCGCTCCGAATCCACGAGAGCGGTTGCACCTTGAATCCACAAGGCCACGCGAGTCCACGCGCCGATTTGGGATAAATCATTGTTTTTGGGTGGTGATGATCCGCCGAATACTTAGATTAGAAATAGATCGGAAATACCATCTAAGTATTCATTAATTTGATTCTACTCAAAATCTGAGTTTGGAAAACCTAGAATCAAATTAATAATATAGATGAAGAAACATAGAATAAAATCAAGTATTTCCTTTCTTCTCTATATGTGGAATATTTATGGATTAATTGGATTCCTTCCACTTCGCGTCGTCCCCTCAAAAGATGAATTAAAGGGTCTATTTATAGGTTAGAAAACTTGTGGAAGAAGTTAAGAATCAAAAACTAACCATTTCTGGAATTTTATAGGACGACAGTCCGGACTGGAGTTGGCGGTCCGGACTGTCTCAGCGAAACAGACAATTTCCAGAAAAGACGACATTCGGGGTTCGGACTGAAATCCACGGTCCGGACTGTTCATGCTTTTCTTGCAAATTCCACGTTCAGGGTCCGGACTGAAATTCCTAGGGTCCGGACTGGAATTATGCACGAACTAACCTATGTTCGGGGTCCGGACTGTAAAGCTCGATCCGGACTCTGAACATATGGAATGTCCAGTTTTTGATTTTTATGCAATAAAAAATTCATCCAAGTGTTTCTACACTATAAGAAGTATTCGGATCATCAAACTTATTTAATTAAACGTACCTGATCCTTTTGAATTCTTCTTACTTGAGATTGAGGTATACGATCCAACTTTTTCATCTTCAATCTTCAAGACTTAACCGATTTCACGAAATACGCCAACTCAAATTCCGTAACAACACTTAATTCAATATCAAGGAAAAGATAAGAGAACAAGAAAGGTCAAGATATTACATCACACACCCCTTAAAAGAAGTTTCGTCCTCGAAACTTGCCCTCAACCCTCGTTAAAGAAGTCGGGGAAGCACTCTCTGAACTTCGATCCCAGTTCCCAAGTCGCTTCGCGCTCCTGTGACTACCCCATAACACCTTTACGTAGGGGATAGTCCGATTCCCGAAGACGCACATAGAACTTCAAGCAGTCAACTACCGCTTAAAGTTTGCTATGACAGTCATCTCCCGAGCGCCACGCTGAAAACCCTACGCGGAAACCCTACTAGTCCTAGAGCATAAGAACCTGCCTAATCTTGCTGACCAGGAAGGAACGAAGTTACCAGCCTCGAGGGATTGCCCATTAGTCCGAACGTACTTATTTCTACGATGGGGGGTTTCTTCTAATAACTAAAGGTAGGGCGAAAACACAAAGCAAGGTGAAAGAGTGGGATGCTCCGGTGACAAAAAGAGTTCATGCACGATAATTTGGGACTAGAGTAATACCTGCTACCACGCCCTTCGGTGGGTCTGTCCCCTGGTGGGTCTTCGAATAGACTCTCCCCCCTGTTTGCGACCGCGCTTCCTCCTCCTGTCGTGATACTAGGGAGCGAGCGGTCGGTTCTGAAGGAGTTCTCCCCCGTCCCGGTTGCTGCGGCGAAGGTGTAAAAGCTGCTGAGGGTGCTGTCCCCGTTTTCAAGGGGCAGTTGAAACGGAAGTGCCCCGGCTCGCCGCAACAAAAACAGTGGTCTTGCCTCTTGGAACAATCGGTCACCAGGTGTATTCCACCGCAAATGATGCAAGGCTTGTCCACCGACCTTGGTCCTCCCGTTGGCGCGTCCCTGGTTCCTTGTTGCGATCTCGGATGTTTAGAGGGCCGGCTCCCATTAGAGTACTCTCCTCCGTAATAAGACTGAGTTCGCTTCTTATCCCCGCTAGGTTCCGAGTCCTCTCGTTGGGCACGAGTAATCGCAAATCTGCGCTCCACTAGGGTGGCTCTGTCGACCACCTTCTGGAAGGTGTGCAAATCCGCCGCCTGCACAACCTTGAAGATCTCGCTCCGCAAACCGTCCACAAAAAGACGGACTTTGTGAGATTCATCCCTTATGACAAAGGGAACGCAATTGGCCAACCTCACAAATGCCCGCTGGTACTCCATAACCGTCCGACTTTCTTGCTTGATGTGCTTCAGGTCGTCCTCCATCTGCTGTTTGATGTTGTTGGAGAAAAATGCTCCAAACAGTTTTTCTCGAAACGTGGACCATGATGGAATGGCGGTGTCCTCCGAGGGGTCCGGGCGCACCGTCTTCCACCACATGCAGGCGTTTCCCTCAAGAAAGTGAACTGCCAAGGGGACCCGCTCATGTTCCTCCATCAGCAAATCTTCAAAAAGCTTTTCCATGGTGTCTACCCATTTTTCCACGACCCAAGGGTCGGTCGTCTCTCCCTCAAACATGGGTGGGTCGTACTTTTTGAAATCCGCCAAGTTCGCTCTCACTCTGTCCCGTTCGGTTTGTTGGGTAGGGGCTTCCCCCGCAACGACGGCGGACACTCTGGGAGTAGGTGTCACCACAGTCTCTCTCAAGGGGTCTCCAGCAGTGGCTCCCAGCGTAGGTCCCGAAGTTGCTGGTGTTGGTGCTACCGAAGGCGTTGTTGGCTGAACCGACGGTATTCCGGTCACCGTGGTCTGAGGAGGGGCGGCCATAGTCTCGCTGTCAGCCACCGGCGGTCCCGTCACTGGTGTGGTTGGTCCGGGTAGAGGAGCCTGGGCGACCTCCACTGGTGTGGTCGGCTGTTGCGTCAACTGACGTACCTGTTCCATGAGGGTCGCTAGCTGCCCGGCCATCTCTCGTAGTTGTTGTCGGAGAAGCTAATACTCCGCAGCCGTCGATACCGTACTTTCTGCCCCCGCATTCTCAGTTGACGACCTGGTCCGGGCCATTATCCGCTGCATACAAAGAAACCAGGTCAAGCCTAGACCTATCTAGCCTAACACCATGCCCTACCATCAACCAGGGACTCCATTATCCCCTTTTTCCCGCACACACTCGCGCTCTACGCACCTATACCTTGGTTATCCCGTTGGTCAGTTGCTAGTGGCATTGCACTCTGTGGATGTTGGACACCGACTACCGTGGTTAAAGTCATTTTTCTCTGATACCATATAATCTGTCACGCCCCGGAGGTTTAAATATGCGGAAAACGAATATCTTTTTTTTTTTTTTTTGAAACAACTCCACTCTCCGGTAAGTGCCAGACCCGCCACACATACAAATTCGCTCCACACGGACAGAGCCTCCTTTGTATGTGCACGGCGTCACATTCGCGATTTGCACTTTAACCACAACAGTCAGGATAACAACTAAAGAAAGAGAAGGGAGAAGGTAATCATACAACCTTTCGAATAAGGCCACCAAGTTTTGAAAGGATAAATCCACGGGTTTACAAGACGGTGCCCACACGACACCTTATTCTTTTCAAAATCAATTTTCGCAAACCATTTCTTTATTTGAAAATGGCCGAACTAAGAGGAAAACAAAGAAAAGCGTTCATCACAAGATTTTAGCGTCCACAACATCCACATTAAAGAGAAACCACATGCTACCTAACAAAAGAAACTAACCAAAAGCATAAAGGAAAGGTATCTAGCCACAGTATGAAGCTAGGGTCGTCTAGTCGAAACCTCATCGTCGTCCCGGAGCCCACCCCTGACCGAACCTGTCACAGTGTGGGAAGTCAGTGACAAAAAGAGTAAGAGGTAGACGTAAAACAAGTAAGATGCTATCAGTATTAAAAGAAAAGCAAACCGACAAGCCAGAGCACCCAATCTCCCCCTCATGAGTCCACAGTAACCCTCCTGTAAATCGAAAAAGAGCACCTGCCAAACGGTCTAAAGACCTCTGGCGAACGGAGATACCTTGCTCACACCTTGATGCTTAAACCCCTCCACAGTACTTGTGCAGCACCGTAAGTAACCGCGAGGCATCCCCACTACATCACTTTCACCTTTGTGGGGTACACGGGTCAACGGACCACTTCTCCGAAAAAGTACACCCGTGCGGTGGCCAAACCGCCTGTGTACGTGCAAGCAGCCATGAGCATAAATGCCGAATCCGGCGTGTAGTAAAGCACAGCGACACTCAGTCGCCACAGTTAGAAATAAAAAGGGATTCTCATGCCATAGGGGTTAGACAATAACAAATGGCACATCTACTTCACTCTTGTATACTGCAACTGAAACCATACTCTGAACACACAAGCGATACCCACCTCAAGTTGCGTCGAAAGAAACTCCCGGAGTCGACCCACGCCCTCGAACAACTCCCGGACCTACAAAGTCCCCAAAAGAAACAACTGGTCAGACTCGACTCACTAGTAGAACTGAGACCCCGCTTCCGCCAAGTGAGTGCGGCAAGCCGAGTGGTGGCGGCGGCGCGACCCTGCGCGGGCACCTGCCTCGCGGAGCGCACCGCACGCGACACGGCCCCGCGCGAGCACCTGCCCCGCGCAACGCACCGCACGTGACACGGCCCCGCGCTAGCACCTGCCTCGCGTGGCGCGCCGCACCGCGCAGCGCGAGCACCTGCCCCCGCGCGGCGGCACTGCATGGCGCGCTGCATCGCACGGGCGGCGGCCTCCGCGCGGGAGGCGGTCGCCACGCGGCACGCCGCACCGCGTAGCCCGTGGCGCGGCACCGCGCGGGAGGTGGCCTCCGCGTGGCGCGGCCCCGCGCGGGCGTAGGTCCCCTCGCGTGCGTGGCTCGGGGTATGGATGGCGGCGCACCCGCACACCACGGCGGCGGAAGATTAGGGCAACGCGGTACAATATAAAGAAGGACAAGACCCAAACCCCAAAAATCGAACACTAACCTTGATTTCGCGGAGAAGAAGAGGATGAGGAAGGAAAACACGTCCCTCGCCGGTGATGAGAATCCGGTTCCGTTCCCCGTTTCCGACGCGCTTGATCACGAAGAAGTAGGGAACGCTCTATCTCTCTCTCTCTCTCTCTAACTATGGTTCATGAAAGAGGAGAAGAATAAATCATCTAATTTTAAAAAATATTATTTTCTCCTACGTACAAAACCCGAAATTCTGATAAGAGGGATTCTCCAACCAATCTTCTTGATAAAAGTGCCACATAAGCAACATTTCTAAAAATATCCGGCACGGATTTTGATGCACCAAGGTCTTAACGGGTTCGACTTATCCTATCGTATCCGTTAACACAAAAGACCCATTTCGGGAGATCCGTAAGTCGGATTTCCGATCCGATCGCTTTGCCGTTCACCGTTTTTTGCGATCTATCACCGAAAAAAATACCCGCAACCACCGATGTTCTACCCAAGAAGACTCGATAGTTTACTTCCCCTAACACTTAATTTAATATTAAGGAAAATATAAAAGAACAGGAAAGGTCAAGATATTACACTGTCTCTCTCTAGGTTCCATGACTCTAGGACTATATCATATGTCCCATGAACACTAACTTGTTCTCTTAGTTTCATTCACTTTATAACCCTTTCGAAAGTATCTTGTCCTATAGGCACTGCCCTAGGAGCTGGCATATGTACGCACTCCTAATTGACGAGTCTCAAATCCGAAAGACACATTTTACAATTTTCTTTTCATCTTTAATTACCCTAAGTTCTAGACTCTAGGGTTTGCTTAGATCTCTTGGAAGGTGCTTGCAAGTTTTCCCTCAATCCCTCTTCTGTATGGTCCCAAAGATGCAATGCATGACTTATAGAGGCCATGTGAAGCTTGCCACGTGTTCCCTTTAGGATCCTTGCCGTCCCTAATCCCTTTAAAAGTCGTTAAGACCCGTTAGAATAAACCCGATTCGCGACCCACAACTAAAGAGCTCGATTTTGAGGATTTCAGTTTGGGGACTCCTACGTACAGCTATGGGCAATCCTACTGTCACGCCCCGAGTCCGCCAATTTGTACGGTTCGGGCACGCCAACAGACCCGCCAATCGGGTATGACCTTTCACTACCCGAAAGGAACGGTAATATCCAAAATCATACAACAAGTATATGCTGAAGCTTAATATCAGAGTACTAAAAATTACTATAAATTTAAACTTTCATTTTTATAAACAAACAGTTTAAGCGATAATGAAAGCATACCAGAGTGAACCATAACTTAAATTTATTACACTTTACATTTCTGAACTTGCAAATAAAATTATTACAAATCCTTTACATAAATTTCCTCACCATACAAGGTTCACTCAAGAAATATATAAAAAGGGATACCTCTGCTAGACCCTCTAGGTCTCTATGCTGCTGGGCTCTTGCCCCTGTCGTATGCCTCGCCGTCTGCATCTGAAACGTCTCGTCCGCTGTATCCATACCCGAACCTGTGGGGGGGGTCACCCAAGGGGTGTGAGAACTCCGACAGAGTTCCCAGTGGGTTCAACCACCGAGAAAAAGTGTCCTACACCACTTGGTCCAATGGAAGCAATAATAATAGTGCTAGGAAACTAAAATCCTCAATATCAAAATGCGGCTATGCAATATATATGTCACTACACTATCTGTGTATTCTCATCGACCCAGCACTACTCTGTCTAGCCACACTAGGCTGCTAAGCACCAACTCGGCCACTATGCTGCTGTATACAGGGTCAAACTAACCCGGCCACCTTGGCCACTCTAATTTCTCTTTATTCTTTAAGTTCTGGTGCTTTAGTTCAAGTTAACCCTCAGAAATTCTTATCCAACGGGCCCCAGCCCGGTAGTCCTGCTACCATAAGATAAGATTTCTAAGGTTGCCGATAACACCCGCAAGTGTTACCCCGCCCAACGGGGAACTTGTCCTACGGGTCACTGCCCGGGAGAGGGACACTGCCCTTGGCTCCGACAAGGCTACTTTTTACCCCCGAAGATACGCTCGTTTTATCTTTATATTTTCTTTCTTTTCTTTTCTTTTTCTTTCTCTTTTTACTTTAGTTCTTAGCCTCTTAGCCTTTGAACACTTGCTTTTCTTTCTTATTCGAGCTTATAGCTCCCTTTTTGCCACTGGCAAATATCTTTCTCTTTCCTTTTCCCTTGAGCATTTAGCTCTTTGCTTTCACTTTAAGCCTTTCGAAAGTACCTCGTCCAACGGGTCACTGCCCAGGGAGTCCTGCTCCACTTGACGAGTCTCAAATTCGAAGGCGCCATTTACATTCTCTTTATGCTTTTTAGCCACTTTTAGCTTGCTTTTAAACTTTGCCTTTTTACAACAATTTACCTCTTATCCTAGGTCTCGCCATAAGGATAACTAGAGAGTCTCCTGGACTCTTAAACATTTCACCTTCATTTATTTAACTCAAATTGAAGTTAAAGTTATTGTCCATTTGCCCATACACCCTATGACTTTCTAGGGTTATATCTGTTAAACTCTTTAACCCTGGGATCTTATCCCACTTTTCCTGATTCCTCACTGAATCCAAGAGTTAACTTAACTCTATTTTTCTGTTCCACTTTAGCTTAGAGTTACACTGACTCTAATTTCCTGTTCCACTTTTATCTTAGAGTTACACTGACTCTAATTTCCTGTTCCACTTTTATCTTAGAGTTACACTGACTCTAATTTTCTGTCTGTGAGTTTAACTCCTCTAGTTCACCTTAGGTTCCCTTTAGCTAAGTTCCATGTCATACTCATCCTAGAGTTCCTTGACTCTGTGTTGATCACTAGTTCACCTTAGGTTCTCTTTACCTAAGTTCCATGTCATAATCATCCTAGAGTTCCTTGACTCTATGTTGATCACTCTATCCAATGTCCTTAGGTTATCTCCTAAGACAATGCCACTCGTAAATCTTAGGTTAGCTCCTAAGTTTGATGTCACTCGTCAAACCCCTAAACTAGGTTTTCTCCTAGTCTTACTACCAACATGTTCTGTTCCCTTATGTCACATGATTCCTAGGGTTGTACCCTAACATGATCACAGTCATCACATAATTACCCACTTTTACGCATCCAATTATTTTCATATCCAGCATAAAATAATATTTGTCCTCTACGCATGCAATTATCCTCTATTTCATAAAATAATATTTACTTCTACGCATGCATATTGTCACCTGTCTTTGGCAACTAACAGTTGCACTTTTCATCTGTGTCCATCTACACATGCAAATTTATCCTCTATCTTTGGCAACCAACAGTTGCACTTTTCATCTGTATCCATTTACACAGGTGATCTTAATCATGATTACCTAACGCCTCTAACAGGCTACTATCATGCTTCGAAATCGAAAAGCAAAGGAGCAAGGAGAGAGGTCACCGAATTTCGGCAGAATTCCCTACCTTGTGGTGTACCCAATTGCTTGTAGACACTTGCAATTGGTCTCCGCGCGATTCCACTTGTCCCCTCGAGCTTGCACGCAAAACGGTGCGCATACCTCGAGTCCGCATGCAAAACGGTGCACGGCCACCAAACCTGCACGCAAAACGGTGCACATCACTAAAAACCCGCACGCAAAACGGTGCGCGTCATTTCAGTCTGCACGCAAAACGGTGCGCGTTAAATCAACCTGCACGCGAAACGGTGCACGTACCTCGAATCTGCACGCAAAACGGTGCACGTCTGACTTTAGGGTTGCACGCAAAACGATGCATATTTTTCCTGGCCCTAAATGAAAAATAATGCAAAATATTAGCATCTGCACATAAAACGGTGCGTATTGGTCCAACCTTCACGCAAAACGGAGCACGTACCTTGTATTGGCACGCAAAACGGTGCACTTTTCTCTAGTCCTGCACGCAAAACGATGCATCATATTAGAGACTGCACACCAAAACGGTGCGCGCTAATTCGATCGGCACGCAAAACGGAGCACGCACCTTAAATCTGCACGCAAAACGGTGCACGCTTAACTGTAGGGTTGCACGTAAAATGGTGCACGTTTTCCGGATTTGCGTCCAAAACTGCGCATATTCCCGAATTCGCACGCAAAGCGGTGCATTTCTTCCACAACTGGCACGCAAAACGAGGCGCGCCAAAACTGTCCGCGACAGTCCGTGCAGCAACGGTACAGTAGAACTCAGTCCCTAACACGCAAAACGGTACGGGGTTAAATCTAATGTCCAAAATAATGTCTCAAAACTGTGCCAAAAATACCGTAAAAACGACGAACGGAGCCTGCCTTGACAGCGTCCCGCCGCCCCACGCGAATACACGCGATCCCCAGATTGCTTGGAGCATCTTGCGCGCTCCACGAAATCCCCCACCTTCCTCTCTCTCTCTCTCTCTCTCTCTCTCTCTCTCTCTCTCTCTCTCTCTCTCTCTCTCTCTCGTGCTCGGGTGGAGAAGAAAAGGAAGAAGGAGAGGAAGAATGGCGGTGCGGGGGAGGAAGGAAGAAGAAGAAGAGAAGGAGAAAAGAAAGGAGAGGGGTGGACCGTGGACCGGGTTCACGGTCCCCCCCAATGGGGAATCTTGGGTGGCGGTCCACAAGGCAAGGGGGCGCGCACCGGGTCCAGGCAGCGCCCCCTGCGCCACATGGCCCGCGTCCTGCGCGCCCGCACCCGCGCCTTGTGCAGCACGCCTCTGCAGCCTCGAAATTCACGCCCGTCATTCCGGAAATTCGTTTTTGTCCTGTTTTCTGTCCATTTTTCGTCTGTTTCCGTCTAAATTTGACAGGTGGTTTCGTTTCAGCTTAATTTATCACAGAAAATTTTAAATTTTCAGTTTGGGCCATTTCTTGACCACCAAAAGCCTCGCTGTATCCAGAATTGCTGGCGGACCCCGTTCTCGCAATCCGGGTATCCGATCAAAACGAAATTTTTACTGTAACCTTAAAACATAATTACACAGCTTCCGTAATTTTTTCAGAATTTTTCGACACTGTTGGCGGAGCCCGTTCCCACTATCCGGCCTCCGATCAACGCGAAACTTTTTCTGTGGCCTTAAAACATATTTACGGGGCTTCCGTAATTTTTTCAGAATTTTCCGACACTATGAATTTTCCACTAAAAAATCTGGGCCCCCTTTCTCAAATAAATTTTTAGATCTCTCCATTTTAACCCGATTTGGGCCCAACTCGCGTCCACATATTCTTTACTTCCCTAACTTTCATAACACTAGTATTTCATACCACCTTTATTTACATTTATTTATGTGCCGAAAATCCGGTACTTTACACCTACTGTAATATCACAACTTTTCGTGTAATGTTTACCCTTCTGCTAATAAAGTATAAGTTAGAGAAAACTGAATTAATGGATTTTCTTAAGTTGATAATCTTGAGGTGCGGGTATTTTTCTGTGATAGAGCCCGAAAAACGGTGAACGGCGGTGCGACCGGATCCGAATTCCGACTTACGGATCCCCCAGAAAGGGGTTTTTAGGATAGCGGTTACCGTAGTGTGCATCGGAATCCGTGCAAGAGATCGTGCACACTTTTCGAGGAGATAAGGAATTATCTCCAAGAAATAAATAATTAATTAATTAACTATTAAATACCCGATGTGGATTTCTACGGTACGTACCAAGAAAGAGAAATCACTTTTCCCAAAAAGAAACCCTAACCGGGAGAGAAAAAAAAGAAAGAGGAAAACAAAACCATAACCGGAAGAGAAAAGGAAGAAAGAAGCAGAAAGCGGAGGGACCCGATCATCCCCGATCAACGTGCCGAAGCCGGGAGCGTGAACGGATCGCCTTCTCCGACGAAATCGCGGTAAGCGATACTCTTTTCCGTTTTCATTTAAGGGTTTTCAACGTTTTGGTTTATCCGCCGTCGCCGCCGCCGCCGCCGTCCCGGGGCTGCCGCCGCGCCCCGGTCGGCGCCGCGCGGGAAAAAGCCCGCGCGGTCGGGCTCCCCGCAACACCGCTCGGGGCTGGCGCCAGCACTGCGCGGGGTAAGCCTGCGCGGTCAGGCTGCCCGCAGCGCCGCGCGGGGCTGGCGCCCGCGCCGCGCGGGGTAAGCCTGCGCGGCCGGACTGCCCGCAGCGCCGCGCGAGGCTAGTGCCCGCGCAGCGCTGCAGGCTGTGCCGTGTGGGGCAAGCCCGCGCGGTCGCGCTGCCAGCAGCGCCGCGCGGGGCTAGTGCCCGCGCCGCGCTGTAGGCGACACCGCGCGGGGCAAGCCCGTGCGGTCGGGCTGCTCGCAGCGCCGCATGGGGCAGACCCCGCGCCTGCGCTGCAGGCAGTGCCGCGCAGGGCTAGCGCCCGCGCGGTCGCGCCGCTGGTGGAGCCGCGCGAGGTTGGTACCCGCGCGGCCATGCCGCATGCGGCACCGCACGGGGCCTGGTGCCCGCGCGGCCGAGCCGCATGCGGTACTGCGCGGGGCCGGTGCCCGCGCGGCCGCATGGCACGCAACGACGCGGTGGTGGCCGCGTCGTCCGTCGCACGTCGCGGCCACCACTGTGCCGAGTCTATGGTAGTGTTTTTGGGTTTTTGGACTCGGTTTATTTACAGAATATGTTTCCGTCCTGACCGCGGTTCTTTTGGGGACTTTTTTGGTCCGAGTGCCGATTGTGAGCGTGGTTCGGTCTCAGGTGTTCCAGTCAGCACATTCGAGGAGGGTACCTTTTAGTATTTTCGGTGTAATGTCGTTCCCGTGTATTTCGTGTGATTAAAGTAGATGTTTTGGTAAACTGTCTAACCCCATTGCATGTAAATCCCGTTTTATATTCTAACTGAGGCGGCTGAGGTCGCAGTACCATTTTATATTCTAACTGAGGAGGCTGAGGTCGCAGTACTGTTTTATATTCTAACTGAGGCGGCTGAGGTCGCAGTATTGGTTTATATGCTCGTATTTGCTTACACGCACACCGGCGGTCTGGCCACCGCACAGAGTGTATTTTTTCGAAAAGATGGTAAGATTACTCGTGTACCCCACGACTAGGGATGATGGGGACCCCTCATGGAGAGGCGACTGCTTCTTGGGCAGTAGAGGGGTTAGAGGCACCAAGAATTGAGCACGGTATCTGGGGTTGGGGCCCAACATGTTTTAAATTTGCAGTAGGTGCCCAGCGTGATTGTGACAGGGATTTAGCGGTTCATGAGGAAGAAGTGAATGCTCTGGTGTATCAGTTTGTCTTTTCAGTTTATTGCATTTACTTGTTTAACATCTACTTTATCAGTCACTGACTACCCACACTGTGATAGGTCCGAGCATGGGTGGGAACCGGGACGACGGTGAGGCAACGGTTAGAGGACCCTAGCCTTTGAGGCTATTAAACTTTACAGTTTTATGGTTATCTTTTATTGTGTTTGGTTAGTATAGCTGTGATTACTGTGAATGGTTCATTGTGGATGTTGGATTGAGATCTTAGCGTAGGAATGACCTATTATATATGTGATTGTTGAGTTTATGGATGCGGCTTGTTTGTTAAGGAATTTGTCTTGGCGTATTTCGTGAAAGTTTTAAGTCTTGAAGATTGAAGATGAAGAAGTTTGGATCATATACCTCAATCTCAAGAAAGAAGAATTCAAAAGGATCAGGTACGTTCAACTAATTATTTTTGATGATCCGAATACTTCGTATAGTGTAGAAACACTTGGATGAATTTTTAATTGCATAAAAATCAAAAACTGGACATGGGACATGTTCAGGATCCGGATCAGGCACGGCAGTCCGGATCCCGAACGGTGTTTGTTCATACGCAAATCCAGTCCGGATCCAAGCCATTTCTGATCCGGACCCCGAACATGGGTTTTGCTGAAATGTATGAACAGTCCGGATCCAAGCCATTTCTGATCCGAACCCCGAACATGGGTTTTGCTGAGATGTATGAACAGTCCGGATCAGGCATTTCAGTCCGGACCCCGAACGTCTATTTTTCTGGAAATAGTCTGTCTCGTTACGACAGTCCGGACCGCCATAATTCCAGTCCGGACCGTCGTCCTGTAAAATTCCAGAAAATGTTAGTTTTTTATTCTTATCCTCTTCCAACGGTTTCTAACCTATAAATAAACCCTATGATTCATTTTCTAGGGTAAGCCGAATAAATCAAAATACGGCCATAAAAAGAAAAATCCACCTATAGAAGAGAAAGGAAATCAATAGATTTAATCCTATGTTTCTTCATCTATATTGATTGATTTGATTCTAGGTTTTCATACTCAGATTTTGAGTAGAATCAAATTAATGAATACTTAGATGGTATTTCCGATCTATTTCTAATCTAAGTATTCGGCGGATCATCACCACCCAAAAACAACGATTTTTCTAAAATCGGCGCGTGGACTCGCGTGGCCTTGTGGATTCAAGGTGCTACCGCTCTCGTGGATTCGGAGCGAGGTACGTTCGTGGATTCGAGACGTGCTACTGGGTGAAGACCGTGGATTCAGTCAGACGCTGTGGATTCGGCGTTGGACGCTAATCGTGGATTCGAGGAGCGTTGCGGAGCGAGCGAAGAAGATCAACTCGGAGCGTATGGAAAAAGGTTGAGTCGTCTGTGAGTGCGTTATATCACCTTTGTACGTGTTATAATCTTAGTTGATTTCACCGTGTTATCGGTCCCATGGTTTTTTACTCCTGGTTTTGGAGTTTTCCACGTAAAAATCTTGCGTGTTAGTTTTCATTTCCGCATTGGGTTTTATTGCGCAAAGATTTTTGAGTGTTTATTGTTTACACCTATTCACCCCCCTCTAGGTATTTTTTTTCCTATTTAGATCATTATTTACATAACCCGACAAGTGGTATCAGAGAGGGAATAGGGTTGTAAACAATGGCTGAAGGTGGAAACATCAACAGGCCCCCGTTTTTCATTGGAACAAATTATGCCTACTGGAAAGTACGGATGAAAGCATTTCTTATTTCCATCGACGAACGGGTGTGGCAATCTATCGAGTTAGGATGGTCAAATCCAACTGAAGTTATTGTTGATGTTCACACCATCAAACCTAGGTCGAAATGGACCAAGGAAGAGATAGACTTATCTTCTTACAATGGCAAAGGAATCAATGCTTTATTTAATGCCTTGTCTCAAACTGAATTCTCTCGCGTCTCAGCATGTGAGACTGCGAAAGAAGTCTGGGATGTTCTTCAAGTTACACATGAGGGAACTAACCTTGTGAAGATTCAAAAGCTGCAAATGCATACGAGCAGATTTGACTCTATTTTCATGGCAGAAAATGAATCATTCACAGACTACTATACACGATTGCAAGACATCGTAAACACGTGTGCTAACTTGGGAGAGAAGATTCCAGAATTTAAAATTGTAAGAAAGATCTTAAGAACTCTTCCTGAAAGATTTCGTTCCAAGGTTACGGCCATTGAAACTATTAAACACCCGGACGAAATCCGTGTAGAAGAACTAGTTGGTTCATTACAAACATATGAAATGACATTTCCTACTAACTATTCTTCTGGAAAAGCATCTACTTCTAAGTCTTCAGGTTTTGCGTTGATGTCACGCCCCCGGGGGTTTTTGAGTCTATCAAAGCGGAAAATTGCGAGTATTATTTTTTTTTTTCTTAACAAAGTAACTTAAACCTCATCTCCGGTGTGTGCCAGACCGCCACATACACAAATTCTCTCTGCCCACGGATAGAGTCTCCTCTGTATATGCACGGCGTCTCATTTACAACATGTGTTTCCTTTACAACATCATACATCAGCCATCAACCATACAATAGACATACCTCGTCAAACAGAGTATAGTAATTTAACTAATGTTTTAAAAGACCGGTGACCACTCGACACCTTGTTATTTTTTTTCAAGCGAGTTATTAAAGCGGCATCAACGTTTAGAAAGGATAAAACCAGCGGTTGCAAAACCCGTGCCCACACGACACTTCGTTTTGAGAAAACATTTTCGAAATCATTTGGTTTATCATGAAAATGTGCCGCGTATGAGAACATCACTAAAAGTATCAAAGTATAAAAGTACACCTCATCCACAGCGCTAACTAATACATGTCCACGACTAATATGATCCACAAGCAAATTAACTATTTAAAGTATAAGGAAAACGAGATAAAAACCAAGTATCCTGACTACGGTCCTCGCGACGCTGTCTCACCGCCATCCCGGCTACCGCATCTAGTAATACCTGTCACGGAGTGGGTAAAGTCAGTGACAAACAAAGTAGATGTCTAAATATCAATAAGGAATAAGGAGCAAACTGATTACAACGGAACCTTTCGCTAAAACCCTGTACATAATTAAGCTGGGCACCAACCCCAGATTTATCAATTAAGTTGGGCACCAACCCCAGAGTACCTGTCGGAGAGACTAAAGTCTCCCCTCGTGCGCAAACACCTTTTTAATGCTTTTAACCTCTTCACGGTGCTGGTGTGCTATTTTCAGCAGGCGCGAAGAGGTCCTCACGGCTCCCACCCCTTTGTGAGGTACACGGGTCAAAAAGACCACTTCTCCGGAAAAGTACACCCATGCGGAGGCCAATCCGCTTGTGTACGTGCAGCATTCGAAAACGGATTTGCCGAGATCGGCGTGTAGTGAGCACCGCGACCGCAGCCGCTTCAATTGTTAGATAAAATACTATTATGCGAAAGGTTAAACTGTCCATCTACTTTGTTAGACAAATTCAGAGCATTTTAATGATGATAGATGCACTTACTGCACTTGTTGCACTTATAGCAACCGTACCCACCTAGTTGAAGAGAAATCGAAACACCTGAATCCTTCGCGCACCCCCGCTGCGCACCTGGACCTAAAGAAAGTCCGCAAGGATAACTATAGTCAAAAACGTGTACTAACATCCCAAAACAAAAGACCCAATTTACTCTTTTCGACGGAAAATCCAACACCGTCCGGGTTGACGAAAACCGGAATCCCGCGCCGCCGTCGCCGTCCGCCGGAGCCCCGCGCGGTTCGGAACCGCGCGGCGTGTCTCCGCGGGCGGCGACCACGCGGCTCGGCTCCTCGCGCGGGTGCTGCCCGTGCGGCCGCCGCGCGGGGCCCGCACGAGTGCGGCCCCGCACGGCGCCCGCGCGTGGGGTTGCCCGCGCGGCGCCCGCGTGGGTGCCCCGCGCGGCGCCCGCGCGGTTGCGGGTCCGCGCGGGTGCCGCCCGCGCGGCAGCCGCGCGGTGCCCGCGTGGTTACGGGTCCACGCGGGTACGACCCGCGCGGTGCCCACGCGGTCCCATCGCCGCTTGCGGCGGCGATCGGCCGTCCGCGATTCTCCTCCGCGCGATGCCCTAGCGGCACCGCGCGCCTCCGCCGTCCGTTCCGTGCCCTAGCATGACGACGATGACGGCGACGGTGACGGATACGACGGAGAAACCCAAGAACTCAAACAAAAAGGACGACGGAAAAATCCCAAATAATTTATAACAATTATTTTACTAACCGAAGATCGACGGGAAGGTTGTCCGGTCGCGTTCTTGCCTTCGGTTCGATGTCCGGGAAGATCGGGCTCCTTCTCTTTCTCCTTTCCCTTTCTTCCGGCTAGGGTTCCGTCTTTTCCTTTTTCTCTTTCTTTCTCTCCTCACCGGTTAGGGTTTTATTTTTCTTTTCTTTTCTTTCTGATAATCGAGATCCCTTATATAGCTCGTATTATATCTTTAATTAATTTCCTCTTTAATTCGTACGTAAGAAAATTCTATTTTCCGTCATCGGATAATTAATTAATTAATTAATTATCCCCTACGAGATAACCCACCTTATCTCCAACGGGTGCAAGATATTTTGCACGGATTCCAATGCATGACTAATCACCGCATCACTAAGAATTCCGTTCCGGGAGATCCCGACATCGGATTTCAGATCCGATCGCACCGTCGGCCATCATTTTCCGCGCTCTATCGCAGAACAATACCAGCACCACACACTGGCCAACTCTTAAGAATTGAATAATTTTATTTCACTTAAAGGCTTAATTAATTACATGTGAGTCAAAAATAGCACTAAGGGCCGGATCACTACACCACTCACACTTTATAAAAAATTTCGTCCCGAAACTTAAGTACAAACCCCACTAATCAATTCGGGAAAACATTCTCTCATCTTCGATTCCAGTTCCCAAGTCGCCTCGCGCTCTTCGTGGTTGCTCCACTGGACCTTTACATAGGGGATTGTTCGTTTGCGCAACTTCTTGTCCTCTCTCGCCAAAATCCGCACCGGCGTCTCCTCGACACTTAAATCCTCTCGCAACTCGATGGTGGAGGCATCCAAGGCATGAGAGGGATCAGCTAGATACTTCCGGAGCATTGAGACATGGAACACGTTATGGACTCGTTCGAGGTTCGGCGGCAGGGCTAATCGGTACGCCACCGGTCCCACGCGTTCTAGGATCTCGAACGGTCCTACGTACCTCGGGCTTAACTTTCCCTTTATGCCGAAGCGTCGGTTCCCCTTGGAGGGCGAAACTCGGAGTAACGCATGCTCTCCCACCATGAACTCTAAGTCTCGGCGTCTGTTGTCCGCGTAGCTTTTCTGTCTGCTCTGGACGGTCAGTAGCCTTTGTCTAATCAATCGCACCTTTGCTTCGGTCTCCTCCACCAAATCTGGGCCCAGAAATTTACGCTCACCCAAGTCGTCCCAGCATATTGGAGACCGACAGCGGCGCCCGTACAGGGCCTCGTATGGTGCCATCTGAATGCTGGCCTGGTAACTGTTATTATAGGCAAATTCCACTAGGGGCAAACACCGTGCCCACCCTTCGCCCAAGTCCAAAACGCATGCTCGAAGCATGTCCTCCACAATTTGTATCACCCGCTCTGATTGTCCATCGGTCTGCGGGTGAAAAGCCGTACTGAAGTGCAACTTGGTTCCCATTGCTCGCTGCAGGCTCTGCCAAAAGTTTGACACAAATCGCGTTTCCCTATCCGACGTGATGGATGTCGGCACCCCATGCAACCTTACTATCTCGTTGATGTAGGTTTGTGCCAGTCGTTCCCGCGTCCACGTCGTGTGTATGGGCAGAAAGTGGGCCAATTTCGTCAGATGGTCCACAATCACCCATATTGCATCGTGTCCCTGTGACGATCTCGGGAACCCGGTCACAAAATCCATGGTAATCATGTCCCACTTCCACTCGGGCACCGGTAAGGGTTGCAATTTTCCTGCCAGACGCTGGTGCTCGGCCTTCACCCGTTGGCACACCAGGCAGTGTGCCACAAACCGAGTCACGTCTCCCTTCATTTTGGGCCACCAGAAGGTCTGCTTGACGTCCTTGTACATCTTCGTTCCCCCGGGGTGCGCTGCATATGGAGCAGTATGCGCCTCCCGCAGGATTTCCTCTTTGAGTTCCGGTAGATCCGGCACGCAGATTCGTCCCCGAAATCGTATCGTGCCGTCCGAGTTTACTGTGAAATCACCTTCTTGGTCGGCAGTTACTCTACTTCGCACCAGCTGGAGTTGGTCATCAGTCGACTGCCCCTCGAGAATTCTGTCAAGCAAGGTAGGTCTGACCACCAGTGTCAGAAGTTGTGCGACTATACCCGCCGGTACTACTTCTAGTCTTAATCGCGAAAATTCTGCAATCAGACTATCTTGCTGGGTGATGGCACTTACCCCTGCCTCCTCGGCCTGCCCCTTGCGGCTCAGGGTGTCGGCCACCACGTTTGCCCTTCCCGGGTGGTAGTGGATCGTTAAATCGTAATCCTTCAGTAGCTCGAGCCACCGTCTTTGTCGCAAATTTAACTCCTTTTGGGTGAGAAGGTACTTAAGACTTTTATAATCTGAGTACACATTAGAGTGTGCCCCATACAGGTAGTGTCTCCAAAGCTTGAGGACGAACACAACCGCTGCGAGTTCCAAATCGTGCACGGGGTAGTTCCGCTCGTATTCCTTGAGCTGCCTTGACGCATAGGCTATAACCTTTCCCCGTTGCATGAGTACTCCACCCAGTCCGTTTCGCGACGCATCGCAATACACTTCATAATCCTCCCCTGGTTTTGGCAGGGCGAGAATCGGGGCTCGCGTCAATCTATCCTTGAGCTCCTCGAAGCTCCTCTGACATTTGTCCGTCCAGATGAACTTTTCCCCCTTTCTAGTCAAACGGTTTAAGGGGGTGGCTATCTTGGAGAAACCCTCCACGAAGCGCCGGTAGTACCCGGCTAATCCCAGGAAGCTTCGAATCTCCGTCACCGTCGTCGGTTGGGGCCAGTCCGTCACCGTCGTCGGTTGGGGCCAGTCCGTCACCGAATCTATCTTCTTCGGATCGACTGCGACTCCAGCCGCCGAGATTACGTGCCCCAAGAAGCCGACCTCATGGAGCCAAAACTCACACTTTTTGAGTTTGGCGTAGAGTTTCTGTTCCCGTAGGGTCTGGAGGACTGTGCGCAGATGTTCTTCGTGTTCCTCGTCTGTACGGGAGTAGATGAGGATATCGTCGATGAAGACCACCACGAATAAGTCCAGGAAGGGTTTGAATACCCTGTTCATCATGTCCATGAACACCGCCGGGGCATTTGTGAGCCCGAACGGCATTACTGTAAATTCGTAATGGCCGTAGCGAGTCCGGAAAGCCGTTTTGGGGATGTCCTCCCCCTTGACCTGGACCTGATGATAGCCCGACTGCAGGTTGAAAACACCGTCGCCCCCTGTAGTTGGTCGAAGAGGTCGTCGATCCTTGGCAGGGGGTACTTGTTCTTAACGGTGACCTTATTTATCTCCCGGTAGTCGATGCACAACCGGAGACTTCCGTCCTTCTTCCTCACAAACAGGACGGGCGCGACCCAGGGTGACGCGCTAGGTCTGATGGAACCCTTATCCAAAAGGTCCTCCAACTGTGCCTTGAGTTCCTTCAACTCTGCGAAGGCCATCCTGTACGGTGCCTTGGTGATGGGTTTGGTGCCGGGAAGTAGTTCAATAGGGAAGTCGACCTCTCGTTCCGGTGGCATTCCGGGGAGCTCTGCCGGAAATACATCCGGAAATTCCTTTACCACTGGAATTTCGGAAGGCGAGGGAACGGGTCGGGTGGCTAAACCTACCGAGGCTAGATAGGCCACGCACCCGCCCTCCATCAACTTCCTAGCCCGCGACGCGGAGATCATAGCCAAAAAGGAAGTGCTTTTACATGCCAAGTACACGTTTTCTGGGAATCCCGGCTTCTGTAGTTGCACCTGGCGCTTCTCGCAGTCGATGACCGCCTGATACTCGGTAAGCCAGTCCATGCCCAAAACCACGTCGTATTCTTTTAGCGGTATGACCACCAGATCCCAGGGGCACGACAACCTTCCCAGTCTTATTGAACACGAGGGTACTAGGCCAGTCGCCGCGATTGGCCCCCCAGGGGTCTGGACGGTCAGTAAAACATCAAGGGGACTACTTTCTAGCAGATGTGTTTGTGCAAAAGTGCGGGAAATAAAGGAGCGAGTCGCCCCGGTGTCAAACAGGGTTTTAGCTCGAAAATTAGAAACGGAGGTAATACCTGCGACCACCTCCTTGAACGTGCGCAGGTCCGCTGCCTGAACCATCTCGAAGATGTCGCTCCGTAACCCGTCCACAAAAAGATGGGCCTTGTGGGGTTCATCCCGTATAACAAACGGGACGCAGTTAACCAATCTTACAAACTCCCTTTGATATTCCATGACCGAGCGGTTCCCTTGTCTAATGTTCTTCAGGTCGTCTTCCAATTGCCGCTTGACGCTATCGGAGAAGAAAGCGCCAAAAAGTTTCTCTCTAAAGGCCGACCATGTTGGTAGCGGGTCGTTTGTAGACGGATCCGGGCGTACCGTCTTCCACCAGATGCGTGCATTCCCTTTGAGAAAGTGGACGGCTAGTGGAACCCACTCGTGCTCCTCCATCAGTAGGTCCTCGAAGAGTTTTTCCATGGTATCCACCCATTTCTCGACGACCCATGGATCGGTCGTCTCTCCCTCGAAAGTGGGAGGGTCATGCTTCTTGAACTTAGTCAAATTCATCCTGACCTTTTCTCACATCGCTAGTTGCTCCGTGATCCCTCCTGCAGCGGCGGACCCCCCAAGAGTAGGGGTCGTTCCTGCCTCCCCCGCTGTCGCTCCCAACACGGGCCCCGAGGTCGTCGAAGTAGGTACATCCCTTGGGGCTGGGGGCTGTTCCGTCGTCGTACCACCCGTCCCTTGCGGTTCCGTAGTGGGTGCGGTGGTTTCGGGCGGAGGGGTCGGATCGCGCTCGGCTGGCGCGGTTGCCTGTAGCTGCGTCAGTTGACGAACTTGCTCCGTCAGCGTCGCTACCTGCCCGGCCATTTCCCGCAGTCGTCGCCGGAGGAGCTGGTTCTCTGCGGTGGCCGGGGTCACTCTGTCCGCGTCCGCATTCTCGGTGGACGATCTAGTCCGAGCCATCGTCCGCTATAAACAGAGAAACCATGTTAACCCTAAGGTTATAACCCTAGCACCCTGTCTTACGATTACACCTATATTATGTTCCCTTTTCCCCGTACTCTCACGTACTACGCACCTATACCTTGGTTATCTCATGTCCAATTTGCTTGTGGCACCCTACACTGTGGATGTGGATCACGTCTACTATGGTTATGGTTGTTTTCTCTGATACCATTTAATCTGTCACGCCCCCGGGGGTTTTTGAGTCTATCAAAGCGGAAAATTACGTGTATTATTTTTTTTTTTCTTAACAAAGTAACTTAAACCTCATCCCCGGTGCGTGCCAGACCGCCACATACACAAATTCTCTCTGCCCACAGACAGAGTCTCCTTTGTATATGCACGGCGTCTCATTTACAACATGCGTTTCCTTTACAACATCATACATCAGCCATCAACCATACAATAGACATACCTCGTCAAACAGAGTATAGTAATTTAACTAATGTTTTAAAAGACCGGTGTCCACTCGACACCTTGTTATTTTTTTTCAAGCGAGTTATTAAAGCGGCATCAACGTTTAGAAAGGATAAAACCAGCGGTTGCAAAACCCGTGCCCACACGGCACTTCGTTTTGAGAAAACATTTTCGAAATCATTTGGTTTATCATGAAAACGTGCAGCGTGTGAAAACATCACTAAAAGTATCAAAGTATAAAAGTACACCTCATCCACAGCGCTAACTAATACATGTCCACGATTAATATGATCCATAAGCAAATTAACTATTTAAAGTATAAGGAAAACGAGATAAAAACCAAGTATCCTGACTACGGTCCTCGCGACGCTGTCTCACCGCCATCCCGGCTACCGCATCGAGTAATACCTGTCACGGAGTGGGAAAAGTCAGTGACAAACAAAGTAGATGTCTAAATATCAATAAGGAATAAGGAGCAAACTGATTACACCGGAACCTTTCGCTAAAACCCTGTACATAATTAAGCTGGGCACCAACCCCAGATTTATCAATTAAGTTGGGCACCAACCCCAGAGTACCTGTCGGAGAGACTAAAGTCTCCCCTCGTGCGCAAACACCTTTTTAATGCTTTTAACCTCTTCACGGTGCTGGTGTGCTATTTTCAGCAGGCGCGAAGAGGTCCTCACGGCTCCCACCCCTTTGTGAGGTACACGGGTCAAAAAGACCACTTCTCCGGAAAAGTACACCCATGCGGAGGCCAATCCGCCTGTGTACGTGCAGCATTCGAAAACGGATTTGCCGAGATCGGCGTGTAGTGAGCACCGCGACCGCAGCCGCTTCAATTGTTAGATAAAATACTATTATGCGAAAGGTTAAACTGTCCATCTACTTTGTTAGACAAATTCAGAGCATTTTAATGATGATAGATGCACTTACTGCACTTGTTGCACTTATAGCAACCGTACCCACCTAGTTGAAGAGAAATCGGAACACCTGAATCCTTCGCGCATCCCCGCTGCGCACCTGGACCTAAAGAAAGTCCGCAAGGATAACTATAGTCAAAAACGTGTACTAACATCCCAAAACAAAAGACCCAATTTACACTTTTCGACGGAAAAGTCCAACACCGTCCGGGTTGACGAAAACCGGAATCCTGTGCCGCCGTCGCCGTCCGCCGGAGCCCCGCGCGGTTCGGAACCGCGCGGCGTGTCTCCGCGGGCGGCGCCCACGCGGCGCGGTGCGTCGCGCGGGAGCTGCCCGTGCGGCGGCCGCGCGGGGCCCGCGCGGGTGCGGCCCCGCACGGCGCCTGCGCGCGGGGTTGCACGCGCGGCGCCCGCGTGGGTGCCCCGCGCGGCGCCCGCGCGGTTGCGGGTCCGCGCGAGTGCCGCCCGCGCGGCAGCCGCGTGGCGCCTGCGTGGTGCCCGCGCGGTTGCGGGTCCGCGCAGGTGCCGCCCGCACGGCAGCCGCGCGGTTGCGGGTCCGCGTAGGTGCCGCCCGCGCGGTAGCCGCGCGGCGCCCGCGCGGTTCCGGGTCCGCGCGGGTGCCGACCGTGCAATGGCCGCGCGGCGCCCGTGCGGGTACGACCCGCGCGGAGCCCGAGCGGTGCCCGCGCGGTCCCATCGCCGCTTGCGGCGGCGATCGGCCGTCCGCGATTCTTCTCCGCGCGATGCCCTAGCGGCACTGCGCGCCTCCGCCGTCCGTTCCATGCCCTAGCATGACGACGATGACGGCGACGGTGACGGATACGACGGAGAAACCCAAGAACTCAAACAAAAAGGACGATGGAAAAATCCCAAATAATTTATAACAATTATTTTACTAACCGAAGATCGACGGGAAGGTTGTCCGGTCGCGTTCTTGCCTTCGGTTCGATGTCCGGGAAGATCGGGCTCCTTCTCTTTCTCCTTTCCCTTTCTTCCGGCTAGGGTTCCGTCTTTTCCTTTTTCTCTTTCTTTCTCTCCTCACCGGTTAGGGTTTTATTTTTCTTTTCTTTTCTTTCCGATAATCGGGATCCCTTATCTAGCTCGTCTTATATCTTTAATTAATTTCCTCTTTAATTCGTACGTAAGAAAATTCTATTTTCCGTCATCGGATAATTAATTAATTAATTAATTATCCCCTACGAGATAACCCACCTTATCTCCAACGGGTGCAAGATATTTTGCACGGATTCCGATGCATGACTAATCACCGCATCACTAAGAATTCAGTTCCGGGAGATCCCGACATCGGATTTCAGATCCGATCGCACCGTCGGCCATCATTTTCCGCGCTCTATCGCAGAACAATACCAGCACCACACACTGGCCAACTCTTAAGATTTGAATAATTTTATTCACTTAAAGGCTTAATTAATTACATGTGAGTCAAAAATACCCCTAGGGGCCGGATCACTACAGTTGAAAACTACAAAAGAAGAAGACGCGGATTCATCCTCCTCAGGCGATGACGAGAACCTATCTATGGAGGGCTTTGAGAAGCAGCTTGCTCTCTTGACAAGAAATTTTTGCCGAAACTTTCGAAGAGGTAATTCAAGTAAAACTTCATCCTCCGGAAAGTGGAAGAAAGGCAAAGGTTTTTCAAGCCAAAAGTCAAGAAAGCAAGAAAGTTTTTCAAAGGATAAGAAAAGCTCAGAAGGACAAGTCCAATGCTTCAAGTGCCGAGGATACGGCCATATCTCAACGGAGTGTCCAAATAAGAATCCGTCCAAGAAGAAGGCGATGCAAGCCGTCACTTGGGACGACACCTCAAAGACAAATGAGTCATCTTCAAGTGATGAAGAGAACAACGCAACGGCATTCCACGCGTCCACATCTTCACCCTTCATATGCTTAATGGCAAGTACATCCGATTCATTGTCCAACTTCTCCCAGGTTGAAAAAACTGCAACGGACGACGAATCGAGTAACTCTGAAGGTGAAGATTTTGCTCTAGCCTACCACAAACTTTTGAGGGATTCAAAGAAACTGGCTAAGCAAAACAAGGGGTTGAGAGGGAGATTGCAGGATCTCGAAGAAGAAGTAAAAAGGGTAACTTCTCTCTCCACAGGTCTTGAAGAGGAAAGGGATAACCTGATAAAAGCAAATGCTTCACTTCAAGAGAAAAATGAGCATTTCGAGAAGATACATGTAACGATGATTGACAAAGCTGGTTACTTCTTGAAGCTCTACACCGAGGCTCGACAAGAAAAAATGGAGATGACAAAGACCATTTTCCAACTCAAGGATGATTTAAAGAGATTCTCTTCTGGAAGGAGCAAGTTGGATAAATTACTTGGTCTTGGTCAAACAAACCGATTCGGCCTCGGATACACTCAAACTGGAGACATTCCTAGTTCGAGTGGAATAGTTTTTGTGCCCCAGTCGGTGACTCCTCCTCCGACGACGGAATTCTCAGCATACAACGACAACAACCCTACCTCACCCTCTTCGGGATCGTCAAGAACAAAGGTATGTTTTCGTTGTGGTTATACAGGGCACATAAGAAGAAATTGCAAGAATGGAGCGCTAAGATCAAATCAAGCACATCTTGCAACTACTACCAATGAGTTCATTTCCCGCAAATCAAAGAAGGATCTTTCAAAAGGAAAGAATATTGGTAGTACATCAAACAAGACGACGACGTCAAGGAAAAGCGATGGATCAATCAAGACACTTTCACCAAAGGTATCAACTTCACAATCATTTCCAACGTACTCCAAAACTCAAAAGGTTTGGGTACGCAAAGGTGAAATCTTCCCTTGTCTTGTTGTTCATACTTCTTTACACGCTTATGATAATTCATCTTGGTATTTGGATAGTGGTTGTTCTCGTCACATGACCGGTGACAAAAACAGTTTTCAAACTTTAGAGAAAATCTCCGGAGGACATGTTGTTTTCGGAGATGGTCGTTCTTCCAAAATTATTGGAAAGGGAACAATCGCTATTCCTGAAGGCCCGGTTTTGAACAATGTTTTATTTGTTGAAGGCCTAAAGACTGACCTCATTAGTATAAGTCAACTTTGTGACAATGGGTTCTCAGTTAATTTTTCTTCTGTAGAATGTGTTGTAACTGATAAGGACCAGGTATTCTTTTTAAAAGGGGTTAGATCGGAAAATAATTGCTATGTTGTTTCAAACAAAGTTTCTGAAAAATGTAACCTAGTTTCTTTGGATAATGAAACTATTTGGCATGAAAGACTAGGTCACATGAATTTTAAAGAACTAGCAAGGATTTCAAATAAAGACGTGGTTAAGGGGGTTCCTAAACTTTTATTTAAAGAAAACATTGTGTGTGGTGGTTGTCAAAAGGGAAAACAATCAAGAGTTGCACACAAGAACTTGAACCACGTCGGTACCAAACGGCCCTTGGAATTACTGCATATGGATTTAATGGGGCCGATTCGTCAACCATCTTTGGGAGGTAAATGGTATATTTTTCTTTTGGTTGATGATTTCTCTAGGTATTCATGGGTAACTTTTTTAAAAGAGAAAGCGGATACTTTCGACTCTTTTCATGAGGTTTGTCATCGTATTATGAATGAAAGAAATGAAAAGATCGTTCGTGTTCGAAGTGATAGAGGTGGAGAATTCATTAATTCTAAATTCATTGATTTTTGCACTTCCAATGGGATAAAACATGAATTCTCAGCACCCTATACACCTCAGCAGAATGGTGTTGTTGAGCGCAAAAACAGGGTTGTTCAAGAGATGGCGCGTGTGATGCTTCATAGCCGGAATTTACTGTTATATTTTTGGGCTGAAGCTGTGAACACCGCTGTCTATGTAATTAATCGAGTGTATTTGCGCCGTGGAACTTTAAATACACCATATGAGCTGTGGTTTAGTAGAAAACCGAATATCAAATATTTTCGTATCTTTGGGAGTCGATGTTTTATTCTGCGTGATCGCGAAAACTTTGGTAAGTTCGACTCTCGAAGCGACGAAGGGATTTTCATGGGTTATTCTACTAACAGTAGAGCATATCGAGTATTTAACTTGGAATCTAAAACGATGATAGAATCTATAAATGTTAAAGTAGATGAAGCTTTCCACTTTGCATCTGATAAATCTACCCTTGATATGTCTCTAGATGATGATACTCCTGTAAATGCATCTTCTCATAATAACTCTTTCAATAAAGTTGATGCATCTAATGGTTCTTCAAGTTTATCTAATGTGCAGGAATTATCACATGTACCTCGGACTACTCCGTTACCGCAAACGTTACGCATCTCCAAGGATCATCCGGAATCTAACATTATTGGAGACCCACAAGAAGGAGTTAGAACTCGGAGACAGTTGGTTTGTGGAGTCGCATGCTACGTCTCCATGATTGAACCAAAGAACATCGATGAAGCTCTTCAGGATGACTACTGGATTGAAGCTATGCAGGAAGAGCTCCATCAGTTCGAACGAAACAAAGTCTGGGAATTAACAAAGCCTCCGAAGCAACACAACGTGATTGGTACTAAATGGATTTTCAAGAATAAGAAGAACGAGGATGGTACCATCATCAGGAATAAAGCACGCTTAGTTGCTCAAGGCTACTCTCAATAGAAGGTATAGACTTTGATGAAACGTTCGCCCCGGTAGCTAGACTCGAGTCAATTCGTATTTTATTCGCTATTGCTTGTCATTTTAAAATCAAACTCTTTCAAATGGACGTCAAGAGCGCATTTTTAAATGGGTTTTTAAATGAGGAAGTTTATGTGGCTCAACCGAAAGGTTTTGTAGACTGTAAACAACCTAACCATGTTTTTCGTTTGAAAAAGGCTCTTTACGGTCTAAAACAAGCACCGCGAGCGTGGTACGAAAGGTTGACAAAGCACCTATTAGAAAAGGGCTATACTCGAGGGGGAGCTGACCGGACTCTCTTTGTGAAGCATTATCAGAATAATTTCATTGTGGCACAAATCTATGTCGATGACATTGTATTTGGGGCAGCTAGAGACAATGATGCTTCTAAATTCGCTGAAACCATGGAAAGCGAATTTGAGATGTCGATGATGGGCGAACTGACATACTTTCTTGGATTGCAAGTGAAACAAAATGATGATGGCATCCATTTGTGTCAATCCAAGTATGCAAGGGAGTTGGTGAAGAAATTCGATTTAGAAAACTCTAAAGATTTTCCGACTCCTATGGGAACTAGCAATAAGGGATTAGGAAGTGAATCTCTTAGTGAGAGTGTAGACGAGAAGCTTTATCGCAGCATGATAGCAAGTCTACTCTATCTTATAGCTAGTCGCCCGGATATATCCTTTAGTGTTGGGATTTGCGCGAGATATCAATCAGCACCAAAGGAGGTTCACCTGAAAGCGGTGAAAAGGATCATCCGGTACATCAAAGGAACTTTGAATTTCGGAATTTGGTATCCTATGGGAACAACGCTTGACATTATAGGATATTCAGATGCCGATCGGGCAGGATCTGTGGATGATCGGAAGAGCACGAGCGGTGCATGTTTTTATCTTGGCCATTGCCTTGTTGCATGGCATAGTAAAAAGCAAAACTGCATTGCACTCTCGACTGCCGAAGCGGAATATATTTCAGCAGGTAGTTGTCCAACCCAACTCATTTGGATGAAAAGTGTGTTGAGCGACTTCCGAATTTCAGCAACTTTGGTAACGATTCTTTGTGACAACACAAGTGCTATAAATATTTCAAAAAACCCTGTGTTGCACTCGAGAACAAAACACATTGAACTTAGATATCATTTTCTAAGAGAGCTAGTTGAATCAAATATTCTTCAAATCTCCTACATTTCAACTGAGGATCAATTAGCTGACATCTTAACAAAACCCTTGGATCTAAAACGATTTATTCATTTGCGTAAGGCAATTGGAATGCTTTCCTTGAAATAATTCCTTTTGAAATCATTGCTTAGGTTAGGTTTTGTTTTTGTGTTTTTGTTCATTATCTATGCTTAGATATAGAACATTAATTGAGCATGTGTATTATTGACTTTAATAGCATCTTTTCGTTTATTTAGAAATTTATTATGCTTTGGATATCATAATAATTTATTTGATGCAATGATCATTTATGTCAATTAAATCATCTTTGTTTTGATCAAAGTCAATTTCTCTCTCAAATGATCTCTTGGTTTAGTTTTTATCTTATTTGACAATTGAGTCGAGTATGAAATTGAGATCAATTTTTGGTTGAATACTTTATATTTTAAATAATTGATAGCCATTTGAGGGGGAGTTAATGAAAATTGTTATGCTCAAAAGATGTGGAAAGAGTTACATCCCAATGAGGAGTGTGAAAACTACCACCACATGGAGGAAAGAGCTACTACCTCGGTCGTCCGAGTACTGTGTGCAGCTACCACATGTATACCAAGCATGGTTGTTCGAGTTGATTAAATAAAATACTTTTTGGAATACTTGACTCTGTCAAATTCCAAGGTTGGTATAAGGTAGGGATTTTTATTGAAAGATGCTCAAAGAGCCACTCCTTACAACAAATTGACTAGATACATTATCTAACATATTTGGTATTTCAAACATCTATTGATCTTGGTATTTCATTTTCTTTACCAAATTGATGATTTGATAAAGGCATTACTCATAAGATCATGTTAGATGTGATTGAAGTTGTTCAACTTTAAGGGATTTAATTTTTATAAATTTTTGTTTCATTTGTTGGATATTGTTGATAGATTTAACATAATCTATTTCTCATGACATGAAAAGATGATTTTTATTTAAAGTTGACATGCATAAGTGCTTACAATCTTTTTCTGAATTTTCTAGAATTTTTCGGAATTTTTCTGAAGAAAAAGTTTGGAGCCGATCCGGGCTGGACAAGCCGATCCGGATCCCGAACGCAGGTATTTCCTGCGGGCAGCCAATCCGGACTGGATTCTTCAGGCAGTCCGGACCGCGGCTAGGGTTTTATATAGAACAAAAGGGTTTTGATTTCTTCTTACTTCAATCTTTTGTTTCTAAGTCTCCAGACCTTCTCTCTCTAGAAAACAATTGATTTGGAGCCTTCCCAACCCATCTTCTTCGATTCAAAGTGAGTTCTTGTGATCAAAATCTCGGTTTTTCACAGTTTTTCATGTTTTTCCTCAAAACGTGATGAAAATTTTGTATCTTTTTTGTTTTGGATTAGTTTTTGATCAAATTTCTTTTGAAATAAGAACTCTGGGTAGACTAGTTTTGATTATATGCTAGGTATTCTCCTGATTAACAGATTTTTAGGCTTCAATTTCTAAAATTTCGGTTTTAGGGCATATAATAGGAATTTTTGAAAATTATGGGTTTGATCTATTTTTAAAATTCTTTTTGGCAAAACTAATTTGATACCTAGTCTCTCTACACGATAATGATTGTTTAGGTACAATTTTTCTCGTGTTCTTGAGTATTGCTCACAGGCTTTTCTATTATCTGAGCACGAGTAGCAAAATAGTTTTTGCTTGGATTATTGCGCTCATTGTAGCATTAGTGGGAACTCGAGCATCTGTCAAAAAGGAACAAGCTGAAGCAAGTCAGGAGAAGATAAACACTGTTCCTCAAGCTGAGTCAGAATCAGAGGATGAAGAGGATTGGAAAATATTTTGTAAAGAATCAAAACAAGCGATGGATGACGAAGATAGGTTCTATCTAGAGGAAAAGAAGCTGACAACGTCTTCCTCGACAACCAAACATCCCACAAGGAGCAAGAATTCGAGAGGCAGAGGAACACAGCTTAATGAACCACTCGCCAGAGAACGCTCTCTGCCTAGAGAATCTCCAACTAAACCTTCAGCATCCGCACAATCTCCTTCTACCTCCAAGAGAATAACCACAAAAGCTGATATACTGTTTATGCAACGAGCACAAAGGAGAATGTCTGAAGCACAAGAAAGAATGTCGGCTGACATTCACAAGATGAAAAAGAACTGCTCCAAATTATCAAAAATGCTTAAAGGGATTCTACACAAACTGGACTGCAGTAGCTCAGAAGGATCAGAGTCTGACACTTGAACTTCCTTCTAACATATCGTTTTGTTGTGCAGGCTTAGTTTTCAGTTTTTTTTAGGTCTCTAATTTTTCTTGTTTTAGTAATTTTCACCTCTCCGTTTTGTAATTGTTTGGCTTATTTTGTGACAAAAAGGGGGAGAGAGTAGAGAACTACTTGAACAATGACTACTTTGAACAATGATTGTGTGACAACTTTGAACCTTGAAAGGTAAGTATCACAACTTTTGGTTTTGTATTGTGATTGCATGCATGTCTCGACTAACTATTCGACTAACTATTTGGGCATGTAATATTACTAACAAGTTGTTTGATTACTAACAAAGTTATGACATTTGAAATTTTATTGCTTAGAAGATATGTCGATGTTTGATTGTGATCTTATTACATATCTGAATTCGTGAATGTCATGGTGAGTATAAACTCTATCTCTGTTAGGTTTTGAATGCTAAATATTCTTGAGGTATCTAACGATCTTTTGTTTGTCAAGAATGATTTCTTTTTGCAGAGAGTACAGATGTCTAAGTCTAGAGTCTGTTTTAGGAGTTTATCTCATGTGCTTTTTTATTGGTTCTCAGATATAAATTTTTGTTGTATGGTGATATCAACAAAAATATCTTTTTGAATTTTCTTGAGTGGATTTGTGTTTTGTCACGAAACCGCCAAAGGGGGAGATTGTTAAGAAATTTGTCTTCGCGTATTTCGTGAAAGTTTTAAGTCTTGAAGATTGAAGATGAAGAAGTTTGGATCATATACCTCAATCTCAAGAAAGAAGAATTCAAAAGGATCAGGTACGTTTAACTAATTATTTTTGATGATCCGAATACTTCGTATAGTGTAGAAACACTTGGATGAATTTTTAATTGCATAAAAATCAAAAACTGGACATGGGACATGTTCAAGATCCGGATCAGGCACGGCAGTCCAGATCCCAAACGGTGTTTGTTCATACGCAAATCCAGTCCGGATCCAAGCCATTTCTGATCCGGACCCCGAACATGGGTTTTGCTGAAATGTATGAACAGTCCGAATCCAAGCCATTTCTGATCCGGACCCCGAACATGGGTTTTGCTGAGATGTATGAACAGTCCGGATCAGGCATTTCAGTCCGGACCCCGAACGTCTATTTTTCTGGAAATAGTCTGCCTCGTTACGACAGTCCGGACCGCCATAATTCCAGTCCGGACCGTCGTCCTGCAAAATTCCAGAAAAGGTTAGTTTTTGATTCTTATCCTCTTCCAACGGTTTCTAACCTATAAATAAACCCTATGATTCATTTTCTAGGGTAAGCCGAATAAATCAAAATACGGCCATAAAAAAAAAATCCACCTATAGAGAAGAAAGAAAATCAATAGATTTAATCCTATGTTTCTTCATCTATATTGATTGATTTGATTCTAGGTTTTCATACTCAGATTTTGAGTAGAATCAAATTAATGAATACTTAGATGGTATTTCCGATCTATTTCTAATCTAAGTATTCGGCGGATCATCACCACCCAAAAACAACGATTTTCCCAAAATCGGCGCGTGGACTCGCGTGGCCTTGTGGATTCAAGGTGCTACCGCTCTCGTGGATTCGGAGCGAGGTACGTTCGTGGATTCGAGACGTGCTACTGGGTGAAGACCGTGGATTCGGTCAGACGCTGTGGATTCGGCGTTGGAAGCTAATCGTGGATTCGAGGAGTGTTGCGGAGTGAGCGGAGAAGATCAACTCGGAGCGTATGGAAAAAGGTTGAGTCGTCTGTGAGTGCGTTAAATCACCTTTGTACGTGTTATAATCTTAGTTGATTTCACCGTGTTATCGGTCTCGTGGTTTTTTACTCCTGGTTTTGGAGTTTTCCACGTAAAAATCTTGCGTGTTAGTTTTCATTTTTGCATTGGGTTTTATTGCGCAAAGATTTTTGAGTGTTTATTGTTTACACCTATTCACCCCCCTCTAGGTGTTTTTTCCCCTATTTAGATCATTATTTACATAACCCGACATTGTTTTCAAATATAAAAACGGTTTCAAAAGTGTTTTCAAACCAAGTGTCGTGTGGGCACTGATTTCTAAACCCGTGGATTTATCCTTTCAAGCAATGTTGCCGCTTAAAAGAGATTGCGAAAACGTTTTGTAAAATCGGGTGTCGTGTGGACACCGTCTTTCAAACCTATGGATTTATCCTTTCGAAAAGTGTGGTGATTATGATTGTATGGTTAGGTGTGATATCTCCTTATTATTGCTCAATGATTGCATGGTTAAAGTACTTGTCGTGCTCGGAACGCCGTACATATACAAAGGAGGCTCCGCCCATTTGGAGAGTGAATTTGTATATGTGGTGGGTTTGGCGCGCACCGGAGGCAAGGTTCATGTAAAGAAAAAAAAATATATGTGTACGTTTTCCGCTCGTTTAGAACCTCCGGGGCGTGACACCTACAATGCTCACAGTTCTCCTTGCTGCGTGGATTTCACGTGATTTTTCACTTAAATCCACACATAAAATGTAGAGACTTTTGTATAAATACTGAATTTTATTTTTTAACGACTTACCATAAAATACTCCGATTGTGTTCCTACGATAACCAAATCTGAAAACTAACACCACCACGAGATTCGATACTACCAAATCATCTAAGTGACGACTTTGTTTCATTAGATTTCAATTTTGTTTAGCTACAATAGTCAAAACGTGACTTAAGAACCATAAAATCCAAAATTTCTTAAAATCTAATGAAACAAAACGAGATATTTTCACATGATTTTTCACTTAAATCCACACATAAAATATAGAGACTTTTGTATAAATACTGAATTTAACTTTTTAACGACTTACCATAAAATACTCTGATTGCGTACCTACGATAACCAAATCCGAAAACTAACACCACCACCAGATTCGATACTACCAAATCATCTAAGTGACGACTTCGTTTCATTAGATTTCAATTTTGTTTAGCTACAATAGTCAAAACGTGACTTAAGCACCATAAAATCCAAAATTTCTTAAAATCTTAATTTAATTAAAACTTTTTATTAAATTTATAGAATTTTACATAGTATTGGTATGCAGGCAAAATCCAAACATCAGTACCGGTACCGAGCCTCAATTCCGCAAAACCCGTAGGTTTGCTCCTCCACTATGCAGCTAAGTTTCAGTACTTTCTCTTGGTAATCGGTATTTAATGCAAAATACGTAATTTTTTTAGAATTGAACTTTCGAAGTTTATTTTCGTACCAAATTTGCGCCGAAAATACCTGATTAACTTTCAAACACCTTCGAATTTATTAGAATGATTTTCAATTCATATTAACTTCATAATTTGTAAAAAGTTCGGGCATTACAATGCTACTAATTGGAGAAGTAGTAGGTCACATTGTGGTGAAAGAAATAACGACGACCGGGGCTCCTATTGGCAGAAGCCTTGCTGCCAACGTTAGACTACAATAGAGTCATGAAGTGTGACCTTGATACTGTGCAAAATTTTTAAAAATGCTTAAATTTGAATATTTTTCAACTAGAGATTAAAATTTCAACTGGAGATCAAGCTCCTTAAGTATTATAATTATATGATTAAAAAAAATTAATAATATTAGATAATTATTCAATTGCTAAATAACTAATAAAAGAAAGAAAATACACGATAATAAAGCATAATCAAGGCAATTGTATGGCACGATCAATACATGCATGCCTTAACAATGATATCATTGTATAATGATTTAATCCATCTTCACATTAGTATTGATTACTGACTTATTAAGTCAGTCTAAATGGTTGGTTCAAATTGATGATTAAGAGAGAAATGAGTTAAATGAGTTAAAAATATATAAATGATATTATTGAAGTAAAATGGATTAATAATAAAATGTATAATTATAAGCTTCTCTATTTTTTTGCTAGGACAACAAAAGTTACAAATTAACCAAACTAGTGTGATCTACACAAATTATTATCACTGTTTTCAACCACATTGTTATTAATCTATTCGACGGAGAATTATTTGGGCATGACAACACTACTCTTTCTTGCAAAATGGAAAAATAACTAGAAAATTTTTTTTATGTAAAGTTATAAAAAATATATATATATATAAATAGGAAAGAAGATGATGAACAGTAGTCTTAGTTAAAACCATTGTACATGCATAAGTAATGAAGACATATGCATTACCAAGATCAAAATCTCAAAAGATAGATATTGAAACTTCTGTCATAATACATAATTCCGAAAGTTCATCACAATTTAATTAAAACAAATTATGCATACAATATTAAATTTACCTAACTGGCTCTGCTACCAATTGATAGAATTTATATGGTATAAAATAAAACCAAATACATACCAATATTCAGGATTATAAATAAAACTGTAAAATAACTTACAGAGCGCCATAGAGAATAAATTTTTGATTAAACAGCGGAAGCAAGAAATTCGGTTGCAATACTAAACAGTACTGACCGAACTAGGTAATCTGATTTCTCCTCCTTTCTCAAGCACTCTTCCGTATGGTGTGAATTTAATGAATAATCTTACCAGAATGCACACGAGTAGGTGGCAGAACCAGTACCCCTTTATATAGATTCCAGATCTACTTCCCATCATAGTCTGATTAGGATTCTATTTAATTTAAATGGATGGGAAATGGATAAGATATACAATATCAAGTAATTCTATATCTTTTAGGATTGACCATATCTATAGTAAATCCAAATTTAAATATAATTAATTAGACCATATAGATGGAAATCCTAACAAAAATAACTAGAATTTTTTTTTATGTAAAGTTGTAATGCAAAATTTCATTTTTAAGTAATTAAATAGTGAGTACGTGGTATATTGTACATTTATAAGTATTGGTCGAAATTATAATGTGTTGGAGCCCAAAAAAAATCGTCATGTGGCAGAAAAATCGGTCAATATGGTCAACCGACTTAAGCGAAACAAATAATGATGCATGGCATGTGTATCGGTTAACATAGTCAACCGATTTATGAATCTCGAAACTAAGCGAGCCGAGAGAATAATGCTTGAAACTAAGCGGGCGTTCAGAAGAAAATGACTGAAATTATGGGGCGCGAAGTCTACAGCCGACACGATTCTGGCCTAAACACACTCTACGAGACATGATCGAGAAATACGCCATTACCTAAAATGACGAGTAATCTCAGAATGAAACATGGTCTAGTGATGCGCCATTACCTGAAATGGCGAGTAGTCTCAAGAGGAGTCTGTGCTAGTATAAATAGGCAGATTTATCTTTGAAAAAATGATCTTCTTCCGTCAAACGAAGCGACCACTCTATTTTCCTATCTTTCAATCCATACATCTATAACTTTTCTAATCTAGATTTACTGCTTTCTTCTACAGCTTTCCTAGTATAACTTTTTTGCTTTTCCTAGGAGTAGTCTTAACTTTGTAATCGATTCCCTAATCCTTGTAATCAGTTCCTATTAAAGCAATACAAATTGATTCGGCTCTGTGAGCCGAGTTCATTTTCTAAGCTTACTAAGTATTTAATTGAGAATTGGTTCGGTTCCGCTAAGCCGAACATGTTGGGGAGTTCATTTAGTATTTGATTGAGAAGAATCCGGTTGAGCAGATTCCTCCTCAATCCGATCGCTTGATTTGTGAGGCACGATCAAAAGTCTGACTTCGGTTCTACCCCATTAATTTTTTGGCACGCTCGGTGGGACCCTCAAGTAAACACTAATCAAATCTTTGTCCTAATTTTAATGGCTGATGACAACAACTTAAACCTCCGCAACAAAGTTGTCCCTAGGACTTCAGGGGATGACCAAAATAGTAGCGCTGAAAATGTCATTGAGCAACCATCGACGCTACCAGAGACTAGTGGACAACTGGCTCAACAGGAGCCGACTTTAGCATATGCTCTCGGATAAATGACCCGAGTGTTGCATATGCTAGACCAAAGAAATCAAGTGAATAATGCGCGCCTAGACGTAGTATTGGCCGCTATAACGACCTCGAATCAAAGTGTCGCTTGAATCATGCAACTGTTAGCCCAGAATGAGTAACATAATGGAGGCCTATAGGAGCTCCCCCCCACAATAAATCAGAACATGCCAATCACAACAACCTGTGACGACGGTAGTACAATCGCAACAAATTGTGCAGCTGACGAGGTCATTCCAAGCAGCACAGCCACTGGGGGTAGTGTAGTCGCGAATATCCCCAATTCCAGGCATAGTACAGGCCGATGAACACAACCATCTACCATCAGCTAAAAACTTACTGAGGTTTACCCTCTCCACCTTCTCTACTAGCTCATCAACCCTAAATCGGAGGTACGAGGGCTAGGGGGGGTAAGGCCCGATTTAAGGACCTATCCAGAACTAGGCATATCAAATTAAACCACCACCCTTTAACCCGAACATAGCCCAGATGACAGTTCTTGCTCCTCCGGCAGGGAATACTGAGTTTTATACTCGGATAGAAGAAATAATAAGAAACTCACTCGGCATAGAGGTCAGACCGGCTATGCAGCTAGTGTTCAAGTCTCCGTATTCCACAAATGCCGATGCGGAACACCCGTATCCGGCTATTTTGTCACGCCCCGGGGTCGAAACTGCGACCCGGGCTCGCCAACAGATCCGCCACCTATGCCAAACCCGCATAGGCGAAGCGTCCTACCTGCAAAAAGAGCTACAGCTAACAGATATCAGAGCTAAAAGATAAAACTACTGTAGAATAAAATCAACCACTGTACAACTGAAGATAAAACAACAAGGTCCATCTCCCAAAAATGATGATCATATAATAACCTCGAGTACAAAACTCATAGCTCAACAGGGAGATATCTCAAATAAAACATCAGTGTACAAGCTCTCAATACATCATATCCTCACTACATCAGTCTCTCAAAAGAGGAAATAAATACCAATCTACCGACTATACTGAAGATCTCCTCCAAAGGGGGTACCGCTACTCTCCAAAGATGGGTCTGGATCTAGCTCGCTACTCCCTCACCACGCACAGCAACCACAGAACGGCAACACCCGCCAAGACTCTGCAAAACAAAAGGGAGAAAGGACAAAAAGGGGGAAAACCCCCAACGGGCGTGAGAACTACGCAAAAAGGGAGTTCTCAGTGGGTATCGCCACTAGGCCCGGCGATCTGCCCACCAAGACCACTGGAGGCAAAAGATAACTAATGCAGTAAAACTTAAAGAAGAAGCAGAAGACACTCTACAGCTACCATGCCTCTATCTGAATGCTCAAATGGGGAAACTCTGATAAATGTATGCAATACTCGCACACGAGGTTCTCAATCGACCCAATCGAGCTGACTGCCACATTAGGTCCAGTCAAACCTGCGCCCACCTACAACCACCTCCCGCTGACGGGCAGGAATTACGTAGGGCGTCCAAACGGACTAACTCACTATTGAGTAGTGGCTCATGCAGGCTATAGTCATAATCCAAGCTCTCTCTCTCAGAACGGATAGACCCAAGATGCTCAACCTCTCACACAATGGTCAAAGAACTCACAACGACCACGGGACCACCGTCAAACCCCGAACGGTTCCCAACAATACTAGCACTGGTCTAAACACAGCTACTAGACTCCACTCGGTCCCCCAGGCACGAGTGTAACAAAAAGTATCTGCCTGAATAAACCCAATCGATAGACCAGTAATCACTGGTACTGCCTGCTCTGCTGTCGAACTCAAGAACCCCGCCTGGTGCCCGGCGCTCACACCGTGGAAAGCCTACTCCGGAGTGGCACTCGAGGGGAGCGACCCACACGAGTAAAGTATCACTGTATCAAGCATCACTGTATCGAGTATCTCTGTAACCACTGTCTCATAATAGCAGGACTGGATCAAGACTATGATCAAAGTGGGAAACTCTGTCCACTAACAAAACCCCGATCTGATGCAATAGTACTCAAAAAGTGGAAAACACCATCCACTAGAACAAATATGATACCCAATCTGATGCAATAGTCAACATCCGGTCAACCGCCCAAAGTCCGCGGTCACCGCAATAACCCACAACCCACAATTGGGTAAAATAATCAGGATCCGGTCAACCGCCTACTGTCCGCGGTTGCCGCAATAACCTACAATCCAACATCAAGCACACCCTGTCTCTGACCCGAAGGTCCCAGCTACACTATTCCAAACCTCTGCTCGAACCCGAGCAACATGACTCAAAAGTCTAAATAAAAAGGAGAAAGAAAGCAATCATGGTTTCTCCTAAGTCAAATTCCAATATGTAGTGCAGCAGTAAAAGATGGCCTAACTATATGTCCATACACATATGTCCATACAAGAATGCATTTGTCCTCAAGAAGAATAAAGAAAATAAACCTCATGCCAAAATTATCAATGACCATACCTGTCCACAATTCTCAATCCAGAATGGCTCCTCAGAGTAGAACCTGCACATAACTACATAATCCTATCCCAATGCATAAACCATCCTCATAAAAGGTTATGTGCTAATATGGCATGATAATTAATCATATAGGGTATCCTTGCCTTAGATAAGCTTCCACTAATCATCAACATGACTATTTGATTAATACCATTGTCATACTGTGAATAATTCACTTGCAATTTCCATAAAATCCTCATTGTTAAACTTACCGATCAATCCCAGTTATTGTACCATTCACCTGCATGCAATGCTAACATATGAAAATTTAGAGAACCGTCCACCGGTTCCGGGAATAAGGCACCCACCTGAAAAGCTGACTGTCCAAAGCCCAACAGCTGAAAATACCAAATAACTCTAATCCCTTGCTCCAATAAGTTCAGCTCACCCGTAACTCTCCTGGCACAATACAAAGTCCACTAATTACACTAGGCTCCCAATTACAGCACTTAAAACCACATACAACCTCGAATTCTGAACTGTTAAATTATCACCTGCAGATAGTGCCCAGAAAATTCCAATAAAAATATCACAGCAATCCTTGCGTCGATAGCTTCGAAACGGTACCTTGCACGCCCAAATCGGAGTTCGGTAAGTCAAGATAAAAATTCGGCAAGGGGGTACACTCATACAAAAATCTGTGTTAAAACTGTACACTGTTCACTGAGAAAACAGTAATTTTCACCTCTGATGAAATCTCAGAAAAATCCAAGAAAAATACGAGCGCGTTCCTTGCGATCAGTAGATGAAAAAGTTGTATAAGTTCGTTTTCGGCTGACGCTCGTACGCAATGATATGGCCAAAATACCCCGCTGCTGTCAAGGAAGTCCACACAGAAAATGGGGTTACAGTTTGCCTCGGGATCCGTGCCAAAACCTCGAACGGGAAAGTGCGACCAAAACGAAAGATGAAGTCCTACCTCTTAGGAGTCTGCCGGCGCAAGAATCACAGCAAAATGATCTCGGGGTAGCCCAGGGGAGCTAAAACACTGTCGCTGCGCCGAAGAAGAACACTAGAAAGCAACATCGCGCCGCACCGTAAAATGGGGAACCTCGGGATGCGTGCTCCCAAAAATCCCAAAACTCTGCAGGAAGATCAAGGACTTGAAGATGAAAATCTTCCAAGAAGGGAGCTCGAGGAGATCTTGCAAGGGCTGAGAGAAAAAGAGCAGAAAAGAGGGCTCGGGCTGCCTATTTATAGGCTGAAGAAAACAATTGGGAAAATTCCCATCTTGTCCCAACTTCCGGGCGCCCGGTCCGGTCCGCCCGAATTCGGGCGCGCACAGTGCGGCCCGGCCCGCCAAGTTTCGGGCGCGCACAGTGCGGCCCGGTCCACCACACAGCCCAGTCCACTACTCCTCCGGGCCCCACTGCACCCGGTGCACCTGCGCCCGCAAATGGCGACGCGACACGTGGCCCGGCAACCCGTGCACCGCGCACGTCGCGCCATGGACCGCGCACGTCGCGGCTGACCCGGGCCCGTACGGCCACCTGCCCCGCCGTACGGCCACCAGCCCCGGTCAACAACTCCACCGATTGCGTGGACCGGGAGCACAACACCGGACCAACTACCTCACGCCACGTGTCCACCCGGTCTACCGTGCACCCGGGCCCAAAATCAGTGGACCGCGCCTGCTGCACCGGCCAACCGGAGAGCGCCACGTGGCCTGCCCCCGGTGCACGACCTCCGCGGTGGACCGCGCGCCTGCCCGCGCGCCCGGGCGCCTGCCCGCGCCCTGCCCGCGCCGCGTGCCGTCGCGTGCCGCCTGCCCGAGGCCGCGCCGCCGCCCGCCGGCGCCGCCCGCCGCCACCGGCGACTGCCGGAGGTACTGTTCCGGCATGAACAGTAACCGCCAACCCAAAAACATCAAGCAAATAGCCCATCTTGACCGTTTTCGCGCGCTGATTCCAAAAACGACGTCCATTTTGCCAAATTCCAATCCTATAATTTGCCGGAGGCTCCCGGAAAGGTATTTTAATCCGAATTCCGCGCCGAGCCTAAATTCGATATCCACTCCGCGCGTAAACTCTTCTAAACATCCGATGGCATCCCCCGATTACCTACGAGATCCATTTTAAGCCCCGAGTCCAACTCTTGTGTCCAAACTGGCGCGCGAACACCGCCGACATGCCACGTAGGCTTCCAGAAGCTGCTGGTCACACTGTAGAAGCCCTGCAAAGATCCGTGTCACCACATCCTCCCCCACTAGAAGAAAGTTTCGTCCTCGAAACTAAGGCAACTCCCAAGGAGTCTCAGGAACCAGGGGTCAATATTCAACACCGCCGTCTCCAGCTCCCAAGTCACCTATCACTCCCCGTGATTACTCCTCAGCAACAACAACAGCAACAACCAGTACGGCATAGCCCGATTGCGCAATTCCCTCACCTCACGAGTCGGAATCGCAACGGGCGTCCCTCGTACTCCAAACTCTCACAGACCCCAAAAGGAACGAGTCAATCACGGGCGAGGGGTCCAAAACATAACACTCTTGAGCTGAGACGCAGAAAAACCTCCAAACTCCAACAAAAGACTGGGGGAAAGGAACGAACAGCCTGAGTAACACTCTCTAAAATCACTCCCAAGAGCCAGCTCAACCAAAGCGACCCGAATCACATCCACACAAACACCTGCACAGAAAAGGGGCCCAAACAGGCAGGGGTTCACACTCGGTCGCCCTCAAAACTCAACCACCTAAGTGGATTGCTCAGCCGCAGCCTCTCATCAAAAGGGATCCTCAGGGACTCAACTCAAACCCTGCACACAAGGATGGCCCCACACAGCGCCAGCTAAGGAACCGCCAAACTCGACTCCCAAAAGCTCTTCCGCTCCAGGTATTCGCCACCACAGTAGCTCAGTCAAGGTGATATTGGATGCTCAACAAAAATCCAATGGTAGCTCTTCAGCCCCTAAGGGAGGTATCACAAAAACTCACAAATCCATCTCCCACCACTGGCTAGGTTAGAATCGGCGCTGGTACCAATCTCATCACCCGGTCATCAAGCTCTGCTGGCACTATCCAGTCCAAAAACTCCTCACCCCAACAATGACCGTCGATCTCGGCCAGTCTTAAATGGCATCCACTTTGGCCGAATTCCCACCGCCGCCCCTTCGGCTAGAATAAGCAATCCAGGAAGATATGCTCTCGAAGCTAAAACTTGCACCACAACGACTTGGCAAAAAGCTTCTTCCCCACAGACCTTGTCACACCATATACAAATGCTGCACAAGCTCTAAATCACTCAGGGAGGGGGGGTAAAATCAAAATATCCCTGGAGGATGCCGCTAACCAACCGTTCAAGGCCAACAGAAATACAAAATTCCTCAATCTAGAGGCAACAGGGCATAAGTCATTCCATTGGCCTCACTGTACTCATATTGCCCCTACCGTGTCCTGAACACCATCTCGACAAAGCTCTCAGCTGAAATTCCAAATTGGCGCAGGCATCATACAATGACTGCCGGAATATAGCTCCTTCAAAAGGTTCTAAATAATACCTGGACTTGCCTGGACTCCAATCCCAAAGGGCTCTCACCGTCGTGTATCAACGACGTGGCACTAGGTCAAACAGACCCTCTATCCATCAAATCCACGCACCTAAGAAATCAACTCTCGCAGCTCTAAAGGCGATATCCAAAGAGGGGCTATTGAAGTTGGCGCGGTTTCCAGAATCACGTCAATCGCAATCTTAATCTTCCTTTCTGGCGGCCTAATCATCGGCTTAGGTGGACTCACACCCGGGATTTCATGGGCAATAGGGACATCCTTAAGTCCCGCTGCCGCCGTAGGCACCTCTCACACGGACGCTGTAACCTGTGTGCTCAAATAGTCTCAACAAACAAAATGCCTTCCATTATCTGCCTCGCAAAAAGTCAAAGTCCTTTCTCTCAGCAGTCAAACATCCTGTGGCACTATGTCAACCGATCCCAAACACTGGGTCAAAACACTGAGCTGCCATAAAAACCATTAAGTCTGCCGGCATAACTTACGACCTCTGCTGCACTGGACATGATCCACAAGCCTCCTCCACTTGCACAATGCCAACAGTAACCTGTACCTCAAGTGCATGTGGTAACGACTCTACCTCTAGCCCATGCAGGAACGCAACATGTCCTAACTCCGACTGCTGTGAAGAAATCGCACCTGCGACAACTCAATCCACTACCGTGGCGCCCTCCAACCGGGCGGCACAGATTTCATCCGCTCGATGCAAGTGGTCGTCGCTCAGCCTGCCAAAATATCTAGACCAATCACAAAGGGAGAACGGCCTCTGTCCATGCTCACACTGAGATGCCGAACGTGGTCTCTCGCAAACAACCAATCCACGCTACCGCTGCGCCACTCTGATAAAATGGCTGTTGCTGTCATTGGGGTCCACCCAACCCCTGACGTCTCAGAAATCCACTTGGGTATCATCGTCATACGACCAAGCACGATTGATTCATGCAATTCCTTATACAATTATCCTTACTAAGCTCACCCCTCAATCACATATATTGCACCCCAAACATGCCAGTTATCAATCACACAGGGTAACATCCCCCTTGGGTAAGCTTTACATTAACCATCCACAAGGATATCCACCACCCAGGAAAGCAAAACGAAAATGCCTCTGCCTGCCGATCTGTCCTCCATCACCTAGCGCCAAGCGCCTCCCTCCAGAACTCGCCTCTAGCGGCAGATCCCCGTCCAAGGAACTGCAGTGTCCGGCTCCAAACACAATGCCTACTCCGGCGAGGCATCCACAGTCCAAAACCCAAACAGGAGGGACCGAAAAGAAACTAAGGAGTATCCTGGCGCAATCCACTCCCAATCTCACTTATCCTATGTGCCTCGTCCCTCGAAACCTGGAGCGCCAGTTCAACAACTGCATAAACTCTCTAGCACAGGGAGGCTCTCAATTGATCACTCCATCACCCCCAACCACGACTCTGCCTCCAAAGGCTCCGAGCTCAATCTTACGAGTCGGGGTGGTTCATCTGCCAAATCTGGCTCACTTAATCAAACATGCCCCACAGCTCCTCTGCTGTCAACCATCCACCCTACCTCAGTGCCTTGGCACTAAACATTGGCGCGGAGGGGGCCACTCGCTCTATTGGCACTACAGAAGTCCCTGCCGCTGAGGATACTACATCCTGGTGGTCTCAGAAGAAAAGTACTGTCGGGCTGCCCACTGCTCTGACAACTGCGTCACCAAACTAGCTGCTCGCTCTGCCGCTGATATGCCTCTGACAATCCTGTCATCTGGGTCCGGAGTTCTCTGACCTCAAACCGGGTATCCGACCCAAAACCAACCGCTCAAGCTCAACTGCCATGACAGGATGCACAAGGGTCCCAAACCCAGCGTCGGGGAGACACCGCTCGCCACGACGAAACCACAAATCAGCACACAACAACGCTCGACCCAATCCAGCGAAAGTCTAGAGCATGTCACCCATTCCATAGCGTTATATTGTCTGCAGCCAACATAACTACTTAGGAGAATAAACATGCCAATCACTCATCCCGTCCCTCGGGAGAGGTGTAAAACTCAATCAGGACTCTCGCTACAAATCACGACTCTCACGAAGTCATCCTAGGGTCCAACCACAAGCCTAGGGTTTCTAAGTCCATCATGACCTACAACCTAGGCTCTGATACCACCTAATCTGTCACACCCCAGGGTCGAAACTGCGACCCGGGCTCGCCAACAGATCCGCCACCTATGCCAAACCCGCATAGGCGAAGCGTCCTACCTGCAAAAAGAGCTACAGCTAACAGATATCAGAGCTAAAAGATAAAACTGCTGTAGAATAAAATCAACCACTGTACAACTGAAGATAAAACAACAAGGTCCATCTCCCAAAAATGATGATCATATAATAACCTCGAGTACAAAACTCATAGCTCAACAGGGAGATATCTCAAATAAAACATCAGTGTACAAGCTCTCAATACATCATATCCTCACTACATCAGTCTCTCAAAAGAGGAAATAAATACCAATCTACCGACTATACTGAAGATCTCCTCCAAAGGGGGTACCGCTACTCTCCAAAGATGGATCTGGATCTAGCTCGCTACTCCCTCACCACGCACAGCAACCACAGAACGGCAATACCCGCCAAGACTCTGCAAAACAAAGGGGAGAAAGGACAAAAAGGGGGAAAACCCCCAACGGGCGTGAGAACTACGCAAAAAGGGAGTTCTCAGTGGGTATCGCCACTAGGCCCGGCGATCTGCCCACCAAGACCACTGGAGGCAAAAGATAACTAATGCAGTAAAACTTAAAGAAGAAGCAGAAGACACTCTACAGCTACCATGCCTCTATCTGAATGCTCAAATGGGGAAACTCTGATAAATGTATGCAATACTCGCACACGAGGTGCTCAATCGACCCAATCGAGCTGACTGCCACATTAGGTCCAGTCAAACCTGCGCCCACCTACAACCACCTCCCGCTGACGGGCAGGAATTACGTAGGGCGTCCAAACGGACTAACTCGCTATTGAGTAGTGGCTCATGCAGGCTATAGTCATAATCCAAGCTCTCTCTCTCAGAACGGATAGACCCAAGATGCTCAACCTCTCACACAATGGTCAAAGAACTCACAACGACTACGGGACCACCGTCAAACCCCGAACGGTTCCCAACAATACTAGCACTGGTCTAAACACAGCTACTAGACTCCACTCGGTCCCCCAGGCACGAGTGTAACAAAAAGTATCTGCCTGAATAAACCCAATCGATAGACCAGTAATCACTGGTACTGCCTGCTCTGCTGTCGAACTCAAGAACCCCGCCTGGTGCCCGGCGCTCACACCGTGGAAAGCCTACTCCGGAGTGGCACTCGAGGGGAGCGACCCACACGAGTAAAGTATCACTGTATCAAGCATCACTGTATCGAGTATCTCTGTAACCATTGTCTCATAATAGCAGGACTGGATCAAGACTATGATCAAAGTGGGAAACTCCGTCCACTAACAAAACCCCGATCTGATGCAATAGTACTCAAAAAGTGGAAAACACCATCCACTAGAACAAATCTGATACCCAATCTGATGCAATAGTCAACATCCGGTCAACCGCCCAAAGTCCGCGGTCACCGCAATAACCCACAACCCACAATTGGGTAAAATAATCAGGATCCGGTCAACCGCCTACTGTCCGCGGTTGCCGCAATAACCTACAATCCAACATCAAGCACACCCTGTCTCTGACCCGAAGGTCCCAGCTACACTATTCCAAACCTCTGCTCGAACCCGAGCAACATGACTCAAAAGTCTAAATAAAAAGGAGAAAGAAAGCAATCATGGTTTCTCCTAAGTCAAATTCCAATATGTAGTGCAGCAGTAAAAGATGGCCTAACTATATGTCCATACACATATGTCCATACAAGCATGCATTTGTCCTCAAGAAGAATAAAGAAAATAAACCTCATGCCAAAATTATCAATGACCATACCTGTCCACAATTCTCAATCCAGAATGGCTCCTCAGAGTAGAACCTGCACATAACTACATAATCCTATCCCAATGCATAAACCATCCTCATAAAAGGTTATGTGCTAATATGGCATGATAATTAATCATATAGGGTATCCTTGCCTTAGATAAGCTTCCACTAATCATCAACATGACTATTTGATTAATACCATTGTCATACTGTGAATAATTCACTTGCAATTTCCATAAAATCCTCATTGTTAAACTTACCGATCAATCCCAGTTATTGTACCATTCACCTGCATGCAATGCTAACATATGAAAATTTAGAGAACCGTCCACCGGTTCCGGGAATAACGCACCCACCTGAAAAGCTGACTGTCCAAAGCCCAACAGCTGAAAATACCAAATAACTCTAATCCCTTGCTCCAATAAGTTCAGCTCACCCGTAACTCTCCTGGCACAATACAAAGTCCACTAATTACACTAGGCTCCCAATTACAGCACTTAAAACCACATACAACCTCGAATTCTGATCTGTTAAATTATCACCTGCAGATAGTGCCCAGAAAATTCCAATAAAAATATCACAGCAATCCTTGCGTCGATAGCTTCGAAACGGTACCTTGCACGCCCAAATCGGAGTTCGGTAAGTCAAGATAAAAATTCGGCAAGGGGGTACACTCATACAAAAATCTGTGTTAAAACTGTACACTGTTCACTGAGAAAACAGTAATTTTCACCTCTGATGAAATCTCAGAAAAATCCAAGAAAAATACGAGCGCGTTCCTTGCGATCAGTAGATGAAAAAGTTGTATAAGCTCATTTTCGGCTGACGCTCGTACGCAATGATATGGCCAAAATACCCCGCTGCTGTCAAGGAAGTCCACACAGAAAATGGGGTTACAGTTTGCCTCGGGATCCGTGCCAAAACCTCGAACGGGAAAGTGCGACCAAAACGAAAGATGAAGTCCTACCTCTTAGGAGTCTGCCGGCGCAAGAATCACAGCAAAATGATCTCGGGGTAGCCCAGGGGAGCTAAAACACTGTCGCTGCGCCGAAGAAGAACACTAGAAAGCAACATCGCGCCGCAACGTAAAATGGGGAACCTCGGGATGCGTGCTCCCAAAAATCCCAAAACTCTGCAGGAAGATCAAGGACTTGAAGATGAAAATCTTCCAAGAAGGGAGCTCGGGGAGATCTTGCAAGGGCTGAGAGAAAAAGAGCAGAAAAGAGGGCTCGGGCTGCCTATTTATAGGCTGAAGAAAACAATTGGGAAAATTCCCATCTTGTCCCAACTTCCGGGCGCACGGTCCGGTCCGCCCGAATTCGGGCGCGCACAGTGCGGCCCGGCCCGCCAAGTTTCGGGCGCGCACAGTGCAGCCCGGTCCACCACACAGCCCAGTCCACTACTCCCCCGGGCCCCACTGCACCCGGTGCACCTGCGCCCGCAAATGGCGACGCGACACGTGGCCCGGCAACCCGTGCACCGCGCACGTCGCGCCGTGGACCGCGCACGTCGCGGCTGACCCGGGCCCGTACGGCCACCTGCCCCGCCGTACGGCCACCAGCCCCGGTCAACAACTCCACCGATTGCGTGGACCGGGAGCACAACACCGGACCAACTACCTCACGCCACGTGTCCACCCGGTCTACCGTGCACCCGGGCCCAAAATCAGTGGACCGCGCCTGCTGCACCGGCCAACCGGAGAGCGCCACGTGGCCCGCCCCCGGTGCACGACCTCCGCGGTGGACCGCGCGCCTGCCCGCGCGCCCGGGCGCCTGCCCGCGCCCTGCCCGCGTCGCGTGCCGTCGCGTGCCGCCTGCCCGAGGCCGCGCCGCCGCCCGCCGGCGCCGCCCGCCGCCGCCGGCGACTGCCGGAGGTACTGTTCCGGCATGAACAGTAACCGCCAACCCAAAAACATCAAGCAAATAGCCCATCTTGACCGTTTTCGCGCGCTGATTCCAAAAACGACGTCCATTTTGCCAAATTCCAATCCTATAATTTGCCGGAGGCTCCCGGAAAGGTATTTTAATCCGAATTCCGCGCCGAGCCTAAATTCGATATCCACTCCGCGCGTAAACTCTTCTAAACATCCGATGGGGTCCCCCGATTACCTACGAGATCCATTTTAAGCCCCGAGTCCAACTCTTGTGTCCAAACTGGCGCGCGAACACCGCCGACATGCCACGTAGGCTTCCAGAAGCTGCTGGTCACACTGTAGAAGCCCTGCAAAGATCCGGGTCACCACATATTTGGTAGATGCCGAAATTTGATAAATTCTCGGGAGAAGAAATCGAGAATACCATTGAGTACGTTGCTCGGTTCACGGCCCGGTGTAGAGAGACGGTCGCAGACCCATATCTGAAACGCAGGTTATTTAATACGCCATTAACTAAAATGGAGTTAACCTAGTATTTGTGCTTGCCCCCAAATTCTATCCAAGACTGGGATGAATTAGAGCGCAAGTTCCATGAGCAGTTCTATAGAGCTGCACTTGAACTATCGGTTGTCGATCTCGCCATGTATCGACAGAACGCCGAAGAGATGGTTGAAAAATACCTCAACTATTTCAAAACGGTGAGAAACCGATGTTTTGTTAGGATGTCTGGGTCCGAATTCGCCAAAATGGCATTCAATGGTCTCCATTTTAAGATAATGGACTATTTTGAGTACCAACACTTTACAAATCTGTTCGATTTGGGAGTCCGAGTTGCTCAATATGAGCAATTTCAAAAAGATAATCGAGATTATTGGCCCCACCAGAGCTGAAAGAAAGATTGGAAAAAATGGAAGGAGCAGAATGTCTTCTTCGTGGAAGAAGACTCGGCCGAGGAGCCGAGTCACACAAGTGAGAGTGATAATTCGGCTGATAAAGTCAAAATCTATGCAGCTAAGATGATAAAGAACCGTCAGCAGTATAAATGCCAACTCTTGAAGCCGACAAGAGCTAGAGAGATTAAAGCTCAGGCCTCAGCTAATATGTATTCATTTGACATTTCAAAGACCGATCAAATATTTGATCGGTTATATAAAGATGGTAGAATCAAACTCCAGGAGGGTCAGACTATACTCCCCTACGAGGAGTTAAGAAGGCGGAAATACTACAAGTGGCACCACTCATGGAGCCACAGGACTAATGATTATACCGCATTCAAGAAACAAATTCAAAAGGAAATCAATGAGGGACAATTGATTTTTGTTGATCAAGAAATAAAAAATAAAATAAAAATTGACAAAAATTCTTTTCTTCCACAGATCAATATGGTGGACATGAAGGGGAAGAAACCACAGTTGGAGCCCGAGATCCAAAAGAATGTGATATCAGCTAAGAAAATGTTTCGGCTCTGCATCCGATGTAAGGCCGAAATGATGCGGGAAGACTGGGAAACAATCATGCTCGAAATACCTGAAAAGCTGAGGAAGTGGTTGGCATTCCCAAATATCGATGAATGCATCCCACACAGGGATAATCAGCCGGACCAATGTTCTTCCGAAAAATCCAATGAACACTCCTCAGAAGATGAGGATGAGGAAGAAAAGGAAAATTAGGACCTACTGATTACAAAGATCTTGAGAGAGTTTGACGGTGGACAAAAGTCGAAAGAGCTTATGAAATTATAGAGGCGGCCTTTGGTAATGAAGAAAGTAAAGTAAATGGATCGCCAAGGCGGCCATTCGGCTACCAAGCTGGAGAAGAGGAAGTATGTGGGCCGCTAAAACGACGAACTGACTACAGAGCGCAAAAGACGCATGAGACAATTAGACCGCCCATGTGGCCAACTAGATACCAGTACTGGGATCAAGGGCTCATGCAGTGTCCCATTTTTCCCGTGCGACGTAACTGGGTGGTCGGCGGTGAGAAAACACCTATTTTTGGTGTATCGATTACGTTGTGCGTCAAACGGACGCCAAAAACGGATTCAGCACGCGAAAACAGTCAAAAATTGCTATTTTTGAACTTGTTGGACCTTTGGGCCGAATTCTGGAGTGGGCCGGTCCACGACCCACTTCCGCGTGCACCGGGACCAGCGAGGAGGCGGGGCGGTCCACGTGGAGGCTGCGGATTGGGTCGGTCACTGTGCGGGACGTGCGGGGCAGGCGGGGCAGGTGCGCGGGCGGTGTGGGGCGCACGCGGGGGTGCCACCTGGCGCCCCGCGGTTGGTTGGCGCCACCCGCCCCGCAGCTGTGGTCGGGCCACGTGGCGGCGCCCGGTTGGCCCCGCCCCCGATGTTGCGTGGGAGGGACACGCGGCGCGCCCGGACCGGCGATGAAAACAAAGCTCAAAGACCCTTTAAAAGCCTCTGCAACCTTGTCCGGATGAAAACGGGGAACCCCTCGGTGGCAAAAGAAGAGTCCGGGCTCCCACCGCTGTGACGGCGAGACCCGCGATGAAAAATGAGTAAAAACACATCCTGACGGTAAAACACACCAAAAACGATCATAAAAAACAAACCCGGAAATCAATTCCGTAAATCGTAGGTCAACCCGAGATTTCGACGGCGGAAACGGCGATAAAATCGCTCGACGGAGTGACCTTGGCGGCGGTGCGGAGCGACGGCGGCATGCAAAACGGCGGCGGGACGCAATGGCCTCAGCCAAGCGACGGCGGCGCGCAAGGGTGCGAGCGGCACGCAAGGGTGTGGGCGGCGCGCATGGGCTGGCTGCGGGCGGCCCGTGTGGAGCGGCGGCTGCAAGCATGCGGGTGCCCCATCGAAGCCGAGACAAGGCTCGGCATGGCGGCAACGGCCTAGCGACCTCGCCAACGGTGGTGACGGCCTCCGGTCTTATCTAACGGCGGCGGTGGCCTCCCATCTAAGCCAACGGTGATGGCGGCGGCTCCGCTCAAATCTCCCGCTCCGACGAAAATCCCAAGAAACCCAACGAAAGCACGGAAAACCCCACGGAAACCAAAACGATGTTAACAAAAAGCCAAGAACCAACCTTTTACCGACGAGGAAGACGATGCGATGCCCGGACCCGCTCTCCAATCTCCGGTCTCTGACGGTGATGGCGCTCACGAACCTGATCTTCGATGATGATGGTGTTTCCGATTCTGATCTCAGACGCGCACAACGAGGAAGAAGATGAATCGATCTTTTTCAAAAACGGGAAACGAGGATTTTCTTGTTTCTTTTTCTAATGTGTAAAATAATCCGATCCTTGATCCCCTTGTATTTGTAAGAGAGAGTCTAACCGCTTTAACCGTTTTTCAATCGTTTCTTCCTCGATTTACGTGCCAAATTTACCAAAATGCCTCTCATGCATCAGCACGGATTTTAAAGCACCATAAAGTATTAATGAGTATTTTAAAAACCTTTTCCACCTATTAACTTCAAAAACCATACCGGGAGATTCGTTCGTTGGATTTTCGAGCCGATCGCACTGCCGTTCTCCGTTTAACGAGCTCTAGAACGTGAAAGCCAAAACCAATGAAACCGGCAAAATTGAAAAATAAGCAAAATAATACACACACCGAAAGTGACTAAAGGGAAAAACCGTGGGCACTACATCACTCCCTCCTTTAAAGAAGTTTCATCTCCGAAACTTAACTCATATCCATCGAGAACAAATCCGGGTAATGCTCCCTCATCCATTGCTCCAATAGAGTCAGTCTAACCTCCAAGGTAAACCAATCGTGCCACTGTGCCGTGAGGTACAACCTTCAAACTCATCATTTGAAACTTTGCAATAGCCATTCGGTAAGGTGCCGGGAACAAGATGAATGGTGAACTCAATCCCTCTCTCAGGTGGCATCCTGGGTAACACCTCTAGAAAAACATCCTGTAGCTCTCTCACAACCGGAATGTCTGAAGGTGACGGTGAAGACCACGAAACCAAATCCACAGAAGCCACATAAGCTGTACAACCACCCTGAATCAATCTCCTCGCCCAAGTAGCGGAGATGTACATTGCGAAGAACGTGCTTTTACACGCCTAGAATGCTAGCTCCCGGTATCCAGGTTCTCGCAAATGCATCTCCTCTCACGACCAATCACTGCACAGTAACGGGCTAACCAATCCATGCCAAGTACTAAGTCGAACTCTCTGATCGAAATAATCACAAAATCCCACGGGTAAATCCGATTACCCCACTTTATCAGGCCGGTAGGCACAAAGATATCCGCTTCCATAGGTGGCCCCGGGGTCAAGACTGATAACACACTAGGAAGGAGTCTCTCCTCACAACCATGAGTACGGACAAAGGTACGCGAAAAGAATGAATGTGATGCTCCGGTATCGAATAATGTTCTTACACGAATATCAAAATAGAACTATACCTGTAACAACATCCGCTGATGAATCCGTACCCTGCGATGTCATGGAATAAACCCTCCATCCTGCCTGCTACTGAGGTGCCCTCTTCTCTTGTTGAAGGATCGGAGGGCGTCCTTCCTGTGCTGAAGAAAACCTCCCACGGCCATGACGCTGAGGTGAAGATGTAGTACTGCTGACGATACTGTCTCCTGGTTCAATGGGCAGTCGAATCGGAAGTGCCCCTGTTTCCCTCAACGGAAACAATGGTCGTGCCTCATGGAACAAGCCATCTCCCGGTGCGCTCCGCCACAAATAAATCAAGTCCGGTCCCCTATCTCCTGTTGTGTATGAGGATACTTGGGTGGTCGGTCACTCCCTGACTGCCCGCCTCCTGACTGTGACTGAGACTGCTTCTAATCCTGGTTGCGGTTAGATCCCTCACTCTGTGCGCGAGCAATCATGGCTCCACGCTCCACCAAAGCGGCCCTGTCGACCACCTGTTGAAAGGTATGTAGATCCGCTGCCTGAACCAGCCTGAAGATATCGCCCCTCAAACCATCCACAAAGAGGCGAGCCTTGTCAGACTCATTCCGAATAACAAAAGGAACATAGTTAGTCAATCTCACGAATTCCCGTTGATATTCCATAACTGAATGATTACCCTGCTTGATGTTTTTCAGATCCTCAAGCTATTGTTTCACACTATCCGAGAAGAATGCACCAAATAATTAACATCTCTCTGAAAATAGCCCAAGAAGGAAGGACAGTGCCACTGGAAGGAGTAGGTCGCACTCTCTTCCACCAAATACGGGCGGTACCCTTAAGAAAATGAACCGCCAAGGGAACCCGCTCGTCCTCCTCCATCATCAGATCCTCAAATAGCTTCTCCATGGTGTCCACCCATTTCTCTACCACCCACGGGTTGGTCATGTCTCCCTCAAAGATGGGCGGCTTGCACTTCTAGAACTCTGCCAAACTCGCCCTCACTCTCGCCCATTCCGTGTGCAACACCGGATCCCCTCCGATAATGACGGCGGACAGAGTGGGCGAAGGAGTGATGATGGCCCCACCCACCGGATCCCTAACAGGAGCTCCCGGCATCGGCCCCTGAGCTGTTGGTAAAGAAACCTCGGATTTGAACGTGCAGGTACTCGTTTCGACGGGTTCGTCGCGAGGATCGCGACAGTATTTATCTTAGATTTTTCCGGGCATTTTTCACAGGTGAAAACAGACAAATAGTGGACTGTTGTAAATTGGGCAGATTTTGGAAGGAATATTATATTAATTTATGTATTCTTTCTTTGGAGATTGTGGTGCAGTGCTGTGGAGATTGTTTGGGCCGGGTGAGGACTTCACCTCTGGGGACCAGGATTTAGCGCTCGAGGTGGGTACCGTTATCACCTCTTACTTTCGATCACCCACTAGGCATACTAAAAGTGGTTCCTATATCTTGTTGAAAGCGGTATCAGTGGATCGAACCTAGCATGCTTGTATGAAAGTGCGGTCGGCTGTTAGCACTTGCATCTTTAGAAGGATTAGCTATTAGTGGATTAACATTTCTGGGGAAAAAGGATAAACCATCTACATCTAGTGGAAATAATCTGCTTAAACCATATTATGCTTTTTGTGTTATTGGGGGACTTATGCATGTGAATGAAATAACTAATAGCATGTTAGTACTTTAGATATTAAAACAAGGCATTTTGTAATTCATTTAAGAATTAGAACACTAAGATCATGTTATCAAATAAAGGACTTGGCATGCTTGTATGGTCACCTAGTTAGGCCACCATTTTCTGCTACACTATCATGCTAGAATTGACTTAGGAGAAACCATGTTTTATTCTTTCTCCCGTCACTTAGACATAGGGGATAGTATGCTCTGATTAGAGCAGGGACTGGGATAGTGTAGTCAGCTTGGGATTTGGGGACAGGCAGGTTTGAGGACAGGGTACTCGCGGCAACCGCGGATTTCGGGCGGTTGACCGGACTGTTATTAGTGCATCAGATTTGGGGATAGGGGATCGGGACTTCTTTAGTGGATGGGTTTTTCCCACTTAATTAGAGTCTTGGTCTAGTCCTACTATATCAGGTTACTTGTGGCGACTTATTTCACTCGTGAGGGTCGCTCCCCTCGAGTGCCACTCCGGAGTGTGTGTACTTGTGACCGTGCCGGTCAGGAGCCGGTCTGTTGCCTCTGGGATGGGACCGTGTCGGTCAGGAACCGGTCTGCATCCCGCAGCTGAGTTGTGAGTTAGTAGGCATAGCAGGCAGTACCGGTGTTCACCGGTGTCTAGATTGGGTTACCCAGGCAGGCATATGTATACTCTGATGCATACATTTAGCTACTCTTTTAGCTTATTACTTTAGAGGCATCTTAGTGGTAGCTTTTACCAGTTGTTATACGTATAGCTCACCACCTTGTTTTATTTTTCCGCCTCTAGTAGTCCTAGTGGGCGGGTCTGAGATAGAGGTTTACCCACTAGGGGAGGTGTAGAATACCGGGATTTCGGATAGCGCACCGATCTCGTGAGATGGCGTGGTGTGGATAAATCGCCTCGAACGTGTTCCATATTGGATTACAGATGAGTTCGGGTCGACTTGGATCAACACGGAAGCCCCAGGTCGATTCGGGGTTTTCCGGGCATTGTCCGCCGTTAGAGGACTGGTTTTGGTGAAGCCTCGACTCCCCAGTGGAGTGCAGGAAAATTGGAAAATACCTGGAACAAGTGTACTTTGGAATTACAATGAATTTTGGGAGGTTCCGGACTGATGCGGAGGACCCAAAGACAAAAAATAATTTAGAGTTGGCTAAAAAGGGGGTTAATTAATTAATTAATTAAATTAGTTAATTATGAAATGTTAGCCTGTGAAGAATTAGTGTAAAAAGGAGTGTGGAAATTAGTGAATGCTTTTAATTAGTGGAATGTGATATTTTTTGGAGGAGCATTTATTGCTGCCAACTACCCCTCCCCACTCACCCTTAATTAGCCATCTCTAATTAAGGAACCGCCACGTCATCGTCCCCTTAATTAGCCATCTCTAATTAAGAAACCGCCACGTCATCGTCCTCTTCAAATGCAAAGAAGACGATTTTCTTAGAAACAGAGGAAATCTTGGATGTAGAAGCAAGAGAAGAAGAGGAAGAAAAGGGAAGAGGGAGAAATTGGGAATGAGAGGGTTTGTGAGGGGGATTTTTGTAGAGAACTTCCTGCAAGGAGCCGCGGCCCCAAGCGGAGTGAAGCGCACGCGAACAGCCTCATTAAGGTATGTGCTGTTTTTCTTTTTAAGCTTCAGTTTTGATCTCTCATGGTGATTTTGGAGGTTGAACTTGGGTTTTTAGGTTTTTTTTTGGTTAGCTTTGGGGTGTTCTTGTTTGTTCTTGGACTTGTTGTCCATTGGGGAGCATCAAGCGGAGCCGCGGTACGCAGCAGGGATGTGCGCGCGTGCGGCAGCCCATGCGGGCGCGCGCGCGGCAGCCCATGCGCGCGCGCAGCAGCCCATGCCATGCGGGCGCGCGCGCGGCAGCCCATGCGGGCGCGCGCGGCAGCCCATGCGGGCGCGCGCGGCAGCCCATGCGGGCGCGCGCGGCAGCCCATGCTGGGCGCGCGGCAGCCCACGCGGGCGCACGGGCTGCAGCAGCACGCGCGATTGCCGCGGCTGCTGCGTGCGGCCATCGAGCTAGCGGGGGCCCGTTCCGGTGGGCCGTAAACGCGCACGCCGTGGCTGTGGGATTGCCCGGGTGTCGCGTGGATGTTTTTTGGACCGTTTTGACGCGGCTTTTGTTTCTTTTACTCTCTCAGGACGGCGCCTTTGTGGCGGAATTCGGCATGGTGCTGTGCGGAGCCGGATCAATTGCGGGGCTCGCGTTTCTTCTAGAGTTGGATGTTTTTGTAAGTGTGAAGTGAGTGTGGCTGGTTTTTGGGAAAAAGAAAGCATCAGAACATGGTAGTGACTATGGTGTTTAATTGAACATTATATTTGATGTGCAATGGAGCTTTCTTTAGTGGTGTTGGTAATTCCTAAGAAGCAGATGGTGCTGGGGAAGTTTTAGTGTTTGATGTGTTATGTGGTGAAGGTGTGGTGTGTACAAGGGAGATATAATTGTGAGAATGTGGATGGATATGAGTAATTGTGTTTGTGTAATTGTAATATTTTTAGTATGCTGTTGGTGGTGATGGACTTATTGTGAGAACAGTGGAATTTTGAAATAATGTTGTCAAGTGCTGTGGATAATGGGAACTTAAAAGAATTGTGTGAGAGTTATATGTTTATTTATGATGGGTTTGAATTTATGTGAATTGGTAGTGCATAAAAGTGGAATTAAGAGATTGTGTATATGTGGACTTATGCAATTGAGGTATATGGATGCAAATATTCTTTTATTTATGTTGAAGCTTAGAGTAAGTGCTGAGGAGGACTTACTATTATTATGTGGGCATTTAATTATTAGTGTGCAGATTTTTAGTGGACCCGAGGTGAGCTGAGGTTTTTGTGAAATGTGTGTTTTAGAGTGTGCTGTGGATTTTTGAGTGTAGCAGATGTTGTATTAATGTGAATGTGTGGTGTGTGCAGGATGATGTAATTAGAGTGTATGAGTGGATAAGTGTTTTTGTGTTAAAGTGAGCATGCTGTTGGCGGATTGTGGTGCACTTGGGCCTTTGTTTGCACTTTGAATTGGCTGTTAGTGAGCCAAAGTACAAGTGGACTTTCTTCAAGGGTGAGTATTTGGGTTTCCAAGTTTTAATGGATTTTTAGTTTTCTTTGCATGGTTTTGATGGATTAATAAGAGTGGTTGGTTGCTTGGCCGAGAGATTTGGTATTTTATCGCGCGGTGCGATTTTTGGAATTTTCGTCAGTTAAGGATCCGGCGCTTCACCGACTTCAGCGATTGCCTGTGAAAAGCGTTCCAGGTGGGTTGGAATTTCTCCAAAATTTATGGAATGCCCTTTAATGCTATTGAATGCAATTTGATCATAATTATTATGTTATTTTTTCTGTATTAAATCTGATAGTTGCCTGGAATTTTCTGTAAAATTCATTGGAACCCCGGATCATTTTTAGCATACTCCTGATACTATATGACACTAGATTTCATATTTTGTTGGCATCATATTTGCACCTAGATCGTTTTAAAAATCGAGAAAGCCCGTTTTAAGAAAAATCAGCATTTTCAAAGTGGTTTTTAAATTATGAGTTCGCCAGGGGTATGACATAGGTCCAGGTGGCCCGTTATGCTTGTATACTCGTGCCAGGGGGCCGAGTGGATTTTTAGAGATTTGTGAGATGAGTTTCTAGTGTCATGTGAGTGTGAGCTTTTTGTTGGGATCGATGAGATTTTCTAGATTATGGGTCGTGCATATCAGATTTAGTCGGGGAGGTGGTTCTCCGACATAGCTGTGAGAGTGTTGGGCACTTCCTGATCGAGTCGTGGAGGGTTTTCCCGACTGAGTTGTGTCGTTTGAGCATTTGAGTTTCCGATCTATTTGATCGTGGATCATAGCCTGCTATATCGAGATACTTGGCAGAGATACTTGTTACTGAGACACTTTACTCGTGCGGGTCGCTCCCCTCGAGTGCCACTCCGGAGGTAGGCTTGACCGAGCCGTGTGCCGGTCTGTTACTTATATTTTGACCGAGCCGTGTGCCGGTCCGTTACTTACTTTGAGATCGAGCCGTGTGCCGATAAGTACTGAGTTCGATAGTAGAGCAGGCAGTACCGGTTTTTACTGGTGGATTGATTGGGTTATCTTTGGTCAGGTACTTTTATTGTTGCACTCATGCCTGGGGGCTGAGGGGTGTCTTATAGCTGTGTTAGACCAGTGCTAGTGTTGTTGGGAACCGTGGGGTTGACGGTGGTCCCGGATCATTGAGAGTACTTTGACCGTTGTGCGAGATGTGAGGAGCTTGAGTCCATTCCGTTCTGAGAGAGAGCGTGGATTTCGACTATAGCCTGCATGTGCCACTTTTCGATAGCGAGTTAGTCCGATTGGACACCCTATATTGATATACTAGGGAGGCGCAGGCTTGCTGGACCCGATGTGGCAGTCAGCTCGATTGGGTCGATTGAGCACCTCGTGTGCGAGTGATGTATGCATAGTATGTTCTTAGATGAGTTTTCCTTTGAGCATGGTACTTGAGGCATATTAGCAGTAGCACGTGTATGCATATCATATTATTGGTAGAGTTTCTTGAGCTTTATGATTGAGACATGTTAGCTGTAGTTTTCTTTCAGCTTACCCATTATCTATCTATCTGCATACCTATCTGTTTTGCCTCCGGTAGACTTAGTGGGCATACCGTGGATATTGGTGATGGTACCCACTGGGATCTACCTTCTGCAGTAGATCTCACACCCGCTGCGGTGACAGGTGTACCGAGGTTGCTGTTCCGGCTTAGCTCGCGCGGAGACAGCTGATCGAGGTGAGGACGTGGCCGATTAGTTCCTTACCAGCATTGAGAGTCAGAGGTAGATGTACCCGAGATTTTTATGTTTCACTTTTGTACTGGACATTCTGAGAGACCAGTGAGGATTTCATTTACTTTTTTATAGCTGAGAGACTTTGTATTGAGATTTTACTTATATCAGATGTTCAGTGTTTGATGACATAGCTATTAGTTTCTTTTTCAGCTCTGATACATGTTTAGCTATAGATCTTTCGCTGGGTAGACGCTTCGTCTGTACGACAGTTTTCGTACAGATGGCGGATCTGTTGGCGAGCCCGGGTCACAGTTTCGACCCCGGGGTGTGACAGGAGGCTACTGTTTTTATAGTAGTTCTGACCCCCCACTGTTTTCCCTTTTCTTGCCCCCTTTGTTTTGCAGAGTCATCTGCTGGAGTTGTGGGACCCTCTTCCCGGATCGAGGTAAGAGGATCGCTGACTAGATAGCTACTACCCCGAGCTCGAGTTTAGTAGTTTTGTTGTATCCCCTGTACACTCAGACGGTTGTATTTTCTTTTATTTTGGGTCTGGCTGTGGCCAGCTGGTTGTATTTATTTCGTGAGCTGGGAGAGGCACATGTATATTTTTTTGAGAGTTTATTGTACTTTTATTTCCAGCATTTGTCTGAGATGTACTAGTTTTAGTTTAGCTCTGTTTTTTATGCTCCTGTATTATTTCATTTATATCTGAGCAGGTTACCAGCGCTTCGTGTACACGGAAAATACCGTGTGCACGGCGGATCTGTGGACGAGCCCGGGTTCTGGTTTACACCCGGGGCGTGACAGTTGAGGCCTTAAGGAAGGTTGTTCCTCACCTTGTCCTCTACTTCTTGATGGATTCACAAAATTTTTGGAGGCCATGGCATTGGCGTTTTCTGCGGCGCGGCGCACTTCGACTCTCCTTCGTTTGTGGCTTCTACCGTCGCATTTCAGTGTGCGAGGCCCCTTGAGCTACCCCAATGGAATTTTGAGTCGATTTTTGTGGCACCGCGTTCACGAGAGGTACGCCTTCGATTTTCGTGTTGATCACTTTGCTCCGTTTAGAGTTTTTGGTAGTTTTCCCGAGGTACCTTTTGACCCCTTGTACTGCTGCGATGTTTGGGACAGCGGTGGAGTATTGTTGGGATTTCTCGGCCTACGGGCATCGGAACGGGACATTTGAAAACTCGATCGACATCAATGATTCGAAAGGAACATGACCATATTTTTATCGAATTTTTCGGAGGATTCTTCGAAGGTGATATTTAAGCTTCTTCGTGACCGATTTCCGTAGATTCGTGAGTTGTGGATTGATTGGCTTACCGCGATGTTCTATTTGTATCTTGGCCTACAGGTGTCGGAACGAGGAGTATAAATACTCGATTTGCATCTACTCGTCACGAGGATCGCATCCGTGATTTTTTGGATTTTTTCGAGGACTGCACGAAGGTAAAAAAATCCCCTTCTCTGTGCTGTTTTGGCAAAACAGCAAGTGCTGTTTGGTGTGTTGTTGGGGTGTTGATTGTGGTGTTGGCTGTGATGTTGGTTTGAGCAGAGGCTTGCGTGACGTGTACCGAGGGTGCGGTTTCGGCGGATTTTGTTAGCGAGTGACTACACACTTCACCGATTTCAGCTTTGCCTGCGAAAAGCGATTCAGGTGGGTTGTTTCGTCTCCAGAACCGGTGGACGGTTCTCTAATTCTATCTGATAGAATGCATGCATGTTAGTGTACCTATGTGTGTGATTGAGAGGTAAGCTTAGTATTGGTAATTGTTTGAGAATTTGCATGAGTAATATCCATGTTTTATCTTATGTGGAACTTGCAATAGTGGATATTCGTGATGATGATTAATAGAAGCTTATCTAAGGGAATGTTACCCATTGTGATTGATAGCATGCATGATTATATGTACAATCTCTAGGATTGAGATGTAAGCATGAGGAATGGCCTAGATCATGTGGATCGATGCTTACTTTATTTATTGTACATGTTTGGTGGATTTGATACCTCGCATGATGTTAAATGGATATGTTTATTCCATGCTAGAGGAGATAGAAAGCATGTTGTGAGAGATGAGATGTTCTATTTATGCTATGTTAAATTACATGCTATTGTTGGAACTTGACCTAGCATCCTGTCATATGATGTATGTTGAAACCAGACTAGTAGAGAACCTTCACTTGGGCTAGGTTCTTTTATGCTTTAGACATCCCACACCTTGCATATTTCCTGGACATAGTGTTTCCTCGCCCGGGTAGTGGGCCGAGTGGTCAGGTTATTGTGGGATATTATTGCACTTGTGCCTGGGGGCTGAGTGCAGCCTGATAGCTGAGTTTAGACCAGTGTTGGTGTTGTTGGGAGCCGTTTGGTGATCCCTGACCGTAGTATCTTCCGGTCCGTGTTGTCGGGAACCGTTTGGGTAGACGATGGTCCCGGATCGTTGCGTGTTGACCAGTTTTGTTAGCCCTGAGTTGTGGGTCGATTCCGGCTGTGGAGTACCTCCAGCCTGTGTGGTTAGCGTGGCGAGTTGGGTGTTTCGTTTTGGGAACCGTTTGAGGTCGACGGTGGTCCCGGTTGTGGAGTATCTCCAGCCAGTGAGTTTAGTGCCACGAGTTTGTTGAGTTCGCTTGTGTCTCGAGATTCGTGAGAGCTTGTTAGCGGGGTCGTTGAGAGTACTCCGAACGTTGTGCGAGATGTTTGGGGGATCTTGTTTCACGCCCCGGCGTCGAAACTGCGACCCGGGCTCACCAACAGATCCGCCGCCCATACGGGAAGCCCCGTATAGACGAAGCGACTAACCTGCAAAAGATCAACTACACTATACAGATATCAGAGCTGAAAAATAAACTGCTGAAATAAATGTATACAACTCCTCAAATAGTACATGCCAGGACCTCACAATACATAAGTAACTCCAAAAGTAAAACTGTGAGGACCCGAATTCCCACTTAAGAGTTTTTGTCGGTTTAGTGGCCTTTGGGAGTGTTTGTGCGCGTGTCGGGCCCGAGAATTGAATTCGTGGTGCAATTTGGGTTTTAGTTGCATCACTGGAGGCCTGCGTGGTGTGTCGGTAGTGGTTGCGCGCATTTTGGACTCAAGTGTTGGACTTTGGGCTTAAAAGGAGATCCCATGGGAATTTGGAGGACCCGTCGGGTGTTTAGAAGTGGTTTCGCGCGATTCAGATGTCAAAATTGGACTCCGGGCGAAGTTTGGATAAAATATTACCTCTCCGGTCGCCTTCGGGAATTTTTAGAGTTGGAATTTGGCAAATCGGACTTCAGGAATGTACCCAGCGCAAAAATCGGATCGAGTGGGCATTCGGCAAATTTTCGGCCGAGAATTTGGAAAAACGGACATCGTTTTTGGATTCAGCGCGCGAAATCGCTAAGAATGGACTATTTATTTGTTAGTTTTGGAGCCCGGATGAAATGCGCGTTTTTCGAGGCAACACGGCACGAATCTCGAGGCGTGGCTCGATGGCTCGGAAATCGAGGCAGCGGCACGCGGATCGAGGGCGCGGCAGGCGCGCTGGGAGACGCGCCTTCGGCGCGGGTCGCGCTGGGGCCGCCACGTGGCGGGCCCCCGTTGGCGGCCGCGCAGGCGCAGGGGCACGCGCCCGTGTGGCACGGGCGCGTCCCGCGCCTGGCACGGGCGCGGTGTAACGCGCCCGTGTGGCGGGCGCGTTACCGCGCGCCACGTGGCGCAGTGGGCGCGCGCGTGGACCGGGCGCGCGCGCCCATTTCGTGTGGACCGGGATTGAGAGGCCCCCATTGGCTGGTCCACGGTGGACCCGAGGCCGTGGACCACTCCCTCCTCCTCTTTTTCTTCATCTTCTTCCTTCTCCCCCGCAAGCCTTTTCTCCTCCATTTTCTTTTCTTCCTTCTTCAACCGAGCGAGAGAGGGAGTGAGGAGGGGATTTGTGGGTGGTGCGGCGGTGCGTTGTGGACCTCGTGGAGCGTGCGCGGGGTTCCGATGGGTGCGTTTCGGCGGCGACGGCGCAGTCGGGTGGGTCCCGTGTGTTAATTTTACGCTGTTTTTGGCACAGTTTGGGGCGTTCGTTTGGATTGTAATTAACCCCTTGTTCTTATATGTGTTAGGGACTGTGTTTTTCTGTACCGTTTTGCGTGCGGTCCCCGACGGCGTGCTCCGTTTTGAGTGCGGACTCCGTTTTGCGTGTGGATTCCGGCACCATCCACCGTTTTACGTGCAGACTCCGGCTTCATGCATCGTTTTGCGTGCGGACTCCGTTTTGCGTGCGAACTCCGGCACCGTGCACCGTTTTGCGTGCGGACTCCGGCATTGTGCACCGTTTTGCGTGCGGACTCCATTTTGTGTGCGGACTCCGGCACCGTGCACCGTTTTGCGTGCGGACTCCGGCATCGTGCACCGTTTTGCGTGTGAACTCCGGCACCTTGCTTCGTTTTGCGTGCGGATCGCGTGGAGGCCAATTGCAAGTGTCTACGAGCAATTGGTGGCAAATCGAGGTGGGTGGCCTTATCTCCAAGTTTTATGGACTGTACAGTAATTCTACTGATGTAGGACTATGCATGATAGTTTATTTTCTTGTGTAGCAGGCTAGATTGTAGGAATTGTTATTTCTTTTATCATTTGTTAATATAGTTATCTTGGAACTTGACCTAGCACCCCCGTCATATGTTGCATGTGTAACCAGACCAGTAGAAAACCCTCACTTGGGCTAGGGTTATTTATGTTTAGACACCCACACTGTTTTTTCTATTCCTGGACATAGTGTTATCCTCGCCCGGGTAGTGGTCCGAGAGGTCGGGACTGTCTTTTAGTGTGGGATGCGTTTGCACTCGTGCTTGGGAGCAGAGTGGAGTCTGGTGGTTGTTGTGGGTTGCTTATCTGTGCCGGGAGCCGTTTGGGTAAACGGTAGTCCCGGGAGGTCTTGTATCCCTGTTGTGCTGTCGTGGGAGGGAGCCGTTGAGCAGACGGTGGTCCCGGGCCGTCGAGTATCTTCCGGTCAGTGATGTTGGGAACCGTTGGGATTAACGATGGTCCCAGGTCGTTGAGTGTTGTCCGACCAGTACTATTAACCTGAGTTGTGGGTCGTTCCTGGCTGTGGAGTACCTCCAGCCAGTGTGCTTTGTGCTGCGAGCTGTTGGAGAGGCTAGTGTCTCGTGTTTCGTGTGAGCTGATCAGCTGAGTCGTCGAGAGTGCTCCGACTGTTGTGCGAGATATTTGGGGATCTTGAGTCCTACCGTTCTGGGAGTGAGCGTGGTTTTTGACTATAGCCTGCTTATGCCAATTTGTGATACTCTATACCGCGCCGTTTTCCTCAGTTGGAGTCGTGTCCCTGAGATGCCGCTGTGGATACGATGGTTGGCCTGTTGAGGCAGTTTTCCGCAGTGGATGCAACGATGGGCCTGTTGAGGCAGTTTTGCGCGAGGGGTGAGTTAGTCGGACAGGACACCCCACGTAAATCCCGTCCTCATGCGGATGTGTGGTAGTTGGCAGGTGCGTTCCTAGTCGACAGGCACAGGCTTGACTGGACCCTATGAGGCAGTCAGTTCGATTGGGTCGATTGAGCACCTTGGGTGCGTGTGGTCACATTTACTTTTATCTGTTCCACTTTTTGAGCATCTAGATAGAGGCATGGTAGCTGTAGAGTAGCTCCAGCTTTTCTTGTTCAGATTTCATTGCACTGTTATCTTTTGCCTCTAGTAGGCTTAGTGGGCAGACCATTGGGCTTGTTGACGGCACCCACTGAGAACTACTGTGGGAAGTAGTTCTCACACCCGTCGTGGTGTCTTTTTCCCCAGGAACTTCTTCTCCTGTTCCTGTTGCTCCAGTTGCTGATCCTTCTGACCGAGGCGAGGAAGTCGCGAGCTAGTTCCCTACCCGTCGTTGGAGTGTAGCGGTACCCCTCCAGAGGAGAGCTTCAGTAGATTAGTTTACTTCTTTTTCCTCTGTTGAGAGACCTTTGTTGTGAGGTATAGAGTTGTACTTTATTTTACAGTTTGAGAGACTGATGTAGTGAGGATATTTGTTTTGAGAGCTCGTACACTGATGTTTTTATTGGAGATATCTTCCTTTTGGGTTTTTGTATCAGAGGACTTTTTATATGATCGAATTTGGGAGATGGATATTGTATTTATTTTCAGTTGTACAGTGTTTGGATTTCAGTTTTTAGTAGTTTACTTTCAGCTCTGATATCTGTATACTGTAGTTGATTCTTTTTGCAGGTTAGACGCTTCGTCTGTACGGCAGTTTCCGTACAGATGGCGGATCTGTTAGCGAGCCCGGGTCGCAGTTTCGACCCCGGGGCGTGACAGATTAGAGTGGTATCAGAGCCTAGGTTGTAGGTCGTGGTCGACTTAGAAACCCGAGGTTTGTGGTTGGACATTAGGATGACTACGTAAGAGTCGTGACTTTTAGCGAGAGTCTTGATTGAGTTTTATACCTCTCCCAAGAGACGGGATGAGTGATTGGCATGTTTACTTTCCTAAGCGATTATGTTGGCTGCACACAACATAATGCTATGGAATGGATGACATGTCTTAGACTTTCGCTGGATTGGGTCGTATGGTTGTTGTGTCCTGACGTTTGTTATTGTGCAGTGGACTACGATACTCCTGAGACGTCGTGTTGTGAAGAGGACACACCCCGCACCTGATGATTACCCGAGCAGCGGGAGGCAGAGCTATCAGAGCAGAGCGAGACCCAGGAGTTTGTGTGTTGAGATAGTTTCCAACTTTAACCGAGAATGGCCGAATCCCTGAACGGTAAAGGATCGAGAACTTCGATAGGCTGAGCCTAGAGTCTGTTCTTGTTTGATTGGGGTTCTAGGCACCGGTCTATTGGGATTTTCGAAACTTTGCCGCGTCAGTCGGTTCTTCTCGCCTATGAGTGGGGTGTTGTTGTGGGAGCCGTTTGGAGTGACGGCGGTCCCAGCTGTGTAGATACTTTCCACTGGCCGAGCTACCAGATGGATACACTGCCCCTGGTCGAGTTACCAGGTGGGCACATGCCCCTGGCAGAGTTACCAGGTGGGCACATGCCCTGGCCGAGTTACCAAGAGGGTACTTTCCACTGGCCAAGCTACCAGATGGGTACATTGCCCCTGGCCGAGTTACCAGGTGGGCACATGTCCCTGGCCGAGTTACCAGGTGGGCACATGCCCTGGCCGAGTTACCAGGAGGATGTTACGGAATTTGAGTTGGCGTATTTCGTGAATTAGGTTAAGTCTTGAAGATTGAAGGTAAAGGAAGTTGGATCATAGAACTCAATCTCAAGAAAGAAGAATTCAAAAGGATCAGGTATGTTTAACTTAATATCTTTGGTGATCCGAATACTTCTTATAGCGTAGAAACACTTGGATGGATTTGTTATTGCATAAATATCAAAAACTGGACATGGGACATGTTCAGGATCCGGATCAGATTGTTCAATCCGGATCCCGAAGGTGGTTCGTTCATACACCAGTTCAATCCGGATCGTAGCTTCCCTTGATCCGGATCCCGAACACTGAGTTTACCATTTTATTTGAACGATCCGGATCAGGCTACTGCAATCCGGATCCCGAACGTTGATGTTTGGTGAACTGTATGAACGATCCGGATCAAGCACTTCGATCCGGATCCTGAACCTTCGTTTTTCTGGAATCTGTTTTTCTCGCTACTGCAATCCGGATCGCCGATCTCCGATCCGGATCGTCGTCATGTAAAAACTCCAGAAAAGGTTAGTTTTTGATCCTTATCTTCTTCCAAGGGTTTCTCACCTATAAATAGACCCTATGTTTCTTTTTCTAGGGTCAGTCCAAATAGCCGTCATAATAATATATAATCTTTTATACGGCCTAAGATCCACATATAGAGAAGAAAGGAAATCATAGATTCTATCTTATGTTTCTTCATCTATATTGATTGATTTGATTCTAGGTTTTCATACTCACATTTTGAGTTGAATCAAATCAATGAATACTTAGATGGTATTTCCGATCTATTTCTAATCTAAGTATTCGGCGGATCATCACCACCCAAAAAACAACGATTTACCCCAAAATCGGCGCGTGGACTCGCGTGGCCTTGCGGATTCAAGGTGCAACCGCTCTCGTGGATTCGGAGCGAGGTACGTTCGTGGATTCGAAGCGTGCTACTGGGTGAAGACCGTGGATTCGGTCGGACGTCGTGGACTCGACGTTGGACGCCGTGGATTCGGCGTTGGACGCACATCGTGGATTCGAGAAGCGTCGGGAGCGAGCGGAGAAGATCAACTAGGAGCGTATGGAAAAGGTTGAGTCGTCTGTGAGTACGGTATATCACCTTGTACGTGTTTAATTCTAGTGGATTTCACCGTGTTATCGGTCCCGTGGTTTTTTACTCCGGTTTGGAGTTTTCCACGTAAAAATCTCTGCGTGTTATTTATTTTTCCGCATTGGGTTTTTATATCGCAAAGATTTTTGAGTGTTTATGGTTTACACCTATTCACCCCCCTCTAGGTGTTTTTTCCCCTATTTAGATCCTATTATTCAATCAATTAAATTAGGATGGTCTAATCCAACTGAATTTATTGGTGATGTTCGCACCATCAAACCTAGGTCGAAATGGACCAAGGAAGAGATTGATATATCTTCTTACAATGGAAAGGGAATAAATGCTTTATTTAATGCCTTATCACAAACAGAGTTCTCTTGCGTCTTGGCATGTGAGACTGCGAAAGAAATCTGGGATGTTCTTCAAGTTACGCATGAGGGAACTAACCTTGTGAAGATTCAGAAACTGCAAATGCTTACGAGCAAGTTTGACTCTATTTTCATGGCAAAAAATGAATCGTTCACAGACTATTACACACGATTGCAAGACATCGAAAACTCATGTGCTAACTTGGGAGAGAAGATTTCAGAATTTAAAATTGTAAGAAAGATCTTAAGAACTCTTCCTGAAAGATTTCGTTCCAAGGTTACAGCCATTGAAACTATTAAACACCCGGACGAAATCCGTGTAGAAGAATTAGTTGGTTCTTTACAAACTTATGAAATGACATTTCCTACTAACTATTCTTCGGAAAAGGCATCCTCTTCTAACTCTTCAGGTTATGCTTTGAAAACAACAAAAGAAGAAGACGCGGATTCATCCTCCTCAGGCGATGACGAGAACCTATCTATGGAGGACTTTGAGAAGCAGCTCGCTCTCTTGACAAAGAAGTTTCGCCGAAATTTTCGAAGGGGTAATTCAAGCAAAACTCCATCCTTCGGAAAGTGGAAGAAAGGCAAGGGTTCTTCAAGTTACAAGTCAAGAAAGCAAGAGGGTTTTTCTAAGGATAAGAAAAGCACAGAAGGACAAGTCCAATGCTTCAAGTGCTGAGGGTACGGCCATATCTCAACGGAATGTCCAACTAAGAATCCGTCTAAGAAGAAGGCGATGCAAGCCGTCACTTGGGATGACACCTCATCGTCAAATGAGTCATCGTCAAGTGAGGAAGAAGACAACGCAACTGCGTTCCACGCGTCCACATCTTCACCCTTCATGTGCTTAATGGCAAGTACGTCCGAGTCATTGTCCAACTCCACTGTTGAAAAGAATGCAACGGACAATGAATCGGATGATTCGGAAGGTGAAGATTTTGCTCTAGCCTACCATAGAATTTTGAGGGATTCAAAGAAACTGGCTAAGCAAAATAAGGGGTTGAGAGGGAGATTGCAGGATCTCGAAGAAGAACTAAAAAGGGTAACTTCTCTCTCGACCGATCTTGATGTGGAAAGGGATAATCTGATAAAAGCAAATGTTTCCGTTCAAGAGTCCAATGAGCAATTCGAGAAGAATTATATAGATATGGTTAACAAAGTGAATTACTTCTTGAAGCTCAACGGCGAGGCTCGACAGGAAAAATTGGAAATGACAGAGACCATTCTCCAACTCAAGGATGACTTACAGCGATTTTCATCGGGAAGGAGTAAGTTGGATAAGCTTCTTGGTATTGGTCAATCAAACAAGTTCGGCCTCGGATACAATCGAACTAAAGAGAATTTTAGTTCGGTTGGGACAGTTTTTGTGCCATAGTCGGTATCTCCTCCTCCGACACCGGAATTCACGACAAGCAACGACAACAAGCCTACTTCACCCTCGTCGGGATCGTCAAGCACCAAGGTATGTTTTCGTTGTAATTTTGCAGGGCACATAAGGAGAAATTGCAAGATGGGAGCCAAACGCTCAACTCAAGCACTTCTTGCAACGACTACCAAAAGGGTAATTCCTCGGAAAGCAAATGCAAATTATTCGAAAGGAAAAAGCCTCGGTAGTTCATCAAACAAGACGACGACGTCAAGGAAAAGCGATGGATCTAACAAGACGCTTTCACCAAAGGTATCAACCTCACAATCACTTCCAACGTACACCAAAACTCGAAAGGTTTGGGTACGCAAAGGTGAAATCTTCCCTTGTCTTGTAACAAATATTTCCTTGCATGCATATGATAATTCGTCTTGGTATCTGGATAGCGGCTGTTCCCGTCACATGACCGGTGACAAAAATTGTTTTCAAAATTTTGAGAAAACCTCCGGAGGACTTGTAGTTTTCGGAGACGGTCAGTCTTCCAAAATTGTTGGAAAAGGAACAGTAGCTATTCCAGATGGCCCGATTCTGAATAATGTATTATTTGTTGATGGGCTTAAGACTAACCTCATTAGTATCAGTCAACTTTGCGACAATGGTTTTTCTGTTAATTTTTCATCTGTTGAATGCATTGTAACTGATAAGGATCATGTTTTCTTTTTAAAAGGGGTTAGATCTGAAAAAACAATTGTTATGTTGTTCCAAATAAAATTTCTGAAAATTGTAACTTAGCCTCTTTGAATAATGAAACACTTTGGCATGAAAGGCTAGGACACATAAATTTTAAGAAACTTGCTAGAATTTCTAACAAAGACGTGGTCAAGGGGGTTCCTAAACTTTCACTTGAACAAAATATTGTGTGTGGTGGTTGTCTTAAGGGAAAACAATCAAGGGATGCACACAAGAACCTGAACCACGTCGGTACCAAACGGCCCTTGGAATTATTGCATATGGATCTTTTGGGGCCAACACGTCAACCATCCTTGGGAGGTAAATGGTATATTTTCTTATTGGTTGATGATTTCTCTAGGTATTCATGGGTAACATTTTTAAAAGAGAAAGCTGATACTTTTGATTCTTTTCACGAGATTTGCCTTCGTATTATGATTGAAAAGAATGAAAAGATCATTTGTGTTAGAAGTGATAGAGGTGGAGAATTCATAAACTCTAAATTCATTGATTTTTGCACTTCCAACGGCATAAAGCATGAATTCTCAGCACCCTATACACCTCAACAGAATGGTGTTGTCGAGCGCAAAAACAGGGTTGTTCAAGAGATGGCACGTGTTATGCTTCATAGCCGGAATTTACCGCTACATTTTTGGGCTGAAGCTGTGAACACTGCAATCTATGTTATTAATCGAGTTTATTTGCGCCCGGGAACGTTAAATACACCATATGAACTATGGTGTGGTAGAAAATCCAACATCAAATATTTTCGCATCTTCGGGAGTCGATGTTACATTTTACGTGACCGTGAAAATCTTGGAAAGTTTGACTCTCGAAGTGACGAAGAGATTTTCTTGGGGTATTCTACAAATAGTAGAGCATATCGGGTATTTAACTTGGAATCTAAGACGATCGTAGAATCTATAAATGTTAAAGTAGATGAACTTTTCATTTTACATCTGATAAATCTACCCCTGATATCTCTCTTGATGATGATACTCCTGTAAATGCATCTTCTCATGATAATACTTCCAATATTAATGATGCATCTAATGGTTCTTCAAGTTTATCTGATGTACAGGAATCATCTCATGTACCTCCGAGTACTCCATTACAACAAACATTACGCATCTCTAAGGATCATCCTGAATCAAACATCATTGGAGACCCACAAGAAGGAGTCAAAACTCGGAGACAGTTGGTTTGTGGATTCGCCTGTTACGTTTCCATGATCGAACCAAAGAATGTAGATGAAGCTCTTCAGGATGACTACTGGATTGAAGCAATGCAGGAAGAGCTCCATCAGTTTGAACGCAACAAAGTCTGGGAATTAACGTCGCCTCCGAAGCAACACAATGTGATCGGTACCAAATGGATTTTCAAGAACAAGAAAAATGAGGATGGTACCATCATCAGGAACAAAGCACGTTTAGTTGCTCAAGGCTACTCTCAAATAGAAGGTATAGACTTTGATGAAACGTTCGCCCCTGTAGCTAGACTCGAGTCCATTCGTATCTTATTCGCTATTGCTTGTCACTTTAAAATAAAACTCTTTCAAATGGACGTTAAGAGCGCGTTTTTAAATGGGTTTTTAAATGAGGAAGTTTATGTGGCTCAACCGAAAGGTTTTGTAGACTGTAAACTACCTAACCATGTTTTTCGTTTGAAAAAGGCTCTTTACGGTTTAAAACAAGCACCGCGAGCATGGTACGAAAGGTTGACAAAGCACCTTTTGGAGAAGGGCTATACTCGAGGGGGAGCAGATCGGACTCTCTTTGTGAAGCATTATCAAAATAACTTCATTGTTGCACAAATCTATGTCGATGACATTGTGTTTGGAGCAACAAAGGATAATGATGCTTCAATATTCGCTGAAACCATGGAAAGCGAATTTGAGATGTCTATGATGGGCGAACTGACATACTTTCTTGGATTGCAAGTGAAACAAAATGGTGAAGGCATCCATCTGTGTCAATCCAAGTATGCAAAGGAGTTGGTAAAGAAATTCGGATTAGAAGATTCTAAAGATTTTCCTACTCCTATGGGAACTAGCAATAAGGGATTAGGAAGTGAATCTCTTAGTGATAATGTAGACGAGAAACTCTATCTCAACATGATTGGAAGTCTACTTTACCTCACAGCTAGTCGCCCGGATATATCCTTTAGTGTTGTGATTTGCGCGAGATATCAATCAGCACCAAAGGAGGTTCACCTGAAAGCGGTGAAACGGATCATCCGGTACGTCAAAGGAACTGTAAACTTCAGAATTTGGTATCCTATGGGAACAAGTTTAGATATTATTGGATACTCAGATGCTGATTGGGCAGGATCTGTGGATGATCGGAAAAGTACGAGTGGTGCATGTTTTTATCTTGGCCATTGTCTTGTTGCATGGCATATTAAAAAGCAAAACTGCATTGCACTCTCGACTGCCGAAGCGGAATACATCTCAGCGGGTAGTTGTTCAACTCAACTTATTTGGATGAAAAGCGTGTTGAGCGACTTCCGGATTTCAGCAACTTCGGTAACTGTTTTATGTGACAACACAAGTGCTATAAACATTTCAAAAAACCCTGTGTTGCACTATAGAACAAAACACATTGAACTTAGATATCATTTTCTTAGAGAGCTAGTTGAATCAAATATTCTTCAAATTTCCTACATTTCAACTGAAGATCAATTTGCTGACATTTTAACAAAACCTTTGGATCAAAAACGTTTTATTCATTTGCGTAAAGCAATTGGAATGCTTTCCTTGAAATAACCTCTTTTTGAAACTTTTGTTTATGTTAGGTTTTGTTTTTGTGTTTTTGTTCATTATCTATGCTTAGCATAGAATATTAATTGAGCATTAGTTTTATTGACTTTAACTGCATCCTTTTATATATTTAGAAATCTATTATGCTTTAGATATCATAATATTTCATTTGATGCAATGATCATTTATGCCAATTAACTCATCTTTGTTTTTGATCAAAGTCAATTTCTCTCTCGATGATCTCTTGGTATAGTTTTTATCTTATTTGACTGTTTAGTCGAGTATGAAATCGAGATCAATGTTTGGCTGAATACTTTATATCTTAAATAATTGATAGCCAATTGAGGGGGAGTCAAAGAAAAAGTATTATGCTCAAAAGATGTGGAAAGAGTTACATCCCAATGAGGAGTGTGAAAACTACCACCACATGGAGGAAAGAGCTACCACCTCGGTCGTCCGAGTACTGTGTGCAGCTACCACATGTATACCAAGCAAGGTTTTTCAAGTTTGATTAATTAAAATGCATGTTGAAATACTTGACTCTGTCAAAATTTCAAGGTTGGTATAAGGTGGGAATTTTAATGAAAGATGCTCAAAGAGTCACTCTCTTCAATAAATTGACTAGATATATTATCTAATTTATCTGGGATGTTAGACATCTATTGATCTTTGTATTTCATTTTCTTTACCGAATTGATGATTTGATAAAGGCATTACTCATAAGATCAAGTTAAATGTAATTGAAGTTGTTCAACTTTAAGGGATTTAATTTTTATAAATTTTCGTTTCATTTGTTGGATGTTATTGATAGATTTGGTATAATCTATTTCTTGTTGTATGAAACGATGATTTTCATTTAAGTTGATACACAAAAGAGCTTACAATCTTTTTCTGGTTTTTCTAGAATTTCTCTGAAATTTTCTAAAGAAAAAGTTGGAGCCGATCCGGATTGGACCTGCCGATCCGGATCCCGAACGCAGATATTCTTCTGCGGGCAGACGATCTGGATTGGACCTGCCGATCCGGATCCCGAACGCAGTTTTTCACTGCGGGTAGCCGATCCGGATCGTAATCACGAACTGATCCGGATCGCGGCTAGGGTTTTATATAGAACAAAAGGGTTTTGATTTCTTTTACTCCAATCTTTTGTTCCAAAGTTTCCAGAGCTTCTCTCTCTAGATTTCATCCATCTTGGAAGCTTTCAAACTCAAGTTCTTCAATTCCAAGTAAGTTTTATTGATCAAAATCTCGGTTTTTCACAGTTTTTCTTATTCCTCCTCAAAACGTGATGAATTTCTTGTATCAATTTCATTTGTGGATGGTTTTTGATCAAATTTCTTTTGAAATAAGAACTCTGGGTAGATTAGTTTTGATTATATGCTAGGTATTCTCAAGATAAACGGATTTTTGGTCTTCGATTTCAAAAATTTCGGTTTTAGGGCATATAATGGGAATTTTCCAAAATCATGCAATTGATCTATTTTCAAATTTCCTCTTGCAAAACTAATTTGATTCCTAGTCTCTCTACACGATAATGATTGTTTGGGTACAATTTTTCTAATTTTTGAAAATTAACAATTTTTTCGTGTTCTTGAGGTGTTGGTCACAGGATTTCTTTTCACAAGGAACCAATAGCAATGGTGATCACCTGGATCATTTTCCTTCTGGCTGCTATGGTACATACGAGAGACACTGTCAAGCCCAAGAGATGAAGTCAATTGGGATGAGTTGTCAGATGATGAAACACATCCTGGAAAATCGCCACAGAAAACCTCTGTTGCATCGAAAGGGAAAGCCCGTGCAGAAACATCAAAGGAAAAGGCACCGCCCACTGCTACGGAAAAAGGAAAAGCACCAATGACCTCTTCATCCATATTCTTAAAAAGAAAAAGACTCGCTCGACGACCTGGACGAGCTCGAGGTATTGAAATAAATGAACCATGTCAAGAGAATCCAAAGAATATCTCTAAAATTGACACTGAATCTGAAGACGAAGAAGATTGGGACACATTTCTTGATGAAGTACAACAAGGTATTGATGAAGAGAATAAGGTTTACCTAAAGAACAGGAAGCTACTGAAGTCTTCCTCAGTACTTAAGCAGCAAGCAAGGAAAAAGAATGTGCCAAGCAATGAACCTCTTGACAATTCACATTCTTTGCCAAGAAGATCTCCTCGGAATGAAGGACAGACTGCTCCGTCAATCGTCACACAACGTTCTTCAAATTCTAGAAGAATTGACCAAAAGGGAAACCTGGAGTCTTCCATCAAACAAGAACAAGACAAAATGGCTCTAGGACTCAGAAAGATTTCCAAGGACATACATCAGATGAAACAAGAGTGTTCCACGATTTCAGGAATGCTTAAAGGAATTTTGAAAAAGCTGGGCTGCACGAGCTCTGAAGACTCTGCCTCAGATGATTGACTTGTGCTGATTTCTAATAATTTTCTTTTGTGCAGGTCCTTAATTTGTAGTTTTAAGTTTTTGTTCTCAAACTTTTGGTACTTGAACTGTTAACTATTCTCTCCATTTTGGTATTTTTTGGCTAACTTTTGTGACAAAAAGGGGGAGAGAGAAGTATAAACAATGATACTATGATACAATGGTTACTGAGAAAACTTGAAACTATAGAGGTAAGTATAACCTCAACTTGAAAGGTAAGTAGAACTTCAACTTTCGGTTTTCATTTGTGTTTGAGTGCATGCCTCGACTAACTATTCGACTAACTATTTGGGCATGTAATATAACTAACAAGTTGATGTTCACTAACATGACATTTGGTGATTGATTGCATAGAAGATATGTTGGTGTTTTAACTATGATCAATTTATATATCTGAATGTATAAATGTCATGGTAAGTATAAATGAGTATAAACTTCATCTCTGTATGTGGTTTTTGAATGATATAAAATTCTTGAGGTATCTAACGATTTCTTTTGTCAAGAATGATTTCTTTTGCAGAGAGTACAGATGTCTAAGTCTAGAGTCTGTTTTAGGAGTTTAACTCATGTATTTTATTTTGGATCTCCATTGTAAATTTTTGTTGTATGGTGATAGCAACAAAAATATCTTTTTGAATTTTCTTGAGTGGATCTATGTTTTGTCACGAAACCGCCAAAGGGGGAGATTGTTACGGAATTTGAGTTGGCGTATTTCGTGAATTCGGTTAAGTCTTGAAGATTGAAGGTAAAGGAAGTTGGATCATATAACTCAATCTCAAGAAAGAAGAATTCAAAAGGATCAGGTATGTTTAACTTAATATCTTTGGTGATCCGAATACTTCTTATAGCGTAGAAACACTTGGATGGATTTGTTATTGCATAAATATCAAAAACTGGACATGGGACATGTTCAGGATCCAGATCAGATTGTTCAATCCGGATCCCGAAGGTGGTTCGTTCATACACCAGTTCAATCCGGATCGTAGCTTCCCTTGATCCGGATCCCGAACACTGAGTTTACCATTTTATTTGAACGATCCGGATCAGGCTACTGCAATCCGGATCCCGAACGTTGATGTTTGGTGAACTGTATGAACGATCCGGATCAAGCACTTCGATCCGGATCCCGAACCTTCGTTTTTCTGGAATCTGTTTTTCTCGCTACTGCAATCCGGATCGCCGATCTCCGATCCGGATCGTCGTCATGTAAAAACTCCAGAAAAGGTTAGTTTTTGATCCTTATCTTCTTCCAAGGGTTTCTCACCTATAAATAGACCCTATGTTTCTTTTTCTAGGGTCAGTCCAAATAGCCGTCATAATAATATATAATCTTTTATACGGCCTAAGATCCACATATAGAGAAGAAAGGAAATCATAGATTCTATCTTATGTTTCTTCATCTATATTGATTGATTTGATTCTAGGTTTTCATACTCACATTTTGAGTTGAATCAAATCAATGAATACTTAGATGGTATTTCCGATCTATTTCTAATCTAAGTATTCGGCGGATCATCACCACCCAAAAAACAACGATTTACCCCAAAATCGGCGCGTGGACTCACGTGGCCTTGTGGATTCAAGGTGCAACCGCTCTCGTTGATTCGGAGCGAGGTACGTTTGTGGATTCGAAGTGTGCTACTGGGTGAAGACCGTGGATTCGGTCGGACGTCGTGGACTCGACGTTGGACGCCGTGGATTCGGCGTTGGACGCACATCGTGGATTCGAGAAGCATCAGGAGCGAGCGGAGAAGATCAACTAGGAGCGTATGGAAAAGGTTGAGTCGTCTGTGAGTACGGTATATCACCTTGTACGTGTTTAATTCTAGTGGATTTCACCGTGTTATCGGTCCCGTGGTTTTTTACTCCGGTTTGGAGTTTTCCACGTAAAAATCTCTGCGTGTTATTTATTTTTCCGCATTGGGTTTTTATATCGCAAAGATTTTTGAGTGTTTATGGTTTACACCTATTCACCCCCCTCTAGGTGTTTTTTCCCCTATTTAGATCCTATTATTCAATCAATTAAATTAGGATGGTCTAATCCAACTGAATTTATTGGTGATATTCGCACCATCAAACCTAGGTCGAAATGGACCAAGGAAGAGATTGATATATCTTCTTACAATGGAAAGGGAATAAATGATTTATTTAATGCCTTATCACAAACAGAGTTCTCTCGCGTCTCGGCATGTGAGACTGCGAAAGAAATCTGGGGTGTTCTTCAAGTTACGCATGAGGGAACTAACCTTGTGAAGATTCAGAAACTGCAAATGCTTACGAGCAAGTTTGACTCTATTTTCATGGCAGAAAATGAATCGTTCACAGACTATTACACACGATTGCAAGACATCGTAAACTCATGTGCTAACTTGGGAGAGAAGATTCCAGAATTTAAAATTGTAAGAAAGATCTTAAGAACTCTTCCTGAAAGATTTCGTTCCAAGGTTACAGCCATTGAAACTATTAAACACCCGGACGAAATCCGTGTAGAAGAATTAGTTGGTTCTTTACAAACTTATGAAATGACATTTCCTACTAACTATTCTTCGGGAAAGGCATCCTCTTCTAAGTCTTCAGGTTATGCTTTGAAAACAACAAAAGAAGAAGACACGGATTCATCCTCCTCAGGCGATGACGAGAACCTATCTATGGAGGACTTTGAGAAGCAGCTCCCTCTCTTGACAAGGAAGTTTCGCCGAAATTTTCGAAGGGGTAATTCAAGCAAAACTCCATCCTTCGGAAAGTGGAAGAAAGGCAAGGGTTCTTCAAGTTACAAGTCAAGAAAGCAAGAAGGTTTTTCTAAGGATAAGAAAAGCACAGAAGGACAAGTCCAATGCTTCAAGTGCTGAGGGTACGGCCATATCTCAACGGAATGTCCAACTAAGAATCCGTCTAAGAAGAAGGCGATGCAAGCCGTCACTTGGGATGACACCTCATCGTCAAATGAGTCATCGTCAAGTGATGAAGAAGACAACGCAACTGCGTTCCACGCGTCCACATCTTCACCCTTCATGTGCTTAATGGCAAGTACGTCCGAGTCATTGTCCAACTCCACTGTTGAAAAGAATGCAACGGACAATGAATCGGATGATTCGGAAGGTGAAGATTTTGCTCTAGCCTACCATAGACTTTTGAGGGATTCAAAGAAACTGGCTAAGCAAAACAAGGGGTTGAGAGGGAGATTGCAGGATCTCGAAGAAGAACTAAAAAGGGTAACTTCTCTCTCGACCGATCTTGATGTGGAAAGGGATAATCTGATAAAAGCAAATGTTTCCCTTCAAGAGTCCAATGAGCAATTCGAGAAGAATTATATAGATATGGTTAACAAATTGAATTACTTCTTGAAGCTCAACGGCGAGGCTCGACAGGAAAAATTGGAAATGACAGAGACCATTCTCCAACTCAAGGATGACTTACAGCGATTTTCATCAGGAAGGAGTAAGTTGGATAAGCTTCTTGGTCTTGGTCAATCAAACAAGTTCGGCCTCGGATACAATCGAACTAAAGACGATTTTAGTTCGGTTGGGACAGTTTTTGTGCCACAGTCGGTATCTCCTCCTCCGACACCGGAATTCACGACAAGCAACGACAACAAGCCTACTTCACCCTCGTCGGGATCGTCAAGCACCAAGGTATGTTTTCGTTGTAATTTTGCAGGGCACATAAGGAGAAATTGCAAGATGGGAGCCAAACGCTCAACTCAAGCACTTCTTGCAACGACTACCAAAAGGGTAATTCCTCGAAAAGCAAAAGCAAATTATTCGAAAGGAAAAAGCCTCGGTAGTTCATCAAACAAGACGACGACGTCAAGGAAAAGCGATGGATCTAACAAGACGCTTTCACCAAAGGTATCAACCTCACAATCACTTCCAACGTACACCAAAACTCGAAAGGTTTGGGTACGCAAAGGTGAAATCTTCCCTTGTCTTGTAACAAATATTTCCTTGCATGCATATGATAATTCGTCTTGGTATCTGGATAGCGGCTGTTCCCGTCACATGACCGGTGACAAAAACTGTTTTCGAAATTTTGAGAAAACTTCCGGAGGACTTGTAGTTTTCGGAGACGGTCAGTCTTCCAAAATTGTTGGAAAAGGAACAGTAGCTATTCCAGATGGCCCGATTCTGAATAATGTATTATTTGTTGATGGGCTTAAGACTAACCTCATTAGTATCAGTCAACTTTGCGACAATGGTTTTTCTGTTAATTTTTCATCTGTTGAATGCATTGTAACTGATAAGGATCATGTTTTCTTTTTAAAAGGGGTTATATCTGTAAAAACAATTGTTATGTTGTTCCAAATAAAATTTTTGAAAATTATAACTTAGCCTCTTTGAATAATGAAACACTTTGGCATGAAAGGCTAGGACACATAAATTTTAAGGAACTTGCTAGAATTTCGAACAAAGACGTGGTCAAGGGAGTTCCTAAACTTTCACTTGAACAAAATATTGTGTGTGGTGGTTGTCCTAAGGGAAAACAATCAAGGGATGCACACAAGAACCTGAACCACGTCGGTACCAAACGGCCCTTGGAATTATTGCATATGGATCTTATGGGGCCAACACGTCAACCATCCTTGGGAGGTAAATGGTATATTTTCTTATTGGTTGATGATTTCTCTAGGTATTCATGGGTAACATTTTTAAAAGAGAAAGCTGATACTTTTGATTCTTTTCACGAGATTTGCCTTCGTATTATGATTGAAAAGAATGAAAAGATCATTCGTGTTAGAAGTGATAGAGGTGGAGAATTCATAAACTCTAAATTCATTGATTTTTGCACTTCCAACGGCATTAAGCATGAATTCTCAGCACCCTATACACCTCAACAGAATGGTGTTGTCGAGCGCAAAAACAGGGTTGTTCAAGAGATGGCACGTGTTATGCTTCATAGCCGGAATTTACCGCTACATTTTTGGGCTGAAGCTGTGAACACTGCAATCTATGTTATTAATCGAGTTTATTTGCGCCCGGGAACGTTAAATACACCATATGAACTATGGTGTGGTAGAAAACCCAACATCAAATATTTTCGCATCTTCGGGAGTCGATGTTACATTTTACGTGACCGTGAAAATCTTGGAAAGTTTGACTCTCGAAGTGACGAAGAGATTTTCTTGGGGTATTCTACAAATAGTAGAGCATATCGGGTATTTAACTTGGAATCTAAGACGATCGTAGAATCTATAAATGTTAAAGTAGATGAACTTTTCATTTTACATCTGATAAATCTACCCCTGATATCTCTCTTGATGATGATACTCCTGTAAATGCATCTTCTCATGATAATACTTCCAATATTAATGATGCATCTAATGGTTCTTCAAGTTTATCTGATGTACAGGAATCATCTCATGTACCTCCGAGTACTCCATTACAACAAACGTTACGCATCTCCAAGGATCATCCTGAATCAAACATCATTGGAGACCCACAAGAAGGACTCAAAACTCGGAGACAGTTGGTTTGTGGATTCGCCTGTTACGTTTCCATGATCGAACCAAAGAATGTAGATGAAGCTCTTCAGGATGACTACTGGATTGAAGCAATGCAGGAAGAGCTCCATCAGTTTGAACGCAACAAAGTCTGGGAATTAACGTCGCCTCCGAAGCAACACAATGTGATCGGTACCAAATGGATTTTCAAGAACAAGAAAAATGAGGATGGTACCATCATCAGGAACAAAGCACGTTTAGTTGCTCAAGGCTACTCTCAAATAGAAGGTATAGACTTTGATGAAACGTTCGCCCCTGTAGCTAGACTCGAGTCCATTCGTATCTTATTCGCTATTGCTTGTCACTTTAAAATAAAACTCTTTCAAATGGACGTTAAGAGCGCGTTTTTAAATGGGTTTTTAAATGAGGAAGTTTATGTGGCTCAACCGAAAGGTTTTGTAGACTGTAAACTACCTAACCATGTTTTTCGTTTGAAAAAGGCTCTATACGGTTTAAAACAAGCACCGCGATCATGGTACGAAAGGTTGACAAAGCACCTTTTGGAGAAGGGCTATACTCGAGGGGGAGCAGATCGGACTCTCTTTGTGAAGCATTATCAAAATAACTTCATTGTTGCACAAATCTATGTCGATGACATTGTGTTTGGAGCAACAAAGGATAATGATGCTTCTAAATTCGCTGAAACCATGGAAAGCGAATTTGAGATGTCTATGATGGGCGAACTGACATACTTTCTTGGATTGCAAGTGAAACAAAATGGTGAAGGCATCCATCTGTGTCAATCCAAGTATGCAAAGGAGTTGGTAAAGAAATTCGGATTAGAAGATTCTAAAGATTTTCCTACTCCTATGGGAACTAGCAATAAGGGATTAGGAAGTGAATCTCTTAGTGATAATGTAGACGAGAAACTCTATCGCAGCATGATTGGAAGTCTACTTTAACTCACAGCTAGTCGCCCGGATATATCCTTTAGTGTTGCGATTTGCGCGAGATATCAATCAGCACCAAAGGAGGTTCACCTGAAAGCGGTGAAACGGATCATCCGGTACGTCAAAGGAACTGTAAACTTCGGAATTTGGTATCCTATGGGAACAAGTTTAGATATTATTGGATACTCAGATGTTGATTGGGCAGGATCTGTGGATGATCGGAAAAGTACGAGTGGTGTATGATCGGAAAAGTACGAGAGATAAACGGAGCGCCAGGGACCAGCTCCGGGGAGAGGCATCAAGTGCCGCCTGAGTTTGGACAGTCGAGTAGATCGAGACCCCGGGGCCGCCACGATTCTAGTCTGAGGGTCGTGAGTCTCAGAGGAGACAGACACCAGGAGGTTCTCCGCAGCCGATGTATCAGCAGCAGCAGCGGGATGACTGTGTCCTTTGTGGTAGGCCGCATCTTGCGCCGTAGTGTGACCACAGGCAGGGAACAGATCATGGTCTTGTCCTAAAGCGGGGTCATCAGTCGCTTGGGCAGCTTCGGTTCCTCCTCCTCCGCTCTTCCAGACAGGCGGAGCTTCGACAGGTTATGGCCAGATAGTTAGGGCCACTTCTTCGCGGCAGCCCGACGGACGACCACCCCCGAGCGGGAGCTTCTATGTCGCACATGATGAGGATTCGGGGGCAGCTAGCCACGTGGTGGCAGGTATTAATCTTATCTCCCCTGCACGCACTTGAGCGTTATTTATTACCGGAGCATCGCATTCATTTCTTCTGTAAGGCATTTGCATTGTTGTATGGGCTAGAGATAGGACCCTTAGCTTGTGCTCGTGAGGTTCAGATACCTGATCACGTGTTGCACATAGATGAGTGTTGTTGGTCCTGCCCAGTGCAGTTAGGGCCCTGGTTTTTGCCTGTGGATCTTTTGGCCCTTCCTCAGCTCCGGGATTTCGAGGTAGTGTTGGGTATAGGACTGTGAGGATCTGAGACCTTAATGCTCGAGTGATGCCACACCGTTGATACACGGTGGTGATGCCACACCGTTGATACACGGTGGTGATGCCACACCGTTGACACACGGTGGTGATGCCACACCGTTGATACGCGGTGGTGATGCCACACCGTTGATACACGGTGGTGATGCCACACCGTTGACACACGGTGGTGTTGCCACACCGTTGATACACGGTGGTGATGCCACACTGTTGATACACGGTGGTGATGCCACGCTGTTGGTGCACGGCAGTGATGCCACGTTGTAGGTACACAACGGTGAGAGTTTTTTTTTTGATGGTTCGGACTTTTGACCGCGAGTTTGGGCATCAGCGTTATGATCACCTTGCGAGCCAGTTTTCAGTCCCGTTCACCGACGGTTTGGTCCCCGTCAGGGTGTTCTTTATTAGTGGAGGGATCGACTTCGACCCGTGGGTCCGTTGGGGTTATGATAGCATGTTGAGAGACCAACTGTGGCATGAGTTTGTGTCTCTTGAGGATCCCTTTTGAGGGTAGCCTGTAGTTGAGTAGTCCACTCGGGTGGTTTTAGATCGGGAAGTAACCGAGTGAAGACCCCAACTTATTGGATTACTTTCCGTATTGGATGAATGTGTGGGTATGCTTCGGGTCGCCTTGTTGAGGTTGGCACCATGATGTGGTTTGGTGCGTGTTGCATTAGTGGTTATTTCCGTTTTCCCCAGCCTTTTATTGGAGCCCCTTGGGTATTTCACGTCTCAGCTCAGGAGTGATGTGTTTTTCCTCGCCCGTGATTTACTTGCCCCTTTGAGATCTGTGATTGTTGGAGTACGAGGGACGCCCATTGCAATTTCTAGCTCGAGAGATGAGAGAATTGCACATCGGGCCATACCGTACTTGTTGTTATCGTTATTGCGGAGTAATCACGGGGAGTGAGTGGTGTTTCGGGAGCTGGAGGCGTAGTGATGGAAACCTACCCGTGGAATTTGTGACTCCTGATGGACTTGATTTAGTTTCGAGGACGAAACTTTCTTTTAGTGGGGGAGGATGTGAGGACCCGAATTCCTACTTAAGAGTTTTTGTCGGTTTAGTGGCCTTTGGGAGTGTTTGTGCGCGTGTCGGGCCCGAGAATTGAATTTGTGGTGCAATTTGGGTTTTAGTTGCATCACTGGAGGCCTGCGTGGTGTGTCGGTAGTTGTTGCGCGCATTTTGGACTCAAGTGTTGGACTTTGGGCATAAAAGGAGATCCCGTGGGAATTTGGAGGACCCGTCGGGTGTTTAGAAGTGGTTTCGCGCGATTCAGATGTCAAAATTGGACTCCGGGCGAAGTTTGGATAAAATATTACCTCTCCGGTCGCCTTCGGGAATTTTTAGAGTTGGAATTTGGCAAATCGGACTTCAGGAATGGACCCGGCGCGAAAATCGGATCGAGTGGGCATTCGGCAAATTTTTGGTCGAAAATTTGGAAAAACGGACATCGTTTTTGGATTCAGCGCGCGAAATCGCTAAGAATGGACTATTTATTTGTTAGTTTTGGAGCCCGGATGAAGTGCGCGTTTTTTGAGGCAACGCGACACGAATCTCGAGGCGTGGCTCGATGGCGCGGAAATCGGGGCAGCGGCACGCGGATCGAGGGCGCGGCAGGCGCGCTGGGAGATGCGCCTTCGGCGCGGGTCGCGCGGGGGCCGCCACGTGGCGGGCCCCCGTTGGCGGCCGCCAGGCGCGGGGGCACGCGCCCGTGTGGCGCGTGCGTGTCCCGCGGCTGGCACGGGCGCGGTGTAACGCGCCCGTGTGGCGGGCGTGTTACCGCGCACCACGTGGCGCAGTGGGCGCGCGCGTGGACCGGGCGCGCGCGCCCATTTCGTGTGGACCGGGATTGAGAGGCCCCCATTGGCTGGTCCACGGTGGACCCGAGGCCGTGGACCACTCCCTCCTCCTCTTTTTCTTCTTCTTCTTCCTTCTCCCCCGCAAGCCTCTTCTACTCCATTTTCTTTTCTTCCTTCTTCAACCGAGCGAGAGAGGGAGTGAGGAGGGGATTTGTGGGTGGTGCGGCGGTGCGTTGTGGACCTCGTGGAGCGTGCGCGGGGTTCCGATGGGTGCGTTTCGGCGGCGGCGGCGCAGTTGGGTGGGTCCCATGTGTTAATTTTACGGTGTTTTTGGCACAGTTTGGGGCGTTCGTTTGGACTGTAATTAACCCCTTGTTCTTATATGTGTTAGGGACTGTGTTTTTTGCACCGTTTTGCGTGTGGTCCCCGACGGCGTGCTCCGTTTTGAGTACGGACTCCATTTTGCGTGTGGATTCCGGCATCGTGCACCGTTTTGCGTGCGGACTCCGGCATCGTGCACCGTTTTGCGTGCGGACTCCGTTTTGCATGCGAACTTCGGCACCGTGCACCATTTTGCGTGCGGACTCTGGCATCGTGCACCATTTTGCGTGCGGACTCCGTTTTGCGTGCGGACTTCGGCACCGTGCACCGTTTTGCATGCGGACTCCGGCATCGTGCACCGTTTTGCATGCGGACTCCGTTTTACGTGTGGACTCCGGCACCACGCTCCGTTTTGCGTGCGGATCGCATGGAGGCCAATTGCAAGTGTCTACGAGCAATTGGTGGCAAATCGAGGTGGGTGGCCTTATCTCCAAGTTTTATGGACTGTACAGTAATTCTACTGATGTAGGACTATGCATGATAGTTTATTTTCTTGTGTAGCTGGCTAGATTGTAGGAATTGTTATTCCTTTTATCATCTGTTAATATAGTTATCTTGGAACTTGACCTAGCACCCCCGTCATATGTTGCATGTGTAACCAGACCAGTAGAAAACCCTCACTTGGGCTAGGGTTATTTATGTTTAGACACCCACACTATTTTTTCTATTCCTGGACATAGTGTTATCCTCGCCCGGGTAGTGGGCCGAGAGGTCGGGACTGTCTTTTAGTGTGGGATGCGTTTGCACTCGTGCTTGGGAGCAGAGTGGAGTATGGTGGTTGTTGTGGGTTGCTTATCTGTGACGGGAGCCGTTTGGGTAAACGGTAGTCCCGGGAGGTCTTGTATCCCTGTTGTGCTGTCGTGGGAGGGAGCCGTTGAGCAGACGGTGGTCCCGGGCCGTCAAGTATCTTCCGGTCAGTGATGTTGGGAACTGTTGGGATTAACGGTGGTCCCAGGTCGTTGAGTGTTGTCCGACCAGTACTGTTAGCCTGAGTTGTGGGTCGTTCCTGGCTGTGGAGTACCTCCAGCCAGTGTGCTTTGTGCTGCGAGCTGTTGGAGAGGCTAGTGTCTCGTGTTTCGTGTGAGCTGATCAGCTGAGTCGTCGAGAGTGCTCCGACTGTTGTGCGAGATATTTGGGGATCTTGAGTCCTACCGTTCTGGGAGTGAGCGTGGTTTTTGACTATAGCCTGCTTATGCCAATTTGTGGCCGTTTTCCTCAGTTGGAGTCGTGTCCCTGAGATGCCGCTGTGGATACAATGGTTGGTATGTTGAGGCAGTTTTCCGCAGTGGATGCAACGATGGGCCTATTGAGGCAGTTTTGCGCGAGGGGTGAGTTAGTCGGACAGGACGCCCCACGTAAATCCCGTCCTCATGCGGATGTGTGGTAGTGGGCAGGTGCGTTCCTAGTCGACAGGCGCAGGCTTGACTGGACCCTATGAGGCAGTCAGTTCGATTGGGTCGATTGAGCACCTTGGGTGCGTGTAGTCACATTTACTTTTATCTGTTCCACTTTTTGAGCATCTAGATAGAGGCATGGTAGCTGTAGAGTGGCTCCTGCTTTTTTTGTTCAGATTTTATTGCACTGTTATCTTTTGCCTGTAGTAGACTTAGTGGGCAGACTGTTGGGCTTGTTGACGGCACCCACTGAGAACTACTGTGGGAAGTAGTTCTCACACCCGTCGTGGTGTCTTTTTCCCCAGGAACTTCTTCTCCTGTTCCTGTTGCTCCAGTTGCTGATCCTTCTGACCGAGGCGAGGGAGTCGCGAGCTAGTTCCCTACCCGTCGTTGGAGTGTAGCGGTACCCCTCCAGAGGAGAGCTTCAGTAGATTAGTTTACTTCTTTTTCCTCTGTTGAGAGACCTTTGTTGTGAGGTATAGAGTTGTACTTTATTTTACAGTTTGAGAGACTGATGTAGTGAGAATATTTGTTTTGAGAGCTCGTACACTGATGTTTTTATTGGAGATATCTCCCTTTTGGGTTTTTGTATCAGAGGACTTTTTATATGATCGAATTTGGGAGATGGATATTGTATTTATTTTCAGTTGTACAGTGTTTGGATTTCAGTTTTTAGTAGTTTACTTTCAGCTCTGATATCTGTATACTGTAGTTGACTCCTTTTGCAGGTTAGACGCTTCGTCTGTACGGCAGTTTCCGTACAGATGGCGGATCTGTTAGCAAGCCCGAGTCGCAGTTTCGACCCCGGGGCGTGACAAAAACTCTCAAAAGTAAAAATATACATGATACATCCCAAAATCACTGACAGTACTAGTAAATCACCAAAAGGGTACATCTACTCTCACTGAAAGAAGACTGGTAGGGATCTAGCTCGCGACTCCCTTACTGTTACGGCTTTTTGTGTTGGCATATTTCGTGAGATGAGTCGGAGTCTTGAAGTGATCAAATTGTCAATCAGCAATTGAAGACTCAGAGAAGATTCAACAAGATCTCAAGTTGACACTCAGTGTTTTGAGTCTCGAAGATTGAAGTTGAAGAATTGTGGATCATATACATCAATCTTAAAGAAAATGGATTCGGATTGATCATGTACGTTTAACTAAATAATTTTGGTGATCCAAATACATTTGTGTAGTTTAGAAACACTTGGATAAGTTTTCATTGCTTAAAAATCAAAAACTGGACAAATTGGATGTTCAGAGTCCAGTTCAGAATTTCTGATCCTGAACCGATCCGGATTAGAATTCCGATCCGGATCAGAATTCCGATCCGGATCAGAATTCCGATTCGGATCCCGAACCTTGTTTTTTCAGGAATTGCTGAAAAAAGACGACAGTCAGGATCGCCGTAAATCCGATCCGGATCGTCGTGCGGGAAAAATTCTGTTAAGTCAGTTTTTGATGCTTATCTCTTTCCAAAGGTTTCTAAACTATAAATAGACACTTAGAGTTTCTCAAGAACTACCGATCAATTTATAAAACACTTGAGAGCAATCCTAGAGGCTAGGTTTTTATCGTTTTTCTTTATAGCCTCTTTTAGGTCAATTCGACGGTTCTTCCAAGATCTATCTTTTGTCGAATTGATCTAGTCTTTGCTTAGAGATTTCTTCTACGGTTCCTCAATGATAATCTAAGCAAAGGATCACCATCGAAACTTTTATCAAGTTTGCGTCGTGGATTCGACGTAGCATCGTGGATTCGATGTGTTGAAGGCGTTTCGTGGATTCGAAACGTGTGCTCGTGGATTCGAGTGGCGTTCGTGGATTCGAACGTGTACAGTGGACGTGCAATCGGTGAGCGCAAGGTCCGAAGAAGTTGAAGGAGGGGTTTGAGTCCGTGGAGTCGGTAATCACCTTGTTATTCTTCTATTCTTAGTGGATTGTTATTGCGTGTTGGTCCCGTGGTTTTTCTCCTGGATTGGAGTTTCCACGTATATCTCGGTGTGCTATTTTTATTTTCCGCATTGGTTTTTATTTTGCACTGAGATTGGTTTTATAAGTATTACACCTATTCACCCCCCCTCTAGTTGTTTGATAGTACCTATTTAGATCCGTGTGGATCCTTAATATATATAAAAACCTACAAGTGGTATCAGAGCGGGTTTTAGGTTTATCTATCATGTTGGGTGGAAGTGGTAATATTTATAGACCTCCTCTTTTTGATGGGACTAATTATGCTTATTGGAAAGTGCGGATGAGAGCTTTTCTCATCGCAATTGATGAGCGGGTATGGCAATCCGTGGAATACGGTTGGGTGCATCCTGTTGAGGAAGTAGGAAATTCTACTACTCCAAAACCTCGCTCTAGATGGTCCCAAGAGGAATTCGAAAGTTCTTCTTACAATGGAAAGGGTATGAACGCTTTATTTAATTCTCTTTCCTCGACTGAGTTCACACGAATTTCCGCATGTGAAACCGCAAAGGAAATTTGGGATATTCTCAAAATTACACATGAGGGTACTAATCTAGTAAAAATTCAAAAGCTCCAGATGCTTACAAGTCAATTTGACTCTATTCATATGGATGAGCATGAATTGTTTACAGATTATTACACTAGGCTTCAAGATGTGATCAATACTTGTGCTAATTTAGGAGAAAAAATCTCGGAGTCGAGAATTGTAAGAAAGATATTTCGGACTCTTCCGGAACGGTTTAGGGCAAAGGTTACCGTCATTGAAACCGTTAGTCATCCGGATGAGATGAGAGTAGAGGAATTAGTAGGTGCTTTGCAAACTTGTGAAATGACTTTTCCTACTAATCAAGTTTCTTCCAAGTCTTCTTCTAAGCTTATAGGTATTGCATTCAAATCAACAAAGGAAGAAGATAGCGAATCAAGTTCCGACGATGAAATCTCTTTTGCCGATTTTGAAGAACAATTGGCGCGGATCGTAAAGAAATTTCGTCGGAAATTTTGGAAGAATCGAACCGATGGATCTACATCCACGAAACCATCTAAAGGATCATCGGGTTCTAAATCCTCTAAACTCAAAGGCGTTGCAAAACCTTCTAAAGAAAAAGAAAAAGATGAATTCAAAGGGGAAATCCAATGTTATAGATGCAAAGGCTACGACCATATTTCAACGGATTGTCCTTCTCCGAAATCATATATAAAGAAGGCTTTGCAAGCGAAAACTTGGGACGATTCTACTTCTAATGAATCGACCTCAAGTAAAGAGGAAAAAGTTGTTGCCTTTCTTGCCTCTCAAATTCCCTCTTCTATTTTTTGCTTATCATCTTTAGTTACTGACTCTACTCCTTTGATTTTGTATGAAACATCAACATCCGGCGGAGAGTCATCAAGTGAGGGGGAGTCGGACGAGGAAGAACTCGTTGAGGCATATCAACAACTTCTTGCGGAATCTAAGAAGATGGCCAAGCATATCAAGAAGTTGAGAAAGCAACGACTTGAGATTCAAGACGAGAATCATGCTTTATAGATCAAACTTCATGATCTCGAGAAGGAACGAGAGCTTTTATTGGATAATAATAAAATCCTCCAAGAAAAGATAAATCAATCGGAAACGGTCGTTAATTCCCACATTAACAAGATTGATTTTCTAGAAAAACAGTTTGAGGAAATTCATGTCACCAACCAAGCTTTGACCAAGCAAGTTCATCAACTCAAATCCGACATACAAAGGATTTCAACCGGTTCCAAGAAATTTGATTGTATATCCGGATTAGGTCAAACAAGCAAGGTTGGTTTGGGATTTAAAAAGAACCAAACTGTGAAGGCTTCAAGTTCCACAACTAAATTGAAAGGAAGAACTTGTCACCAATGTGGATTTGAAGGACACTTGATGAAGTCGTGCCCGAAAAAGAGAAAGTGGAATTCTTCGACAACTTCATCTACGGAGCGAACTCAACGGAATCAAAAGACTCATCAAGTCAAAGGAGTTCACTCAACCCACCAAAGGTCCGAGCCACAACATCAATCATTCAAGTGGATCACTGCGAGGCAAAGACCTAAGGTGGATCAACAGTCAAAGCTATCATCTCCCAACCACAATGAATCAAGACAACCGAAAATCCGACGATTTTGGATTCGGAAAGGTGGTATCTTTCCTTGTCTTAAGTTCTAAATAGCTTATGACTGTATGTAATGCTTTGATTGCTTTTCCTTTTATATTTTTCTAAATCTCTGCATTACATGTTTTCAATGCTCTTCGTTTTTATGTTTTGTTTTTGAACAAAAGGGCTTTAACGAACAAGTGGATTGAATAAAAAGGATTTCACTGTCAATCACTCCAATTTAATTTTATATGAATTATCAACTTTACTCTATAATCATAATTCTTGAAGATACTTCATTATAAGAGTTTTTGATAATTATATTTGTCACGCCCCGGGGGTTTTATTTTAGCGGAAACGATACTTCAAAGTACGCGCAAAGTGCGTACTAATTTTTTTGTTTAGAAACCTCCTTCCCCGGCGCGTGCCCAGACCCGCCACATATACAGATTTACTCGGAAATCGGGCAGAGTCTCCTCTGTATATGCACGGCGTCGCGGCTGTTACAATAGTCGATCCTAAGCAATCATTTTCCCATTTAATCACAACAGTTCGAAGTAGTACGGTGCATGAAGACTAAACAATACCCGTGGCCAATCAAGTTGAAAGGATAAACTCACAGTTTTGAAAGCAGGTCCACACGACCCAAGGTTTTGAAGACAGTCTGAAAAGATGCCATAAATCCACAGGGTTTGGAAAACAGGTCCACACGACCCAGATTTTGAAAGATAGTTTTTGAAGTTCTTTTCTTTTCTAGTCATGTTGCTTTGAAAACTGCCAAACGGGAACAATAAAGGAAACAGTAGTGCATAAGCAGAAAGAAAGTACTCAACATCCACACGACCCCACAAGGGTATCGAGAACCACACAATAACCTACAGTTCTGAATGAAATGCAGAGAAAGTAAATGATACAGCATACTAGGGCTCCCTCAGCCCGACTGCTACCACCTCGGCCTCACCGTCGCCTACCTCTACCCCCTGGAGGTACCTGTCACAGAGTGGGTAGTCAGCGACACTATCATAAGAGTAGTACTAAAACAGTAAAGTAATACCAAGTCACCAAAGCAAGACTAGCCGGAACAACTGCTCTACTCGTAACGGTAACTCGCAACCACCTGTACCACCTGTAACACCTGTAACCCCGGTAACACCTGTAACACCTGACCGCGTCGGGCACCGGACCCGGCGGTCTCACACCTGACTACATCGGGATCCAATCCCGGCAGTCTCACACCTGACCACATCGGGCACTGGACCCGGCGGTCTCACACCTGACCACATCGGGCACTGGACCCGGCGGTCTCACACCTGACCACATCGGGCACTGGACCCGGCGGTCTCACACCTGACCACATCGGGCACTGGACCCGGTGGTCTCACTGCTCGCACCTCGCTGCCTCAAACCCCCCACCTATAGGGGCCCCCACTACGTCACCTCGTGGGGTAACACGGGTCAAAGACCGCCTTTCCGGAAAAGAGCACCCTTTGCGGTGGCCAAACCGCGGGTGCGCGTGTCGCAACTCGAGCATAAGTAACCAAGTAACCAAGTAACCAAGTAACCAAGTAACCAAGTAACCATGTCACGGGGTAAGGTAGTACATCATAGAAACCATCAGTGTTAGTACCGATTAGTAATAAAAGTCCCTTTCGGATTACCAACACAATACTCAGCCTCGACCGTAAACCCACCTTGTTGTCGCGCTCCTGACTGATGTAGGGTTCTCTCGCGTCTCGGGTGCCCGCCCGGACCTACACGAATCTGTCATATAGGAGTCAGCAACTTAAGGCTTTGTCAGATTAACGACTAGAGCGCCCGGCGCCCTCTCACCATGCGCACAATTCGCACACGTACGCGCCTGGCCCCGTACGGCTGGGCGGCGTACTAACAGCGTGCGGCCGTCCGCATGCGGTGACGCCCGTGTTCGGCGTTGTCCGCATGCGGTGCCGCCCGCACCCGCATGCGGCGACGCCCGCAAGCGGCGGCGCCCGCATGCGAAGGCGCCCGCAAGCGGCGGCGCCCGCATGCGGCAGCCCGCAAGCGGCGGCGCCCGCATGCGGAGGCGCCCGCAAGCGGCGGCGCCCGCATGCGGCAGCCCGCAAGCGGCGGCGTCCGCATGCGGAGGTGCCCGCAAGCGGCAACCCGCAAGCGGCGGCGCCCGCATGCGGAGGCGCCCGCAAGCGGCAACCCGCAAGCGGCGGCGCCCGCATGCGGCAGCCCGCATGCGGTGCCGCCCGCAAGTGGCGGTGCCCGCATGCGGCAGCCCGCATGCGGTGCCGCCCGCACGCGGCGGCCCGCATGCGGTGCCGCCCGCAAGTGGCGGCGCCCGTATGCGGCAGCCCGCATGCGGTGCCACCCGCACCCGCATGCGGGGCTCCGTGCGCGCCGGATTCCGGCGGTGCCCATGCACCTTCTTTCTTTCCTCCCCCCCCTCGTCCGCTCCAACCAAGAACGGACCAAGAAAGCCAAACCCTAGCGTGCTCACCTCGGTTGTCAGAGGGAAAGGTGATCCGATCCTGCGAGTTCGGCTACAAGGAATGTGAGGACATCTCCCTCTCCTTCCTTGGTCTCGCCGCTTGGATCCTCCGCGCAATCGGTGAGGAAGCAGAAGGGTTCGGTTGGGAAACTGAAAGGTTGGGGAATTGGGGTTTCGTACGCAGGGGACTTGTGGGGAGTGGGGAATTGGGGTTTCGTACGCAGGTAGTAAAGGGGAGTGGGTAGTTATGGGAGTTGCGGGTGGTTAAGGGGAGTGGTTAGTTATGGGAGTTACGGGTAGTGGGAAGTTGTGGGTAGTTATGGGAAGTGGGTGGTTAAGGGAAGTTGTTAGTTATGGGAGTTACGGGTAGTGGGAAGTTGTGGGTAGTTATGGGAAGTGGGTGGTTAAGGGGAGTGGTTAGTTATGGGAGTTACGGGTAGTGGGAAGTTGTGGGTAGTTAGGGGAAGTGGGTAGTTATGGGAAGTTGTGGGTAGTTATGGGAGTTGCGGGTAGTTATGGGAAGTGGTGGGTAGTTATGGGAAGTTGTACGACGGGGAAAAACGGGAACGGTTAAGTTGGCGGGATGGGAATGAACCCAAATCAAGTCAAATGCGGGTAATTAGTCGGGTGCGAACCAGGGTCCGGTCTACCCGAAAAGCCGCGTTGACCACCTGAACCGTTAGCTACCTTCCGGAATTTATTCTGGGAGATTCCGGCGTCGGAATTCAAAACCGATTTCGCCGCCGTTCTCCGTTTCGCGAGCTCTATTAACTAAAAATACCCGCGGGCCCCGACGGTCTGTCCGGAAACAAGGAATTATTCGATCGCCCTCCAGCCCCCGAAACGAAATGCGGAATAAACGAAACCAAAACGGAAACCGTAGATCGAGGTACTACCAAATAAATAAAATAATCCACTAACGTAAAAAGATGAAAGGTCCGATCATCGCAGGATCCCGTCCGATCACCTCGAAAAGCGTGCCAGCCACTTAGCACGGGTTTCGATGCACCACTCAAAGCAAATGCTTTGACCCCCATTCCGGGAGATCCGTAAATCGGAAACCGAATCCGTTCGCTTTGCCGTCCTTCATTTTTCGAGCTCAATCGCAGAAAAATACTCACGGTCCAGGCCAGTCCATTGCAGAAACATAGTGAAAGGTTTTCCTAAGTCCCGTCAAAATAAAAGGGAGGCATACAAGGGCAAGGGAACGCCAGGACTCTACAATATTCATCAAATTTTAATAATCATGTGTGATCTTTAGATGATTATTCTATCTCGGTTGTGTGAGTTCTTTGTGATAAACATGAGACAACCGATTGACTAAAATTTGGGATTTAATTCTTTCACATAAGAGATTGTATTTTCGTACAAGGGTAATGAAATGAATTGCAAAAGATGTGGAAAGAGTTACATCCGAAAGGAGTGTGAAAACTACCACCACATGTTGGAAAGAGCTGCCACCCCGGTCGTCCGGTTTGTGTGTGAAGCTACCACATGTTATGGATGCTTGAAAAATATTTATGAAATTTTGTTTAGTTGAAGCATTCGGAGATTTAAATTCAAAGTTCTTATTTTGAACCATCTCCTGGTTGGTATAAGGTGGGATAGTTAAAAGATGCTCAAAGAGCCACCCTTAGGTATTTTAATGCATATCTCAATCTAAAAGGGTAAAATTCAAAATTGATGTCATTTGGAAATCTCTGTAAGTCATTTTGTAAATCCGTTACATCTTGATAGACTCTGGATCTCAAGATTATTTTTGATGACTTGTGTTTGACGTATATAATATGAAAAACGGTTTATAATGTTTTATCTTTGTTTTTCATGATTTCGCAGTAAATTTTTTTAATTTTTGTAAAATTAATTGGATAGAATGACATCTATGTGATCTCATATTATTTTCAAGCACTTAAATTGTTTTCTTGATGGAATACAAATCGGTAATTCAAATATTTCAAAATCTGGGTTTGTTTTCAAGATATTATTTGATTTTTGCTTTCGAGTACCGGTACGCAATCTGTGTTTTTGTTATATACCGGAACTGAGCTTTTATCTCTCTTTCTCTATGAACTAATGTTGTTAGTGATTTCTTTTTGCCTATATTCACTGTTTGACAATTTGTGACAAAAAGGGGGAGAACAGAAATAGGGGGAGAACAGAGATAGGGGGAGAACAGAGATGCTCAAGAAAGGGGGAGATAAAGAAAAGAGATGATGAAAAAGGAGCCGAAAAACAAAAAGAACCAAAAGGACGAATCAAATGTAGGATTCCATTTCTAACGACTAAACGTTTGATTTTGTTTGGAGTTTTTGTTTTGCAGGATATACATCACTTTAAGACTCCAAGTCCTAAGTCATAGAGTTTGTTCTAAGACTGGTTCAAATGTAATTTTTGTTTATTGGATCTTTCACGCAAAGAAAATCAATGTTTTGGTGATGACATTGAGTTTCGATTTTTTTGGCTTAAGATGAGTGTCTTGAGCGTTTTATGTATTTTTGGGTTTTGTCACGAAATTGCCAAAGGGGGAGATTGTTACGGCTTTTTGTGTTGGCATATTTCGTGAGTTGAGTCGGAGTCTTGAAGTGATCAAATTGTCAATCAGCAATTGAGGACTTAGAGAAGATTCAACAAGATCTCAAGTTGACACTCAGTGTTTTGAGTCTTGAAGATTGAAGTTGAAGAATGTTGATCATATACATCAATCTTAAAGAAAATGGATTCGGATTGATCAGGTACGTTTAACTAAATAATTTTGGTGATCCGAATACATTTGTGTAGTTTAGAAACACTTGGATAAGTTTGCATTGCTTAAAAATCAAAAACTGGACAAATTGGATGTTCAGAGTCCAGTTCAGAATTTCTGATCCTGAACCGATCCGGATCAGAATTCCGATCCGGATCAGAATTCCGATCCGGATCGCGAACCTTGTTTTTTCAGGAATTGCTGAAAAAAGACGATAGTCAGGATCGCCGTAAATCCGATCCGGATCGTCGTGCGGAAAAAATTCTGTTAAGTCAGTTTTTGATGCTTATCTCTTTACAAAGGTTTCTAAACTATAAATAGACACTTAGGGTTTCTCAAGAACTACCGATCAATTTATAAAACACTTAAGAGCAACCCTAGAGGCTAGGTTTTTATCGTTCTTCTTTATAGCCTCTTTTAGGTCAATTCGACGGTTCTTCCAAGATCTATCTTTTGTCGAATTGATCTAGTCTTTGCTTAGAGATTTCTTCTACGGTTCCTCAATGATAATCTAAGCAAAGGATCACCATCGAAACTTTTATCAAGTTTGCGTCGTGGATTTGACGTAGCATCGTGGATTCGATGTGTTGAAGGCGTTTCGTGGATTCGAAACGTGTGCTCGTGGATTCGAGTGGCGTTCGTGGATTCGAACGTGTGCAGTGGACGTGCAATCGGTGAGCGCAAGGTCCGAAGAAGTTGAAGGAGGGGTTTGAGTTCGTGGAGTCGGTAATCACCTTGTTATTCTTCTATTCTTAGTGGATTGTTATTACGTGTTAGTCCCGTGGTTTTTCTCCTGGATTGGAGTTTCCACGTATATCTCGGTGTGCTATTTTTACTTTCCGCATTGGTTTTTATTTTGCACTGAGATTGATTTTATAAGTATTACACCTATTCACCCCCCCTCTAGTTGTTTGATAGTACCTATTTAGATCCGTGTGGATCCTTAATATATATAAAAACCTACACTTACCTCGATCAGCAGGATCAGCAACTGGAGCAGCAGGAACTGGAGTAGAGGTTCCTGGGGAAAAAGTCACCACGGCGGGTGTGAGAACTACATCCCACAGTAGTTCTCAGTGGTTACCGCCAACAAGCCTGACGGTCTGCCCACTAAGTCTACTAGAGGCATAAAGTAACAAATGCAGTACTGAAAGTAAAGGCTGGAAAATAACTCTACAGCTACTATGCCTCTAACTAAATGCTCAAGGAGTGGAACAGATGGAAACATGATGCATCTACTATCTCTCACATATAATCACCCAATCTACACTGACTGCCACATAGGGTCCAGTCAAACCTGCGCCTACCTACTGCCGTTACATCCAAGGAGGACCGGACTTACGTAGGCCGTCCGTGATTGCCAAAACTGGACCAGCCAGAGGGACTGCGTCAACAAGTCGCGATAGCAAGTAACAAGCCCAACTCCGGAGTGGCACTCGAGGGGCGCGACCCCACTGAGGAGAGTATCCGCGCATCTCTGTCGAGCTCAAATATGGCTCATGCAGGCTATAGTCCAAATCCACGATCACTAAGATCGACAATATAGAATTAATGATCAGTCCACCGGTTTGAAGACGAAGCAACCCACCAGGAAGTGCAAATCGATCCAAAGTCCAAAAAGGCTGAAACTGCACGGGGACAATTCTCAGATTTCCACAATGCCAACTGGTCCAAAAACACCCAAAAACACCTCCTGGGTACAAAGATATAGTCCAACATTACAATCAACACAAAATTTCCAAGTGTACCATCTGCTGAAAATTCAGTCCCAAAGAAGCTTAATTATCACCAACGAGATAAATTTCAAAAATTCCAATAAAAATACGACGGCGATCCACACAAAGCGTAGATGTCAATCAAGTCCTCATACATTGAAATACGAAGCTCGAGTGCCGAGATAAAAATCTAACAATGCGCTGCTGTCCATGAAAAACCACCAGCAAACTAGGGGCTTAAAGATGTACCAGAAACCCCTAAAAAAGCTCAAATCTGGGAGAAGTGGAAAATACAAAAATCATAGATTTACCTCTCTTGAATCCGACGCCTTGAAAATCGTCCAAAAAATCCATCGGAGTAGCTTTGTGGAACTCGTGGACCGAAACGTGACGGAAATGGGCCACCAACGAAAGAACGTCACACTGCACTAACTCGCCGAAGACGTCAATGCTGCGGCCTCCAAAAATTCCGAAACTCCTATGAAAGATGCAAAATAAGATGAAGATCAAACTCACTTAAGGGGTCAGAGGCAAAAGAGCTGGGGAAAAAGGGGTAAAAGGCCCAAGAACTCGGCCTATTTATAGGCCCTCACCAAAAAGTCCAAAAATCCACCCTTATTGGGCTTTTGGGCCCAGATTTCGGGCGCCCGGAACTTTCGGGCTGCTACAATGAGCCCAAAAGATGCCCCGGCCCGGCCCACGATCAGCGCTCGAATCCTCCTAGCTCTGACGTGTGTCCCGAACAGCGGACAGCGCGTACGGAGCCAGCAGGCTTGCGCCACGTGGCCCCGACCGCCGAACGTGGGGCGGTTGCGCCCGCCAATCGCAGGGCGCCACGTGGCGCCCCCACGTCGGCGGCCACCTGCCCCACCTATCCCGCCTACTCCCCCTGGCGCGTGGACTGCGCGCGCATGAGCCGGCCACTCCGGGGCCGCCACGTGGCCCGCCCCGGTCCATGCGCCAGCCGGCGCGTTTCCGTGGACCGCGTCGCGAGAGCCCGCCAATCACAGGCTGCCACGTGTCCCCCGCGCCCGGTCCATGCACCAGCGCCAACCCTCTGTGGACCGCGCCGCGTGCGTCGGCCAATCCGAGGCTGCCACGTGGCACAAGGCCAGTCCACGGCTTCCCCCATGCACCAAAATGTGTAGAAAACTTCCGGGAGTTCGTTTTTGGGCATCCGGACTCCGAAAAAGGCAAGTAAATAGCCAATTTTCGACGTTTTTCCGCGCTGAATCCGAATATGACCTCGGATTAGCCTAAATCCCTTTCTAAATTTTGACAAGAACAGCCGGAAGGCAGGCTCAATCCCGAAGTCTCACAGAGTCCGTCCAACGCGTCTATTTGACGCGTTGCGGATCCGACACACCAACAATATGAGTTCTACATCATGGGTCATGCGAGAAGCTACACAGGGATCGAGGCTACTACATCCTCCCCTACTAAAAGAAAGTTTCGTCCTCGAAACTAAGAAAAACAAAACAAACATACCTCAGCCGGAAGCCTCGAACAAGAAGGGATAGGTATCTCTCATCACCGTCTCTAGCTCCCAAGTAGCCTCACGCTCCTCGTGATTGCTCCACAGAATCTTCACATATGGAATAGCCCGGTTGCGCAATTACCTCACCTCACGAGCCAGAATCCGCAATGGGCGCTCCTCATATCCAAGGTTCTCGCGCGATCTCCAAGGAAGTGAAGTCAATCACGTGCGAAGGATCGAAAACGTATCTCCTCAGTACCGAGACGTGGAAAACATCATGAACTCCGGCCAGGCGTGGAGGAATAGCAACTCGATATGCCACAGGGCCTACCCTCTCGAGTACCTCAAAGGGTCCAATAAAATGGGGACTGAGCTTCCCACAAACTCCAAATCTCCGGACCCCCTTCGAAGGCGAGACCTTCAAAAAGACATGATCACCAACCTGGAACTCTAGGTCTCGCCGCCGAGTATCAGCGTAGCTCCTCTGTCGACTCTGGGCTGTCTCGAGATGTCGGCGAACTAATCAGACCTTTTCTTCAGCCTCCAGCAGTAAATCAGGTCCTAAAGTCCTCCTCTCACCCACGTCACTCCAATATAAGGGTGACCGACACTTGCATCCATACAACGCTTCAAACGGAGCCATCTGAATGCTCGCTTGATAGCTGTTGTTGTACGCAAACTCAACCAATGCTAAGTGTCGGTACCACCCTCCTTCAAAATCCAGGACGCACGCTCTCAACATATCCTCAAGGGTCTGTATGGTGCGCTCAGACTGTCCATCGGTCTGTGGGTGGAATGCTGTGCTAAACCGGAGCTGTGTCCCCAAGGCTGTCTGTAGACTCCCCCAAAAATGTGATACAAACCTCGGGTCCCTATCTGATACGATCGAGGTGGGTACACCATGAAGCCTCACCACCTCATCTAAGAACAACTGAGCAAGCCGCTCCAATGGCCAAGTCACCTGCATAGGTAGAAAGTGAGCAGACTTGGTGAGTCTATCCACGATAACCCAGATCGCGTCAGCTCCACTCTGCGCCCTCGGCAGTCCCTTGACGAAATCCATGGTGATGTGATCCCACTTCCACTCGGGAATTGGAAGACTCTGTAACTTGCCAGCAGGATCACGGTGCTCTGCCTTCACTTGCTGACAAGTTAAACAGTGAGCCACGTATCTCCCAATGTCCCGCTTCATTCCTGTCCACCAAAAGTATGCCTTGAGGTCCTTATACATCTTAGTCCCACCAGGATGGATGGTATAAGGTGTATAATTCGCCTCTCTCAAAATCTGGTCTCTTATCTCAGAATACATAGGCACACACACTCGGTCCCTGTACCGAAGTACTCCCGAGGCATCCACTGAAAAATCTCCTATCTGCTCTGTCTGAATCTGCCCTCTGATCCTCGTCAAGTGGGGGTCCTCACTCTGTGCCTCTCTAATCCTGCCCAACAGAGTGGGCTGCACGACCATAGACATAAGTCTAGCAGAGACCCCAGGGGATACAACCTTGATCTATAAGCGCCTCATCTGCTCGACTAGCGGTGCCTGCGGTGTAATCATCATACTCAAGCTCTGCACTGTCCTCCTACTCAAAGCATCTGCCACTACATTGGCCTTGCCGGGATGATACAGGATGCTCACATCATAATCCTTCAGTAGCTCTAGCCACCGGCGTTGCCTCAAGTTCAGCTCCTTCTGAGTAAACAAATACATCAAGCCCTTGTGATCAGTGTAGATCTCGCAGTGCTCTCCACAGAGGTAATGCCGCCACAATTTCAAAGCAAACACAACGGCTGCAAGCTCCAAATCATGCGTAGAGTAATTCTTCTCATAATCTTTTAACTGTCGTGAAGCATAAGCAATTACCCTATCATGCTGCATTAGTACACAACCCAATTCGCTGTGAGAGGCATCACTGTAGATCACAAATCCATCACCCATCACTGGCAATGCTAAAATCAGTGCTGAAATCAATCTCCTCTTCAGCTCCTCGAAACTCTGCTGGCACTGTTCAGTCCAAATGAACTTTGTCCCCTTCCTAGTCAAATTGGTCAGAGGGGTAGAGAGCTTCGCAAAGCCCTCCACAAACCGACGGTAATAACCTGCTAAGCCCAAGAAGCTCCGGATCTCAGTAACCTTCGTCGGTGTAGGCCAATCCCGAACAACATCAATCTTCGTCGGGTCCACTGCCACTCCTGCGGCTGATACAATATGGCCTAAAAATGCAACCTCCCGAAGCCAGAACTCGCACTTCTTAAACTTGGCATACAGCTTCTTCTCTCGCAGAAGCTGCAGCACTATCCTCAAGTGCTCCTCATGCTCCAAATCATTCCGGGAGTAAATCAAGATGTCATCGATGAATACCACCACAAACTGGTCCAAGTACGGCTGAAATACCCGGTTCATCAAATCCATAAATGCGGCAGGGGCATTAGTCAGACCAAATGGCATCACTATGAACTCATAATGCCCATACCGAGATCTAAAAGCCGTCTTGGGGATGTCCTCGGCCCTCACCCTCAACTGGTGGTAACCGGACTGGAGATCAATCTTCGAGAACACCGAAGCTCCCTACAACTGATCAAACAAGTCATCAATCCGTGGTAAGGGATACTTGTTCCGGATGGTCACTTTGTTCAGTTCTCTGTAATCCACACATAATCTAAGCGACCCATCCTTCTTCTTCACAAACAATACCGGCGCTCCCCACGGAGATACACTGGGTCTAATAAAATCCCTGTCCATCAGATCCTGCAACTGTGCCTTCAACTCCCTCAACTCAGCAGGTGCCATCCTGTAAGGTGCCTTCGAGATTGGCGCGGTTCCTGGAACCACGTCAATCACAAACTCTATCTCCCTCTCCGGCGGCATAGTCGTCAACTCAGGAGGAAACACATCTGGAAACTCGCGAAAAATGGGGATATCCTCGAGTCCCAGTGCCGCCGTAGGCACCTCGACAATAGTCGCCAAGAAAGCGGTACAACCTCTGCTCATCATCCGCCTAGCCCTTGCCGAAGAAACAGTCACTGCGAACAGTGTGCTCTGGCAGCATCTGAAAACGAACTACTACAGCCCAGGCTCGCGGAGGGTCACAGTCCTCTCTCTGCAGTCGATGGTGGCAAAATACCGCGACAACCAATCCATACAAAGTACAACATCAAAATCGTGAAGCTGCCGCAAGACAAGCAAGTCTGCCGGCAAGATCCAGGATCCCAACTGTACGGGGCAAGCCTTACAACACTCCTCAACATGCAAAATATGATATGGAATCTAAACCTCTAATGCATGTGATAATGAAACTATCTCTATACCATGTAGGGATGCAAATACTCTACTAATGAATGAGTGTGAAGCACCGGTATCAAAAAGAGCTCGAGCACGAACTGCAGAAATCAGAATAATACCTGCGACGACGTGGTCGGCCGCTGAAGCATCCTCAACCTGAGCGGCATAAACTCGCCCGCTCGGTGCTGGTGGTCGTCGCTCCGGCTGTCGCGAGGAAGAAGCGTGATCACGCCTACCATAGGCCGTAGAAGGTCCAGCCGTCTGTAGAGGAATAGAGGGTACTGAGGCCGTCGAAGGTGCTGGGAAGCCTGCTCTGGGGCACGACGCCTGGGAGTGGCCAGTCTGCCCACAGTGGAAACATCGGTCCTGCCTCTAAGTACACTGGCTCGGTGGGTGCGGTCCTAAACTGATAACACATCTGTCCTGGCACGACTGCCGCTGGGACTGCTACTGCTATTGAGACTGCTGCTGCCGAGGCGGTCGACGCTGCTGCTGCTGCTGCTGAGAGTGACGGGGTGCACCTGACCTCTGGCGCCCCTGAAACCCACGACCCTGAGGATGGAATCGTGGAGGTCTCGGGGGTCCCTGACGACTCGTCTGTCCCTCATCCACCTGTGCTGGGCGCTTCGCCCCCGGAATCACTGCGGGAGCTGGAGCCACCTCGTCCATCACTGCCTCCCCGCGCTCTACATAAAGCGCCTGCTCCATTGAGTCATCCAACGTTTGCAGTCTGCGTGAACGGACGAACTGATAAATGTCTCGGCGCAACCCTCGCTCGAACATGTAGATCCGATGCGCCTCGTCCCTGGACGCGTGCGGTACACTGGCCAACAGCCGGTTGAAGTCTGCGATGTATGCATGCACGGGACGATCTCCCTGTCGGAGATTCTTCAACTCCTCCTCCAACCTCTTCCTAACACTCTCCGGGAAGAAGGCTCCAAGAAGTAAACTGCGAAACTCCGCCCAGGTAAGAAGCTGAGTCCCAGGCGGACCAACAGGTGGAACACGCCGCCACCAGGCCTCGGCGTTGAGCTCCAAGAAGTTCGTCGCCAGCAGAACTTGAAACCGCTCCTCGATAAACAGACTTCAAAATGTCGTTCTATCGCCATGATCCACGACTCCGCCTCCCACGGCTCCGAACTCTGCCCCGAGAAACGAGGCAGGTCAAACTGGCGGAATCTCATCAATATATCTACCACCTCTCGCTGCTCTGCAGGGGTCAACGGTCCTGCCGACCCAGACGGCGGTCTGCTGGAAACCGGCGCAATAGGGGCTGCCGGTGTCGTCGATACAACAGGGGGTGCCACGGCCGGTGAAGAAGGTATGGGGGAACTCTCCGGGGGTGCTACAACTGTCACGCCCCGTGGGCGAAACTGCGATCCGGGCTCGCCAACAGATCCGCCACCTATGCTAAAACCCGCATAGGCGAAGCGTCTAACCTGCAAAAGATAGTACTATAGCTACACAAATATTAGAGCGGAAATAAAATGATGTAAGATAAAATCCAATCACTGTACAACAAGAAATAGGGTACAATATCCATTTCCTCGAATACAGATAATCATCATACAATGTCCTCAGTACAGCATCTCTCAACTATAAAAAGGGAGATAAACTAAAACCATAGTACATCAGTCTCTCAAAATACAAAAGATCCCTCCCAAAGTAAACAATAAAAACCAGCTGTCAGCAACAAGGAATCTCCAACCAGGGGATACAGCTACACTCCTCGGGCGGTAAGGATCTAGCTCGTGACTCCCTCGCCTCGAACAACGACCGAAAGATCAGCAACTCCCGCAAAAGACACTGCAAAACAGTAGGAAGAAAAGAGGGAAACAACAATGGGGGTGAGAACCACTAGTAAACCAGTAGCCTCCCCCTGTGGGTAAAGCCTCAAGCTCCAGCGTACCCACCAAGTCTACTAGAGGCAAGAAAAGGGACAAGTGGTAAAGCTGTAAACAGAACTACTGAATAAAAGGGGAAACCACTACTAGTATGCCTCTAAATGCAATACTGGAAGAAATGACTGTATGAATACATCAGGAAACAGTATATGACCAAATAAACCCAATCTGGTACCACCAGTAAAACTGGTACTGCCTGCTCAGCGGAATCTGCACACAAGGCTCGAAACCGCTGGATCGGCCCGCACAGCTCGCATCCCAAAACAAGTATCAGACCGGCACACAAGGCTGGGTCCGAAAAGCCTACCTCCGGAGTGGCACTCGAGGGGAGCGACCCACACGAGTAAAGTATCTCTGTCATCAGTATCACAAGTATCTCTGTAGCACATATCTCAATATAGCAGGACTGGATCAAAACTATGATCAAAGTGGGAAACTCCGTCCACTAAAGAAACCCCAATCCCCAATCAGATGCATAGTACTCAAAAAGTGGGAAACACCATCCACTAGAGAAATCTGATACCCAATCTGATGCAATAGTAAACCTCCGGTCAACCGCCCAATGTCCGCGGTCACCGCAATAACCCACAACCCACAATCGGGTAAAAATAATCAAGATCCGGTCAACCGCCTACTGTCCGCGGTTGCCGCAATAACCCACGATCCAACATCAAGTACACCCTGTCTCTGACCCTAAGATCCCGACTACACTATCCCAAACCTCTGGTCAAACCCGAGCAACATGACTCGAAAGTCGAAATAAGAAGGAGGAAGAAAGCAATCATGGTTTCTCCTAAGTCAAATCCCAATATGATAGTGTAGCAATAAAATAGTGGCCTATCTAGATGTCCAAACAAGCATGCAAAAGCCCTCATGCAATGTGAACGGGAGAATATCATTTAACAGTTCTACAGGTGTAACAAATAATAAATCCACATAATTATAGCAATCATGCTAAAATCATCAGTCAACTACACATGTATATGATCCCTGCTCCATAATAAATCGCAAGGTGGAACCCGCACATAGATAGGTCATCATGTCCCGATAATTAGTCCTTTTAACCAATTTCCATAAGATTTATATGCTAATACGGCATGTTAACTATCACTATTAAATTATTCCAATGATCATGTTCCAACAGCAATATTATCCCAATAGTATCCCCAACATGCTATATCCACAAAATTAATCTCAAATGATAGGCTCACATTTATATCAGTCAATCATGCATGATACTCAATCAATATGTTCAATAGTAGGGTTCTCTAATAAACTTAGTGAGTAAATCAGATGTTGAGGCATGCAACAACCACCCACCTTGAAAAGCGCGCACAGCACCAAAAGAAACCTCCTTGCTGCCCGCAGCCCTCAAACACAACAATCCACCAAAAACTGTGTCCCACTGCACAGAACAATGCGCACAATTAATCCCAAAACTGCACAAATATCTACTGTCCAAAATCAGCCCCAAAAATGGCTAAATATCACCTCTGTCCAGTCTTCAAAAATCCTAGAAAAATCACCACAGTGTTCCTCGCGACGAGTAGATCAAAATCGAGTCCTGAAACGCCTTGATCCGATGCTCCTAGGCTGAGATATAAAATCGACAAGCCGGTGCTGTCCAGAATCCAACACAGAAAAATAGGGGTCAAAAATGCCTCGGGAACCATGCCAAAAGTGCGAAACGGAGCGAAGCGATCAACACGAAAATCGAAGCCTTACCTCTTAGGAACATGCTGTCGAAGAAATTGTCCAAAAACTCCTCCTGGTTTGCTCACAGCGAATTTCCGACTGAACTGTGACGGTAATGGGCCGAAATGGGGAGAAACCGAGGCGAACTGTAAAATCGATATCGCCGTTGCCGAGCTTCCAAAAATTTCGGGGATCCACCACGAGCTCAAGAAAATCAAGGGGAACAACTTTCATACAGAACTCTCCCTCCCATTCACTCTATACAGCTCGGAAAAAGGGGAAGAAAGAGGGAAATGAGGGGGTATTTATAGGCCCATTCCAAACATTCGGAATAATTCCCAACTTATCCCCGGTTTCGGGCGCCCGAAAGATTCGGGCCCCGAAACCGGGCCCACACAGTAGCCCGGCCCACAAGGCCCACTCCCGCACACCCGATCCGGCCGGACCGCGCACCCGTCCGACCCGCTCCGCAACCCGACACGTGTCCCTGAACACGGAACAGCCGATCCAGCCAATCCTCTCGCGTCGCGTGGCCCTAACCCGGTCAACGCTGCAGTTGGCACCCGCCAATGGTGGGCCGCCACATGGCGCACGCGTGCGCCACGTCGGCGCCGTGGCCGCCACGCCAGCTGCCACCGCCACCTGCCGCGCCCACCTGCCGCCTGCACGCGCACAGTGCCGCGCCCAATCCCCAGGCGCCACGTGTCCTGGCCACGCGCTTGCTGCACCCGGTGCACGACACTCCAAACACCGAACCAATGACGTGCTGCCACGTGTCTTCCCGCCCAGTCCACCAAACACCGCGCTGCTCCGTAGACCGCGACCTGTGAACCACCCAATGGGAAGACGCCACGTGGCACTCCGCTCCGGTGCACGCCGGCCGCGTGGACCGCGCGCCTGCCTGCGCGCCCTGCTCGCGCCCACGCGCCCTGCCCGCCGCTGCCCGCCGCCGCCGCGTCACCGGCCGGTCGCCGGAGTTACTGTTCCGGCAGTGAACAGTAACTTTACTGTAGCAAACTCTGAAAAAATAAGTAAATAGCCCATTTTGACCGTTTTCGCGCGCTGAGTCCAAATCCGGTGTCCATTTTGCCAAATTCCAATCCTAAAAATTGCCGAAGGCTCCCGGAAAGGCCTTATTAATCCGAATTTCGCGCTGAGTCCAAATTCGATATCTGTTTTGCGCGAAAACACCTCTAAACATCCGACGGGGTCCCCCGATTACCCACACGATCCATTTAAGCTTGGAGTCCATCACTTGTGTCCAAATTGGCGCACAAACACTGCCGACATGCCCCATAGGCCTCCAAAAGCTGCTGATCACACTGTAGAAGCCCTGCAAAGATCCGGGTCACCACAACAACTGGCTGCGACCTCTGCTCAAGCATATGCATCATCCGGTCCATGGCCTCCTCCTGGCGCCGGGAAGCCTCCAGCATCAGGGCCTTCTGGGCACGGAGCTCCTGTACCTCACTTTGCTGGCCCTGGCCCGACTCCTGCTCAGGCTCAGAGGAAGAAGGCTGCGAACGCGTCATGATCCTGTGCCGCGGAGGCATCGCTCACACCTGAGGCAAACAAAAATCGGTCAGAACCAAAACAATCCAGTGAAAGTCAAAGGCATGTCCCCCTTCCTATAGCACTATGTTGTCTGCAGCCAACATAGTCGCCACCGAGAGAAGACATGTCAATCACTCATCCCATCCCTTGGGCGAGTTTAGAACTCAATCAGGACTCTCGCTATAAATCACGGCTCTCTCGTGAGTCATCCTAGGGTCCAACCACAAGCCTAGGGTTTCTAAGTCCACAATGACCTACATTCTAGGCTCTGATACCACTCTAATCTGTCAAGCCCCGGCGTCGAAATTGCGACCCGGGCTCGCCAACAGATCCGCCGCCCATACGGGAAGTCCCGTATAGACGAAGCGACTTACCTGCAAAAGATCAACTACACTATACAGATATCAGAGCTGAAAAGTAAACTACTGAAATAAATGTATACAACTCCTCAAATAGTACATGCCAGGACCTCACAATACACAAGTCACTCCAAAAGTAAAACTCTCAAAAGTAAAAATATATATGATACATCCTGAAATCACTGACAGTACTAGTACATCACCAAAAGGGTACATCTACTCTCACCGGAAGAAGACTAATAGGGATCTAGCTCACGACTCCCTTACCTCGATCAGCAGGATCAGCAACTGGAGCAGCAAGAACTGGAGTAGAGGTTCATGGGGAAAAAGTCACCACGGCGGGTGTGAGAACTACATCCCACAGTAGTTCTCAGTGGGTACCGCCAACAAGCCAGATGGTCTGCCCACTAAGTCTACTAGAGGCATAAAGTAACAAATGCAGTACTGAAAGTAAAGGCTGGAAAATAACTTTACAGCTACTATGCCTCTATCTAAATGCTCAAGGAGTGGAACAGATGGAAACATGATGCATCTACTATCTCTCACATATAATCACCCAATCTACACTGACTGCCACATAGGGTCCAGTCAAACATGCGCCTACCTACTGTCGTTACATCCAAGGAGGACCGGACTTACGTAGGGCGTCCGTGACTGCCAAAACTGGCCTAGCCAGAGGGACTACGTCGACAAGTCACGATAGCAAGTAACAAGCCCAACTCCGGAGTGGCACTCGAGGGGCGCGACCCCACCGAGGAAAGTATCCGCACATCTCTGTCGAGCTCAAATGTGGCTCATGCTGGCTATAGTCCAAATCCACGATCACCAAGATCGATAGTAACCAACTCTCACTCACAGTCTGGAAAACCATATAGCCGGGACCCACCGTCGACTCAGACGGCTCCCAAAATAAAACACTGATCTAAACACTGCTACCCGACTCCACTCGGCCCCCAAGTGTGAGTGTAACATGCATCCCACAACAACCCGACCACTCGGCCCACTACCCGGGTGAGGAAACTCTAAGTCTAGGTAAAATAATAGATAACAGTGTGGGAATGTCTAAAGCATAAATAACCTAGCCCAAGTTGGAGTTTTCTACTAGTCTGGTTAAACATGTAGCATATGACGGGGTGCTAGGTCAAGTTCCAACGATAGCATTTAATTTAACATATTTAGGAAGCAATAAATCAATATGATCATCATAGCAACACAAGGAACATCAATTCTCTCTTACTAGCATGCTTCCTAATACACTCACAATCATGTTAAGGAATTTGTTTTGGCGTATTTCGTGAAAGTTTTAAGTCTTGAAGATTGAAGATGAAGAAGTTTGGATCATATACCTCAATCTCAAGAAAGAAGAATTCAAAAGGATCAGGTACGTTTAACTAATTATTTTTGATGATCCGAATACTTCGTATAGTGTAGAAACACTTGGATGAATTTTTAATTGCATAAAAATCAAAAACTGGACATGGGACATGTTCAGGATCCGGATCAGGCATGGCAGTCCGGATCCCGAACGGTGTTTGTTCATACGCAAATCCAGTCCGGATCCAAGCTATTTCTGATCCAGACCTCGAACAAGGGTTTTGCTGAAATGTATGAACAGTCCGGAACAGGCATTTCAGTCCGGACCCCGAACGTCTGTCTTTCTGGAAATAGTCTGTCTCGTTACGACAGTCCAGACCGCCATAATTCCAGTCCGGACCGTCGTCCTGTAAAATTCTAAAAAAGGTTAGTTTTTTATTCTTATCCTCTTCCAACGGTTTCTAACCTATAAATAAACCCTATGATTCATTTTCTAGGGTAAGCCGAATAAATCAAAATACGGCCATAATAAGAAAAATCCACATAGAAAGAAGAAAGGAAATCAATGGATTTAATCCTATGTTTCTTCATCTATATTGATTGATTTGATTCTAGGTTTTCATACTCAGATTTTGAGTAGAATCAAATTAATGAATACTTAGATGGTATTTCCGATCTATTTCTAATCTAAGTATTCGGCGGATCATCACCACCCAAAAAACAACGATTTTCTCAAAATCGGCGCGTGGACTCGCGTGGCCTTGTGGATTCAAGGTGCTACCGCTCTCGTGGATTCGGAGCGAGGTACGTTCGTGGATTCGAGACGTACTACTGGGTGAAGACCGTGGATTCGGTCGGACGTCGTGGACTCGACGTTGGACGCCGTGGATTCGGCGTTGGACGCAGATCGTGGATTCGAGAAGCGTTGCGGAGCGAGCGGAGAAGATCAACTCGGAGCGTATGGAAAAAGGTTGAGTCGTCTATGAGTGCGTTATATCACCTTTGTACGTGTTATAATCTTAGTTGATTTCACCGTGTTATCGGTCCCGTGGTTTTTTACTCCTCGTTTTGGAGTTTTCCACGTAAAAATCTTGCGTGTTAGTTTTCATTTCCGCATTGGGTTTTATTGCGCAAAGATTTTTGAGTGTTTATTGTTTACACCTATTCACCCCCCTCTAGGTGTTTTTTCTCCTATTTAGATCATTATTTACATAACCCGACAAGTGGTATCATAGAGGGAATAGGGTTGTAAACAATGGCTGAAGGTGGAAACATCAACAGACCCCCGTTTTTCGATGGAACAAATTATGCCTACAGGAAAGTACGGATGAAAGCATTTCTTATTTCCATCGACGAACGGGTGTGGCAATCTATCGAGTTAGGATGGTCAAATCCAACTGAAGTTATTGTTGATGTTCACACCATCAAACCTAGGTCGAAATGGACCTAGGAAGAGATAGACTTATCTTCTTACAATGGCAAAGGAATCAATGCTTTATTTAATGCCTTGTCTCAAACTGAATTCTCTCGCGTCTCAGCATGTGAGACTGCGAAAGAAATCTGGGATGTTCTTCAAGTTACACATGAGGGAACTAACCTTGTGAAGATTCAAAAGCTGCAAATGCTTACGAGCAGATTTGACTCTATTTTCATGGCAGAAAATGAATCATTCACAGATTACTATACACGATTGCAAGACATCGTAAACACATGTGCTAACTTGGGAGAGAAGATTCCAGAATTTAAAATTGTAAGAAAGATCTTAAGAACTCTTCCTGAAAGATTTCGTTCCAAGGTTACGGCCATTGAAACTATTAAACACCCGGACGAAATCCGTGTATAAGAATTAGTTGGTTCATTACAAACATATGAAATGACATTTCCTACTAACTATTCTTCTGGAAAAGCATCTACTTCTAAGTCTTCAGGTTTTGCGTTGAAAACTACAAAAAAGAAGACGCGGATTCATCCTCCTCAGGCGATGACGAGAACCTATCTATGGAGGAATTTGAGAAGCAGCTTGCTCTCTTGACAAGAAATTTCCGCCGAAACTTTCGAAAGGGTAATTCAAGTAAAACTTCATCCTCCGGAAAGTGGAAGAAAGGCAAAAGTTTTTCAAGCCAAAAGTCAAGAAAGCAAGAAAGTTTTTCAAAGGATAAGAAAAGCTCAGAAGGACAAGTCCAATGCTTCAAGTGCCGAGGATACGACCATATCTCAACGGAGTGTCCAAATAAGAATCCGTTCAAGAAGAAGGCGATGCAAGCCGTCACTTGGGATGACACCTCAACGACAAATGAGTCATCTTCAAGTGATGAAGAGAACAACGCAACGGCATTCCACGCGTCCACATCTTCACCCTTCATATGCTTAATGGCAAGTACATCCGAGTCATTGTCCAACTTCTCCCAGGTTGAAAAAACTGCAACGGACGACGAATCGAGTAATTCTGAAGGTGAAGATTTTGCTCTTGCCTACCATAAGCTTTTGAGGGATTCAAAGAAACTGGCAAAGCAAAATAAGAGTTTGAGAGGGAGATTGCAGGATCTCGAAGAAGAAGCAAAAAGGGCAACTTCTCTCTCAAACGCTCTTGAAGCGGAAAGGGATAATCTGATTAAAGTAAATGTTTTCCTTCAAGAGTCCAATGAGCATTTCGAGAAGAATTATGTAGATATGGTGAATAAAGCAAATTACTTCTTGAAGCTCTACGGCGAGGCTCGACAGGAAAAAATGGAAATGACGGAGACCATTTTCCAACTCAAGGATGATTTAAAGCAATTCTCTTCTGGAAGGAGCAAGTTGGATAAATTACTTGGTCTTGGTCAAACAAACCGGTTCGGCCTCGGATACACTCGAACTAGAGACAGTCCTAGTTCGAGTGGGACAGTGTTTGTGCCTCAGTCGGTATCTCCTCCTCCGACACCGGAATTCACGACAAGCAACGACAACAAGCCTACTTCACCCTCTTCGGGATCGTCGAGCACTAAAGTATGTTTTCGTTGTGGTTATACAGGGCACATAAGAAGAAATCGCAAGAATGGAGCGCTAAGATCAAATCAAGCACATCTTGCAACTACTACCAATGAGTTCATTACCCGCAAATCAAAGAAGGATCTTTCAAAAGGAAAGAACATTGGTAGTACATCAAACAAGAGGACGACGTCAAGGAAAAGCGATGGATCAATCAAGACGCTTTCAGCAAAGGTATCAACTTCACAATCATTTCCGACGTACTCCAAAACTCAAAAGGTTTGGGTACGCAAAGGTGAAATCTTCCCTTGTCTTGTTGTTCATACTTCTTTACACGCTTATGATAATTCGTCTTGGTATTTGGATAGTGGTTGTTCTCGTCACATGACCGGTGACAAAAACAGTTTTCAAACTTTAGAGAAAATCTCCGGAGGCCATGTTGTTTTCGGAGACGGTTGTTCTTCCAAAATTGTTGGGAAGGGAACAATCGCTATTCCTGAAGGCCCGGTTTTGAACAATGTTTTATTTGTTGAAGGCCTAAAGACTAACCTCATTAGTATAAGTCAACTTTGTGACAATGGGTTCTAAGTTAATTTTTCTTCTGTAGAATGTGTTGTAACTGATAAGGACCAGGTGTAAGACCTGGCTTTTCCGTGACCCTTCCCGTTACCCCTTTTTCTTACGACCGCCCGACTGAGGGACAATTTTTGGTGTTTTTCCGGAGAATCCGTCGGGGCTCACGAACATTTTTAGGCGGAAGGGCTCGCGAAATAGAGAACGGGGGCGCGATCGGTTTCAGATTCCGACTCCCGGTTCACCCGGAATAAAATTCCGAAGTTCGGACCCCTCTTAGGCGCCCCGGGATCCGTGCGCACGATCGGCACGTTTCTCGAGGTAATTCTAGCCGCCGGATCTGTCCCTATTATTTAATTATTCATTAACCCTTTGAGGAACCTAGGGTTTTAGGTGTTCCCTCCTAGGTCCCTTCGTTCGGCGGCTAGGGTTTCTCTTTAAGAGACACCACGAGAGGGAAAAAGAGAAAGAAAAAGACGGCTAGGGTTTCTCTTTAAGAGACACCACGAGAGGGAAAAAGAGAAAGAAAAAGACGGCTAGGGTTTCTCTTTAAGAGACACCACGAGAGGGAAAAAGAGAAAGAAAAAGACGGGTAGGGTTTCTCTTTAAGAGACACCACGAGAGGGAAAAAGAGAAAGAAAAAGACGGCTAGGGTTTCTCTTTAAGAGACACCACGAGAGGGAAAAAGAGAGGAATAAAACGGGGACCCAACCCTTTTTCGCTCTTGTACGACCGACGGCGGGGCTTTCGGGAAAAGGACGGAGGTTTCTTGCTCGCGGGATCGACCGGGCAACGTTAGGACGATCCCCTTCCTCTCTTTCCCGGCGGATCGAAGGTGAGTTTTTATTAGGTTTTTTTTGAGTAGGCGTTTCGGGGGTGGAGTTTTCGCGGGGAGCGCCGCCGCCGCCGCCACCGGGCCGGCCGCGGGCGGGGCGCCGCGCGGCAGGAGCGTCGCGCGGGCACCACCCGCAGGCGAGCACCGCGCGGCGCTTGGCCGCGCGGGGCCGCCCGCGGGTGGGGCGCCCGCGCGGGCTAAGGCCGCGCGGGGTCGCCCCCGCACCGCGGGCAGCGCGCCCGCGCGGCGCTTGGCCGCGCGGGGCCGCCCGCAGGTGGGGCGCCCGCGCGGGCAAAGGCCGCGCGGGGTCGCCCCCGCACCGCGGGCAGCGCGCCCACGCGGCGCTTGGCCGAGCGGGGTCGCCCGCAGGTGGGGCGCCCGCGCGGGCTGGTGCCGCGCGGGGTCGCCCCCGCACCGCGGGCAACGCACCCGCGCGGCGCTTGGCCGCGCGGGGCCGCCCGCAGGAGGGGCGCCCGCGCGGGCTGGTGCCGCGCGGGGTCGCCCCCGCACCGCGGGCAACGCACCCGCGCGGCGCTTGGCCCCGCGGGGCCGCCCGCAGGAGGGGCGCCCGCGCGGGCTGGTGCCGCGCGGGGTCGCCCCGCACCGCGGGCAGCGCGCCCGCGCGGCGCTTGGCCGCGCGGGGCCGCCCGCAGGAGGGGCGCCCGCGCGGGCTGGTGCCGCGCGGGGTCGCCCCGCACCGGGGGCAACGCACTCGCGCGGCGCTTGGCCGCGCGGGGCCGCCCGCAGGAAGGGCGCCCGCGCGGGCTGGGGCCACGCGGTGCTGTGCCCGGGCGGAGTGTGCGCCGCACGGGCCGGTGCCGGGCGGGGAACTCCGCCGCACGTGGGTGGGAGTCGGTGTGAGTTTCGGATCCTTAGTCTTGACTTGCCCTTGTTCCTTCAGGAGTGCAGGACATTGTTGGCGACGGACGCACGATCACGGACGTACCGAACGCCGGACGACACACACACAAGGTGGGTATTGTCGCCGAGGTTAATTGGGTAAGGGCGGACATGAGCAAAGGTGTTTCTCTCTAGGTTGCTCTTCGTGAGCAAAGGTGGGTTTCTCTCTAAGTTGCTCTTCGTGAGCAAAGGTGGGTTTCTCTTTAAGTTGCTCTTCGTGAGCAAAGGTGTGTTTCTCTTTAAGTTGCTTTTCATGAGCAACGGTGTTTTTCTCTTTAAGATATTCTCATGAGCAAAGGTGTTTTCCCTTCTGGTTGTCCTTATGAGCAACGCTGACCCCGATTCTTACTTTATTCGCTTTATCATCTGAGGCTCATGTTTTGCTACACGCACACCAGCGGTTTGGCCACCGCAAGGGTGTGCTTTTCCGGAAAAGTGGTACGTTGACCCGTGTACCCCACGCGACGGTGGCGTTAGGAATGGGGGCCCTCATGGGTGGAGGGTATGAGCGGTGACGCCGAGGTTGGTGCTCGGCGGCCGAGGCAGGTGCTCGGCAGAGAGGGGGGGGCGGTGACCGGGGTAGGGGCCCGGTGCGGTGTCCGGGGAGGGTGCCCTGTTTATATTTGGTGCAGGTCATATTCATGTTGACGGTGTATGAGGGGTGACGGTTGCTCTGGTTACAGTGGTTTGCTTTATTATAGTTTTTCTTGCTCATCATGTTTATTCCAGTCACTGACTTCCCACTCCGTGACAGGTTCGTCCAGGGGCGAGTGCTAGGGCACCGGTGAGGCCGCGAGAGTGCTGTTCTGGCATTTTGTGACTTCAGATACAGTAACTTTCCTTTCCCTTTTCAATTATTATTCATGCTAGCTAGTTGTGGATTGCGACACCCCCGTGGGGTCGAAGTGGATGTTGCCCCTTTCCCTTTTGAAATAAATGATTGATTGTTGCATTCTTTCCTGCTTGGCCGTTTTAAACAATGAAAAGCAAAGAAAATCAGTTGCGAAAACTATTTTTAAAACGTGGGTGTCGTGTGGGCACCAAACCTTACAAACCTTGTGGGATTTATGTGTTTGCGAACTATTTTCACAAAAGATTGGCATCGGGTGGGTGCCGTTTTCAAACCCTGTGGATTTATGTGGTTTTCAAACTGTCTTTCATAAAACAATGGCATCGTGTGGATGCCGTTTTCAAAACCCTGTGATTATTTATCCTTTCAAAACATCGGCCTCCGTATGCTAAGTGAATAATAGAATATCACGTGAGTTGTTTGGTTGTATGTGAACGAGACCTGTAACTGATGTGGTTAGAGATTGTATGTGCTACGCCTTGTGAGACACTTTGTAGTTGAGACGCCGTGCATATACAAAGGAGACTCTGCCCGTTTGCAGAGTGAATTGGTGTATGCGGCGGGTCTGGGCACGCGCCGGGGAGTATTGGTTTACAAAAAAAAATATATGGCTGAATCAGGGGCATCGGTGGCTCCTCTTCCGTGCGATTCGAACCCCCGGGGCGTGACAGATTAAGATGGTATCAGAGCGGTAAACTCTAACCACAACAGTCGGGGCCTAACATCCACGGGCGCAATACTCTGGCTACTGAGTAATAAAGTGAAACGGGATAAATAAATAGAACACGAGTGTGCGTGGGGGAGGGTAGAGATTAAGTAGAATCCTTTGGGAGCCAGGTTACCTTGTCAGTTATGTCTCTATGTTTTGTGACGATCGGTATGCTTTCATTATGTACGCAGATACAATAGCAGTCCGACTCCGTGAGCGACGACCGACGGAAATGGACGCCGCAGCCGGAGCGAACCGCTTGCTGCGCAACCAGCTGCGCGATGTGGCAGGGCAGCTGCTGACTCTCACGGAGCGTCTGTGCATGCTGACGCGGGAGCTTGAGAGCGTTGACCACTTCCAGCACGGCCCATGGGACGGTACCCCTCGCGGGATGCCACCAGCGGGTTTTCCCACCTATCACGATGCGGTCAATTTGGCCATGCGTGCGGAGCAAGAGTACGCCCGGCAGGGGTGCCCCTACCCTGACCCGGCGGAGGACCCCTATCTGGCGAGCCGCGCGACCAAACGTCCGAAGGTAGGACCGGAGTCTGGACCAGTGAAGAAGGAGGGGCCCGACCCATTGAAGCCGTGCGTCATTTGTGGCGGTGCACATCGAATGATGGGCTGCCCCTGGCGGGATGATCACTGTTTCCGGTGTGGTAAACCGGGTCACACGCGTTACACGTGCCCCCAGAAGCCAGCCGTCACTAGGCCCCCGGCGCCGGGACCTGTCGAAGCAGAGAAAGCCGCCACCCCCGCCTTGCAGGGGAGCCCCAAACCAAAGTACCGGGCGAACCAACGCCTGGAAAAAACAAGGAAGGGTGGGCAGGTACCAACAGGAACCCCGGAGTCGCTACAAGGGCCCTGCGTCATCTGCGGGAAGGCGCATCGAGTGACGAACTGCCTTTGGAGGTACTCCCACTGCAATGGTTGCGGCAAACCAGATCACACCCGCGCTTCATGTCCGCGAGAACAGGCCGCTACAGCCGCAACGCCACAACCGGAAGGACGAGAGGATACCGCGGCTCCCAACCCACAGAAGGACCAACCCGACGGCTCGCCGTCGGCGGACTCGTACGATACCAGGACCCTGCCCAACCACGCAGTGCGGCGCTGGCCCAGGGGTTGCGGGAGGGCTACCCCAGCCGCCCCAGCAGACGATGCAACGTCCCGAACTGAGTGACGACAGGTAATACTTGAACTACTTTATTTTGGTTAGGGACATCCGTCGAACCAGAGTAAACCATCCCTGACTGACCCCGTCTAAACCCCCCCCCCCCCCCCCAGGTCTTTTGAGTTATACCATCCTTTCTTTTTCTGTTGTGTGTTTCGGTTATGTCTCGTCGTTAGTAATAGCTTCGTTGTTTTTCTGGTTGCTTTTCCCCGGATCTTTTGGGGAGGGGCGAACGCCTTTAAAAGGGATTGCGGGAATCCGCCGTTGGCGTAGTCCTCAGATACTCCCTTTTTCTTTTCTAAGTTCCTTTCTTTTCTTTCGTCCAAAACCAACCGGATTAGGCCTTGATCTACTTAGGCGCGCGCTCTTTTGTTTCTTCCTACTTGGGGACCATGCACTTAGTAGCGAAAAGTAAAGGGCGGAAGGCACCGGCTGGGTGCACGGCCGTTCTACTGGCGCGGGAACAGGGGAGGAGCTTGCAGCTGCGCGTTGACTGCCCGGAATTAGACGAAGCCCTGTAAAGAGCTTGCACTTCCTTGAACCGCTTGACCCGGAAGGGAGCCAAGTTCTTTTGGACGGCCCAATGCTAAGGAAAGCGGTGAAGAGTCTAAAAAGCGATTAACAAGGGCGCCCGTGCTCGTCGTACCAACGCTCGGGGAAGACTTCGAGGTATGCTTCACTGCATCGCGAATTGGACTGGAGGGAGTACCAAGGCAGCAAGGAAGAGTCGTAGCCTATGCGACAAGGCAACTCAAGGACTACATGTAGAACTAACCGACACACGACCTGGGTTTTACCGCAGTCGTCCTCGTCCTGAGACTGTTGAGGCACTATCTCTTCGGGGCCCACGGTAACGTACCCACGGACCACCAAAGCCTTAAGCGCCTTTCCACCCAGAAGGAGCCGAACCTACGGCGAAGACGGTGGTTAGGACTATTGAAGGATTACGACCTGGACACGTGACCGACTGACCAAGTATACATCGATGAGTTGCGAGGCTACACGGGACGCCGACACCTACTACTTCGGGCCAAGCTACACTTCAGCCCGGCCTTTCACCTCAGATGGATGGGCAATCCGAACGGGCGATCCAGATCCTCGAGGACATACTCCGAGCGTGCATATTGGTTTTGAAAGGGCGGATGGTCACGCTACCTACCCCTCGTCGAGTTCGCCTACGACGTCAATTACCAGACAAGCACCCGGGTGACACCGTACAAAGCATCGTACGGTAGGCGCTGCAAACCCCCGATTTGTTGGAACGATCAGGGGCGAAGCGGGTCGGGTTGAGAGGCTAGTTGCGCCATAGTACGTGGGACTTTTTGGGATTCCGGAGTGCGTCGGCCCCGTGGCCCATCGCCTCGCCCTACCACCGAATCTCGACCGAGTTCTGGTCGTGTCCGCGCATTCATGCTTCGGAAGTATCCCCCAATCCGTCGCGAGTGCTTGACGACTCTGCAAATCGAGTTCAAAGAAAACTTGAAGAGCCGGTGCGGACCCTAGCACGGGAGGACTGAAAAGCTACGAAGTCGGACATTTCCCTACGTGAAGGCGTTTTGGAGCAATCAGGAAGAACGTGAGACAACTTGGGAACCCGAATCAAGGATGAAGGAGTGCTACCCGGACCCCCCTTCGCCGCAGGCGGGAGTTAAGTTTCGGGGACGAAACTTGTTTTTATTAGTGAGTGATGTAAGACCTGGCTTTTCCGTGACCCTTCCCATTACCCCTTTTTCTTACGACCGCCCGACTGAGGGACAATTTTTGGTGTTTTTCCGGAGAATCCGTCGGGGCTCGCGAACATTTTTAGGCGGAAGGGCTCGCGAAATAGAGAACGGGGGCGCGATCGGTTTCAGATTCCGACTCCCGGTTCACCCGGAATAAAATTCCGAAGTTCGGACCCCTCTTAGGCACCCCGGGATCCGTGCGGACGATCGGCACGTTTCTCGAGGTAATTCGAGCCGCCGGATCTGTCCCTATTATTTAATTATTCATTAACCCTTTGAGGAACCTAGGGTTTTAGGTGTTCCCTCCTAGGTCCCTTCGTTCGGCGGCTAGGGTTTCTCTTTAAGAGACACCACGAGAGGGAAAAAGAGAAAGAAAAAGACGGCTAGGGTTTCTCTTTAAGAGACACCACGAGAGGGAAAAAGAGAAAGAAAAAAACGGCTAGGGTTTCTCTTTAAGAGACACCACGAGAGGGAAAAAGAGAAAGAAAAAGACGGGTAGGGTTTCTCTTTAAGAGACACCACGAGAGGGAAAAAGAGAAAGAAAAAGACGGCTAGGGTTTCTATTTAAGAGACACCACGAGAGGGAAAAAGAGAGGAATAAAACGGGGACCCAACCCTTTTTCGCTCTTGTACGACCGACGGCGGGGCTTTCGGGAAAAGGATGGAGGTTTCTTGCTCGCGGGATCGACCGGGCAACGTTAGGACGATCCCCTTCCTCTCTTTCCCGGCGGATCGAAGGTGAGTTTTTATTAGGTTTTTTTTGAGTAGGCGTTTCGGGGGTGGAGTTTTCGCGGGGAGCGCCGCCGCCGCCGCCGCCGCCGGGCCGGCCACGGGCGGGGCGCCGCGCGGCAGGAGCGTCGCGCGGGCACCACCCGCAGGCGAGCACCGCGCGGCGCTTGGCCGCGCGGGGCCGCCCGCGGGTGGGGCGCCCGCGCGGGCTAAGGCCGCGCGGGGTCGCCCCCACACCGCGGGAAGCGCGCCCGCGCGGCGCTTGGCCGCGCGGGGCCGCCCGCAGGTGGGGCGCCCGCGCGGGCTAAGGCCGCGCGGGGTCGCCCCCGCACCGCGGGCAGCGCGCCCGCGCGGCGCTTGGCCGCGCGGGGCCGCCCGCAGGTGGGACGCCCGCGCGGGCTAGTGCCGCGCGGGGTCGCCCCCGCACCGCGGGCAAAGCACCCGCGCGGCGCTTGGCCGCGCGGGGCCGCCCGCAGGAGGGGCGCCCGCGCGGGCTGGTGCCGCGCGGGGTCGCCCCGCACCGCGGGCAGCGCGCCCGCGCGGCGCTTGGCCGCGCGGGGCCGCCCGCAGGAGGGGCGCCCGCGCGGGCTGGTGCCGCGCGGGGTTGCCCCCGCACCGCGGGCAACGCGCCCGCGCGGCGCTTGGCCGCGCGGGGCCGCCCGCAGGTGGGGCGCCCGCGCGGGCTGGTGCCGCGCGGGGTCGCCCCCGCACCGCGGGCAACGCACCCGCGCGGCGCTTGGCCGCGCGGGGCCGCCCGCAGGTGGGGCGCCCGCGCGGGCTGGTGCCGCGCGGGGTCGCCCCCGCACCGCGGGCAGCGCGCTCGCGCGGCGCTTGGCCGCGCGGGGCCGCCCGCAGGAGGGGCGCCCGCGCGGGCTGGTGCCGCGCGGGGTCGCCCCGCACCGCGGGCAGCGCGCTCGCGCGGCGCTTGGCCGCGCGGGGCCGCCCGCAGGAGGGGCGCCCGCGCGGGCTGGTGCCGCGCGGGGTCGCCCCGCACCGCGGGCAGCGCGCCCGCGCGGCGCTTGGCCGCGCGGGGCCACCCGCAGGTGGGGCGCCCGCGCGGGCTGGTGCCGCGCGGGGTCGCCCCCGCACCGGGGGCAACGCACTCGCGCGGCGCTTGGCCGCGCGGGGCCGCCCGCAGGAGGGGCGCCCGCGCGGGCTGGGGCCACGCGGTGCTGTGCCCGGGCGGAGTGTGCGCCGCACGGGCCGGTGCCGGGCGGGGAACTCCGCCGCACGTGGGTGGGAGTCGGTGTGAGTTTCGGATCCTTAGTCTTGACTTGCCCTTGTTCCTTCAGGAGTGCAGGACATTGTTGGCGACGGACGCACGATCACGGACGTACCGAACGCCGGACGACACACACACAAGGTGGGTATTTTCGCCGAGGTTAATTGGGTAAGGGCGGACATGAGCAAAGGTGTTTCTCTCTAGGTTGCTCTTCGTGAGCAAAGGTGGGTTTCTCTCTAAGTTGCTCTTCGTGAGCAAAGGTGGGTTTCTCTTTAAGTTGCTCTTCGTGAGCAAAGGTGTGTTTCTCTTTAAGTTGCTTTTCATGAGCAACGGTGTTTTTCTCTTTAAGATATTCTCATGAGCAAAGGTGTTTTCCCTTCTGGTTGTCCTTATGAGCAATGCTGACCCCGATTCTTACTTTATTCGCTTTATCATCTGAGGCTCATGTTTTGCTACACGCACACCAGCGGTTTGGCCACCGCAAGGGTGTGCTTTTCCGAAAAAGTGGTACGTTGACCCGTGTACCCCACGCGACGGTGGCGTTAGGAATGGGGGCCCTCATGGGTGGAGGGTGTGAGCGGTGACGCCGTGGTTGGTGCTCGGCGGCCGAGGCAGGTGCTCGGCAGAGAGGGGGGGCGGTGACCGGGGTAGGGGCCCGGTGCGGTGTCCGGGGAGGGTGCCCGGTTTATATTTGGTGCAGGTCATATTCATGTTGACGGTGTATGAGGGGTGACGGTTGCTCTGGTTACAGTGGTTTGCTTTATTATAGTTTTTCTTGCTCATCATGTTTATTCCAGTCACTGACTTCCCACTCCGTGACAGGTTCGTCCAGGGGCGAGTGCTAGGGCACCGGTGAGGCCGCGAGAGTGCTGTTCTGGCATTTTGTGACTTCAGATACAGTGACTTTCCTTTCCCTTTTCAATTATTATTCATGCTAGCTAGTTGTGGATTGCGACACCCCCGTGGGGTCGAAGTGGATGTTGCCCCTTTCCCTTTTGAAATAAATGATTGATTGTTGCATTCTTTCCTGCTTGGCCGTTTTAAACAATGAAAAGCAAAGAAAATTGGTTGCGAAAACTATTTTTAAAACGTGGGTGTCGTGTGGGCACCGAACCTTACAAACCTTGTGGGATTTATGTGTTTGCGAACTGTTTTCACAAAAGATTGGCATCGGGTGGGTGCCGTTTTCAAACCCTGTGGATTTATGTGGTTTTCAAACTGTCTTTCATAAAACGATGGCATCGTGTGGATGCCGTTTTCAAAACCCTGTGATTATTTATCCTTTCAAAACATCGGCCTCCATATGCTAAGTGAATAATAGAATATCACGTGAGTTGTTTGGTTGTATGTGAACGAGACCTGTAACTGACGTGGTTAGAGATTGTATGTGCTACGCCTTGTGAGACATTTTGTAGTTGAGACGCCGTGCATATACAAAGGAGACTCTGCCCGTTTGCAGAGTGAATTTGTGTATGCGGCGGGTCTGGGCACGCGCCGGGGAGTATTGGTTTACAAAAAAAAATATATGGCTGAATCAGGGGCATCGGTGGCTCCTCTTCCGCGCGATTCGAACCCCCGGGGCGTGACACCAGGTATTCTTTTTAAAAGGGGTTAGATCGGAAAATAATTGCTATGTTGTTTCTAACAAAGTTTCTGAAAAATGTAACCTAGTTTCTTTGGATAATGAAACTGTTTGGCATGAAAGACTAGGTCACATGAATTTTAAAGAACTAGCAAGGATTTCAAATAAGGACGTGGTTAAGGGGGTTCCTAAACTTTTATTTAAAGAAAACATTGTGTGTGGTGGTTGTAAAATGGGAAAACAATCAAGAGTTGCACACAAGAACTTGAACCACGTCGGTACCAAACGACCCTTGGAATTACTGCATATGGATTTAATGGGGCCGATTCGTCAACCATCTTTGGGAGGTAAATGGTATATTTTTCTTTTGGTTGATAATTTCTCTAGGTATTCATGGGTAACTTTTTTAAAAGAGAAAGAGGATATTTTCGACTCTTTTCATGAGGTTTGTCATCGTATTATTAATGAAAGAAATGAAAAGATCGTTCGTGTTCGAAGTGATAGAGGTGGAGAATTCATTAATTCTAAATTCATTGATTTTTGCACTTCCAATGGGATAAAACATGAATTCTCAGCACCCTATACACCTCAGCAGAATGGTGTTGTTGTTCGCAAAAACAGGGTTGTTCAAGAGATGGCGCGTGTGATGCTTCATAGCCGGAATTTACCGTTATATTTTTGGGCTGAAGCTGTGAACACCGCTGTCTATGTAATTAATCGAGTGTATTTGCGCCCTGGAACCTTAAATACACCATATGAGTTGTGGTTTAGTAGAAAACCGAATATCAAATATTTTCGTATCTTTGGGAGTCGATGTTTTATTCTGCGTGATCGCAAAAACCTTGGTAAGTTCGACTTTCGAAGCGACGAAGGGATTTTCATGGGTTATTCTACTAACAGTAGGGCATATCGGGTATTTTACTTGAATCTAAAACGATGATAGAATCTATAAATGTTAAAGTAGATGAAGCTTTCCACTTTGCATTTGATAAATCTACCATTGATATTGTCACGCCCCGGGGTCGAAACTGCGACCCGGGCTCGCCAACAGATCCGCCACCTATGCCAGCCTGCATAGGCGAAGCATCCTACCTGCAAGAAAAACTACAGCTAAACATAATGTCAGAGCTATAAATAAAAGTCTGCTGTGTAACTAAAACCAATCACTGTACAACTGGAAATAATACAACCCTGTTCGTCTCCCCAAAAATAATAATAAACAATAACCTCAAATACAAGCTCTGAATACAACTGGGAGGTAACTCCAATAAATACAACAGTGTACAGTCTCTCGATACAAAATATATCCTCACTACAACAGTCTCTCAAAAGAGGAAAAGTAAAACACTAATCTGCTGTAGGTCTCCTCTGAAGGGGTACCGCTACTCTCCAACGACGGGTAGGGATCTATCTCGCGACTCTCTCGCCTCGATCAGCAACACCCGCTAAGACTCTGCAAGACAAAGGGGGGGAAAACCCCCAGAGGGTGTGAGAACTGCACCAAAAAGGGAGTTCTCAGTGGGTACCACCGCCAGTCCCGACGGTCTGCCCACCAAGTCCTCAAGACAGGAAAACTAACCAAAACAGTAAAGACTGAAGTAAGGAAGCTGGAGACTCTCAACAGCTACCAAGCCTCTATGCCTGCTATGCCTGCCTATGCCTGCCATACCTGCCTATGCCTGCCATGCCTGCCTATGCCTGCCATGCCTGCTATGCCTGCTATGCTTGCTAAGCCTGCCTATGCCTGCCATGCCTGCCCTGCCTGCTTTGCCTGCTATGCTTGCTAAGCCTGCCTATGCCTGCCATGCCTGCTCTGCCTGCTATGCCTGCTATGCCTACCTATGCCTGCCATACCTGCCTATGCCTTCCCGTACAACGGTCAACCACTCACAATGACCCTGGGACCACCGTATCCCCAAACGGTTCCCAACAACACTAGCACTGGTCTAAACACAGCTACTAGACTCCACTCGTTCCCCCTGACACGAGTGCAACTATAAAGCAGGTGTCTGTAATAAACCCAATCTAATGCCACCAGCAAAACTGGTACTGCTTGCTGTGCTGTAAGTCTCATCTGCGGGAATACTGACCGACTCCTGACCGGTACGGTCGCATCCCACAATGGGTGACAGACCGACTACTGCCCGGTACGGTTGCACCCAAAATAAGTAATAGACCGGCTCCTGACCGGCGCGGTCGCACACTCCGGAGTGGCACTCGAGGGGAGCGACCCACACGAGTAAAGTGCCTGAGAAATAAGTAACCAAAAGCAGGACTGGATCATGACTCTGATCAATGTGGGAAAGTCCAACCACTAAGGAAAGCCCTGGGTCCTCAAGGTGTCGCTATCCAGAATTCCTCAAAGAAAATAGGATCCCAATAAGCATGGAAAAACTCCTCGAAAAGCACAAAACTAGGAGGAGAGAAGAATACCAAGATTGTAGCTCTGTCCGTCGCGGATCCAACGACGCAAGAATCGCCTAAAACGGAGGTCGGAGTAGGCCGGGGAAGCTCGCGCACCGAAACGCGACGAAGGGGAGTACAATAAGACGAGCGTCGCACCGCGCATCCGTCCAGCTGGAAAAAATCTCGTGCGCTCCGCGAGGTCCACGGCGCCCCGCCGCACCCTCACCAAATCTCTTCCCTTACTCCCTCTCTCTCGGTTGAAGAAGAAGAAAAGAAAGGGACGAAGAAATGGTGTGCGGGGAGAAAAAGGAAGAAGAAGAGAAGAAAAGGGAGGAGGGGGGTTCCCGATGGACCGGGTCCACGGTGCACCGGCCGCTGTCAGCCGGTCCACCGCACAGGGGCTCGTGCGCCAGGCGCAGGCACACGCTTGCCTGTCCACGCGGCGCACAACCAGTGCGCCACGCGGGCGCGGTTGCCACGCGCCACACGGGCGCGTGACACCCAACGCCGCGCAGGCGCGGGACATGCCGCGCGCCACACGGGCGCGCGCCCCCCGCGTGACCATGTGCGCCAGTGGGGGCCCGCCACGTGGCGGCCCCCCCCGCCACGCACCGCAGGCGCGCTTCCACAGCGCGCCTCCCTGCCGCACCCATGCGCTCCGTACGCCTCGAACTGCTCGCCAGCGCCTCCTCGGGATCCGTGCCATCGCGCCACGCCTCGAGATTCGTGCTGCGTCGCCTCAAAAAACGCGCACGTCAACCGGGTTCCAAAACAATCAAGTAAATAGTCCATTCTCAACGATTTCGCGCACTGAATCCAAAAACGATGTCCGTTTCTCCAAATTCTTATCCGAAAATTTGCCGAAAGCCCCCCGAAAATCCCACTTGCTCCGATTTTCACGTTGGGTCCATTTCTGAAACCTGTTTTGCCAAAACCCAACTCTAAAAACTATCGAAGGCATCCGGGGCGGTGATCCTTTATCCAAACTTCGTCCTGAGTCCAATTTTGACATCTGCGTCGTGCGAAACCGCTTCTAAACACCCGACGGGTCCCGATTCCCACGTGATCCCTTTCTAAGCCCGAAATCCATCACTTGTGTCCAAATTGCGCACAAACACCACCGACACACCACGCAGGCCTTCCAGTGATGCAAACTAAATCCCAAATTGCACCACAAATGCATTTCTTGGGCCCGACATGCGCACAAACACTCCCAAAGGCCACTAATCCGACAGTAACCTCTTAAGTGGGGATTCGGGTCCTCACAGATATGTCTCTAGATGATGATACTCCTGTAAATGCATCTTCTCGTAATAACTCTTTCAATAAAGTTGATGCATCTAATGGTTCTTCAAGTGAATCTAATGTGCAGGAATTATCACATGTACCTCCGACTACTCCGTTACCACAAACGTTACGTATCTCCAAGGATCATCCGGAATCTAACATTATTGGAGACCCACAAGAAGGAGTTAGAACTCGGAGACAGTTGGTTTGTGGAGTCGCATGCTACGTCTCCATGATTGAACCAAAGAACATCGATGAAGCTCTTCAGGACTACTACTGGATTGAAGCTATGCAGGAAGAGCTCCATCAGTTCGAACGAAACAAAATCTAGGAATTAACAAAGCCTCCGAAGCAACACAACGTGATTGGTACTAAATGGATTTTCAAGAATAAGAAGAACGAGGATGGTACCATCATCAGGAATAAAGCACGCCTAGTTGCTCAAGGCTACTCTCAAATAGAAGGTATAGACTTTGATGAAACGTTCGCCCCAGTAGCTAGACTCGAGTCAATTCGTATTTTATTCGCAATTGCTTGTCATTTTAAAATCAAACTCTTTCAAATGGATGTCAAGAGCGCATTTTTAAATGGGTTTTTAAATAAGGAAGTTTATGTGGCTCAACCGAAAGGTTTTGTAGACTGTAAACAACCTAACCATATTTTTCGTTTGAAAAAGGCTCTTTACGGTCTAAAACAAGCACCGCGAGCGTGGTACGAAAGGTTGACAAAGCACCTATTAGAAAAGGGCTATACTCGAGGGGGAGCTGACCGGACTCTCTTTGTGAAGCATTATCAGAATAATTTCATAGTGGCACAAATCTATGTCGATGACATTGTATTTGGGGCAACTAGGGACAATGATGCTTCTAAATTCGCTGAAACCATGGAAAGCGAATTTGAGATGTCGATGATGGGCGAACTGACATACTTTCTTGGATTGCAAGTGAAACAAAATGATGATGGCATCCATTTGTGTCAATCCAAGTATGCGAGGGAGTTGGTGAAGAAATTCGATTTAGAAAACTCTAAAGATTTTCCGACTCCTATGGGAACTAGCAATAAGGGATTAGGAAGTAAATCTCTTAGTGAGAGTGTAGACGAGAAGCTTTATCGCAGCATGATAGGAAGTCTACTCTTTCTTACAGCTAGTTGCCCGGATATATCCTTTAGTGTTGGGATTTGCGCGAGATATCAATCAGCACCAAAGGAGGTTCACCTGAAAGCGGTGAAAAGGATCATCCGGTACATCAAAGGAACTTTGAATTTCGGAATTTGGTATCCTATGGAAACAACGCTTGACATTATAGGATATTCAGATGCCGATTGGGCAGGATCTGTGGATGATCAGAAGAGCACGAGTGGTGCATGTTTTTATCTTGGCCATTGCCTTGTTGCACGGCATAGTAAAAAGCAAAACTGCATTGCACTCTCGACTGCCGAAGCAGAATATATTTCAGCAGGTAGTTGTTCAACCCAACTCATTTGGATGAAAAGTGTGTTGAGCGACTTCCGAATTTCAGCAACTTCGGTAACGATTCTTTGTGACAACACAAGTGCTATAAACATTTCAAAAAACCCTGTGTTGCACTCGAGAACAAAACACATTGAACTTAGATATCATTTTCTAAGAGAGCTAGTTGAATCAAATATTCTTCAAATCTCCTACATTTCAACTGAGGATCAATTAGCTCACATCTTAACAAAACCCTTGGATCTAAAATGATTTATTCATTTGCGTAAGACAATTGGAATGCTTTCCTTGAAATAATTCCTTTTGAAATCATTGCTTAGGTTAGGTTTTGTTTTTGTGATTTTGTTCATTATCTATGCTTAGACATAGAACATTAATTGAGCATGTGTATTATTGACTTTAATAACATCTTTTCGTTTATTTAGAAATTTATTATGCTTTGGATATCATAATAATTTATTTGATGCAATGATCATTTATGTCAATTAAATCATCTTTGTTTTGATCAAAGTCAATTTCTCTCTCAATGATCTCTTGGTATAGTTTTTATCTTATTTGGATATTTAGTCGAGTATGAAATCGAGATCAATTTTTGGTTGAATACTTTATATTTTAAATAATTGATAGCCAATTGAGGGGGAGTCAAAGAAAAAGTTTTATGCTCAAAAGATGTGGAAAGAGTTACATCCCAGTGAGGAGTGTGAAAACTACTACCACATGGAGGAAAGAGCTACCACCTCGGTCGTCCGAGTACTGTGTGCAGCTACCACATGTATACCAAGCATGGTTGTTCGAGTTGATTAAATAAAATGCTTTTTGGAATACTTGACTCTGTCAAATTCCAAGGTTGGTATAAGGTGGAGATTTTATTGAAAGATGCTCAAAGAGCCACTCCTTACGATAATTTGACTAGATATATTATCTGACGTATCTGGGATTTCAAACATCTATTGATCTTGGTATTTCATTTTCTTTACCAAATTGATGATTTGATAAAGGCATTACTCATAAGATCATGTTAGATGTGATTGAAGTTGTTCAACTTTAAGGGATTTAATTTTTATAAATTTTCATTTTATTTGTTGGATATTATTGATAGATTTTGCATAATCTATTTCTTTTAATATGAAACGATGATTTTTATTTAAAGTTGACATGTATAAGTGTTACAATCTTTTTCTGGATTTTCTAGAATTTTTTAGAATTTTTCTGGGGAAAAAGTTTGGAACCGATCCGGACTGGACAAGCCGATCCGGATCCCGAACGCAGGTATTTCCTGCGGGTAGCCGATCCGGACTGGATTTACGATCCGATCCGGACCGCGGCTAGGGTTTTATATAGAACAAAAGGGTTTTGATTTCTTTTTACTTCAATCTTTTGTTCCTAAGTCTCCAGAGCTTCTCTCTCTAGAATTCATCCATTTTAGAGGCTTCCAAACTCAAGTTCTTCGATTCTAAGTAAGTTTTCTTGATCAAAATCTCAGTTTTTCACAGCTTTTCATGTTTTTCCTCAAAACGTGATGAAATTTTTGTATCTTTTTCGTTTTGGATTGGTTTTTGATCAAATTTCTTTTGAAATAAGAACTCTGGGTAGACTAGTTTTGATTATATGCTAGGTACTCTCCTGATTAACGGATTTTTAGGATTCGATTTCTAAAAATTTCGGTTTTAGGGCATATAATAGAAATTTTTGAAAATCATGGGTTTGATCTATTTTTAAAATTCTTTTGGCAAAACTAATTTGATACCTAGTCTCTCTACACGATAATGATTGTTTAGGTACAATTTTTCCAATTTTTGAAATTAAACAATTTTTCTCGTGTTCTTGAGTTTTGCTCACAGGCTATTATATTATCTGAGCACGAGTAGCAAAATGGTTTTTGCTTGGATTATTGCGCTCATTGTAGCATTAGTGGGAACTCGAGCATCTGTCAAAAAGGAACAAGCTGAAGCAAGTCAGGAGAAGGTAAACACTGTTCCTCAAGCTGGGTCAGAATCAGAGGATGAAGAGGATTGGAAAATATTTTGTAAAGAACCAAAACAAGCGATGGATGACGAAGATAGGTTCTATCTAGAGGAAACGAATGCTTTGTGGCAAACAGTTATAAAAGGAATATGTTTGGAAGGCACTGAATCAACGGAGAAATCTGTTAAGTCCAAACAACTTCGGCTTGAATACAGGTTTCTCAACTTCATCATTTGTTATAACATTCTCCCAAACATGCAGACAAAGGTGGTGAGATGGGATCGAATGTTGTTTTTGTATCTTCTAGGTCATCCATATGAGGCAATGGGATTGAACATGAATATCCCATACATTATCTGGAACAGGATGTCTAGATATGTTGAGCATCCTCATCCTACCGAAAGACTTCCTTTTCCATTGATCATTATGAGGATCTTGAAGAAGTTTAAGATTGATATCAGCTCAACATCATATCAACATTGCCAAGGCATGATAAATGAATCCACCGTTGTTAAGTCTCTTCATAAACTGCCTCATGTCACTACGGCTCCCTCATCCGGAAAGAAACCTTGTGTCGGCAACTCTGCATCTCCGTCCCGGCAAACACCCGCACCAGATGATGAAGCGTCGGTCACCTCAATTTTTAAACAGCAACAACGCTTATCTTTTGAACAAGAACTAATCACGAAAGAACAGAGGCGTATTTCAGAAGAACTTGAAATCATCACCGCATCCCAAATCACATTGACCAAAATAGTCTCTTCGATGAAGAAATTGATGAAGAAAATGTTCTCTAAAATGGGATGCAGCGCTTCAGATGGATCAGACTCGGATGATTAATTCTTGTTTAACATTCTTTTTCTTTTGCAGGCTTTTAGTATTTTTTTTTTCTCAGATTTTTCACATTTTCTGAACTTTTAACTCTCCTTACATTTTGTAATTTTGGCTTATTTTGTGACAAAAAGGGGGAGAGAGCAGATGTAGAAACTCAAAATATTTTATTTTTATTAAATAGTCTAAAAGTGAATTTTGATCCGGTTTTGAATTCAAAAGACCCCTGTTGGCCTATATGGTCAATCGCCATGTGCAAGTTGCACGATTTACGAGGCAAAAAGGCTAATTTCCAATCCGGACGTGATCTTGGAAATCCGGATTGACCGTTGCGATCGTCTCATCGAACTGAACGAGATTCATATTCAGCACTTTTCGATCCGACGGTCGGATCTTCCAGAAATCGAGGAAGAAGCGAGCAAATAACCACGAACAGTGCTCTGTGCACAGTGTAAATTAAGTTGTTACTTTAGGTGAACAGTAACCCTAGTTTTCGGAACCCCGACGGACACAACGTGACTATTTCGCTGGCTGGAAACCGAACATAGCACTTCAGGTAGTCGATTTGAACGGCTCCGTCGTTCTGGACGCAATGGCGCTGACGGAATCTCCGTTTGACGACCCTAGAGTCTCGAAAAGTGCAAAAACTGTATTCCGGAACAGTATTTTATGGACCGAGATTTTATCCGGACAGTTTCTCGAAAATCAGAAATCGCTACCTGATGGGTTTCGTCGAGCCGGACGCCGTGGCACAGTCCATTTTCCGTTTCGACGACCGGATCGCCTCGAAGAGCGTGAAACAAGGCGAAAAATGCAATTTTTGCACATGAAACCCTAAAGAACTTGCCTCGATTTGCGTGCCATCCTTTGGGGAAGGACTAGAGTGTGAGAAAAGTATACAGTGAGGGACTGGACAGTAAATACTAAGTTACGAGGGACTATGGTGCAATTGTGCATATATTATATATATAATGCATTAGGGTTAGGGTTTCCCTTGAACCCTAAGCCCGTAGCTCTTGCCCTAGCCGCACCCCTCAACCTCCTTCCACGCTCTCTGCCGCACCTCACGGAGCCTCCCCGCACCGGCCGCCGCCACCCCGTCGCCGGAGAAGAAAGCAACAACAAAAGCTTTGCTCTCGGGTTGTTGAGGAGGAGATGCTCGGGAGGATTCTCTTTGGGCTGAGAGTTCTCTGGTGGACCTCTCTGTGAAGCCGCGTCCGAGCCCGAGTGGAACCGGCCCCGGCCGCCGCCCCGCGCCGCCGTGGACCACCTCTCCTCCTTGCTAAGCTCCGGCAGGGTAACATCTTGGAACTTCCCTTTGCATTTTGGCATTTGGGCACGACCATCGTGTCTCTGGCGTCGAGGAGATCATCTGGTTGCAGCCTGAGCCACGGCTGCCGCCCCGATCGCCGGCGGGAACCTTGTCGGCCGGAAAACACCGTTTTGGCCGATCGCGGGCACCGCCTTGATCCGGCCGTTCAACTAAAGATCGGCACCGTTGGATCGACTTCTCTTGGCGAATGCAACACCTCCACGAGGTCTGAGCATCATCGGATCAAGATCGGGGCCAGTCGAGTGTGCCCTAGATACGGGCCTTCTTCAACCTCGGCCGAGCTCGGCCGTCCGGCGCCGCCGCGGCCTCCCGACGCCGGCCACCTCTGCACCGAGCTTCCTGGCACCAAGTGGGAGCTACCAGTCCAAGTTTCTCCGGACCGGAGCTAGTCGGCCGGAATCCGCCATTGACGGGTTTGGAGCTCCAACCGAGCTCCGCCGCCGCGCTTTGCCGGCGTCTCCCGGCACCGGAAAACCGCACAGGTAAGCTTCTTGGACCTTTTGGAGTTTGCCCATCACCCTGCATGGCATCTTTAACGTGGGGTTTGTGATCTCCAGAGTTGCACCCGAGCCGGCCACGATCTTCTCCTCCGGCCATCTCCGGCGCTCCGGACTCCGGCCAACCCCACAGGTAAGCTGTAAATATTAATTAGAGGAGCTCCATGATTTTATTTTGGTCCAGGGTGATTCCTGTAGATGGGTTTTCTGTTACACCCGAAATGCTCTTTTCGGGCTTAACTCCGGCCGCCGCCGCCTCCGGCCGCCGGGGCTCGACCCCACATGGACAAAAATTCTTCTGGGACCTCTACTTACCTGGTGCTCCACTCTGTAGCAGGCCGAACCAGGTTTGCTCCAAGAACACCCAAACCGAGCTCCTTGCGGATTAGGGTGCTGCTCCGGCTACTGTTCCGGCCAACCTCCGGCAAGCCTCAGGTGAGCCCCATTGTACATGGTCCATGCTGATCACCATGCTCTAGTTAACTCTCAGATTGATCATGTATAGGTTAAGTTGTAGCATAGTGGCTTGTTGGACTTAGTATTTGTTGGGCCAACTTTGCCCTCGGGATCCGTGTCAGGCCAAACTTGTAAGCACGACCTTGGTCTCGTCGTAATGAACACGCTAAAACTTACGACGTCAATTTTGGACCCCCGGATTTCAAGAACGAGTCGAAACAGTAATTAATGTAGTATTATTATACATAATTATGATGTACTATGGATCTAAATGTAATTGGGACACGCTGGCAGTCTTTAGACAGTTTTCTTTTTCATACCTACTGGACAGGTTGTTAGAGTTCCGTGGGCTCTTGTTGAGCGGGAATCGGACCTTGTTCCGTAAATCGGCTATATTATTCCGTGTTAGCGTTGTGTTGCTGTAGTGTTGTCAGGATGGGTATGTGTGAGTCTAGTTCTGACTACAGTCTCTGTTCAGGGCCCAGCAGTTCAGCACCAGCCTCCCGGTAGTCTAGCGGGAGTTCGGGATCGGCCTACATTCAGGTGGGTTCTTTTGCCTTGGTGTTTAGCGTCGGTCTTTGGCGGTCATTTTACTTTCGTTATTACATGTTAGCGGGGTACTTTTGAGCACACGTGTTACCATTCTTCTTTGGATTATACATGATAGCAGTTATAGCTTACTCTTGTTTATACATGATAGCGGTTACAGTTTACTCTTGTTTATACATGATAGCGGTTATAGTTTACTCTTGTTTATACATGATAGCGGTTACAGTTTACTCTTGTTTATACATGATAGCGGTTACAGTTTACTCTTGTTTATACATGATAGCGGTTATAGTTTACTCTTGTTTATACATTATGATGCTGACATGATAACGGTTATGGTTACTTTGCTCGAGGCTGCAGCACGCCCACCCGCGGTTTGGCCACCGCAAAGGGTGCGCTTTTCCGGAAAAGTGGTCTATGACCCGTGTATACCCACGAGGTGACGTAGTGGGGCCCCTTATTAGTTGTGGGGTTTGAGGCGCCGAGGTGCGAGCATACCCACGAGGTGACGTAGTGGGGCCCCTTATTAGTTGTGGGGTTTGAGGCGCCGAGGTGCGAGCGGTGCGACCCGTCGGTTTAGTTGTCCGACGTGGTCGGGTTTCTGCAGGTACGGTATGGGCCGTCGGTTTAGTTGTCCGACGTGTCCGGGTATTACAGGATACAGGTGTACAGGTTGCCTTTCCTCCTTGAGAGGGTGGTTGCTCCGGTTGTCTTCACGGTTTATTTTATTATATTCTCCTGATCTACTATTTTTGCGTCACTGACTTCCCACTTCGTGACAGGGTTCAGACGGGGGGAGATGTAGGCGGTGGTGAGGACGGGACAGGAGCAGCTGGGTCGCTGGGGACCCTGGACTGTATTTCTTCTTTCATTCTTGCATTTCATTACATTGTAGTTATGTGAGAGGTTCTCGATCCCCTCGTGGGGTCGGCGTGGATGTCGGTACGGGTTGCATTTAATTATCCTCTTATGCGTTACTCTTCCTTCTGTTTCTGTTGGCCATTTGAAATGAAAAAGGGCAAAAGCCAAAGAAAAGATTGCGAAAACCGTTTTTTAAAATCTAAGTGTCGTGTGGGCACTGGTTTCAAAACTCTGTGGATTTATGGATTGCGAAATGGATTTCAAAACTTGGGTGTCGGGTAGGCACCGTTTTCAAAACCTTGTGGTTTTATGCTGATTTCGAAACTCGCTTTCAAAACGAAAGCGCCGGGTAGGCGCTCTTTAAAAACTGTGGATTTATCCTTTCCAAATTGATCGGCCATACGTTTTTAAGTGAATTAGAATGCTGGTGGTATATGAATAATTGTTGTGATTGAATGGATGTGTATGTTTGGAATATGTACTGAACTCCACGCCGGGCATATACAGGGGAGGCTCTGTCCGTTTACAGAGTGATCCTGTATGTGTGGCGGGTCTGGGCACGCGCCGGGGAAGAGGGGTTCTCCTTTATCAAAAAAAAAAAATTTATATGTCAAATGCTTGACTTCTGTGAATCGTTTCCGCCAAAACAAACCCCCAGGGCGTGACAGCAGAGAACTACTTGAACAATGACTACACAATGACTACTTGAATAGTGAACTACTTGAACAATGACTACTTTGAACTATGATCTTTAAAGGTGAGTATCACAACTTTTGGTTTTGTATTGTGATTGCATGCATGTCTCGACTAACCATTCGACTAACTATTTGGGCATGTAATATTACTAACAAGTTGTTTGATTACTAACAAAGTGATGACATTTGAAATTTTATTGCCTAGAAGATATGTCGATGTTTGATTGTTATCTTATTACATATCTGAATTCGTGAATGTCATGGTGAGTATAAACTCTATCTCTGTTAGGTTTTGAATGCTAAATATTCTTGAGGTATCTAACGATCTTTTGTTTGTCAAGAATGATTTCTTTTTGCAGAGAGTACAGATGTCTAAGTCTAGAGTCTGTTTTAGGAGTTTATCTCATGTGTTTATTTATTGGTTCTCCAATGTAAATTTTTGTTGTATGGTGATATCAACAAAAATATCTTTTTGAATTTTCTTGAGTGGATTTTTGTTTTGTCACGAAACCGCCAAAGGGGGAGATTGTTAAGGAATTTGTTTTGGCGTATTTCGTGAAAGTTTTAAGTCTTGAAGATTGAAGATGAAGAAGTTTGGATCATATACCTCAATCTCAAGAAAGAAGAATTCAAAAGGATCAGGTACGTTTAACTAATTATTTTTGATGATCCGAATACTTCGTATAGTGTAGAAACACTTGGATGAATTTTTAATTGCATAAAAATCAAAAACTGGACATGGGACATGTTCAGGATCCGGATCAGGCATGGCAGTCCGGATCCCGAACGGTGTTTGTTCATACGCAAATCCAGTCCGGATCCAAGCTATTTCTGATCCGGACCCCGAACAAGGGTTTTGCTGAAATGTATGAACAGTCCGGATCAGGCATTTCAGTCCGGACCCCGAACGTCTGTCTTTTTGGAAATAGTCTGTCTCGTTACGACAGTCCGGACCGCCATAATTCCAGTACGGACCGTCGTCCTGTAAAATTCCAGAAAATGTTAGTTTTTTATTCTAATCCTCTTCCAACTGTTTCTAACCTATAAATAAACCCTATGATTCATTTTCTAGTGTAAGCCGAATAAATCAAAATACGGCCATAATAAGAAAAATCCACATATAGAGAAGAAAGGAAATCAATGGATTTAATCCTATGTTTCTTCATCTATATTGATTGATTTGATTCTAGGTTTTCATAATCAGATTTTGAGTATAATCAAATTAATGAATACTTAGATGGTATTTTCGATCTATTTCTAATCTAAGTATTCGGCGGATCATCACCACCCAAAAAACAACGATTTTCCCAAAATCGGCGCGTGGACTCGCGTGGCCTTGTGGATTCAAGGTGCTACCGCTCTCGTGGATTCGGAGCGAGGTACGTTCATGGATTCAAGACGTACTACTGGGTGAAGACCGTGGATTCGGTCAGACGTCGTGGACTCGACGTTGGACGCCGTGGATTCGGCGTTGGACGCAGATCGTGGATTCGAGAAGCGTTGCGGAGCGAGCGGAGAATATCAACTCGGAGCGTATGGAAAAAGGTTGAGTCGTCTGTGAGTGCGTTATATCACCTTTGTACGTGTTATAATCTTAGTTGATTTCACCGTGTTATCGGTCCTGTGGTTTTTTACTCCTGGTTTTGGAGTTTTCCACGTAAAAATCTTGCGTGTTAGTTTTCATTTCCGCATTAGGTTTTATTGCGCAAAGATTTTTGAGTGTTTATTGTTTACACCTATTCACCCCCCTCTAGGTGTTTTTTTCCCTATTTAGATCATTATTTACTTAACCCGACAAATCATGCATGTTTCCTACAATATAGAATTAGTGATTAGTCCACCGGTTTGAAGACGAAGCAACCCACCTGGAAGTGCAAATCGATCCAAAGTCCAAAAAGTTTGAAACTACACGGGGACAATCCTCAGATTTCCACAATGTCAACGGGGCCAAAAACACCCAAAAACACCTCCTGGGTACAAAGATATTGTCCAACATTACAATCAACACAAAATTTCCAAGTGTACCATCTGCTGAAAATTCAGTCCCAAAGAAGCTTAATTATCACCTTCGAAATAAATTCTAAAAATTCCAATAAAAATACGCGGTGATCCTCGCGAAGCGTAGATGTCAATCGAGTCCTCACACATTGAAATCCGATTCTCGAGTGCAGAGATAAAAATCCAACAATGCTCTGCTGTTCAGGAAAAACCACCAGCAAACCAGGGGCTTAAAGATGTACCAGAAACCCCAAAAAACTCAAATCTGGGAGAAGTGGAAGATACATGTGGGCTATGGAAAATATGGATCTGAATAGGGAAAAAAACACCTAGAGGGGGGTGAATAGGTGTAAACAATAAACACACCAAAATCTTTGCGTAAAAATAACCCAATGCGGAAAAATAAATAACACGCAGAGATTTTACCTGGAAAACTCCAAACCAGGAGTAAAAAACCACGGGACTGATCACACGGTGAAATCCACTAAGATTAAACACGTACAAAGGTGATTTACCTTACTCACACGACACAACCTTTTACCCTACGCTCCTAGTTGATCTTCTCCGCTCGCTCCGCAACGCACCTCGAATCCATGATTTGCGTCCAATGCCGAATCCACAGCGTCCAACCGAATCCATGGTCTCTACCAAGTAGTACGTCTAGAATCCGCGAACGCACCTCGTTTCGAATCCATGAAACGGTAGCACCTTGAGTCCACAAGGCCACGCGAATCCACGCGCCGATTTTTTGGCAAAAATCGTTGTTTGTTGGTGGTGAAAATACTCCGAATACTTAGATCAAAGATAGATCGGAAATACCATCTAAGTATTCATTAATTTGATTCTACACGAAATCTGAGTTTTGAAACCCTAGAATCAAATTAATCAATATAGATGAAGAAACATAGAATAAATCTAGTTTTTCCCTTTCTTCTCTATATGTGGATTTTTCTAAGTTTTTCGGTTTTCTCCGTTAATTTTTGGATTCTAAAATCTTAACCCTAAAAAATGAAATTAGGATTTATTTATAGGTTAGAAACCTTTGGAAGAAGATAAGAATCAAAAACTGACTTAACAGAATTTTTTCCGCACGACGGTCCGGACTGGATTTCGCTTGATCCGGACTGTCGTCATTTTTCAGAGAATTTCCTGAAAAATCATGTTCGGGGTCCGGACTGAAAGATGAACGGTCCGGACTGTTCATGGAGATACGTGGCGTTTGAGGTAACAGAGTGCTCGGAAGTATGTGTGATGATTCCTGCACATCAGATAAACTAGAAGAACCATGAGATGCATCAACATTATCGGAATAATTATTATGAGAAGATGCATTATCATTTGCAGGAGATTCTGTAATATCATAGATTTTTGTAACACTTTATACCTCCTGCTAATAAAGTTTCCGTTTAAAGTAATTAATGTAACGGGTTTTCTTAAGTCGATAATTTGGAGGTGCGGGTATTTTTCTGCGATAGAGCTCGAAAAACGGAGAACGGCGGTGCGATCGGATCCGGATTTCGACTTACGGAACTCCCAGAAAGGGGTAGAAAGTGATCGTAATGACCCGGGGGTGCATCGAAATCCACGTAAGTGATTTGGCACGCTTTCCGAGGAAAAAGGGGGATTTATCTTTAAAGAATTATCCCAAAAGATTTTATCTGAGGAATTTATTAATTAAGGAATTAATTAATTAGGATTTTAAAATACCCGATATGGTGTTTAGTCGTACATAAAAGATTAAATTGTGACTTCTCCCGAAAGAAAGAAAAAAAAATGGGTACGTTTTCCGCTCTTTTAGAACCTCCGGGGCGTGACAGATTATATGGTATCAGAGAAAACGACTTTAACCACTGTGGCCAGTGACCAACATCCACAGAATGCGTTATCACGAGCGACTAACCAAGTTGATAACCAAAGTATAGGTGTGTCACGTACGAGCGTGAGCGCGGGGAAATAGGGGATAGAGTCCCAGGGTTAGTAGGTCAAGGTGCTAGACCAAACGAATTATGATTAATGATTTTTCTTTGCTCACAGTGGAGAATGGCTCGTACAAGATCGTCGACTGAAAATGCAGGAGCCGATAATGCGGCTCCAGCAACTGCGGAGAATGAACTAATCCGACAACAGTTACGTGAGATGGCCGGACAACTGTCAACCCTCACAGAGCACGTGCGTCAATTGACGCAGCAGCAACAGGCCGTGTGTCACGCCCCGGCGTCGAAACTGCGACCCGGGCTCGCTAACAGATCCGCCGCCCATACGGAAACCCCGTATAGACGAAGTGACTAACCTGCAAAAAGAATCAACTACAGTATACAGATATCAGAGCTGAAAGTAAACTACTAAAAACTGAAATCCAATCACTGTACAACTGAAAATAATACATATATCCATCTCCCCAAATACGATCGTATAAAAAGTCCTCTGATACAAAAACCCAAAAGGGAGATATCTCCAATAAATAAATCAGTGTACAAGCTCTCAATACAAAAATATCCTCACTACAACAGTCTCTCAAACTGTAAAATAAAGTACAACTCTATACCTCACAACAAAGGTCTCTCAACAGAGGAAAAAGAAGTAAACTAATCTACTGAAGCTCTCCTCTGAAGGGGGTACCGCTACACTCCAACGACGGGTAGGGAACTAGCTCGCGACTCCCTCGAAACTGGTCAGAAGGATCAGCAACAGGAGCACAGGAACAGGAGTAGAAGTCCCTGGGGAAAAAGACACCACGACGGGTGTGAGAACTACTTCGTACAGTAGTTCTCAGTGGGTGCCGTCAACAAGCCCAACGGTCTGCCCACTAAGTCTACCAGAGGCATAAAGTAACAAAGTGATACGGAAGGAAAAGAGCTGGAAAGGATAACTCTACAGCTACTATGCCTCTATCTACTACGCTCAATAGGAAAAAGAACGCAGATGATGGTATGCATCCACTCACTACTGACAATATGTCACAAGTACTATGCTCAAAGAAAACTCTACTATGACACATGCTATGCCATCACTCTCTCAATGTCACCCAATCTCAATGACTGTCCCACTTTGGACCAGTCAAACAAACCTGCGCTCATCTACTGCCACTACGCCCAAACAGGACTTGGTCTTACGTAGGGTGTCCCTCAAGGACTAGCTCAATCTCAAGCGAACTCTAGTGTATCAACTAGTCGCATCATCGCAGCCTCGTCAGGCTCGGTATCATCATCGCACCCGGGGCATAGCTCGAGGGGAGCGACCCCAACGAACTCAAGTATCACAAGTATCTCATAACTGGCATGAAATGCCAGGCTCAGCAGGCTATAATCCACGATCAATTAGATCGGTATCACAAAGCTCGAAACACAACTCAGTCGGAAAAGAACCTCGACTCAAATATGAAAAGCCCAAACACTCTCACGGCTATGTCGGAGAACCCTCAACGACTCAACTCACAACACTAACTCACTAAAAGAAAGTACCACACAGCTGGGACCGCCGTCACTCCAAACAGCTCCCACACCAGAACACCAACCACATCGATAACTCAGGGAGGGCTGACACCATAAGGGTTTGGAAAATCCGATAGGTCGGTGCTAAGAACCCTATCAAACAAGAACAGACTCTAGGCTCCGCCTATCGAAGTTCCCGGCCCCTTTACAGTTCGGGAGCACGACAACCTCGGTACAACACGCAGAAGATACCAACTAGGGCCCGAAAGTTCCGGGAGGCCGACACCTACAACCCTATCAAACAAGAACCGGTTCCAGGCTCGGCCCCCGTGGCTTTCGTCCCGACAAAGGAATGGTCCCTAGAACCCAGACCACTCGAATCCTTACGAGTGGGAAAATTTACAGGAAAAGGGGTGACATTTGTGACTGAAAACCATTTTCACTCGACCCCCCGCGAGTGAGGACTAAAAGTAGTTCCCTTTTTGAAAAACCATCTTAATTTTAGGAGAAACTCATTTTAATGATTTGTAGTTCTTTTTAGGAAAACAGTTAGAAAACAAGTGTTTACCCAAACCCCAAAGGGCTGATGCCTTTGTCCAATCAAACAAGAACAGACTTCAGCGGCCCTTCGATGCTTGGAAGGAAACATCGATAGACTAAAATCATGTGTATGTCAAAAGGTTCTGGGTTCTAGGTCCAGCTAACACAAGCACACAACTGCCACTAACACAGTGGCGACAGCACAACAGGGATAGAAGACCTCCCGGGACTACCGTTTATCCATACGGCTCCCGGCACAGGAAAGCGACCCACTACATCTACCAGACTCCACTCTGCTCCCAAGCACGAGTGCAAATGCATCCCACAATAAAAGAAAGTCCCGACCTCTCGACCCACTACCCGGGCGAGGATAACACTATGTCCAGGAATAGAAAAAACAGTGTGGGTGTCTAAACATAAATAACCCTAGCCCAAGTGAGGGTTTTCTACTGGTCTGGTTACACATGCAACATATGACGGGGGTGCTAGGTCAAGTTCCAAGATAATTATATTAACAGATGATAAAAGGAATAACAACTCCTACAATCTGGCATGCTACACAAGGAAATAAACTATCATGCATAGTCCTACATCAGTAGAATTACTTTACAGTCCATAAAACTTGGAGATAAGGCCACCCACCTCGGTTTGCCACCAATTGCTTGTAGACACTTGCAATTGGCCTCCACGCGATCCGCACTCAAAACGAAGCACGAAGCCAGAATCCGCACGCAAAACGGAGTCCGCACGAAAAACGGTGCACGGTGCAGGAGTCCGCACGCAAAACGAAGCACGATGCAAAAATCCACGTGGAAAATGAAGTCCGCACGCAAAACGGTGCACGGTGCCGGAGTCTGCACGCAAAACAGAGCACGGTGCCGAAATCCGCGCGCAAAACGGAGTCCACACGCAAAACGGTGCACGGTGCCGGAGTCTGCACACAAAACAGAGCACGATGTCGAAATCCGTGCGCAAAACAGAGTCCGCACGCAAAACGGTGCACGGTGCCGGAGTCCGCACGCAAAACGGAGCACGGTGCCGAAATCCGCGCGCAAAATAGAGTCCGCACGCAAAACGGAGCACGTCGTCGGGATCCGCACGCAAAACGGTGCAGTAAAATACGGTCCCCGACTGTGCCGCGCCGCCAGCCGCCCCGTTGGAAAACCTCGCGCGCTCCACGAGGCCCACGACGCGCCGCCGCACCACCCAAAATTCCCTCCCTCACACCCTCTCGCTCTCGGCTGGAGAAGAAAGGAAAAGAAGAGGAGAAAAAATGGTGTGCCGGGGGAGAAAGAAGAAGAAGAAAAAGAAAAGGAGGAGAAAAGGGAGGTGGTTCATGGACGCGGTCCATGGGAGCCCTCCAATGGGAGCTCACTGCCGGCGGTCCACCAAGCACGGGTGCGTGCGCCGGGTCCACGCACGCGCCCCGCACGCCACGCGCCGCGCATCAAAGCGCGCCACGCGGGCGTGGCAAAGCGCCAGCCACACGGGCGCGGTTACACCGTGACAGCCCCCAGGCGCGGAAAACGCGCGCGCCACACGGGCGCGCGCCCCCGCGCCCGCGCGGGCGCCAACGGGGGCCCGCCACGTGGCGGCCCCCGCGCAACCCGTGCCGAAGGCGCGTTTCCCCGCGCGCCTAACGCGCCTGCCGCGCGCCTAACGCGCCTGCCGCGCGCCTCGAGCCACGTGCCGCGCCGCCTCGGGATCCGTGCCATCGCGCCATGCCTCGGGATTCGTGCCGCGACGCCTCAAAAAATGTGCACGTCATCCGGGTTCCAAAACAAACAAGTAAATAGTCCAATCTCGATGATTTCGCGCGCTGAATCCAAAAACGATGTTCGTTTCTCCAAATTCTCATCCGAAAATTTGCCGAATGCCCCCGGTTAGCCCACTTGATCCGATTTCCGCGCCGGGTCCAATTCTAAAGTCCGATTTGCCAAATTCCAACTCTAAAAAATTCCCGAAGGCAACCGGAGATGTGATCTTTTATCCAAACTTCGCCCTGAGTCCAAATTTGACATCCGTGTCGCGCGAAATCACTTCTAAACACTCGACGGGTCCTCCAATTACCCACGTGATCCCTTTTTAAGCCCAATGTCCAACACTTGTGTCCAAATTGCGCGCAAACACCACCGACACACCACGCAGGCCTCCAGTGATGCAACTAAATGCCAAATTGCATCACAAATCTATTTCTCGGGCCCGACATGCGCACAAACACTCCCAACGGCCACTAAAAGCTGCCCAACAACCAGCAAACCCTACGCGGGGGATTCCGGGATCTCACACTCTCCCCCACTAATGGAAAGTTTCGTCCTCGAAACTAACACAGCTCGAAAGGGGAGTTCCAAAGCCACAGGTAAGTATCCATCAACACCGTCTCCATCTCCCCAGTCGCTACGCACACTCCGCAAAGCGAGTCCACACGGTTAGGAGTCCAAAAGCTGGAAAACCCCAGAAATTCCAAAGGACAGAGGACAAGAAAGAACGACCAACTCTACTCGTCCAAAACTACGCGAATTACGCCAACACAACCAACAAGAATGGTAAAGGCCCCACCAGCAGGAAAGTCCTCAGCCACAACTCTCAGTTTAGAAAACGGCTGAAATTAACGAAAAGTCCGGAAATTCCGAAAGAACCTGTGCCCTTGCCCCAATCAAACAAGAACAGGTTTGGGCACTGTCTCCATTTCTGGAGCAGTCTTTCGAAGTTTTCGTCCTGTTCGAAAATTTCAGCACACAGACGAGAAAAAGGAAGAGAAGTGTTGAAGTCGTTCCTGCCGTGGCTACAAAACGAAAGCTACGATCTAACCGAGACCCCTAAGGACACAACCTCTAGTCCTAATCGTCACCAACGATCCAAAAGTAGCACCACGCCGCAACCGCTGAAGCCACAGCTGTAGGAAGGATACCCCGGTGATCTGTGAAAGTGAACTCCTCTAGTCCAACTCGCGGAAGGGTAACTGATCTCATTCCACAATCAGCAGTTGCACTATACCGCACCAACTGGTCCATCCTGTGTGCCCAATCTGAGTCGTGGAGCTGCCACTGAACCGTAACACCTGACGGTATAATTCCAAGTCTCAACTATACTGGACACAATCCGCAAGGCTCCCCCACATGCACAACACCAACAGAAATCTGTACCTCTAGTGCACGTGGTAACAACTCTACCTCCAGTCCAGATAGGGAAGCCAAAAACACTCAACTCAAACTGCTGTAAAGAAAACATGCCCGCGACAACCTGGTCCACTACCGTAGCGCCCTCCAACCGGGCGGTACAGACTCATCCGCTCGATGTAGATGGTCGTCGCTCAGTCTGCCCCGACGTCGTGTCCCTATCTGCCTGGAGGTAATCGGAGGAGCTCCTTCGTCCCGAGGAGGTAGCGGGGGTGCCGTCGCAAGCGGTACTGCCGTAAGCACTGCTCGAGGGCATGCTGCCTGAAAATGTCCCTACTGTCCACACAAAAAACATCGCCCCTGTCTGTGGTCACACTGCGGCGCAGAAAACGGCCCACCACAAATGACACAGTCATCCCGCTGCTGCTGCTGATACATCGGCTGTGGAGAACCTCCTGGTCTCTGTCCCCTCTGAGACTCACGACCCTCAGACTGGGATCGTGGCGGCCCCAGGGGTCTCGATCTACACAACTGTCCAAACTCAGGCGGCACTGGATGCCTATCCCTGGAGCTGGTCCTTGGCGTCCGTCTCTCTCTTACATGATCACTGATCCTCGGTCAACCCACCGAGCCTGCTCAATCGCTGCATCTAACGTCGGCACTCGCCGAAAATACACCAAGTGATAGATATTCTGATGCAGTCCTCTCTCAACTAGCTCAACTTATGGGCCTCATCCTGGGCGACAAGGGGTACACTGCTCAACAACCGCAAACTCGCGAACATACTTCAGAAGAGGTCGACTCCCATGCTGCAGGCGTCTAAGATCCCCTTCCAGTTTCTGCTTACACTGTTAGGAAAGAAGGCCCTGAGCAGCAAAGCACGAAACTGGTTCCAAGTCAACAACTGCGCTCCCGGTGGTCCAACAGGACGAACTCGACGCCACCAAATCTCGGCGTCCTTTTCCCAAAAAGTGCGTAGCCAAGTGCACCTAAAGCTTCTCCTGGATGAGTAAATTCTCAAACAGCTTCTCCATTATTGCTATCCAATTTTCAGCCTCCCACGGCTCCAAGCTCAAACCTGCAAATCGGGGTGGATCAGACTGCCAGGACTGGCTCTATCGACCGATGATGTCCCAAAGCTCATCTACTATCCGCCATCCACCCTACCTCGGTGCCTCGGCACTACTCGTCGACACGGAGGGGGTTGCTCGCTCATTCAGTGCCACTGATACAACTGAATATGCCACTGCATAGGAAAAGTGCTGGAGGACTCTCAAGCGATACTGCAACTAGCTGTGCTCTCTGCTCCAACAAGCGCATCAAACGTTCCATGGCTTCCTCCTGGCATCGGACAGCCTCCGACATCGGTGCCATCTGGGTCTATAACTCCTGAGTCTCGCTCTGCTCTGATAGCTCTGCCTCCCGCTGCTCGGGTACTCATCAGGTGCGGGGTGTGCCCTCTTCACAACACGACGTCTCAGGGGTATCGTAGTCCACTGCACAATAACAAACATCAGGACATCCATTCCATAGCATTATGTTGTCTGCAGCCAACATAATCGCTTAGGAGAGTAAACATGCCAATAACTCATCCCGTCTCTTGGGAGAGGTATAAAACTCAATTAGGACTCTCGCGATAAGTCACGACTCTCACGTAGTCACCCTAATGTCCAACCACAAGCCTAGGGTTTCTAAGTCCACCACGACCTACAACCTAGACTCTGATACCACTCTAATCTGTCACGCCCCGGCGTCGAAACTGCGACCCGGGCTCGCTAACAGATCCGCCGCCCATACGGAAACCCCGTATAGACGAAGCGACTAACCTGCAAAAAGAATCAACTACAGTATACAGATATCAGAGCTGAAAGTAAACTGGTAAAAACTGAAATCCAATCACTGTACAACTGAAAATAATACATATATCCATCTTCCCAAATACGATCGTATAAAAAGTCCTCTGATACAAAAATCCAAAAGGGAGATATCTCCAATAAATAAATCAGTGTACAAGCTCTCAATACAAAAATATCCTCACTACAACAGTCTCTCAAACTGTAAAATAAAGTACAACTCTATACCTCACAACAAAGGTCTCTCAACAGAGGAAAAAGAAGTAAACTAATCTACTGAAGCTCTCCTCTGAAGGGGGTACCGCTACACTCCAACGACGGGTAGGGAACTAACTCGCGACTCTCTCGAAACCGGTCAGAAGGATCAGCAACAGGAGCACAGGAACAGGGGTAGAAGTCCCTGGGGAAAAAAACACCACGACGGGTGTGAGAACTACTTCCCACAGTAGTTCTCAGTGGGTGCCGTCAACAAGCCCAACGGTCTACCCACTAAGTCTACCAGAGGCATAAAGTAACAAAGTGATACGGAAGGAAAAGAGCTGGAAAGGATAACTCTACAGCTACTATGCCTCTATCTACTATGCTCAAAAGGAAAAAGAACACAGATGATGGTATGCATCCACTCACAACTGACAATATGTCACAAGTACTATGCTCAAAGAAAACTCTACTATGACACATGCTATGCCATCACTCTCTCAATGTAACCCAATCTCAATGACTGTCCCACTTTGGACCAGTCAAACAAACCTGCGCTCATCTACTGCCACTACGCCCAAACAGGACTTGGTCTTACGTAGGGTGTCCCTCAAGGACTATCTCAATCTCAGGCCAACTCTAGTGTATCAACTAGTCGCATCATCGCAGCCTCGTCAGGCTCGGTATCATCATCGCACCCGGGGCGTAGCTCGAGGGGAGCGACCCCAACGAACTCAAGTATCACAAGTATCTCATAACTGGCATGAAATGCCAGGCTCAGCAGGCTATAATCCACGATCAAATAGATCGGTATCACAAAGCTCGAAACACAACTCAGTCGGAAAAGAACCTCGACTCAAATATGAAAAGCCCAAACACTCTCACGGCTATGTCGGAGAGCCCTCAACGACTCAACTCACAACACTAACTCACTAAAAGAAAGTACCACACAGCTGGGACCGTCGTCACTCCAAACGGCTCCCACACCAGAACACCAACCACATCGATAGCTCAGGGAGGGCTGACACCATAAGGGTTTGGAAAATCCGATAGGTCGGTGCTAAGAACCCTATCAGACAAGAACAGACTCTAGGCTCCGCCTATCGAAGTTCCCGGCCCCCTTACAGTTCGGGAACACGACAACCTCGGTACAACACGCAGAAGATACCAACTAGGGCCGGAAAGTTCCGGGAGGCCGACACCTACAACCCTATCAAACAAGAACCGGTTCCAGGTTCGACCCCCGTGGCTTTCGTCCCGACAAAGGAATGGTCCCTAGAACCCAGACCACTCGAATCCTTACGAGTGGGAAAATTTACAGGAAAAGAGGTGACATTTGTTACTGAAAACCATTTTCACTCGACCCCCCGCGGGTGAGGACTAAAAGTAGTTCCCTTTTTGAAAAACCATCTTAATTTGAGGAGAAACCCATTTTAATGATTTTTAGTTCTTTTTAGCAAAACAGTTAGAAAACAAGTGTTTACCCAAACCCAAAAGGGCTGATGCCTTTGTCCAATCAAACAAGAACAGACTTCAGCGGCCCTTCGATGCTTGGAAGGAAACATCGATAGACTTAAATCATGTGTATGTCAAAAGGTTCTAGGTTCTAGGTCCAGCTAACACAAGCACACAACTGCCACTAACACAGTGGCGACAGCACAACAGGGATAGAAGACCTCCCGGGACTACCGTTTATCCATACGGCTCCCGGCACAGAAAAGCGACCCACTACATCTACCAGACTCCACTCTGCTCCCAAGCACGAGTGCAAATGCATCCCACACTAAAAGAAAGTCCCGACCTCTCGACCCACTACCCGGGCGAGGATAACACTATGTCCAGGAATAGAAAAAACAGTGTGGGTGTCTAAACATAAATAACCCTAGCCCAAGTGAGGGTTTTCTACTGGTCTGGTTACACATGCAACATATGACGGGGGTGCTAGGTCAAGTTCCAAGATAATTATATTAACAGATGATAAAAGGAATAACAACTCCTACAATCTGGCATGCTACACAAGAAAATAAACTATCATGCATAGTCCTACATCAGTAGAATTACTGTACAGTCCATAAAGCTTGGAGATAAGGCCACCCACCTCGGTTTGCCACCAATTGCTTGTAGAAACTTGCAATTGGCCTCCACGCGATCCGCACTCAAAACGAAGAACGAAGCCAGAATCCGCACGCATAACGAAGTCCGCACGCAAAATGGTGCACGGTGCCGGAGTCCGCACGCAAAACGGAGCACGGTGCCGAAATCCGCTCGCAAAATGAAGTTCGCACGCAAAACGGTGCACAGTGCCGGAGTATGCACGCAAAACGGAGCACGGTGCCGAAATCCGCGCGCAAAACAGAGTCCGCACGCAAAACGGAGCACGTCGTCGGGATCCGCACGCAAAACGGTCCAGTAAAATACGGTCCCCGACTGCGCCGCGCCGCCAGCCGCCCCGTTGGAAAACCTCGCGCGCTCCACGAGGCCCACGACGCGCCGCCGCACCACCCAAAATTCCCTCCCTCACACCCTCTCGCTCTCGGTTGGAGAAGAAAGGAAAAGAAGAGGAGAAAAAATGGTGTGCCGGGGGAGAAAGAAGAAGAAGAAAAAGAAAAGGAGGAGAAAAGGGAGGTGGTTCGTGGACGCGGTCCACGGGAGCCCTCCAATGGGAGCTCACTGCCGGCGGTCCACCAAGCATGGGCGCGTGCGTCGGGTCCACGCACGCGCCCCGCATGCCACGCGGCGCGCATCAAAGCGCGCCACGCGGGTGTGGCAAAGCGCCCGCCACACGGGCGCGGTTACACCGCGACACCCCCCCAGGCGCGGGACACGCGCGCGCCACACGGGCGCGCGCCCCCGCGCCCGCGCGGGCGCCAACGGGGGCCCGCCACCCGTGCCGAAGGCGCATTTCCCCGCGCGCCTAACGCGCCTGCCGCGCGCCTCGAGCCACGTGCCGCGCCGCCTCGGGATTCGCGCCATCGCGCCATGCCTCGGGATTCGTGTCGCGACGCCTCGAAAAATGCACACGTCATCCGGGTTCCAAAACAAACAAGTAAATAGTCGAATCTCAACGATTTCGCGCGCTGAATCCAAAAATGATGTCTGTTTCTCCAAATTCTCATCCGAAAATTTGCCGAATGCCCCCGGTTAGCCCACTTGATCCGATTTCCGTGCCGGGTCCAATTCTGAGATCCGATTTGCCAAATTCCAACTCTAAAAAATTACCGAAGGCAACCGGAGTGGTGATCTTTTATCCAAACTTCGCCCTGAGTCCAAATTTGACATCCGTGTCGCGCGAAATCACTTCTAAACACTCGACGGGTCCTCCAATTACCCACGTGATCCCTTTTTAAGCCCAATGTCCAACACTTGTGTCCAAATTGGGCGCAAACACCACCGACACACCACGCAGGCCTCCAGTGATGCAACTAAATCCCAAATTGCATCACAAATCTATTTCTCGGGCCCGACATGCGCACAAACACTCCCAACGGCCACTAAAAACTGCCCAACAACCAGCATACCCTACGCGGGGGATCCGGGATCTCACACCGTGCCTGGGGAGAGCACCCGGGTCCCGCCACCTGAAGCAAGCGTGCCCGCGGTAGGACCATCTGGAACGCATGAAGAAACAACGGCCGCTCCTCCCCAGACAGCTACCACCGGGGTGTTGATGGACCAACCGACGGCGCCATCGGCCGCACCCAGCCCAACGGCTTTGGGACCCGTTACGGGCGAAGCCTCCACCCAATGGACGGAGCGGGACAGGGTAAGAGCGAACCTGGCCGAGTTCAAGAAACACGACCCGCCCGTGTTCGAGGGCGAGACGACCGACCCTTGGGTCATGGAGAAGTGGGTGGACACGATGGAAAATCTATTCGAGGATTTGATGATGGAGGAACATGAAAAAGTTCCCCTAGCGGTTCATTGTCTTGTGGGAAATGCCCGGATGTGGTGGAAAACGGTGCGCCCGTACTCCACGAAGGGCGACGCCTTACCGACATGGACCGAGTTCAGAGAAAAGCTGTTCGGAGCGTTCTTCTCCAACAGTGTGATGTGAAACAACAGATGGAGGACGATCTGAAGCATATTCGGCAGGGGAACAGATCCGTCATGGAGTACCAACGAGAGTTTGTGAGGTTGGCTAATTGCGTCCCCTTCGTCATAAGGGACGAAGCTCATAAAGCCCGCCTCTTCGTTGACGGATTACGAAGTAACATCTTCGAGGTGGTGCAAGCAACGGACCTTCACACCTTTCAGAGGGTGGTGGATAGGGCTACCATTGTGGAGCGCGGTTTTGCAGTGACGCGCGCTCGGCGAGAGGACACGGATTTCAATAGAGACAAGAAACGACCGCAGTCCTTCACAGGAGGGGGACCAACCAGCGGGAGTCGGCCCCATAAACACCCAAAGTCGCGCCACGGGGCTAGGAGCGCGCCGGCAGGCAGTCAAAGGCCAGGGGACAGACCCTGTGTTATCTGCAATGGAGCCCACAAGGTTACAGAGTGCGCGAAGAGGCACGACCACTGCTTCCATTGCGGCAAGCAGGGCCACTTTCGCTTCAACTGCCCCACAAACTCGGGAACAGCCTCATCCGCAGCCTCCGCCCCACCGCCACAACAGTCAGGGAGGGGAAGGACCCCCACGGGACCCACGGCACGCCATCCGCCTACCCGACAGGAGGGAGAGATGTGTCCGCAATCAGGAGGGAGGATCTACTCGATGACCCACCAAGGGGCTGATCCACCAGAGGACGTAGTGGCATGTACTAATCTAATCTCAGACTCTCGGGCTAGAACATTATTCGACACTGGGGCATCACACTCCTTTGTACCTAGTACTTTTGCCCATACTCATGACTTGGAAAAGAAACCCCTATGCCATTCCCTTACCGTCCGAACTCCTGGGGGGCCTACCGAGGTCGTCAACTATGTGCCTTCCTGCACAATAAGGTTGGAAAGGTTAGACTGCCCCGGAGACCTGGTGGTCATTCCATTGAAGGAATTCGACGTAGTTCTGGGAATGGATTGGCTTACCAACTACCAGGCGGAGATCGATTATGACAAACGTCAAGTACGACTGCGGGAACCGAGATTCCCGCAAAACATATACCTCGCGTGTAAGAGTACCTTCTTTTCGATCGTCATCTCCGCAACCCGGGCGAGGAAACTGATGGAGAGTGGATGCGTGGCGTACTTAGCCTCAGTAGATCTGGCAACCCAACCCACCTCCCCACTGTCCGACATCGCAGTTGTAAGGGATTTCCCGGATATTTTTCCGTCCGAACTTCCAGGGATGCCGCCTGGACGCGAGGTTGACTTCTCTATCGAGCTAATCCCGGGGACAAAACCCATCACGAAGGCGCCATACATAATGGCATTCGCCGAACTAAAGGAACTGAAGGCGCAACTTGAGGACCTCCTGGACAAGGGGTTCATCCGACCGAGTGTGTCACCATGGGGAGCGCCTGTGCTCTTCGTAAGGAAGAAGGACGGGAGTTTGCGTTTATGCATAGACTACCGAGAAATAAACAAGGTCACGGTGAAGAACAAATACCCCTTGCCACATATTGATGACCTGTTTGATCAACTCCAAGGGGCGACGGTGTTCTCAAAGATCGACCTCCAGTCGGGCTATCACCAACTTAGAATCTGAGTTGAGGATATACCGAAGACGGCGTTCCGAACTCGTTATGGCCATTACGAGTTCACGGTGATGCCGTTTGGGCTTACCAACGCCCCAGCGGTGTTTATGGACATGATGAACTGGATTTTTAAACCATTCCTGGACCAATTTGTGGTGGTCTTTATTGATGATATCCTCATCTATTCCCGCACGGATAGAGAGCATGAGGAGCACCTCCGAGTGATCCTCCAGACCCTAAGGGATCAGAAACTGTATGCCAAACTAAAAAAGTGTGAGTTTTGGCTCCGTGAGGTCGATTTTCTGGGACATATTGTCTCGGCCACGAGAATTGCGGTGGATCCGAGGAAGATAGAATCTGTGACCGACTGGGCTCGCCCGACCAAGGTGACGGAAATCCGAAGTTTTCTCGGGCTAGCAGGATACTACAGACGCTTCGTGGAAGGCTTTTCAAAGATAGCCACTCCCCTTACTCGACTAACCCGGAAAGGGGAGAAATTCGTCTGGACGGCTCAATGCCAGAAGAGCTTCGAGGAGCTTAAGGACAGACTCACGCGGGCACCGGTACTCACGTTGCCACAGCCCGGTGAGGACTACGAGATCTATTGTGATGCATCTCGGAGCGGACTGGGAAGCGTATTGATGCAACAGGGGAAAGTCATAGCATATGCATCAAGACAGCTCAAGGATTATGAGCAGAACTATCCTACACACGACTTTTAGCTCGCAGCAGTCGTGTTTGCGTTAATACTCTGGAGGCACTACCTCTACGGGGCGCACTGTAATGTGTACTCCGACCACCAGAGCCTTAAATACTTGTTTACGCAAAAGGAATTGAACTTACGGCAACTGCGGTGGTTGGAACTACTGAAGGACTACGATTTGTCCATCCATTACCACCCCGGAAAGGCAAACGTGGTGGCCGATGCCTTGAGCCGGAAGGGATGGGCAGGGGAAACGGCACTGAGCGCCCTTACCCGACAGGATCGGCTAATTGCAGAATTCTCGCAACTGAGACTGGAGGTAGTGCCAGCAGGAGCGGTTGCGAAATTTTTGTCCTTAGTAATAAAGCCTACGCTGATAGAGAGGATCGCGGAAGGCGAAGCGACGGACACACGACTACAGCAAGTACGGGACAGGTTATCCTCGGAGCCAAGTGGGGATTTTGTGATCGGCGCGGACGACGTGTTGAGGTTCCGGGGACGGGTCTGCGTGCCCGAAATGCCATAATTGAGGAAAAAAATTCTGGCAGAAGCGCATAATGCCCCTTACACTGCGCATCCCGGAGGTACAAAAATGTACAGAGACCAGAGGCAGACCTTCTGGTGGCCTAAATTAAAGAACGATGTGACGCAGTTCGTGGCATGATGCTTAGTGTGCCAACAGGTGAAGGCAGAACATCAGCAACTGGCGGGAAAGCTACAACCATTGCCCATACCGGAGTGGAAATGGGAATGGATCACCATGGACTTTGTGACCGGTTTTCCGCGATCGCAACAAGGACATGACGCGATATGGGTCATTGTGGACCATCTGACAAAATCAGCCCACTTTATACCGATTCACACGACGTTGAGTAGAGATCGGCTGGCGCAGACCTATATCGACGAGGTGGTGAGGTTGCATGGAGTACCGTCATCCATAACCTCGGACAGGGACACACGCTTCATGTCAAACTTCTGGTGGAGTCTGCAGCAGGCACTGGGAACCAAGCTGCAGTTTAGCATGGCTTTTCACCCGCAGACGAACGGGTAATCGGAACGAGTGATCCAGATTCTCAAAGATATGCTTCGAGCTTGTGTGCTAGACCTGGGGGAGGGATGGTCGCGTTACCTACCCCTGGTGGAATTTGCCTACAATAATAGCTATCAAGCTAGTATTCAGATGGCCCCGTACGAAGCCTTGTACGGACGCCGGTGTCGATCGCCTATTTGTTGGGATGACTTAGGAGAGCGGAAGCTCTTGGGGCCAGACCTCGTAGAGGAAACGGAATCAAAGGTGCGCCTTATCAGGCAGCGGTTGTTGACCGCCCAGAGCCGGCAGAAGAGTTACGCGGACCAGAGGCAACGGGAATTGGAATTTGCGGTAGGGGATCTTGTGTTGCTACGCGTGTCACCGTCTAAGGGGACAAGACGGTTCGGCATACGAGGGAAGTTGAGCCCACGGTATGTTGTACCGTTCGAGATTTTGGAGCGCGTGGGCCCGGTGGCTTACCGGTTGGCCTTACCGCCAAATCTTGAACGGGTGCATAACGTTTTCCACGTTTCGATGCTCCGGAAGTACTTATCCGACCCGTCGCGCGTCCTCGACGCCTCGGCTGTCGAACTGCGAGAGGATTTGAGCTTTGAGGAAACGCCGATGCGGATCTTGGGGAGAGAAGAAAAGAAACTTCGAAACCGGACGATTCCCTACGTAAAGGTGCAATGGAGTAACCACGAGGAGCGCGAGGCGACGTGGGAACTTGAAACGAAAATAAGGGAGTGTTACCCCGAGTTATTTAGCAAGGGTTGAGGTTAAGTTTCGAGGACGAAACTTCTTTTAAAAGGTGAGTGGTGTAATATCATAGATTTTTGTAACACTTTATACCTCCTGCTAATAAAGTTTTCGTTTAAAGTAATTAATGTAACGGGTTTGCTTAAGTCGATAATTTGGAGGTGCGGGTATTTTTCTGGGATAGAGCTCAGAAAACGGAGAATGGCTGTGCGATCGGATCCGGATTCCGACTTACGGAACTCCCAGAAAGGGGTAGAAAGTGATCGCAATGACCCGGGGGTGCATCGAAATCCCCGTAAGTGATTTGGCACGCTTTCCGAGGAAAAAGAGGGATTTATCTTTAAAGAATTATCCCGAAGGATTTTATCTGAGGAATTAATTAATTAAGGAATTAATTAATTAGGATTTTAAAATACCCGATATGGTGTTTAGTCGTACATAAAAGATTAAATTGTGACTTCTCCTGAAAGAAAGAAAAAGAAAAGGGAAAAAGGTGAAACCCTAACCGGAAGGAAACGAGAGGAAGGAACGAGCGAAAGAAAAGGGAAAAGGCGAAACCCTAATCGGAAGGAAACGGTGGGAAAGAAGGAGAAGGCGAAAGGACCCCAAACCCTCTCGACGAGCGTGCCGAAGCCGGGAGCGTGAACGGGTCACCATCTCCGACGATTAGAGGTAAGCTAGATTTATTTTCGTATGGTTTTGCTCGGTTTTTGGTTGGGTCTTTTGAGGAGTCTTAGGAGTAGCCGTTACTACCCTATGCGTCGCCGCCGCGAAGCCCTAGGGCATTGCCGCCGCGACCGTGATACGCGCCGCGCGAGGACGGTACCCGCGCGGCCGCGGCTAGTGTCGCACGGGACCATGGTCCCCGCGTGGCCGCGGCTAGGGTAAGCGCCGCGCGGGGCCGGTGCCCGCGCGGCCGCGGCAAGCGCCGCGCGGGGCCGGTACCCGCGCGGGCGGGGCGAGTGCCGTGCGGGCGGGCGCCCGCGCGGCCGAGGCGCGCGCCACGCGGGGCCCATGCCCGAGCGGCCGCAACCGGTGCGGCGCGGGCGGGCACCCGCGTGGCGGCGGCAGCAAATGCCGCACGGGGCCATGCCCGCGCGGCTGCGTTTTGTGCCGTGTGGGAGGGCGCCCGCGCGGCGGCGGCAGCGCATGCCGCGCGGGGCCATGCCCGCGCGGCTGCGATTTGTGCTGCGCGGGCGGGCGCCCGCGTGGTTGTGGCGCGTGCCGCGTGGGGACGGTGGCCGCGCGGCTGCGGCAAGTGCCGCGCGGGGCCGGTGCCCGCGCGGCCGCGGCTCACACCGTGCGGGGCTAAGGCCCGCACGGTTGCGGAGGGTGCCGCGCGGGGTTGGTGCCCGTGTGGCCGCGGCTTGCACCGCGCGGAGTTAGGGCCCGCACGGTCACGGCAAGTGGCGCGCGGGGCTGGGTCCCGCGCGGTCGTACGACCGCAACGTCGCAGTGGCGGCCGCGTCGCTCGACGCGCGCGGGCGCCACCGCCGGGTCAAGTTGTCATTAGTGTTTTTGAGTTTTTGGGCTCGGTTTATCTACTGTTATATTTCTGATCTGACCGCGGCTCTTTTGGGGACTACTTCTAAGTCCGGGCGTCAACAGAGAGCAAGGTTCGGTCTCCGGGGTGCAGTTTTCGCACAATCGAGGTGGGTAGTTTTGGTTATTACCGGCGTGGTGTCATTCCCGAATATTCATTTTGATAAAGTAGATCAGTTTGGTAATTTGACTAACCCCGTAGCATGTGAATCCCTTGTATTATGTTAATCAAAGCGGCTGCGGTCGCAGGATCGTTAGACTATTCTGACTAAAGCGGCTGAGGTCGCAACGCTATTATGACACTCATATTGCTTACATGCACACCGGCAGTTTGGCCACTGCTGAGGGTGTATTTTTTCGGAAAGATGGTAAGTTGTTTTACCCGTGTACCCCACAAGGAGAGGTTAGTGGGGACCCCTCAAGGAGAGGCGACTGCTACTTCGGCAGTGGAGGGGTTGGAGGCACCAAGAAGATGAGTACGGTATTGGGGTTGGGGCCCAAAATATTCTGGAAGTTGGGGTAGGTGCCCAGTGTGACTTTCGACAGGGATTTAGCGATACATGAGAGGGGGAGGGGGAAAGTAAATGCTCTAGTGATTCGGTGTGTTCTTTCTGTTATTGCATTTACTTATATGTTTCTCTACTTTATCAGTTACTGACAACCCACACTGTGATAGGTTCGAATAGGGGTGGAATTCGCGACGACAGTGAGGCATCAGTTAGAGGACCCTAGCCATGAGGGCTAGTAAACGATACGTTATCTTCTTTACCTTTAGTTATTTCGTCATACTATGGTTAGTTAAACTGTGATACATTTACTGTGGTTTCTGATGGATGTTGGAATGATGTTTTCCTATAACTAATTGGTGAATGTTAGGATGTGTAATTGCGGCTAGTTTTCAAATGCAAACCAGGTTTCAAAAGTGTTCTCAAAGCAGGTGCCGTGTGGGCACCGATTTTAAACCCCGTGGATTTATCCTTTCAAGTTGATGGCCGCTCAAAGAGTTTGCGAAAACGTTTTGGAAAAACTGGGTGTCGAGTGGGCACCGATTTACAAACCCATGGGTTTATGCTATAGGCTGTATGAGATAGCGGTGATGGTATGATTTATTGTATTCTTTCCTCTTTGTCTGTCATGGTTTGAATGGTTAAAGTATGTGCTCTATTGGTAACGCCGTGCATATACAAAGGAGACTCCGCCCGTTTGGGGAGTGAATTTGTATATGTGGCGGGTCTGATACGCGCCGGGGGCGAGGTCTATTCAAAAAAAAATTAGGTACGTTTTCCGCTCTTTTAGAACCTCCGGGGCGCGACAGATTCATCATCAATAGAGATATCAGGAGTAGATTTATCAGTTGAAAAATGAAAAGCTTCTTCTACTTTAATATTAAAGGATTCTACCATCGTTTTAGATTCGAGATTAAAAACCCGATATGCTCTACTGTTTGTAGAATAACCCATGAAAATTCCTTCGTCACTTCGAGAGTCGAATTTTCCCAGATTTTCGCGATCACGTAAAATGTAACAGCGACTCCCAAAGATTCGAAAATATTTGATATTTGGTTTTCTACAAAACCATAGCTCATATGGTGTATTTAAAGTACCCGGGCGCAAATAAACTGGATTGATTACATAGACCGCGGTGTTAACTACTTCAGCCCAAAAATGTAACGGGAGTTTCCGGCTATGAAGCATAACACGCGCCATCTCTTGTACAACTCTGTTTTTGCGCTCGACTACACCATTCTGTTGAGGTGTATAGGGTGCAGAGAATTCATGTTTTATGCCATTGGAAGTGCAAAAATCAATGAATTTTGAATTTATAAATTCTCCACCTCTATCACTTCGAACACGAACGATCTTTTCATTTTTCTCAATCATAACACGATAACATATCTCATGAAAAGAATCGAAAGTATCCGCTTTCTCTTTTAAAAATGTTACCTAAGAAAATCTAGAGAAATTATCAACCATAAGAAAAATATACCATTTACCTCCCAAACTTGGTTGACGAGTCGGCCCCATTATGTCCATGTGCAATAGTTCAAGTGGCCGTTTGGTTCCCACATGGTTTAAATTCTTGTGCGTGGCCCTTGATTGTTTTCCCTTTTGACAACCTCCACACACAATGTTTTCTTTAAAAGATAGTTTAGGAACACTCTTAACCACGTCTTTGTTCGATATTCTAGAAAGTTCCTTAAAATTAATGTGACCTAGTCTTTCATGCCAAAGAGTTTCATTATCTAGTGATACTAGGTTACAATGTTCAGAAAATTTACTAGGAACTACATAGCAATTGTTTTCAGACCTAACCCCTTTCAAAAAGAATAAATGGTCCTTATCAGTTACAATACATTCAGCAGAAGAAAAATTAACTGAAAAGCCATTATCACACAATTGACTAATGCTAATGAGGTTAGTCTTAAGTGTTACGGCTTTTTGTGTTGGCATATTTCGTGAGTTGAGTCGGAGTCTTGAAGTGATCAAATTGTCAATCAGCAATCGAAGACTCGGAGAAGATTCAACAAGAGCTCAAGTTGACACTCAGTGTTTTGAGTCTTGAAGATTGAAGTTGAAGAATTGTGGATCATATACATCAATCTTATGGAAAATGGATTCGGATTGATCAGGTACGTTTAACTAGATAATTTTGGTGATCCGAATACATTTGTGTAGTTTAGAAACACTTGGATAAGTTTTCTTTGCTTAAAAATAAAAAACTGGACAAATTGGATGTTCAGGATCCGGATCAGACCAATCCAGTCCGGACCCCGAACATAGTTTAGTTTATGCGCACTTTCAGTCCGGATCGGATTCCTGTTTCAGTCTGGATCGGATTCCTGTTTCAGTCCGGATCGGATTCATGTTTCAATCCGGACCCCGAACTATTTTTTCAGAAAAATTGCTGAAAAAAGACAACAGTCCGGATCACCCAAATCCAGTCCGGACCGCCGTGCGGAAAATTCTGTTAAGTCAGTTTTTGATGCTTATCTCTTTCCAAAGGTTTCTAACCTATAAATAGACACTTAGGGTTTCTCAAGAACTACCGATTAATTAAGAAAACACTTGAGAGCAACCGTAGAGGCTAGGTTTTTATCGTTCTTCTCTTTAGCCTCTTTTAGGTCAATTCGACGGTTCTTCCAAGATATATCTTTTGTCGAATTGATCTAGTCTTTGCTTAGAGATGCCATCTATGGTTCTTCAATGATAATCTAAGCAAAGGATCACCATCGAAGCCAATATTCTTATCAGCTGAGTTTGCGTCGTGGATTCGACGTAGCATCGTGGATTCGGTGTGTTGAAGGCGTTTCGTGGATTCGAAACGTGTGCTCGTGGATTCGAGTGGCATTCGTGGATTCGAACGTGTGAAGGGAACGTGCAATCGGTGGAGCGCAAGATCCGAAGAAGTTGAAGGAGGGGTTTGAGTCCGTGGAGTCGGTAATCGCCTTGTTATTCTTCTATTCTTAGTGGATTGTTATTGCGTGTTGGTCCCGTGGTTTTTCTCCTGGATTGGAGTTTCCACGTATATCTCGGTGTGCTATTTTTATTTTCCGCATTGGTTTTTATTTTGTACTGAGATTGGTTTTATAAGTATTACACCTATTCACCCCCCCCTCTAGTTGTTTGATAGTACCTATTTAGATCCTTGTGGATCCTTAATATATAAAAACCTACAAGTGGTATCGGAGTGGGTTTTAGGTTTATCTATCATGTCGGGTGAAAGTGGTAATATTTATAGACCTCCTCTTTTTGATGGGACTAATTATGCTTATTGGAAAGTGCGGATGAGAGCTTTTCTCATCGCAATTGATGAGCGGGTATGGCAATCCGTGGAATACGGTTGGGTGCATCCTGTTGAGGAAGTAGGAAATTCTACTACCCCAAAACCTCGCTCTAGATGGTCTAAAGAGGAATTTGAAAGATCTTCTTACAATGGGAAAGGTATGAACGCTTTATTTAATTCTCTTTCCTCGACTGAGTTCACACGAATTTCCGCGTGTGAAACTATGAAGGAAATTTGGGATATTCTCAAAATTACACATGAGGGTACTAATCTAGTAAAAATTCAAAAGCTCCAGATGTTTACAAGTCAATTTTACTCTATTCATATGGAAGAGCATGAATTGTTTACAGATTATTACACTAGACTTCAAGATATAATCAACACTAGTGCTAATTTAGGAGAAAAGATCCCGGAGTCGAAAGTTGTAAGAAAGATACTTCGGACTCTTCGGTTTAGGGCAAAGATTACCGCCATTGAAACCGTTAGTCATCCGGATGAGATGAGAGTAGAGGAATTAGTAGGTGCTTTACAAACTTATGAGATGACTTTTCCTACTAATCAAGTTTCTTCCAAGTCTCCTTCTAAGCTTACAGGTGTTGCATTCAAATCTACAAAGGAAAAAGATGGCGAATCAAGTTCCGACGATGAAATCATTTTTGCCGATTTTGAAGAACAATTGGCGCGGATCATAAAGAAATTTCGTCGGAAGTTTTGGAAGAATCGAACCGATGGATCTTCATCCTCAAAACCATCTAAAGGATCATCGGGTTCTAAATCCTCTAACCTCAAAAGCTCTGCAAAACCTTCTAAGGAAAAAGATGAATTCGAAGGGGAAATCGAATGTTATAGATGCAAAGGCTACGGCCATATTTCAACGGATTGTCCTTCTCCGAAATCATATAAAAAGAAGGCTTTGCAAGCGAAAACTTGGGACGATTCTACTTCTAATGAATCGACCTCAAGTAAAGAGGAAAAAGTCATTGCCTTTCATGCCTCTCAAATTCCCTCTTCTAATGTTTGCTTATCATCTTTAATCACTGACTCTATTCCTTTGATTTTGCATGAAACATCAACATCTGATGGAGAGTCATCAAGTGAGGGGGAGTTGGACGAAGAAGAACTCGTTGAGGCATATCAACAACTTCTTACGGAATCAAAGAAGATGGCCAAGCATATTAAGAAGTTGAGGAAGCAACGACTTGAGATTCAAAACGAGAATCATGCTTTAAAGATCAAACTTCATGATCTCGAGGAGGAACGAGAGCTTTTATTGGATAATAATAAAATCCTCCAAGAAAAGATAAATCAATCGGAAATGATCGTTAATTCCCACATTAATAAGATTGATTTTCTAGAAAAACAGTTTGAGGAAATTCATGTCACCAACCAAGCTTTGACCAAGCAAGTTCATCAACTTAAATCCGACATACAAAGGCTTTCAACCGGTTCGAAGAAACTTGATTGTATGTCCGGATTAGGTCAAACAAGCAAGGTTGGTTTGGGATTTAAAAAGAACCAAACTGTGAAGGCTTCAAGTTCCACAACTAAATTGAAAGGAATAACTTGTCACTAATGTGGACTTGAAGGACACTTGATGAAGTCGTGCTCGAAAAAGAGAAAGAGGAATTCTTCGGCAACTTCATCTACGGAGCGAACTCAACGGAATCAAAAGACACATCAAGTCAATGGAGTTCACTCAATCCACCAAAGGTCCGAGCCACAACATCAATCATACAAGTGGATCATTGCGAGGCAAAGACCTAAGGTGGACCAACAGTCAAAGCTATCAACTCCCGGCCACAATGAATCAAGACAACCCAAAATTCGACGATTTTGGATACGGAAAGGTGATATCTTTCCATGTCTTAAGTTCTAAATAGCTTATGACTGTATGTAATGCTTTGATTGGTTTTCCTTTCATATTTTTCTGAATCTCCGCATTACATGTTTTCAATGCTCTTCATTTTTATGTTTTGTTTTTGAACAAAAGGGTTTTAACGAACAAGTGCATTGAATAAAAAGGGTTTCACTTTCAATCACTCCAATTTAATTTTATATGAATTATCAACTGTACTCCATAATCATAATTCTTGAAGATATTTCATTATAGGAGTTTTTGATAATTATAATCATCAAATTTTAGTAATCATGTGTCATCTTTAGATGATTAATCTATCTCGGTTGTGTGAATTCATTGTGATAAACATGAGACAACCGATAGACTAAAATTTGGGATTTAATTCTTTCACATAAGAGATTGTATTTTCGTACAAGGGTAATGAAATGAATTGCAAAAGATGTGGAAAGAGTTACATCCGAAAGGAGTGTGAAAACTACCACCACATGTTGGAAAGAGCTGCCACCCCGGTCATCCGGTTTGTGTGTGAAGCTACCACATGTTTTGGATGCTAGAAAAATATTTTTAAAATTTTTAGTTGAAGCATTCGGAGATTCTTATTCAAAGTTCTTATATTTTGAACAATCTCCTGGTTGGTATAAGGTGGGATAGTTAAAAGATGCTCAAAGAGCCACCCTTAGGTATTTTAGTGCTTATCTCAAATTTGAAAGAGTAGAAATCAAATTGATGTCATTTGGAAATCTCTGTACGTCATCTTTGTAAATCCGTTACATCTTGATAGAGTTTGGATCTCTAGATTATTTTTGATGACTTGTGTTTGACATATATAATATGAAAAACGGTTTATAATGTTTTATCTTTGTTTTTCATGATTTCGGAGTAAATCTTTTTAATTTTTGTAAAATTAATTGGATTGAATGACATCTATGTGATCTCATATTATTTTCAAGCACTTAAATTGTTTTCTTGATGGAATACAAATCGGTAATTCAAAGATTTCAAAATCCGGATTTGTTTCAAGAAATTATTTGATTTTTGCTTTCGAGTACCGGTATGCAATCTGTGTTTTTGTTATATACCGGAACTGAGCTTTTATCTCTCTTTCTCTATGAACTAATGCTGTTAGTGATTTCCTTTTGTCTAGTATGTTCACTATTTGACAATTTGTGACAAAAAGGGGGAGAAGAGAAATAGGGGGAGACGGAGATGAGATCATCGAGATAGGGGGAGACGGAGATGAGATCGTCGAGATAGGGGGAGATGATGAAAAAGGAGCCGAAAAATAAAAAAAATCAAAAGGACGAATCAAATGTAGGATTTACATTTAATTTCTAACGACTGACTTTTGATTTTGTTTGGAGTTTTGTTTTGCAGGATCTACATCACTTTACGACTCCAAGTCCTAAGTCATAGAGTTTGTTCTAAGACTGGTTCAAATGTAATTTTTGTTTATTGGATCTTTCACGCAAAGAAAGTCAATGTTTTGGTGATGACATTGAGTTTCGATTTTTTGGTTTAAGATGAGTGTCTTGAGCGTTTTATGTATTTTTGGGTTTTGTCACGAAATTGCCAAAGGGGGAGATTGTTACGGCTTTTTGTGTTGGCATATTTCGTGAGTTGAGTCGGAGTCTTGAAGTGATCAAATTGTCAATTAGCAATCGAAGACTCAGAGAAGATTCAACAAGAGCTCAAGTTGACACTCAGTGTTTTGAGTCTTGAAGATTGAAGTTGAAGAATTGTGGATCATATACATCAATCTTAAGGAAAATGGATTCGGATTGATCAGGTACGTTTAACTAAATAATTTTGGTGATCCGAATACATTTTTGTAGTTTAGAAACACTTGGATAAGTTTTCTTTGCTTAAAAATAAAAAACTAGACAAATTGGATGTTCAGGATCCGGATCAGACCAATCCAGTCCGGACCCCGAACATAGTTTAGTTCATGCGCACTTTCAGTCCGGATCGGATTCCTGTTTCAGTCCGGATCGGATTCCTATTTCAGTCCGGATCGGATTCATGTTTCAGTCCGGATCCCGAACTGTATTTTCAGAAAAATTGCTGAAAAAAGACAGTCCGGATCAGCCAAATCCAGTCCGGACCGCCGTGCGGAAAAAATTCTGTTAAGTCAGTTTTTGATTCTTATCTCTTTCCAAAGGTTTCTAACCTATAAATAGACACTTAGGGTTTCTCAAGAACTACCGATTAATTAAGAAAACACTTGAGAGCAACTCTAGAGGCTAGGTTTTTATCGTTCTTCTCTTTAGCCTCTTTTAGGTCAATTCGACGGTTCTTCCAAGACATATCTTTTGTCGAATTGATCTAATCTTTGCTTAGAGATTCCATCTATGGTTCTTCAATGTTAATCTAAGCAAAGGATCACCATCGAAGCCAATATTCTTATCGGCTGAGTTTGCGTCGTGGATTCGACGTAGCATCGTGGATTCGGTGTGTTGAAGGCGTTTCGTGGATTCGAAACGTGTGCTCGTGGATTCGAGTGGCGTTCGTGGATTCGAATGTGTGCAGTGGACGCGCAATTGGTGGAGCGCAAGATCCGAAGAAGTTGAAGGAGGGGTTTGAGTCCGTGGAGTCGGTAATCACCTTGTTATTCTTCTATTCTTAGTGGATTGTTATTGCGTGTTGGTCCCGTGGTTTTTCTCCTGGATTGGAGTTTCCACGTATATCTCGGTGTGCTATTTTTATTTTCCGCATTGATTTTTATTTTGCACTGAGATTGGTTTTATAAGTATTACACCTATTCACCCCCCCTCTAGTTGCTTGATAGTACCTATTTAGATCCTTGTGGATCCTTAATATATAAAAACCTACATTAAGACCTTCAACAAATAAAACATTGTTTAAAACTGGGCCTTCTGGAATAGTAATTGTTCCTTTTCCAACAATTTTTGAAGAACGACCGTCTCCGAAAACTATAAGTCCTCCGGAGGTTTTCTCTAAAGTTTGAAAACAATTTTTGTCACCGGTCATGTGACGGGAACATCCACTATCCAGATACCAAGACGAGTTGTCATAAGCATGCAGTGATGTATGAATGACAAGACAAGGGAAGATTTCACCTTTACGCACCCAAACCTTTTGAGTTTTGGAGTACGTCGGCAATGATTGTGAAGTTATTCTCCTTGGTGAGTGCGTCTTGTTTGATTGATCACTTTTCAATGATGACGTCGTCTTGTTAGGTGTACTACCAAGGTTCTTTTCTTTTGAAAGATTCTTCTTTGATTTCCGGGGAATGAACTTGTTGGTAGTTGTTGCAAGAGGCGCTTGATTTGATCGTTTCGCTCCAATCTTGCAATCACTTCTTATGCGCCCTGCAAAACCACAACGAAAACATACCTTTGTACATGTTGAACCTGAAGTAGGTGAGGTAGGCTTGTTGTCGTTGGATGCATTGATTTTCGTCGGTGGAGGAGGAGGAGGAGCAACCGACTGAGGCACAAAAATTATTTCACTCGAACTAGGACTGTTTCCAGTTCGATCGTATCCAAGGCCCAAACGATTCGTTTGACCAAGACCAAGCATCTTATCCAACTTGCTTCTTCCTGAAGAGAAACGCTTCAAATCTTCCTTAAGTTGGAATATGGTCTTTGTCATTTCCATCTTCTCTTGTCGAGGCTCGGTGTAGAGCTTCAAGAAGTAATTAGCTTTATCCACCAACCTATTGTGTTCCTTCTCGAAATGCTCGTTCTTCTCTTGAAGAGAAACATTTACTTTGATCAAATTGTTCCTTTCCACTTCAAGAGCATTTGAGAAAGAAGTTGTCTTTTTAGCTTCCTCTTCAAGATCCCACAACCTTCTTCTCAAACTCTTGTTTTGCTTTGCCAATTTCTTTTAATCCTTTAAAAGTTTATGGTAGGCAAAAGCAAAGTCTTCACCTTTGGAATTACTCGGTTCATCGTCCGTTGCATTCTTTTCAACTTGGGAGGAGTTGGATAATGAACCGGATGTACTTGCCATAAAACACACGTAAGGTGAAGTTATGGACGCGTGGAATGTCGTCGCGCTATTATCCTCATCACTGGAAGATGACTCATTGGAAGTTGAGGTGTCATCCTAAGTGACGGATTGCATCCCCTTCTTCTTTGACGGATTCTTGTTGGGATATTCCGTTGAGATGTGACCGTAGCCTCAGCACTTGAAGCATTGGATTTGTCCCTCCGAGTTCTTCTTGTCCTTTGAAAAACTCTCTTGCTTTCTTGACTTAAAGCCTGAAGTTCCTTTGCCTTTCTTGGACTTTACGAAGGATGAGGTTTTGCTCGAATTACCCCTTCGAAAGCTTCGGCGAAATTTTCTCGTCAAGAGTGCAAGTTGCTTCTCAAAATCCTCCATTGATAGATTCTCATCACCGTCTGAGGAGGATGAATCCGCGTCTTCTTCTTTTGTTGTTTTCAATGCAAAAGCTGAAAACTTAGAAGAAGATGGCTTTCGAGAAGAATTGTTAGTAGGAAAAGTCATTTCATAAGTTTGAAGTGCACCAACTAATTCTTCTATATGGATTTCGTCCGGGTGTTTTACTGTTTCAATGGCCGCAACCTTAGCACGAAATCTTTCAGGAAGAGTCCTTAAAATCTTTCTTACAACTTTTGATTCTGGAATTTTCTCTCCCAAGTTAGCACATGTATTAACGATATCTTGCAATCGTGTATAATAATCTGTGAATGATTCATTTTCTGCTATAAAAATTGAGTCAAATTTGCTCGTAAGCATTTGCAGTTTTTGAATCTTCACAAGGTTTGTTCCCTCATGTGTAACTTGTAGAACATCCCAGATTTCTTTCGCAGTCTCACATGCCGAGACGCGAGAGAATTCGGTTTGCGACAAAGCATTAAATAAGGCGTTAATTCCTTTGCCGTTGTAAGAAGATGTATCAATTTCTTTCTTGGTCAATTTCGACCTAGGTTTGATGGTGCGAACATCAGCAATAATTTCAGTAGGATTTGCCCATCCAAACTCGATTGATTGCCATACCCGTTCATCGATGGAAATTAAAAACGCTCTCATGCGTACTTTCCAATAAGCATAGTTTGTTCCATCGAAGAACGGTGGTCTATTGATGTTTCCACCTTCAACCATTGTTTACAACCCTATTCCCTCTCTGATACCACTTGTGGGTTATGGGAAATATGGATCTGAATAGGGGAAAAAACACCTAGAGGGGGGTGAATAGGTATAAACAAAAAACACACCAAAATCTTTGCGTAAAAATAACCCAATGGGGAAAAGTAATTAACACGCAGAGATTTTACGTGGAAAACACCAAACCAGGAGTAAAAAACCACGGGACCGATCATACGGTGAAATCCACTAAGATTAAACACGTACAAAGGTGATATACCGTACTCACACGACTCAACCTTTTACCATACGCTCCTAGTTGATCTTCTCCGCTCGCTCCGCAACGCACCTCGAATCCACGATTTGCGTCCAACGCCGAATCCACAGCGTCTAACCGAATCCACGGTCTCCACCAAGTAGTACGTCTCGAATCCACGAACGCACCTCGTTTCGAATCTACGAAACGGTAGCACCTTGAGTCCACAAGGCCACGCGAATCCACGCACCGATTTTTTGGCAAAAATCGTTGTTTGTTGGTGGTGAAAATCCTCCGAATACTTAGATCAAAGATAGATCGGAAATACCATCTAAGTATTCATTAATTTGATTCTAAACAAAATCTGAGTTTTAAAACACTAGAATCAAATTAATCAATATAGATGAAGAAACATAGAATAAATCTAGTTTTTCCCTTTCTTCTCTATATGTGGATTTTTCTAAGTTTTTCGGTTTTCTCCGTTAATTTTTGGATTCTAAAATCTTAACCCTAAAAGATGAAATTAGGGTTTATTTATAGGTTAGAAACCTTTGGAAGAAGATAAGAATCAAAAACTGACTTAACAGAATTTTTCCCGCACGACGGTCCGGACTGGATTTGGCTTGATCCGGACTGTCGTTATTTTTCAGAGAATTTCCTGAAAATCATGTTCGGGGTCCGGACTGAAAGATGAATGGTCCGGACTGTTCATGCAATTTCTGCAGAATCCATATTCGGGGTCCGGACTGAAACATGGGAGGTCCGGACTGAAATTCCGCATGAACTTACCTATGTTCGGGGTCCGAACTGGAATGCCCTGATCCGGATCCTGAACATATAACATGTCTAGTTTTTTATTTTTATGCAATTAAAAATCCATCCAAGTGTTTCTACTGTGACACCCCCAGAATTTGGATTAGTCCTCTATATAAATGATATAATAGGACAAAATCTCTAACCCGGCTATAGCATTTTGGATGGTAGCAAGATCCAAGAGGAACATGAGAGTTAAGCGTGCTAGAGCTAGAGTAGTTCTAGGATGGGTGACCCCCTGGGAAGTGGGGCGTCACAGTTGGTATCAGAGCCATTCACCAGCCGAAAATGTGAGATGAGTCTCGGCTGAGCCAGGGTTATATAGCGGGTAGAGCGAGGCTCCCCGGCTAATGACCGTTGTGAGTGGAGTGCAGCTCCTCACAAGGTCGGCTAAGGCTAGCGAGACGAGTCTCACATCGCCTGGTGCTTGTGAATGTGCTTGAGCCTGACGTGGACGTCAGGGCTTAAAGGGGGGAAGAATGTGACACCCCCGGAATTTGGATTAGTCCTATATATAAATGATATAATAGGACTAAATCTCTAACCCGGCTATAGCATTTTGGATGGTAGCAAGATCCAAGAGGAACATGAGAGTTAAGCGTGCTAGAGCTAGAGTAGTTCTAGGATGGGTGACCCCCTGGGAAGTGGGGCGTCACATCTACACTATAAGAAGTATTCGGATCACCAAAATTATTTAGTTAAACGTACCTGATCCTTTTGAATTATTCTTTCTTGAGATTGAGGTATATGATCCAAACATCTTCATCTTCAATCTTCAAGTCTTAAACACTTTCACAAAATACGCCAACACAAATTCCTTAATAATAAAAAATCATAGATTTACCTCTCGTGAATCCGACACCGTAAAAATCGTCCAAAAAATCCGTCGGAGTAGCTCTGTGGACCTTGTGGACCGAAACGCGACAGAAATGAGCCACCAACGAAAGAACGTCGCACTACGCTAACTCGCCGAAGACGTCGATGCCGCGGCCTACAAAAAATCCGAAACTCTTTCGCAAGATGCAAAATAAGATGAAGATCAAACTCACTTGAGGGCTCAGAAGCAAAAGAGCTCGGGAAAAAGAGGTAAAAGGCCCAAGAACTCGGCCTATTTATAGGCCCTCACCAAAAAGTCCAAAAATCCACCCTTATTGGGCTTTTGGGCCCAGATTTTGGGCGCCCAGAACTTTCGGGCTGCTACAGTAAGCCCAAAAGACACCCCGGCCCGACCCACGATTAGCGCCCGAATCCTCCTGGCTCCGACGCGTGTCCCGAACAGCGGACAGCGTGTGCGGAGCCACCAGGCATGCGCCACGTGGCCCCGACCGCCAAACGTGGGGCGGTGGCGCCGGCCAATTGCAGGGGCGCCACGTGGCGCCCCCACGTCGGCGGTCACCTGCCCCACCCGCCCCGCCTGCTCCCCATGGCGCGTGGACCGCACGCGCATGAGCCGGCCACTCCGAGGCCGCCACGTGGCCCGCCCCGGTCCATGCGCCAGCCGGCGCGTTTCCGTGGACCGCGTCGCGAGAGCCCGCCAATCACAGGCTGCCACGTGTCCCCCGCGCCCGGTCCATGCACCAGCGCCAACTCTCTGTGGACCGCGCCGCGTGCGCCGGCCAATCTGAGGCTGCCACGTGGCACAAGGCCGGTCCACGGCTTCCCCCATGCACCAAAATGCGCAGAAAACTTCCGGGAGTCCGTTTTTGGGCATCCGGACTCCGAAAAAGGCAAGTAAATAGCCGATTTTCGACGTTTTTCTGCGCTGAATCCAAATATGACCTCGAATTAGCCTAAAGTCCTTTCTAAATTCTAACAAAAACAGCCGAAAGGCAGGCTCAATCCCGAAGCCTCACAGAGTCCATCCAACGCGTCCATTTGACGCGTTGCGGGTCCGACACACCAACAATAGGTGTTCTTCATCATGGGTCATGGGAGAAGCTACACGGGAATCGGGGCAACTACATCTTGAGTCCTTTCGTTCTGAGAGTGAGCGTGGATTTTGACTATCGCCTGCATGTGCCAATGTTCGATACTCTATGCCGCGCCGTTTTCCTCAGTTGGAGTCGCGCCCCCTGAGATGCCGCAGTGGATGCGATGGTTGGCCTGTTGAGTCAGTTTTTCGCAGTGGATGCGATGTTTGGCCTGTTGAGGCAGTTTTTCGTAGTGGATGCGATGTTTGGCCTATTAGGCCTGTTGAGGCAGTTTTTCACAGTGGATGCGATGTTTGGCCTGTTGAGGTAGTTTTTCGCAATGGATGCGATGTTGGGCCTGTTGTGGCAGTTTTGCGCCAGGGGTGAGTTAGTCCGTGTGGGACGCCCTACGTAAGACCCGTCCTCTTGTGGATGTGTGGCAGTAGGTGGGCGCAGGCTTGACTGGACCCTATGAGGTAGTCAGTTTGATTGGGTCGATTGAGCACCTCGTGTGCGAGTGGTTGCGTATCTTTCATCTCTATCACCCATTGAGCATTTAGATAGAGTAATGGTAGCTGTAGAGTATCTCCAGCTTTTCCTTTCAGTTTTTACTGCATTGTTATCTTATGCCTCTAGAAGACTTAGTGGGCAGACCGTCGGGCCTGGTGGCGGTACCCACTGAGAACTACGTGTTGGTGTAGTTCTCACACGCGTTGGGGATTCCCCCCCTCCTTTTTCTTTCCTCTCCTTGGTTTTGCAGAGTCATTTGCGGGTGTTGCTGATTCTGCTGTTGCTGTTCGAGGCGAGGGAGTCGCGAGCTAGATCCCTACCTGTCTTTGGAGAGTAGCTGTACCCCCATATTGGAATTTGTAGTACTGTCAGTAGATTAGTTTTATTTCCACTTTTGAGAGACTATTGTATTGTGAGGATCTGACTTGTACTGAGAGCCTATACACTGATGTATTCTTTAGTTACCTCCCTGTTTGAGCTATTGGTTATTGTATCAGAGGATATTGTATGAGGATTATTTTTGGGAGATGGATATTGCATCATTATTTCCAGTTGTACAGTGGTTGGATTTTAGATTTACAGCAGTTTATTTTATAGCTCTGATATTTGTTTAGCTGTAGTACTTTTCCTTGCACGTTAGACGCTTCGCCTATGCGGGGTTTTCATATAGGTGGCGGATCTGTTGGCGAGCCCGGGTCGCAGTTTCGACCCCGGGGCGTGTGACACCCCCGGAATTTGGATTAGTCCTATATATAAATGATATAATAGGACTAAATCTCTTAACCTGGTTATAGCATTTTGGATGGTAGCAAGATCCAAGAGGTTATGAGAGTTAAGCGTGCTAGAGCTAGAGTAGTTCTAGGATGGGTGACCCCCTGGGAAGTGGGGCGTCACAGTTGGTATCAGAGCAATTCACCAGCCAGAAATGTGAGATGAGTCTCGGCTGAGCCAGGGTTATATAGCAGGTAGAGCGAGGCTCCCCGGCTAATGACCGTTGTGGGTGGAGTGTAGCTCCCCACAAGGTCGGCTAAGGCTAGCGAGACGAGTCTCACATCGCCTGGTGCTTGTGAGTGTGCTTGAGCCTGACGTGGACGTCAGGGCTTAAAGGGGGGAAGAATGTGACACCCCCGGAATTTGGATTAGTCCTATATATAAATGATATAATAGGACTAAATCTCTTAACCTGGCTATAGCATTTTGGATGGTAGCAAGATCCAAGAGGTTATGAGAGTTAAGCGTGCTAGAGCTAGAGTAGTTCTAGGATGGGTGACCCCCTGGGAAGTGGGGCGTCACAGGGCGTGACACGACAACTGCCCCGATAAATCCTGAACCTGCTGCCGAAGCAGCCGGTTCTCTGCAGCCAAAGTGGCCTCGGCGGCAGTTGGCCTCGCCCTATCCTCTCCTCCGCGATCAACCGACGATCTAGTACGAACCATACTCTGTACACACAATCAAATGGGTGAAGAAACAAAAATGATCATCACAAAACTGTGCAAAACCGGCAAAAACGTCCAACCCAAAAATAGTACAAAACCAACAAGACGATACTGAGAACCCACACTCTCACGTGACTAGGGACTTTGGTTATTACATTGGTTAATCCGCATGAATTATCAAATACCGTGGATGTTGGACAAATGTATACTTTTTTAAAAAAAATAAAGAAACTGCGTGGTTGATGACCTTTCGCTCTGTTACAATTTAATCTGTCACGCCCCGGGAGAGGTTTAAAAGCATAAAACGGCCCTATTTTTTTTTCCAAAGTCTTTCCTCCCGGTACGTGCCTAGACCCGCCACATATACAAGATCTCTCTACACAAATGGATAGTCTCCCCTATATATGCACGGCATCGCATAAAATATATACATCCACCACAACCAGTTTTACATATACAGAGTGCCAAATAAAGAGATAAGCTAGTCTTTTGAATCATACAAGAAAAGATCGCCCACTCGGCATACTCTAAGTTGAAAAGATAAAAACACAAGGTTTAAAACAGTGCCTACCTGACACTCAGTTTTGAAAACAGATTTCGCAAACATTTTCATCCTTTTGAAAATCTCCACATTCCAAATGCAATCACAAAATGATAAAACCGAATCCAAAAGACTACTAGCCATCCACAGAGTCCACATGTCCCACATCCACATCACAAGGTGTCCACATCACACAATATCCACATCTCATGCAAATAGTTTCAACCAAATGTAATGACCAAAAGGGAGTAAAATGTCACCAGAATGACGAAAACCGAATCACTCCCAAGCCGCAGCCTCACCCCCGTCCCCGCCCGAACTTGTCACACGGTGGGAGTCAGTGACAAAAACCAAAGGAAGGAAAACGAATAAAATGATGCAAAAGAAAGGTACGATAAAGTAAACATGACATCAAACCGGAAACCGGAACTCCCAAGTCATTCACACCATTTTTTCTCGTTTCCATCACGGAACCCGAGAAACATCAAACATGCTCACATCCCTGGTGCACAACCACTGACCGCATCCGCCGCAACCACAACGACACGAGGGCTCCCTACCACGACAACCGCCGCTTAGGGATCACGGGTCAACCGACCACTTCTCCGAAAAAGTACACCCTTGCGGTGGCCAAACTGCTGGTGTACGTGACAGTGCCATGAGCCTCACGATCCCATACTCGTGGAATAAGATGCGGTACATCTCACGATCCAATACTCGTGGAATAAGTCACGGTCCACCTCACGATCCCGTACTCGTGAAATAAACCGTTAACTCACAGAATCCGTCCATGTCCTTTACATATGTACCGTTCCGTCACAATAGCCGTGACAATATCCTTCCTGTCATTTTGAAATAATAATACCGAAAACAACAACAAGAGGAAGATGAGGGTTGAACACCACCGTTTAACAACGTCCTTAACCTCGGTTTGGTTACCCATCTAGACCGGCGATGAAAACAAAGCTCAAAAACACTTCAAAAGCCTCCGCAACCTTGTTCGGATGAAAACGGCGAACCCCCTGGTGGCGAAAGAAGAGTCCGGGCTCCCACCGCTGTGACGGCGAGACCCGCGATGAAAAACAGGTAAAAACACCTCCTGATGGTAAAACACACCCGGAAATCAATTTCGTAAATTGTAGGTCAACCCGGGATTCCGATGGTGAAAACGGCGATAAAATTGCTCGACGGAGCGAGCTTGGCGGCGGTGCAGAGCGACGGCGACAAAACCAAGCGGCGACGGCATGCAAAACGGCGGTGGCGCGCAAGGGCCTCGGCCAAGCAACGACGGCACGCAAGGGTGTGGGCGGTGCGCATGGGCTGGCTTCGGGCGGCACATGCGGAGCGGCGGCTGCAAGTATGCGGGTGCAGGCACGCGGGCAAGGCGCGGGCTGGCGGCACCGCGTGGGCAGCAGAGTGGGGTGGGCGGCAGCAAGGCAGCGCGCGGGCAGCAGAGCGGCTCCCTCTTGGCGCGCTCGGCGCTGGCACTGCAGTGCTGGCTGCGGTGCTAGTGCTGCGGTGCTAGCACGCGACAGACAGCGAGCGACACTGCGGCGCGGGCTCGGTTAGCGGATAGCGGCACGGTGCGCGGCGTCCTCTTGTGGATAGTAGTGTGGCGTGCGGCTTGCAGACAGTGACGGCACATGGCGCGGCTTGCATGTGGAGAGGTGGCGTGGCGCGGCCAAGCGAGCGGCGACGGCGACCTCGCGACCCCCCATCGAAGCCGAGACAAGGCTCGGCATGGCGGCCTAGCGACCTCGTCAATGGCGGCGGCGGCCTCCCATCTAAGCCAACGGTGACGATGGCGGCTCCGCTAAAATCTCCCGCTCCGGCGGAAATCCCAAGAAACCCAACGAAAGCACAAAAAATCTCACGAAAACCAAAACGATGTTAACAAAAAGCCAAGAACCAACCTTTTACCGACAGGGAAGACAATACGATGCCCGGATCCGCTCTCCACTCTCCGGTCTCCGACGGTGATGGCGCTCACGAACCAGATCTCCGATGATGATGTCGTTTCAGATTCTGATCTCCAGCGCGCACAACAAGGAAGAAGATGAATCAATCTTTTTCAAAATCGGGAAACGAGGATTTTCTTGTTTCTTTTTCTAATGTGTAAAATAATTCGATCCCCTATCCCCTTGTATTAATAAGAGAGAGTCTAACCGCTTTAACCGTTTTTCAACCATTTCTTTTTCAATTTGTGTGCCAAATTTACCAAAACGCTCCTCATGCATCAGCATAAATTTTAAGGCACCATAAAGTATTAACGGGTATTTTAAAAACCTTTTCCACCCATTAACTTCAAAAAACCATACCGGGAGATTCGTTCGTCGGATTTTCTATCCGATCACACCGCCGTTCTCCATTTAACGAGCTCTACAACATGAAAGACAAAACTAATGAAACCGACAAAAGCGAAAAATAAGCAAAATAATACACACACCGAAAGTAACTCTAAGGGAAAAACCATGGGCACTACAATATATATATATATATATATATATATATATATATATATATATATATATATATATATATATATATATATATATATATATATATATATATATATATATATATATATATATATATATATATATATATTGTCGTTACACTATTAATTAATATCTTTGTGTTATTATTACACTGATAATTAAAACTTAAAACAGTTATTGTTGTTATATATCTTTGTCAACTTAGATAACACATAACTATTTACTGTTATAGATATAGTGCAATTTTGTGACATTATAGTAGGTTACGTGAAAACATATTCATATTGACAAAGGACTGATATTCGGCGAAGCCATTTACTTTTGATGGTCGCAACTTTAGTAGGTGGCAAAACTAAATAGGGTACTAGCTCTCCAAACTTGGGCTAGTTTCAGCTATCTCGATTCCTGTCGACGATTCCTGTCGAGAATGACAATGAAACTGCACATGATGGTGCTATCCAGCCTGTGGTAAATCGACCGCAGACTCGCAGCCAATTTCAGAATACTTCTACTCCTTCTGCTGTTGCACCTACTCCTGCACCTGTACCTCTTATTGATCCTAGTATGATTAACTATCATTGTCTAGACCGGATTCTTAGCACCTTATCAGATAAACTTTATGACATCTACTATAGTGCTCAAACTGTTAAGGAACTGTGAATTTTTTAGAACAAAAGTATGGTTAGATTGATTCCACTAAGAAAAAATACCAAACTTCTGATTTGATTAAGTTTAAGGTGGTAGATAGTAAGCCTATGTCTGATTAGCTTCATGATTTTGAGTACATTATTGAGCAACTTAGATCTAGTGGAGTAGATCTTGATGAGAGCTTTTTAGTTGCCACCTTATAGAAAAATTGTCTTCCTCTTGGTGTAACCATGCAAATGATCTTAACCACAATCAGAAAGAGCTTTTCCTGAATTATGTCCTAGGATCCATTAGGATAGAAGAAACCAACCGAGCTAGGATAAGAAGCCTAGTGAGACTACTACCTAAGCCAACCTTATAGAGAACCCTAAACCTAAAGGTAGAAACTTTCAACCCAATAGAAACTTTAAGAAGGAGCCTTTCCACCATAAGAAGTTTAACCCAAACTTTAAAAAAGCCTAAGCCTGAGGGGAGTAGAGTTAATTCTGGTTGCTTTGTGTGTGGGAAGACCAACTGTCACGCCCCGGAACCCGGGCTCGCCAACAGATCCGCCGTGCACACGGGATTTCCCGAGTACACGAAGCGCTGGTAACCTGCTCAGATATCGGATGTACAATAAAAGAGCATAATACAGAGCTGAAATAGAAGAACCACATAGTATCTCATACTGGAACTAAAAATAAACTGTAATATGTACAATAATCTCCCAGCTTACCAAAATAATACAACCAGCTGGCAAAGGCCAGACTCAAAATAAAAGGAGAATACCACAGTCTGAGTGAAGGGTACAACGTCTATTTACAGCTCTCAATCTCACAGGAGATCTATCTATTCAGCGATCCCCTTACCTCGATCAGCTGCCGATGGCCTAGCAGCTCCCGCAGACGACTCTGCAAAATAAAGGAGAAGAAAGGGACAGAAAAATAATGGGGGGTGAGAACTACCAGATAAACCAGCAGCCTCCCCTAGTGGGCAAAACCTCAACTCTGACGCACCCACTAGGACTACTAAAGGCAAAAGGGAAAAGGGGAAGTGGTAAGATACATAAGATGCTGAAACAGGTAAACTACCACTACTATGCTGTCAAAACTGTATGTATGCATCAGAAATAGTATCTGTCCAAATAACCCAATCTAGATACCATTAACAACTGGTGTTGCCTGCTCAGCGGAATCTGCTCACAAGGCTCGAAACCGCGGGATCGGCCCGCACGGCTCGCATCCCAAAACAAGTATCAGACCGGCACACAAGGCTGGGTTCGAAAAAGCACACCTCCGGAGTGGCACTCGAGGGGAGCGACCCACACGAGTAAAGTATCTCTGTCATCAGTATCACAAGTATCTCCGTAGCACATATCTCAAAATAGCAGGACTGGATCATGACTATGATCAAAGTGGGAAAAACCATCCACTAAAGAAGCCTGATATCCAATCAGATGCAATAGTACTCAATAAGTGGGAAACACCATCCACTACGGAAACCCAATCCCCAGCTGATGCAAAAATAAACCATACTCAACCCCAATCTGATGCAAGGATAAACATCTGGTCGACCGCCTACTGTCCGCGGTCACCGTAATACCCCACAAGTCCACAATCTAATGCAATCTCGACTACACTATCCCAACCCTTGCTCATACTTGAGCAACCAGCATCTGGATGCAAAGGACAACAATGAAACATGTACAAATCCCAAGATGATAGTGTAGCAATGAAGAGTGGCTGACTAGATGCAATTGTATCATTAAAAAGCTGTACAAAGGTGTCAAATATTTATTTTTAAAAGAAGATTGTTTTACTGGAAAAAGAGTTGTTTGCCTACGAGATTATAGCCTTTGTTCCAATCACAGTGTCTCAATATAAGTCATCATATAATCTGTAGGGTCATATTAAATTTTAGGAGAGTTTGTCCCAGCGGTTCTCATCAATTGTCACATTACTTCGTCCTGTTAGTAGTCCTGTTAGTAGTCCTGTTAGTTGTCCCAATAGTTCTCATCAATTGTCATATTAGTTTGTCCCAATTGTTCTCATCAATTGTCATATTAATTTGTCCTAATTGTTCTCATCAATTGTCATATTAGTTTGTCCCAATTGTTCTTATCAATTAAATTTTAGGGGAGTTCCAGTAATCCCAGTGAGCTTGTCAAAAATGAGATAAGCAACAACCGCCCACCTCGAGTAGCTCAAACTATACCCCAGGTAGTCTTCTGGCTGTCCACAGTCCTTAGATCCTGCAAATCAGTGCACAACGCTCCCGGTATAAATACAAATCCCAAAAAGTATAATATTTGCTATTTTTCAAATAGCACGGGAAAAGAGGAATTTTTCACCTCTAAATAGTGCTCAGAAAAATCCAGAAAAATTACGGTTGCGTTCCTCGCGAAGAGTAGATCAAAATCGACTGTTTAAACGCCTCGATCTGATGCTCCCACGCCAAGATAAAAATCGGAGAAGTTGACACTATCCAGAAATTTCCACATCAAAAAGGGGGGTCAAAGAGACCTCGGGAAATGTGCCAAAAGTGCGAAATGGAGCAAAATGATCAACACAGAAATCGAAGCCCTACCTCTTACGGTCGCGTTTCCGCAAAAATCGTCCAAAGATTCCACCCGGTTAGCCCGCAGTGAATTTTCGACGGAACTGCGACGGAAAATGGGCCGAAAAAGAAAACCGTCGCAGTGTGCCGCGTCGCAGATATCTCACTATCTGTAACTCCAGAATTTCTGAGTTTTTATAGAGAGAGACAGAATAGAGAGAGGAAGATTTTTCATAGAGAGCTCAACCTCAGATTCTCTCTCTAAGGGCTCGAAAACCGAGGTGCAAAGAGAGGGGGGTGGGGGACCTCTTATATAGTGGGCCAAAGGGAATATTCCCACACGGGATCCGGATCCGAACAGGAAACACCGAAATGGGCCAACCAGAAAGTGCCACGTGTCCACAAAACAGCAAACATCGTGTGCAGGCCCAATGAAAAATCGCCACGTGGCCACGTGGTGCACATGGCCGGTCCGCGCTCCGGGTCTTCCGGAAGTTTGTCGGCCAATAGGATCTTGCCACGTGTCACATTCCCCGTGGGCTTCTAGAAGCCGGCCAGCCAATGGGAAGCTGCCACGTGGCGGATGCAGGGTTCGGTGCTCCCGGTGCACGCCGGGCCCATGGACCGCGCACCCGAGCGCCTGCCCGCGCTGCCCGCGTCGCGCTCCCCCGCGCTCCGCCGCTGCGCCGCCGCTGCGCCGCTGCCCGCCGCCGTGCGCCGCCGCCCGCCGTCGCTCGCCGGTCACCGGAACAGTAATTCCGGCGGCCGGAGTTACTGTTCCGGCGTGAACAGTACCGGGGTGCCGAAAAATTAAAGTAAATATACCGTTTCGATCGTTTTCGCGCGCTGAGTCCAAATACGACGTCCATTTCGCCAAATTCTGATCCGAAATTTTGCCGAAAGCTCCCGAAAAATTCCATTTGCTCCGATTTTCGCGCAGAGTCTATATTAAATGTCCAATTTTGATTCTACAAGCTCTGTTTCACCGAATAAGCTCCCCGCAGTCACTGTTTAACGTTGCACAGTTCCTGCGGGAGTCTAGATCATCACATCCTCCCCCACTAAAAGAGTTTCGTCCTCGAAACGAGACTAAACAATAATCCTCAGTCCGATGTCTCAAATAAGTAGGGGTGGGCATCCCTCATCTCCGACTCGAGCTCCCATGTAGCCTCGCGCTCGTCATGATTGCTCCATTGGATCTTCACATAGGGGATGGCTCGACTGCGCAATTCTTTCACTTCTCGATTCAGAATTCGCAGTGGGCGTTCTTCATACCTCAAATCCTCGCTGATCTCAAGCGGTGTGAAGTCAATGACGTGCGATGGGTCGAAGATATACTTTCTTAAAGTAGAAACATGAAATACATCATGGACACCAGCAAGCCTTGGAGGAAGTGCGAGTCGGTAGGCAACTGGCCCGATACGCCCCAATACCTCAAAGGGTCTAATATATCGGGGGCTAAGTTTCCCACAAATGCCGAACCTCCTGATTCCTTTGGACGGCGAGACTTTCAGGAATACATGATCTCCAACCTGAAATTCTAAGTCTCGTCGCCGAACATCGGCATAGCTCCTCTGTCGGCTTTGGGCGGTCTGAAGATGCTTTCGAATCACTCGGACCTTCTCCTCTGCCTCTAATAATACATCTGGTCCCAAGGTCCGCCTCTCGCCTACGTCACTCCAATAAAGTGGTGACCGACACTTGCGTCCATACAACGCTTCAAACGGAGCCATCTGAATGCTCGCTTGAAAACTGTTGTTGTACGCAAACTCCGCCAAAGATAAGTGTCGAATCCACCCTCCGCCGAAATCCAAGACACAAGCCCTTAACATGTCTTCCAGGATTTGTATAGTCCGCTCTGACTGCCCATCAGTCTGCGGATGAAAAGCCGTACTGAACCTGAGTTGAGTCCCCAAGGCTGTCTGCAAGCTCCTCCAGAAACGCGAAACAAACCTCGGGTCTCTATCTGATACAATGGAGGCGGGGATTCCATGTAATCTTACTATCTCATCTAGATATAGCTGGGCTAGTCGCTCAAGTGGCCACGTAGTCTGCATGGGCAGAAAGTGCGCCGACTTGGTAAGTCTATCAACAACTACCCATATGGCGTCTGCTCCTCCCTGGGCCTTTGGTAGTCCGACCACAAAGTCCATTGTAATGTGGTCCCATTTCCACTCGGGGATTGGGAGACTTTGTAACTTGCCAGCTGGCACTCGATGCTCAGCTTTCACCTGCTGACAAGTTAAACACTAGGCCACAAATCTCCCAATATCCCTCTTCATGCCTTTCCACCAGAAGTGTGCCTTGAGGTCCTTATACATCTTAGTCCCACCAGGATGTAGGGTATAAGGTGTATAATGGGCCTCTCGCAATATCTGTTCTCTAATCTCCACATCTATTGGCACACATGCTCGGTTCCTGTACCTCAGTACTCCCGAGGCATTTACCGTAAAGTCCCCAGACTGATTACTCGGAATCTGATCTCTAATCCTGGTCAAGTGGGGGTCCTCACTCTGTTTCTCCCTGATCCTGTCCAGCAGAGTGGGCTGCAAGACTAAAGATGTCAGTCTAGCAGTGACCCCAGGGGACACAACCTCTATCTCGAGTCGTCTCATCTCCTCTAATAGCGGTGCCTGGTCTGTGATCAACATAGACAAACTTTGCACCGCCCTCCTACTCAAGGCATCAGCGACCACATTAGCCTTGCCTGGGTGGTAGAGAATATCTACATCATAGTCCTTTAATAGCTCTAACCACCTATGTTGCCTCAAATTCAGCTCCTTCTGAGTAAAAAGGTATTTTAGGCTCTTATGGTCGGTGTAGATTTCACAATGCTCCCCATACAGATAATGACGCCAAAGCTTTAGTGCAAACACTACAGCAGCAAGCTCCAACTCATGGGTAGGGTAATTTTTCTCATATTCTTTGAGTTGTCTTGATGCATATGCAATTACCCTCCCTTCCTGCATCAACACACATCCGAGTCCACTGTGTGATGCATCGCTGTAGATCACATATCCTTTTCCCATAACAGGAAGGGAAAGGATAGGAGCGGTCATCAGTCTATTCTTTAGCTCCTCAAAGCTCTTTTGACAGTCCTCACTCCAGATAAACTTCACTCCCTTACGCGTCAAGCGAGTGAGGGGTGTGGAGAGCTTCGCAAAGCCTTCCACAAACCGACGGTAATACCCAGCTAAACCCATAAAGCTACGTACCTCAGAAACCGTCGTCGGTCGGGGCCAATCACGGACTGCCTCAATCTTCGCTGGGTCCACTGCCACACCCGCGGCAGAAATCACATGGCCCAAGAAGACTACCTTCCGAAGCCAAAACTCGCACTTTGCCAGTTTGGCAAACAACTTCTTCTCTCGTAGAAGTTGCAGCACAATCCTCAAGTGCTCCTCATGCTCCGCATCACTTCGGGAGTAGACCAAGATATCATCAATGAACACTACCATGAATCGATCTAAGTACGGTCGGAAGATCCGGTTCATTAAATCTAAGAATGCGGCAGGGGCATTAGTTAGCCCAAAAGGCATAACTGTGAATTCATAATGCCCGTACCGTGATCTGAATGCCGTCTTCGGAATATCCTCGGCCTTCACCTTCAACTGGTGGTAACCGGACTGCAAATCTATCTTAGAGAAGACACAAGACCCTTGCAGCTGATCAAAAAGATCATCGATGCGTGGCAAAGGGTACTTGTTCTTGATGGTCACTTTATTTAATTCCCTATAGTCCACACACAATCGAAGTGACCCATCCTTCTTTTTCACAAATAGCACCGGCGCTCCCCAAGGCGATACACTCGGCCTAATAAAACCTTTATCCATTAAATCCTGAAGTTGCGCCTTAAGCTCTCGCAACTCAGCCGATGCCATCCGGTAAGGAGCCTTAGAGATTGGCGCAGTTCCTGGGACTACGTCAATCACAAACTCAATTTCCCTATCTGGCGGCATGCTAGTAAGCTCAGGGGGAAAAACATCCGGGAACTCGCGGGCAATAGGGATATCCCCGAGTCCCGGCGCCGCCGTAGGCCCCTCAACAACACTAGCCAAAAAGGCTACACACCCTCGATGGATCATTTGCCTCGCTCGGGAAGTCGAGACCATAGAGGCAAAGAAAGCACTCTGACATCCTCGATATACCAACATCTCCTGGCCTGGCTCTCTAAAAGTGACAGTTCTTGCGGCACAGTCAATAGTCGCAAAATACCTAGCCAGCCAGTCCATCCCTAAAACCACATCAAAGTCCCTTAGCTGTCTTAAGACCAACAGGTCTGCTGGCATAATCCAGGACTCGATTTACATCGGGCAGGACCAACAATATTCCTCCACGTGCAAGGTGTGATCGGGAATATGAACCTTTAGTGCACGTGGCAAAAGTCCTACCTCTAACCCATGTAATGATGCAAATGATTTACTAATAAAAGAATGTGATGCTCCTGTATCAAATAAAGTACGAGTCCTAATGCCAGAAAGTAAGGTGATACCTGCCACCACATGATCTGCGGCTGAAGAGTCCTCTACCTGTGCAGCATACACTCGCCCACTCTGAGCTGGAGGGCGATAATCCGTGGGATGGGAAGAAGATGGTCTGCCTGCTGGCGCATATGGCCGCTGAGCCGTCGACCGTTGCTGTGATGAAGATGGAGCCGATGCTGAGGAAGGAGTGGCAGGGGCCGAAAAGGGGCACGAAGCTTTAATGTGTCCGGGCTGCCCACATCCATAGCAGCGACCCCACCGCTGGTCGCAGGTGTTGGAAAAAATGCTGACCTCTGCAGAAAATACAATTGCCGGGGGCCCGTGGATGTCGTGATTGCTGTTGAGACTGCCGCTGTCGCTGAGGCTGCCGCTGCGACCACGCTGCGACGACTGCAACCTCTGCTGCTGCTTGCCGCTGCTGGGGCCTCTGGGACCCACCAGGCCCTCGTCGCTCAGACCGTCCTTGGCCGGGGAACTGTGGCTGCGGCGGTCGTGGCGGTCTCCACGAACTAGTTTGTCCCCCAACCTCCGGTGCCGGTCGCTTTGCCCCCGGGATCACTACGGGAGCTGGAGCTACCTCCCCTATCACTACCTCCCCGCACTCAACGTAGAGTGCCTGCTCCATCGAAGCTTCCAAAGTCTGCAACCTACGCGAACGAACTAACTGAAAAATATCTCGGTGCAACCCTCGCTCGAACATATAGATCCGGTGCGCCTCATCCCTGGCCACGTTCGGTACACTTGCCAACAACTGATTGAAATTGGCAATGTACTCGTGTACGGGCCGATCTCCTTGGCGGAGGTTTCTCAACTGTTCCTCCAACCTCTGCCGGACGCTTTCCGGGAAGAAAGCCCCAAGAAGGAGATTGCGGAATTCCGCCCAGGTCAGGAGCTGAGCCCCAGGCGGACCAGCCGGTCGAACACGCCGCCACCAAGCCTCGGCGTTGTGCTCCAAAAAGTTCGTCGCTAATACCACCTGATATCGCTCCTCGATAAACAACGTCTCAAAACGTCGCTCCATCGCCGTGATCCACGACTCTGCCTCCCACGGCTCTGTATTCTGCCCCGAAAAATGGGGTGGGTCAAACTGGCGGAACCTCATCAACAGGTCCACCACTCCCCGCTGTTCTGCCGGGGTCAGAGATCCTGTCTGCCCAGTCGGCTGTCCACCAGTACCCCGAGCAACAGGGGATGCCGGGGTCACCGGTACAGCTGGGGGATTCAGAGAAGGTACGGGAGAACTCTCCGGGGGTGCTACAACAGGCTGCGCCCTCTGTTCTAACATCTGCGTCAGCCGACCCATGGCCTCCTCCTACGCCGCACGGCCTCTGACATCTGGGCCATCTGAGCCTGAAGCTCCTGCACCTCACTCTGCTGGCCCTGCTCGGACTCGTCCTGATCGGGGCTCAGGGGAATCCGGCTGAGAACGCGTCAACATCCTACGTCGCGGAGGCATCCTACCACAAGAAACCACACTCAGTAACATAACCCCACACGACCAAATCTAGCGAAAGTCAAAGACATCCCCCTATTTCTGTGACTTTATGTTGTCTGCAGCCAACATAACCGTGCACCAGAATTTGGGTATGTCGGTCCCTCTTCTCTCACTGGAAGAGTCAAACAATAAATTAACGACTTCCGCAAAATGTCTCGTCTCTCGCGCCCTATTATCCTAGGGTCTGCCAAAAGCCTAGGGTTTCCTAAGTCCCAACTGACCTATCGCTAAGCTCTGATACCAACTTAATCTGTCACGCCCCGGAACCCGGGCTCGCCAACAGATCCGCCGTGCACACGGGATTTCCCGAGTACACGAAGCGCTGGTAACCTGCTCAGATATCGGATGTACAATAAAAGAGCATAATACAGAGTTGAAATAGAATAACCACATAGTATCTCATACTGGAACTAAAAATAAACTGTAATATGTACAATAATCTCCAGCTTACCAAAATAATACAACCAGCTGGCGAAGGCCAGACTCAAAATAAAAGGAGAATACCACAGTCTGAGTGAAGGGTACAACGTCTATTTACAGCTCTCAATCTCACAGGAGATCTATCTATTCAGCGATCCCCTTACCTCGATCAGCTGCCGATGGCCTAGCAGCTCCGCAGACGACTCTGCAAAATACAGGAGAAGAAAGGGACAGAAAAATAATGGGGGTGAGAACTACCAGATAAACCAGCAGCCTCCCCTAGTGGGCAAAACCTCAACTCTGACGCACCCACTAGGACTACTAGAGGCAAAAAGGGAAAAGGGGAAGTGGTAAGATACATAAGATGCTGAAACAAGGTAAACTACCACTACTATGCTGTCAAAACTGTATGTAGGCATCAGAAAATAGTATCTGTCCAATAACCCAATCTAGATACCAGTAACAACTGGTGTTGCCTGCTCGCGAATCTGCTCAACAAGGCTCGAAACCGCGGGATCGGCCCGCACTGGCTCGCATCCCAAAACAAGTATCAGACCGGCACACAAGGCTGGGTCCGAAAAAGCACACCTCCGGAGTGGCACTCGAGGGGAGCGACCCACACGAGTAAAGTATCTCTGTCATCATTATCACAAGTATCTCCGTAGCACATATCTCAAAATAGCAGGACTGGATCATGACTATGATCAAAGTGGGAAAACCATCCACTAAAGAAGCCTGATATCCAATCAGATCAATAGTACTCAATAAGTGGGAAACACTATCCACTACAGAAACCCAATCCCAGCTGATGCAAAAATAAACCATACTCAACCCCAATCTGATGCAAGGATAAACATCTGTCCGACCGCCTACTGTCCGCGGTCACCATAATACCCCACAAGTCCACAATCTAATGCAATCTCGACTACACTATCCCAACCCTTGCTCATGACTTGAGCAACCAGCATCTGGATGCAAAGGACAACAATGAAACATGTACAAATCCAAGATGATAGTGTAGCAATGAAGAGTGGCTGACTAGATGCAATTGTATCATTAAAAAGCTGTACAAAGGTGTCAAATATTTATTTTTAAAAGAAGATTGTTTTACTGGAAAAAGAGTTGTTTTGCCTGCGAGATTATAGCCTTTGTTCCAATCACAGTGTCCCAATATAAGTCATCATATAATCTGTGGGGTCATATTAAATTTTAGGAGAGTTTGTCCCCAGGCGGTTCTCATCAATTGTCACATTACTTCGTCCTGTTAGTAGTCCTGTTAGTAGTCCTGTTAGTAGTCCTGTTAGTTGTCCCAATAGTTCTCATCAATTGTCATATTAGTTTGTCCCAATTGTTCTCATCAATTGTCATATTAGTTTGTCCTAATTGTTCTCATCAATTGTCATATTAGTTTGTCCCAATTGTTCTCATCAATTAATTTTAGGGGAGTTCCAGTAATCCCAGTGAGCTTGTCAAAAATAAGGTAAGCAACAACCGCCCACCTCGAGTAGCTCAAACTATACCCCAGGTAGTCTTCTGGCTGTCCACAGTCCTTAGATCCTGCAAATCAGTGCCAACGCTCCGGTATAAATACAAATCCAAAAAGTATAATATTTGCTGTTTTTCAAATAGCACGGGAAAAGAGGAATTTTTCACCTCTAATATTGCTCAGAAAAAATCCAGAAAAATTTATGGTTGCGTTCCTCGCGAAGAGTAGATCAAAATCGCCTCTTTAAACGCCTCGATTTGATGCTCCCACGCCAAGATAAAAATCGGAGAGTTGACACTGTCCAGAAATTTCCACAGCAAAAAGTGGGGGTCAAAGAGACCTCGGGAAACGTGCCAAAAGTGCGAAATGGAGCAAAATGATCAACACCAGAAATCGAAGCCCTACCCTCCTACGGTCGCGCTGCCGCAAAAAATCGTCCAAAGATTCCACCGGTTAGCCCGCAGTGAATTTTCGACGGAACTGCGACGGAAAATGGGCCCGAGAAAGAAAACCGTCGCAGGGTGCCGCGTCGCAGATATCTCACTATCTGTAACTCCAGAATTTCTGAGTTTTTAGAGAGAGAGAGAAGAGAGAGAGGAAGATTTTTTCGTAGAGAGCTCAACCTCAGATTCTCTCTCTAAGGGCTCGAAAAACGAGGTGCAAAGAGAGGGGGATGGGGGACCTCTTATATAGTGGGCCAAAGGGAATATTCCACACGGGGTCCGGATCCGAACAGGAAACACCGAAATGGGCCAACCAGAAAGCGCCACGTGTCCACAAAACAGCAAACAGCCTGTGCAGGCCCAATGAAAAATCGCCACGTGGCCACGTGGTGCACATGGCCGGTCCGCGCTCCGGGTCTCCGGAAGTTTGTCGGCCAATAGGATCTTGCCACGTGTCACAGTCCCCGTGGGCTTCTAGAAGCCGGCCAGCCAATGGGAAGCTGCACGTGGCGGATGCAGGGTTCGGTGCTCCCGGTGCACGCCAGGCCCATGGACCGCGCACCCAGCGCCTGCCCGCGCCTGCCCGCGCTGCCCGCGTCGCGCTCCCCCGCGCTCCGCCGCTGCGCCGCCGCTCCCGCCGCCGTGCGCCGCCGCCCGCCGCCGCTCGCCGGTCGCCGGAACAGTAATTCGGCGGCCGGAGTTACTGTTCCGGCGTGAACAGTACCGGGTGCCGAAAATTAAAGTAAATATACCGTTTCGATCGTTTTCGCGCGCTGAGTCCAAATACGACGTCCATTTCGCCAAATTCTGATCCGAAATTTTGCCGAAAGCTCCCGAAAATTCCATTTGCTCCGATTTTCGCGCAGAGTCTATATTAAATGTCCAATTTTGATTCTACAAGCTCTGTTTCACCGAATAAGCTCCCCGCAGTCACTGTTTAACGTTGCACAGTTCCTGCGGGAGTCTGGATCATCACACCACCACCTTGCGAAGGATTGCTAATTATTGTAAGACTCGCCTTCCGCGCCAAAGAAGAAGAAGGGGAGCCCCTCCTGAGCATTAGATGAATCTTTAACTGCTGAGCCTACCCTTTCGACTCCATTATCGGGTTAGGATCTAGTTTACCCTGAGATTAACCTAACTTTTCGTTCTTCTGATTTGGTGGATGACACTGGAGCAAATATTCATGCTGCTCTGAACGCCCTTTGTTTTCCACTTATCAGGACTCAAGTGGATATCGTTCAACA